>CM051518.1:51508371-52708371 GCA_028015205.1 Mytilisepta virgata | reverse complement strand
TCTTATGTTTCCGAGAGAAAGGCGTTTGGAATACAAAGATCCAAGAAAACGATTAATGGCACATTTCATGTCCACTTAGGGCATCCCTATTTTAACTTTGTGTACATTAGTTTTACAATTCCGTACATTTACTGTCAAAATTTATCCGTTAAAGGTTCAGTCATTACTGGGCTGCCTCGTTAAATAATATGTATTTTCGACATCCATTTATCGTGAAATAGCCTTTTTCATTCGAAAAAACCATGTCCGTGTTTACGATAAAGACAAAAATGATAATGATACCCTTTATTGAAAAGGGTAATATTTGCAAAACTTACATAAGAAAACAGCTTTTTAAACAAGTTCACAGTGTTACTTTAAAAAAAAACACTTTCATTTCCTAAATCTGAGGACCTATCATGTATTAAGTATCGAATAGGCAATGAATTATTGTGCAACATGGAATTTATCTCCCACTTGTCAGTTGGAAAATACTGGTAATTATAGAATTACTGCTCTGACTTACAAAAAAATGACGTTTCAAAAAATTGTAGGGATCGCTAATTTAATTAGAAAATATCATTTTTACTTAAAAACTGTAACAAAAAGGAAAAAATGATTTTGAAATCATGTCTGTAATCCTGTACATTTTAAGGGGCAAAAAATTGATGTTTATCCCCTCTTTATAATTACCTGTCTGTCAGCCTTTCGTTAAATGCCACATTACAATAAATAAGGGCATATTTATTACAGAATTTATTAATGCCACTGAGTCGATATCGATGCTGATGGACTCCAGTCCAAGAGGGTACGATCCGCTCAGTTGGTAGTATTTCGATACTAGCCCGAAATTGATTTACGGGTACAAAAATGTAAAGATTTTGTGAAAACGACTCGTGCATAGCTCTGTCCTTGGATGGTTTTAGTTTTACCCTTTTTGGCTTTTTCGGCAGCTTTGAATTGCTTTTCTTCTTTTTGGATTATTGTTTTGGTTTTCAACAATTTAGGGCTTAATTGAGTACAACTGATGAGTCGTAAATCGACGAATTGTGCACATATTGTGCAACAAAATGGATATCAGAGAATTTATTGAAAGACACAAGAACATTGTTTGACACCAAATTGATGTCTTGCTTATTTAATCACCTAGTAATTTTTCTCTGGCTGAAGCAGGGCATTTTTTAAATTTCAAAATAACTTTAAAAAAAATCCGGTATATTGAGCAAGTTTGTTTTTACCGGATTTACCTTGCAAGCTTAATGTATAGTTACAAAATGATAAAATCTGAAGTACTCTAGATTGAAACAAGAGACATTGCATGCTAAAATTACATTTTAATGTGATTCTGAAATCATGTCTTAATTTATTATTTTTTTAGTAGAAAATAATCTATATCCGCTTAATCCCGTAATCTACTGTTATGCCCGAGCTTTGTTGGTGGACTGCTAGCACCAAAATACAAATACATTATATATGTTTCAAAAAACCTCATACGACAATAAAATACCTGGAAAATAATGGAAATTGTGAGGTGTTAAAAAGGGCCATAGAACGACTAAAACATATAAAAGACAAAAGTGCGAATAAAACCAAATGCATAGAGGACAAGGAGCAATAAAAAACGCAATCCATTAGACAGACAAAACCCGGGAAGATAAATGAACAACCACAAGCACAACAAATAAACAATGGAAACTAAAAAACAATGAACAACACGAACTCCTATAAAAACCAGGAGTGTCCTCAGGTGCTCCGGAAAGGTAAGCAGTTCCTGCTCCGTATACGGCGCCCGTCGTGAAGTTCAACAAAGTCAATCCGGTGGTAGTCACAAATTGGTGGAGGTACATGAAATGTTACGACAGTGGGAACAGGTCCAACATCACCTTAGATATTGGAACACTGTAACGGTGAATCAATTCGTGATGACGACAGTAAAATTTCCCAAGTGATGACATCAACTTATCTCTGATAAAACCCTGGTTAAGAAGCTTTTGTGACAGCAGTAATCCTCTTTGTCGAAAGTCATGGTAACTCACGCATGCCCTTGAATATCGGATAAGCTGAGAAACGTAGCTGGTATATTGCTAATCAAGAAGGGAAAGTTCACAATAGGAAAGTCGAAGTCATCACGTTTGTCAAAGTTTTGTCTTCAGATGTCCCTCATTGTCTATTACGAGAAACAAATCCAAATATGAAGCGGACTTTGATGTATCTGTAGTATCCTTAATTTCAAATTCACTGGGGTCGATGTGGTGTAGAAAGCCTTGGAATATATCGACAACGCGTCATCTATATAACGAAAAGTGAAATTAAAGGATTGGGCTAGTTTCTTTTTGTTTTCACGTAGAAGCCCTTGAATGAAGTCCGCTTCATATGAGTACAGAAACAGATCGGCAATGAGAGGAGCACAGTTGGTTCCCATTGGAATGCCGATTGTTTGTTGAAAAATTCCACCGCCAAATTCAACAAATGTGTTGTCTATCAGAAAATCTAACATGTTTGCAAAATAATAACAAACAAAAAAAAGTTCAAAGTTAAAATTGGTTAACGTATCAGCCAATATGGCCTTATTAACGAGAAGGAAGAAATAAAAGAGGTGTTGACTATATGATGTTCAAGTTCACAAGAAAAGTACCCTGTATAATGTGATACCTTGTAAAAAAAATTTAACATTGATACCCCAAGGCTGAAAAATTTTCTGCTCAAGGCTTTGTCTGCATCGCTTTCCTCCTTTAACTGTCATTATAACGGGTACGCGAACGCCCGATGAGCTGTGACCAGGGAATCGGAAATGATTGCCAACATTATGGAACGTTAGTGTTCCGCATATCTTTCCGATAGATACTTTATCACAATTCGTACAGACAATTGCGTAAACCAAATTTTGATATGTACATATAAATCCATTTTGAATGTTGTACTTGTTGTCAGGGCCATAGATCTCATTCGTCTCCAAAGTATAAGGGCATGTCACACACACATTTCACATGGCCTAATTTCCCGGTAGTCAGTTTTGTCTGTGGAAGCTACTAATTAGGTGGCTTTGAGACTTTTCCCCTTACAATAAGCCGTGATGGTTACAGTCTCAAAAAGTCCTTCATAGCTATGTTTTTAAAATTATGCATAAGATGTTCCGGATTGCAACATTGTGTGGATGGTAAGTAAGGACCACGGACACATGTTTGATGTTTGATTTCTGGCCAGACTTTAAAGCGTTGGGTCTGATCACCTTGGAGATAGAATCAAAAGCCCTGTCAATGACTGTTTGGGGATAACCTCTACTTTGGAAGAAGGTGGACAACTAATCACACTGCTGTTTGAAGTCATCGTCAATACTACAGATGCTCCTAGGTCTAAGAAACCGAGATTTAGGGATGGTATCATTGCAAGACTTAAGAGGAATGGGTCAGGTATGCGTAGGTTAGTTTATAAAATACCGAGGCTTCGATGCTGCCGTCAACCAGTTTGCATGTCAAGTCATGGAACGGCAATTTTGAGTACCTAACAGAGAATGTGTATTTAATGGGGGATCGTAAAATGAGACGAATCGATGAAAGGCTAGAGTTCCACGTCAAATTCACCAGAGACTCCGAAGACATCATCTATATTTCTTTCTATACGCTTGGAATGGGTGCATCAAATTCCGTAAACATCTTTAACTCCAGTAAACAGTTGTTCAAACGTTAACCACAATTTTCAGTTTTAAATTTTCACTTCCTTGATTATGCCAGAGTTTCTGATGGGTAAATCATATGACATTGTGTGTCTATGCAAAATTTTGTACATAAATATTACTTAACAATTAAAATAATGGAAATTGAAAAAAAGTGAATAACCTTTGAACAACTGGGCCCTGGTAGCCAACAAACAGACATGCGAAACTCGATACCAATGTTGTACCATGGCCACCCGTTCCGTCTGAGAGAAGTAATCTCTACTGAATTGAAAACTATCGAGATTGTACCAATTCAATCAGCCTGATAATGATATCTGAAGTTATATATTGATTGTGTCTCCTGTCCAAAAATTGTTTCAAGCAATAATTGCATCGTTATCGGGGATCAGTGCTGTTATGTCAATGGTGAACATTTTTGAATGTGTTGAGACAGCTTTATAGTTTTTAAAAAATATTGAGAGCATGAATAGTGTCCTTAGCATTATATACATGTAGGTAAATTCTCTACAATAGGTATAAATATTTCATGGAGTAAGCTACAATGTTTTATGTAAGACAGTTACATGCAGACACTATACGTCTTTCTGGGTTCTCTGGTTTATGAATTGTAGGTAGCATATAAAATCTGGAAGTCCGCCTCATCCGCCTCATCGAATAAATAATAATACCATTCACCTGTCTATGTATGATTGGCGGAAACGTTTTAACTTTTTACTTTTTTCGTTTTCTTATTATTTTGCATTTACTGTAGTTTTGTTCGACTGTTGTCTTTTATGCGTTTTAGTCGTTCCTTTTTACAGCTCACCATTTCCATTTATTATTCGTAATATATATCGTTTTAATATAATTGTAGAAATTATATAATCCTTCTCTGTAAAATATTTTTTTACTTAAAATATTTATACAATAGTGTATTATTTAATATGCAATGATGGTAAATAATGGTGGATTTCGTGGAATTGTAATTTAAGTACGTGAAAATGCGTCTTCCGCGAATTCCAGGGTTAGGCAGGGATCATATAATACTATCGGTTAGGGAAGTTTATCAAACTGTGGTTTAAAATGGCCTAAATCAAATAGTGAGTATTTTATCTTTATTGTTCTGAATTTAATGATTAACTACTTGCCAGTATTTGTCTTATTCTAGCAATTAAACATTTTTGTAAAATTTTCACAAGGTACATCAAAAACCTGGTCACCAATTATCGTTTATTATATGACTGAGTAAATCTCACATACTATCTCCTTATCGGTATAAGATTTATACTGAGATCAATACCAGTCACTTAACTCCGTGATTATATTTTTTCGGATTTCACAACAATTTTTCTGTTAATAGTCAACTTCTAAAAAATCATAATTGTATGTGAAACTTATCGACCTTAACCTCGTTTACATTGATTACATTTATACCCCCATTGAAAGGCTATAAATAGAATAACTGATATCCGATTGGCTGAATTAGTTACGGTTGTACATTGTTGTAATACCCACTTTTCGTAGAAATACAAAGACCATGTTTCATCTCTTCTCAGAAATCCAGTCTTTTTCAGAAGCCATTTCACTTTTAAAGTACTAATTGTTTTAATATTGTAACTGTCCGGAATATTTGAAGGTAATAAATATTTGGCTACAATCATAATATTTTGTTGACTCATGGATATGTTATTTTTAGTATACGTACTCACGATTAGGTCCCTTTGTATATTATTTCGCTAATCATTATTTACCATGCTTTCATATGTGGAAAGAAGTTACCCTATATGAGTTATATATGCGTCTCCATGACCGTAAATTGCCCATTGTCCAAGAGCAAGCATTAAATCTGGCTGGGATCTGAGCATACAAATACCACTGCGAGACTTACTTGGCTCCAAGACTAAATGCTTAAGGATTTTTTTTTTAAACAAATAATAAGAAAATCAAGCAAAATAATTATATATTAGTTATTCATTAAATAAAAAACCAACTCGAAGTCTTGTATTTTCGTGGATAAGTTAACGGTGGCAAAATTTCTTGATAATCGTTTCAGTTTCCCCTATGGCTATAACCATAAGTCTCTGCTTATTGCTTTCCCATTTTGACGAATAAAATCCAGCTGATTTGTCATATATAGTAAATTAGATTTCTGATTTAGACCACAAATCTCTCAGCAAGTGTTGACGTTAGTTTCATCCTTTACCCATTTCATCATTTTAGCAATGCACTATACTTTACGTACATATAAATTGCTTCAGATGCCAAAAGTTCGATATTTTTGGGCATTCTAAAGTCTATATATTCTTGATAATTTTAGAATGGTAAAAAAATTTGCTTCTTGGCAACAAAAGCAGAAGATATATTTATTGAGTTTTGCACTTTTTTTTATTTTGTTACACACATTGGGTTAATGGGCATACTAGCTAGTATACAGTTCTTAATCATTCTGCATCTTTGTCATGTTTGTCTTGAGAAATTACCTATCGTTTGTTGACAATTTCTACACTTTTCAGTTTTGCATATACATGTAAGTAAGTACATTCATGAATATGCCATTGTCAAGACAAGTACATTTACTAGTAATATATCATAACGTATATTTTTTACTATGAAGATATATATAATTGCAGGAAAAAAAAGAGAATTTTAATTAAACACGAAATATAATTTTTATAAATAATTTTAAGCATTTCTTTTTTTCAAAAGCCTTGAAGTTTTTGTGTGGAAGTATTCAGGGTATTTATTATTATCCATTCAACTATTAAAATGACAGTTTTGGGATTTTTGACGTAATATTTCTCTTTTAAAACTTTATTTTTCAAAGTTTATCAACTTTCGGTCAAGCTTAACTCAATTTGAAAAAAATTGCAACGTGAATAAAAATTGTGAACCAACTCAAGGCGACTTGAACATCTAATCCCTTAACCCATAAATGAAAGAAGATATTTTGACGTCTTTTAGATAACTGAACAGAGTATTGTCTACAATCAATCGGTATGCAGTATAGTCTTGGAAATCGAATCTCGGTACATGCATACGGCCTATTACCGGATAACTGAACAAGTAACGACTGATTACCTCTCCAGGCACCTGGTTTCATTCCTGGTTTTTATAAGGGTTTATCTGTACAAAGGATTTAATTTTCAGATAATGTTTTGCTTTGTCTTTCATTTCTATTTACCGGGAGTGTCCCGTTGATATTATCTGTCATGTGGATGATTGCTCTTCAAGTTCGCGTTCTTACAAATGGTTGTATGTGCCAAGAATCAATTATATAGAATTTAACATACTTACTTCATAGTTTTCTATTAGAATAAAAACGGTTTTCTATTAACCTTTCTCCATTTTTCTTTAATAACAATTGTGGGGTGCTTGAAAAAATAACTTGTCATAATATCCTTCAGACTACATTTAAGCAACATGAGTAAAATCACGTATACCGTCCACAAGTGTTTAAATGTCAATTTCCCAGGAATATTTTACCGGTAGTTTCATACTTTGTTTTCATACTTCTTAAACTGAGGAACAGGTATAGATAAGGACTATACTGATGATGCTTTAAAGTGTAAGGTTTTGAATCATCGTTGAATTCCCATCGACTTTTCCGTTAAAGAACAGCAATTTTAGACCTTTTGCTTCTATCATAGACTGTTGGTTTTCATTGTTCTCGACACCCTTTTTAATAGTATTATAGACTGTTGGTTTTCAGTGTTCTCGACACCCTTTTTAATAGTATTATAGACTGTTGGTTTTCAGTGTTCTCGACACCCTTTTTAAAAGTATTGTTAAATTCGAAGTAGACTGATATCAATTGAGGAAAAATCTATCAGTTTAAACTGTTGAATAAGTATATGAAAACTTGTACAAATTAGGTGTGGATCATATCACGAATCACTTAGCGTTAGAATATTGTTTCGATAGTTGAATCGTCGTTGATGTAAGTGCATTCCGGATAGAAATAATATCTATCCTTAAGTTGCACCCTGATATTTCCGATTTAGGTGTGAAGTACTAAATAACATCTGATATTTAAGTCATTTTCTTGTTGTGTATTTATAGTACAGTCGATGACACATGACAATTGTACTATGTACTGAGTTTGTTCTAAGATTGAAACATTCTTAAAATATCTAACGGATGGCATTGATAGCATAATAATGGCCGCTGTACCTTTTGCGTCTCCTTGAATAAACACATCTTGCATTTATCAACTATTTGATGACTAGTGCAATAAGAATTGTACTAGTTTTTACTTGAAAAACGACTTTTTGACTAATTTTAAAACTTTAAAGTATGTTGAAATGTATTAGTGTCCTCCTTCTTTAGTCCAGTTTAATTCTAATTATCTTTATCTGATGGCAGTGCATTTTCAGCAGTTAAACACAGTTTCAATTACAAGTAATCTGTGTTCTTAAAGTTGTGTTTTTTTTATCGTTATGTCATCGGAGCCCTAATTGGGAATTTTTGAACAAATAATATGAAAATAAAGTAAAAAAAGATTAGTTATACATTAAAGAAAAACACCAGCTGGATGTCTTGTTTTTTTTTTTCTCACTCAATAGCTGTAGAGTATTAAGGCCAACAATACTTGATACAAACAGCAAAAATGTCAAACATGCATACAATCGGAAAACAACTAGCCTGCTTCCGTGTTTTTTTTAAAGAAAGTGTTCCGCAGATGGTATTTCCATAAAAAATTAATATTTCCGGTTCAAAAACTTTGATCATCATTATAATTACAATAGAGGAAATTCTTCTGAATATCAATATACATGTAAAGTATACACTTTGCCACTAGTATGCCCATCAGCCAATCAAAACATAAAAAATCCCCAAATATGCAGATTTCTAGGCGGATAGCCTTATTGATTGACAACAAACATCCACTGATAATTTTGATGCCCGTGTCTCGAAACAATAACCATAAACGGTGATACACCAAAATAAGATCTGGACAATATCATGCATATACTCCAAAACTTAAGACAGAATTGTTAAGATCAATTTACCTTGCCGAGAGGTTACTCTTCGAAATTTTTCGTACACTTTTAATAGTCCGTCGTATCATGTGCTTAACGTTAACAACCTCTTTTTACAGTTTTGTATTTCTTTGTTAGCCCACGTCTCCTTTATTTCTAATTTATTATTTACATGGCATGCTTAAGCACTGTGTTTATACTCATTCGTTTAGTGTAATTTCATTTTGTGAAATTCTCATCTGATCCTTCACTGTTTCAGTGTGTATTTTTTTAGTTAGTTTTTTTTTATTTCAAAGGTTTTGTAGTTCAGGCTGAATATCATAACTTTTTAATATGGGACCACAAAGAGCTTCCTATGCAACGTAGGTCATACCTCGTGTTGACGTCTTTTTCAGGGTTATTCCATATCTCCTTTCACATCTAACTTGTTGCTATATATATATATATATATATAATTTTACATTTTCTGATCAACAATTCTTTTATTCTTTCCTCTTACGTTGTTAATTCATCGTCAACGGAGGAATTATTTCACATGACATTTCACTGACAGTCTTAATTTAATTGTATTTATGCTTATGCTTAGCAGGATTTGCATCACAGAGGAACCCATTTTTTTTATTAGGTATTGGGCAAGGAATAGACTTTGAGTCATGGATTATTTTTCCCTATTTTAAAATTATTCTTTCAAATCCATACAGTTTCACATGTGGGGGCGTTGATCGACATGGTTTGAAGCGGTGATAAATTTGCTTTAGGATTTGTTCAAATGATAATAATTTGTACAAAATCGATAATTTAGCGGAACACTGGTTATCTAGGAAGATGTTTGTCCAATTTTTTATATGCGAAAGTCATTTAACACCCCAACACATCGTTTTTTTCTTTTATTTGCACGATTACATCTAACCTGAAGGACTTTGCGTTTTTTTTTTTTTTTATGTTGTGTGTCGCTGGAATAAATATAACTAGCTTACAATCATCATGCTAATGTTGATTTTTCAACAAATTTTGCTGTGGCGTTTGGAGACACATATTCTGTGTAGCAAAACTTACGCTGTTTTACCTTGTTTACCAGTACCTTTATTTAGATCATTGTTGATCACAGCGGGTTTTTGTGTTCTATTTTCAACACCCTAACAGGGTAAATTCATATCAGTTTAAACGTCTATTTATAATAAAATGTATCACAAAATACCAAAATAAATTTGATGCATTGTATGGCCATTTCGTTGACTGAAAACTCATCAGCAGTGCTCGAGATAAAAATGCTGGAACAGCCATATCTTTTACATTTCTTGTCCCAACAGAAAATCCTGACAATATACACATCTCCATAATGTGATCTTACATTCCATAAAGTTTCATGAGAATCCTGCAATAAATGTAGGAGGAGTTGTGAACAAATTTATTTCTGACAGACGGAAAGACAGACAAACTAACTGAAACCTATATACCCCAAACAGGACAAACAGGAATTCAAACTACCTCTGCATCAAAAGTAAGAGCCTTAGAAATTTCTGGTAAATTTTGTCAAATTTTGAACGAAAAATTTAAAGGCATTTGAGTAATGAATCATGCATATAAAATTGACCCCAGTCCCCTTGTTACACAGACTCCGTGTCTCCATGTTTGATTAAAAAAAACAACATTGGCATATTTTGCCGAGTTGACAATGACATGTCGGACGCACCCACACACTATATGTAAGAGAAAAAGACAAAAAGTCGTTCTGGCACGATGTTGATGTGGGAAAAAAACAACAAGATAGGGTTGACAAAAAAAAGGAAAGAAAATTAAAAAAAAAAACACCAAGACAGCGTTGACCAAAAAAAAAAAAAAAAAAAAAATGCTATTCTTCTCACTCTCGCTGTGTTATTGTTATAACGTTTCAATGCGTAAGTCGTGACCTTAACTGAAGTGAGTCTCAATAAAAACCAAAGATTTTGGTTTGCTAAATAAAATACCATGCTTTAAATATATCAAGTTATATAGAAAATGCATCATGATAATAAAAAATCAATAGAAATGGCTGCCCTTTCGACGAAAACCACAAATTCGTTTCATGATCAATTAACAATAAATCCCCGTCTTAAACATGACAGATTTTTGTCAATAAACAGACAAACAGTGTCTTTGCTCCATTTCCAAAACCTTTTGAATCAGATAGAAATTAAATGCTATTAAAACGATTGACTTGAATCAAATACCGGTATCACAAATTAAAGGCGCCTATTTTGCAGACTTTTACTAGTTATTTTTTTTTTTGTTTTGTTTCTTTGTCACAAACTGTTTTGTTTTTTATAGTTTATATGACAATAAAAGATTGAATTGAATTGTAATCCCATCTGTAAAATAAGATTGTTTTCAGACAATTTATGATGTCAAGCAGAAAGGTCATACAATTATTTTTGAACCCACTTTTTAAAGGGAAGGCAAAAGAAAGTTGGCAAATAAATCATTTTCTGTTGAACTACTCAGATTTAGGCATTGACTGGGAGTAACATTAGAAAGGCTGAAGAGGGGTTTTAGGGATATTGTGGGGAACTTTGATGGGAAAACATATAGGCAGAATCTTTACTACTGAAATTCACAAAAAATGTGGACATTCAAATGAAGTAGCTACAGAGGGGTTGCTTGGCTTAGTGTTTTGGGATATGTAGGGGCAGCTGATATAGCAATGCTATGCTTAAGAGTGACCTCATGTAGAATTCACAAAACCTGAAACCACCAAATATGCCAAATTAAAGATAAAGATAACAGGAAAGCTCACCCACACCGAAACTGCAAAAACAAAGACAACAACAAAATCAGAAATACACAACAGAGAAAGAAAAGTTGATACTGGTTTTATGGCTACACCAACCCTCAAACATGATAAAACCAAACCATTACAATAACCAGCATACTGAGCACTTGTAAGAAGTAAGGAAATGGCACTTAAGTCAAACAGCAGAGTTAAGTTTATATATTTTATGTTGGTCATACTGTTGCACTCTATGTTAAAATGGGTAATCAGAAGAACTACTCTGATATAGGGCTGAATTATATAGCATTATTACTTTATGCTTAATAAGGAAATTATGGATAACCCTTTTTATGAAAACGTAATGATAAATACCAATCCCATTGGACTGATGACTAGGAAGAAAGATAAATATTTCTTCTACATCATTTCTATATCTCTCCAAATCGCTATATGCTTGAAACTATGAAGCAAAAAGAGACTAAACAATCGTTTTTACAAATAAATGTTTATTAATGAATTAAAAACTATACTGTATTCAAATATTTTTATAAATAAATTGATAAAAAAAGCTACATCTCTGATAAATGTATTGCATAGAAAACAGCATTTTTTCATAAAGAATCCTACACAACGATCATTTGATTGATACTATTTTTAGATTGCTTTCTAAGTATTCTTGTCCAATATAAGTAATCATTTTGATGATCTTTAGTGACACTCATGATATTAAGTTTGAAAAAATATGACCTGCATTTCAAAAATCAAAGCGAAAGAAAGCTGTCAAATTTTCCTTCTTTAATGTCGGGTGATGTCCACACAACCAACAAAACTTCATTACTGCCTGGAGAAGCCCACTATGATTTACAAGAAATGTGGACCTTATTTTCAAAAAAAACATTTAAAATTTATTAGGATTGGTTTAGTGAACTATAAATAAGCTGGCCAAGCTAAAACTTGGAAAACGTCATTTTGTTGGGCAAAATGATTCATTTTGGAATTTTGATACCTATGAAGATCACATGAAAATGGTCCAAACATACCTACAATTATCAGTTTTTTGGAGGTCATGTATTCTGCAATTTGGGAGCCATTAATCTTTTTTTCTAACGTTTTTATGACATATTGCAGTACTTTTATAAAGATTGAACGTTTTTTCTTGCATAGTTATTTCATATAATGGTGGTTTAAATAAAAACTAAGGACACTTTAAGTGGGATAAATCTTATGATTGGCAATGGAATGTTTCTGAATATGCATATATACATAATGATATCACATATTATGGGAAGCCTTCTTGAATTTGCATAAATTAAAACAACAATTCAAGTACAAAATTCAGACTGAAAATTTTCAAATTAAATTAAACGGTTTTTTTCTGCTACATTAATATTCTTTAATCTAATGCAGTTCATTATTTCAACAGCTTAAATGTGGTAACACTATACATTACTGCAAGGTGTCACCTGTGTGTATAAATTTCATTCAGCTGAATTTTTATACCAATTTGAATGAATATGTACCATTGTTTACATGAATAAACAAGAGGCTTAAATTTTTCAAACTAAATTTAGTGTGTTTTCATGAATGCCAACATCATAAAAAGTATTCTGAAATATAAATAATGCATTTTGTTTTAAAAAAAACAAACTTTGGCAAATGGAAAATTCATAGTCTTAAAAATGCTAAACAGTAATTAATATATACACAAAAACAACAATCTAATTAAAATTAGTTCTCCTCAATTGCACCTTATTTTTGTTCGGTTGTTTATATGTCGTGTGTGTGGGAGATCTAACTACAGCCGCTTGAGGGTCATGCCTAGGGTCAAATTTGACCAACCAATCAGTGTCTAGAAAGTCATTTACAATTAACGAGGTGCTCTCATACCCTGTCGGGTTCAACTTCAGTTCATGTTTGAAGAGTTTTTTTCTACCCACTCTCTCATTGCCAAAATTTCAATGATTATGAATGAGAATCCACACAATACTGTTTGTTCTCATACATATTTTTCTTGGTGTTAATAATTCATCTGAGGCCATTGGAATTTGTTGGTAGACTTAAAACCAATAACTTTTTAACGATTCAGATTATGAAATAAAAATCATATGGAGGATGCCATATTTGTTATTTTACATTCGGAATTACTCTAGATCATACAATAACTTCTTTGCCAGTTTAATACCCTAAGATTTTATAGCCGCATTGCAGTAAATTTGACCCTAGACATGACTCTCAAGCAGCTGTAGTTAGATCTCCCATGCACGATATATAAACAACCGAACGAAAATAAGAAGCAATTGCGGAGAACTAATTTTAATTAGATTGACAAAAACAACTGCTGGATTTCTAAAATGAAAATAACAGAAAGCTACAGTCAAACTTCGTTATAACAACTTTCATCTTTTCTAAATACATGTACATTTAGTATGAAAATAACTATACCCTCTCTAAAATTTAAAATTCTGTCATGCAGGAGGTCTGGACTGAATGTTGTTTTCTAAAACACTTTTAAAACTGCAAATTTAATTATCTACAAATGTCTATACTTTCAAAATTTAAACAAATGTTTTTTTATCCAATTCAATTAAAGATGTGGTTGTTATAATGAAGACAAACGGTGCTTTAAAAGGACCTCATTTAAAAACACACATATAAAGCTAAATATGTATATATATATATATAACGGTAATTAGTAAAATATAAGGAAATGTTAAAAACAAGCACTATTAATTTAAATTAATTATATTATCAGGTATAAAACAGATTTAAAAGTAATCTTATAACAAATATTCAACTTTAGGAAATATGCATGCTGGAGTCAAGATATCCTTAACAATAAGTTACCTTCTCACAGACAATTTTTGGTCATTGCATAAAAAAACTAGATAACAGAATTAATCCTGAAAAAAGTTTAATTTATGGCCAGTTTTATAATAATTTCTAGCCTCCCCCCCCTTAAAAAAGATAAAAGCAATAATAATATTATCAATCCCAGTAAGCCTCTGTCTTAAAAGTCTATGAAATAAATACTAATTTAGAGCTTTTTGAAATTTTCTAAACAAGATATTTCTGCAGCATTTCCTCAAGAAAACTACTACTTTAATCTGTCTTACCTCCTGTTGTTTATATACAGTTAGGACAAATCATCAACAATAACAAACTATGATTCGTTGTTAATGCATATTACAAAACAATTGTTAAGTTTTAATATGAGATAATATAGCATTTCAAAAATGATTAAGTAGGTTTATAATAAACTCCAAGCAAGGACAGTTCCATAACAGGTTGCACTGCAGTCATATAATCATATAAGGCACATCTGTATTGCAAGAATGTTCTTTTGTTTTCTGACTGAACATACAATTTGTCTCATGTTCTTAAAAGTGCCGATCAAGTACAATGAAAGTTAAAATGGAACGGCCCTAACTTCTAATGCCCTAATTAATTTCAGTAATATGGAGTTTTAATTACCAACACTACCATGTATAATATTATAAATAAATTATCACCACATGACTAATGAAAATACAATTCTTTGATACCAATTTTGTTGCACAATATAAGCACATTTCCTTGATTTACGACTCATAAGTTGTGCTTAAGGGCCTAAAATGTTGAAAACCAAACAACAATCCAAAAGTGACCAAAAGCCAAAAATTCATGTTACAAACCTATCATACTTCAATATAAACTTTCATTGGTTATATATTATTACTGGAAATAGATGATTTATAAGAAACCATGTGCTTCTACAGAAATATTACAAAACAAATAGACAGTTCAATTTTAAAATGTTGCCTTTCAAATACTAGATACATGTAGGAAGGCGATGGAAATACTTAACAAAAAAGGGTATTGATGTATGACAGAATTGTTCTGTAAGTTTTAGAAAATTGATATGAGTCCAAATAACTTATGTGTGTTGTATAATTCCCTTGAAGGTTAAAACTTATATAACAATTATTATTTTTGGGAATATGCATTCAAAATTTCTTTCTACCCACTAAAATGATTTCAACTAAATTAGTATGCCATGGTTTTCTAATAACAATCAACTGAATGCATGTTTATGTTCATACAATGAAAATGGTCCGTTTTTGTCCCAACAATGATGCTACGTGTACTTTCTATGGCATAAAAGAATTTATTACTACAATTTGCAGACAAAAACAATCTGTGATTAGCTAAGCATTATTTCATGTTAACATTGAGGGGCATAATAGCATATAAAAATATAATCTTTTTATTGGGGTATTTTGGGTGTTTTCTTTTTTAACAAGAAATTTGGCTTGACCAAAATGTTCTTATCAGTGCATATCACCTATTATACAGAGTCAAAGGTCACCATAGGTCAAATAAGTATTAAACCTGGGAAATAATCTTAGTATGGAAATGGTAGGAAATCTGATGGCAAATTCAATATAATGCCCAAAAATTATCCATTTTTGATGCTCAGTTTTTCCAGAAAGTATTTGAACTATTTCATCTTAAAACAACGAAAAAATTATGTTAATTAATTCAATATTAAAATTTAAGGTGGCATATTCCAGCAAGGTCAATAATTTTGGAGTAAAAGAAATTTTAATATATATCACGTCACAAAACGTTTATGCAATATTTATTTTAATTAGTTGTCGTGATTTTCTATTAATAAAATAGATACATGTAATGGAAACCGGAAATGTGTCAAAGAGACAACAAACCCACCAAAGAGCAGATAACAGCTCAAGGCTACCAATGGGTCTTCGACCTAGTGAGAAAATCCCGCACCCGGAAGGGGGCCTCATGTGGCCCCTAAACAATAATGTAAACTACTGTTCTCCATGTTAATTTATAAAAATAATTATATACATCTAAATATTTAAGTTTTTGGCTTGTTACAAGAATAAAAACCATTTTATAACATGATTAAGGTTACATATAATATAAGAAAACTCAACAAACAAGATATCAAATGCCCCCTACACCTCTCCTTCAATACTGTATCTTGATTGTTATAAAATCTTAACATTAACAAATGAAAATAGTCAAAAGCACTCAATTACATACAAAATCTTAAATTTTATGTACAAGATAAAAAAGTTCATTTAACATAACAAAGTCGTATTACAGTCTGTTTAATAAAACGTATCACAAAATACTGAGATAAATTTAAAAAGGAAATACATGTGTAATTATTGAAAATTTATTTATTACCAAAAAAGTTTGTGATTTATGATCATCTTATCGGAACATGGCATCATACTGATTTCTTAATTGAATTATATGTTAAACACAATAAAGCAAGCTGTCAGTAATATTCTTTTAATTTTTTTTCTATTGTTATTTTGGTTTTAGTTTACAAGTTACAAAATTAGAGAAAAGTATTACAATTTTTGTACAAAATTTGTTTTACAAAAAGCAAAAGTGATCAAATTTTTTAAATGTTGAAAGGGAATTTGTAGAGAGTATCAAACAGGTTTTTTGTCCCTTTTAAGAAGCAAGAAAATCATAAGAATGTAATAAAGTGTCAAACTTACAAGGTCCAAAAATATCATTATATTGCTTTTCATTTCTATGGCAACATATACATGTACAAACTGTTTACAATAAAAAAGAAATCCTTATAAAAAAAAAGATGCATATTTAAGTAGAAAAAAGTATCACAGCAATAAAAATCCAATTTTAACTTAACAAATTTTCTTATTCAATTAAATAGCAAGAAAATAAAAGCATTAATTTCAATGTGCACAATAGGCTTTAAACTGATAACATTTGACAAACTGATATTAGTTTTGTCAAAACACAAAAAAATGTATTCAATACATTTTTTTTTGTATTGGAATGTCAACAAAATTACTGACCATTAAAGCTTTTTTCATTCCAACATTTAAAGAATTAACAATAAATTATGTGTATATTTTCATCTTTTAACAGAGTAAAGACAAACACAAAGGCCTTAACTTCGGTAATGGAAGACTTAATACATTATATATCTTTAAACTATTCATTATAAAACAGTACATAAAATCATGAGTTACAGTAAAAAAAATTAAAAACAATTCTACAGTTTAACAAGTATCTAAATACATTGTAGAACTTACTTTTTAGGATCTAAAGTGCAAAATAATTTTTTTTTTTAACTTTTAATTAATTAAAGCTGACTTATTTCAAGATCTCCAATATTTGGTTTTCTTAAAATATTAAACAAATATTAAGCTCTGTTACTTTATTAAAGGCAAATTCATATAAGACTGACTGAACGTCAGTATTGCTCAGTCATCAGAGTACACAAAAAGTTTTTGTAAACATACAATAGAATTATTGTAAAGATACATTTTCGGGACTTGGTTGGCATGTAATACTGAAATGATATATGATCCACCTACATTATAACTGATTATCTCTTTAATATTTAATTCTGGCAACAATTTCAGGCATTAACAAAACAAATAATCAACAAAGAACATCAAACCTTGAAATGATATAAAGGAATACTATTAAAAGGGTTATTTTTTTAACTACTGAATTTTTACACTTCATTAATTCTCAAGTATTTCCTCTATATCCACAATTTATCATATTTTATTTTTATTTATAAAAAGAGTTTTGATTTTTATGCCTGGTGGGATTCATAAAGCTCAGGTTCCAATTTCGTAATATCAAAAACACACAACTACATGTATCTCTGACAACAGCTTTTTCTTTTCCCTGAAATTTTTTTTGTACAATGTATATACACAAATGTTTTCTTTGTCAAATGAAACACCTACACAAAATTTGTTGTTACCAAAAATATCTATAACTGACGCTGAATGCCCTTTTGATATCATTATAATGATGCACTTTACTTGATTTCTTACATGTAAAATTATCAGTGATATTTTACAAGACATATTCTTGATTCAATCCCATATCATGAGCTTTCTTCATATGGATTTTCAGTGAGTCTTCGGTATTAAAACCTTTCATGCAAATTTTGCATCTGAAGTGCATTTTGAGATGCACCCCTAGTCCATTGGATGTTGCAAACCCTCTACTGCAAAACTTGCACTTATAATTTAGCTGCCCAAGATGAACGGTCTTGATCCCTGTGACCTTGTATGATCCCTGACCTGATGCATCTGATCTTGCTGGTATGGCTTCTTCCCAATCAATATCTTTTCCATGTACAGCCCGCACATGCTTCTGTAAATCGTAGCAAACAGAATATTTCTTTTCACAATGAGCACATGCATATGGCCTATCTTTCGTGTGGACACGTTTAAAGTGTTGCTCAAGACTGTCATTACCCCAGAATCGCTTGGTACACAAGGAACATTTAAATGGTCGGTATTCACCATGATGCATTTTGATATGACGTTTCAGATTTCCCATGTAGGCAAAGCTTTTTTCACAATGGGAGCATTCGTATGAACCTTGTTCTGGTCCACTTTGTTGAGGTAAGTCTTCATCATTGGTGTTTATTAAGTCTGGTGTGGGTGGTGTCTGATCAACCTTGGTCTTTTCTTTTGTTTTACTCTTTTTCATTGGAACTTCAGAATCACTGCCTGTTTCACTGACTGATGAAGCTGACGAAGGGGAATCGACAACTAAAAATAGATATAGTTAATAGGTTATGACCTTTAAAATGATTATTCAGTGAATCATTATAATTTTTCTTATATTACATTATAGAACAATATACATTGTACATTGTACATGTATATCGATATTATTATATGCATTTTCCCTCTCTCACCAAATTAAATGAATAATGGTTATTATGGATACAGCTGTCTTAATTCCTCTCACATTAAACAGTCTTTTTCAAACTGGCTAAGACCTACATGTAGGATGAAAGTATACACTCTAAAAATAGGGATTTTTCCATTTCTGTCAAGATTAGACACTTACATGTATTAATGTTTTATTAATATTTATGACATTCAAATTACCTTACTTATGGTAATATGTTACACTTCTCAAACAATTTTTCCTTCAAATGACAAATCCATACAGTGACGTGAATGTTGAGTACTGTATTTTCTGGACTATAAGTCTATGTGGACTATAGGTCTAATTTATACTTTCTCCACAGACTTGTAATAGTAAAATGGTGATTTTAAAGTAAAAAAGTCTCGACCTATAGGCAGGAAAATACGGCACCTACTTTTTTCATGTATTTGTCACTGTATCTTTCATCAAATGAAAGTACATGGCAGCTATTTAGTCAGCTATAAAATTTATACTACGTGTATGTACAAAGGATTTATGATTATCTAAGTTCTGATTTACATGTATAATATATGGAACATTGCATACATGTGTACACGTAAAAATATTTTTTTGTTGAAGAGAAGAATAGTTATAGAAGTGTACCATGTGAGTTTTTCAGGAAGAATATAGATCTGAGTCATAAAAGGATCTGAAAATTCTCAATTTTGCAGTTTACTCATGCATTCCATTGACCCAGCCAGTATGAAAATGTCATTTCAAGTACACAGGGATCTAAGATAAAGATACAAATTTCATCTGGATTATTTTTTTCATATTTGGCAAATCATTTCTTCATTAATATTACATATATGTTAAACCTTATCAAAATATCTGACGTGGAAATGTCTGGCAAACTATGGTATACTTATTTGAAAACACTCCTTCTCAAATTTTAATATTGCACATCCATTAATATTCTACCAAGGTTTCTTTCAATTCAATATTCCTGCCTTAAGTTTTTAATTTTCACCTTTACACAGGTGTAGCTTTCACTTCCACTTGTATAAACAAGTACAACTATCTACCGGTATGTGTACACAAAACATTAATCATCATCATTTAAACTTTCTAAGATTTTATTTTAACCCTTGAACATTTATTGACTCACCATATAAAGAATTACAAATGTAAAGAGAATAGATTTTATTATAAAATGTTTGACTTTCTAGAAAGATAAAATACTACGTATACGTCACTTTATCTAAAAAAAAAATTTACATTGAAGTACACTTCAGTCCAAATTCTTTAAAATTATAGTTGACAAGTTAAAAAAATCTCTATAAGTGTCATGACATTTACGCACTGCCAGTTACCTATTATTATTTGTTTATTTCATATATTTAAATAGGTCAAGGTAGCCATGAAATAATCCAATGCCTGAAAAGGAAGTTTTTAAATATATATTATCTAAGTAAAAAATACTGATTGGTTTTTCAATCTAAGTAAAGTCCCAGAAATTAAAAATATATAAAAGGAATTCCATTTTAATATAATTGATTTTATTTTTGTATCATCATGTGATGTTATAATTGGTTAAATTTTTGTATCATCATGTGATGTTAAGAAATCCTAAGAACACTGTATTTTCCTCATCTTAAGAGGATCTATTTCTTATTTCAAATTACTTTTTTTTTAAATTAAAATTTATGCAATTTAAAGGGGACTTTATATATAATTATATGAAATGAGGGAAAACCTATGAACTTTGGCAAAGCATTAATTTATGTTTTCTCTACACTGCAAGTTTTTGTAAAGTCGATCAAAATATACAGTTCTCAATCTGATTAAATTCATTAAAGTGTGATTTCTTAAAATCACTCATATTTTTTCTTAATTTACAATATTTTTTAATGAATAACTGTAAGTATTGAATTATTTGAAATGTTGTCAATTTCTTTATCTTGCACATTAAAAAGTGTTTTTGCATAAATAATACATGTGGTTTACATATGTTGTACATAAACTTTGGATACTAAAATGGAAGAAATACCTACAGTATATAGACCTATATTAAGTACATGTAGACCTATCTTACTAATAAGGACCAAAATGAAAAAATTGATGAGACCCGAATTCTGAAATGAAATATAACAATCAGTGATCCATGTACAAATGTTGAATGGAAATTCTTAAAACTTTAAATGGTGACATTACTTTAACTACAGAGGTCAACGCAGATAAATTAACTTACAGGACTCCCGATTTCTGGTTTCTGCTGCCAGTAAGCCATCAGTGCTGGAGTCCGAGTCATCAGACAGTTTACGTTTCTTACAGACACTAATTTCATTTTTCAACACCAGCTCAGTGTAGTAATTAAGTAAAGCATCTCGGTCATTGTTGTAGGCCTTCATGCTGTTAACAAACATTGTGGGTCTGCAAAATATTAAATTCACGTGTTAAAAACGAATCTATTATATGTAAATACATACTTTCATATTTTTATTTTGATTCACCTCTAGCCTCAATAAGATTTCCTGGAATGCCTTTTTCATTTCTTTGTCCTGCACTTTCAAAAAAGTCAGGAGGTTATAATTGTTCCACATTTTCTCAATAATATAATACAGATAATCATTGTTATGGTTATGTAAAAGAATAAGACAAAAGAGGACAAACATAAAAATGGAGGAAAGCAATTTATGTTACTGGAAATTATATCAGTACTACATGTACATATAAAAGTGTTTTTACACAGACCCTTTCTGAGGAGAAATAGTAAGGCCCAAAACACACCTGAAACTTGATTTCTGTAAAATTGGTTGTAATAGGAGGTTCCAAAATGCAATAATATGCAGGATTGAATATCACCAGTATATTTGAAACAAGACAAAAACCGGGGTCTGGACCTGCAACACGAAAATTTTTCTAGTGTTTTGAGTATAGCTGAATTTTATAACTATCGGCAAACAGGATGTGGCTGCATGACAGATCCAAAAATAGCTTACACGCTACAACTCAACATTATCAAGCTGAAGAGAAAATATAAAATTGTTCCCTTTTGTCATAGCCAAGAAAACTTTCACAGAAATTTTTCTAGTGTTTTGAGAATTGTTTAATTTTAAACTATCGGCAAACAGGATGTTGCTGCACAATAGATCCAAAAATTGCTTACACGCTACAACTCAAGCAGTTACTGTAGAAGCCAAGAAAATTTTCACAGATATTTTTCTAGTGTTTTGAGTATTGTGGAATTTTAAGCTATCGGAAAACAGGGTGTGGCTGCACGACAGATCCAAAAATTGCTTACACACTACAACTCAACATTATCAAGCTGCAGACAAAATATAAAATCATTCCCTTTTGTCATAGCCAAGAAAACTTTTACAGAAATTTTTCTAGTGTTTTGAGAATTGTTTAATTTTAAACTATCGGCAAACAGGATGTTGCTGCACAATAGATCCAAAAATTGCTTACAAGCTACAACTCAAGCGGTTACTGTAGAAGCCAAGAAAATTTTCACAGATATTTTTCTAGTGTTTTGAGTATTGTGGAATTTTAAGCTATCGGAAAACAGGGTGTGGCTGCACGACAGATCCAAAAATTGCTTACACACTACAACTCAACATTATCAAGCTGCAGACAAAATATAAAATCATTCCCTTTTGTCATAGCCAAGAAAACTTTTACAGAAATTTTTCTAGTGTTTTGAGAATTGTTTAATTTTAAACTATCGGCAAACAGGATGTTGCTGCACAATAGATCCAAAAATTGCTTACAAGCTACAACTCAACATTATCAAGCTGCAGACGAAATAAAAAATCATTTCCTTCCGTAGAAGCCAAGAAAACTTTGACGAAAGTTCCTACCCAAGGTCTTTTGGACGGACGGACGGCGTCAAGCAGTTACTAGTCCTGCTTTCGCCGTTGGCAGTGCAGGTAAAAACATTGTGCAGCCTTACATCCAAAAATAAATCCTGCTAACGTCTGATTTGAAGAAAATTATTCCAGGATCCAAGATTGCTTCCTTCTCCATACCCCTGTACATTGTATTACTTGTATCTTAAATTTATACCAAAATATCTACAAACATTATAAGATGTATAAAAACAATGATCAAAGTAAACTCATCAATTTTTTTTTAATAACAACTAATGTGTACATTGTACATGTATGACACTACCAGGTACATGTACATTTAGTATTGTTGGACAAGTCACAGAAGCACATGTACCAATGTATTAAATCATTATATACATGTATATAGTGATATGGTCATGTGAAAATTTTGATCTTTTAACTACTGAAATAATCTTTGACAAAGAAAATTATGAATATAAGGAGTTTGTAACGATTGTAAATTAGATTGGTAAAAACATTCAGAAAGATAAAGGTGACTTCAAAGATAAATAACTATGATTAGAGTGCTGTGTTCCATTGTTTTGCTTCCTTGTTATAGCTACATGTATTCATAATGTTTTTGTATTTTTTTTTCTATTTATGTGATGTTTTGGCATGGACCACCTTAAAAATGTCTTTGGAAAATGTGAACAAGCATAAATGTCTTGCAAGAGTGTAATGATATTGTATGAATGTGTTGCCATTCTACATGTAATTTTGTATTTATATACCAAGATACAATGTACATGTACATGTACATTGTACAGTGTAAAACAACTTTGTTTTATCCATAAAGGATAGGAGAGAAAATTCTGAAGGAAAATATTTGAAAAGCGGTAGTTAAACACTCTACCACAGTTCTAAGATTCAAAATGGGTATCCTAATATCTCAATTCTGAGTCCATTAATAAGTAATCTTGATTTACATGAAAGAGATCAAAATATTAAATTTTAAATATTTCTGGGATTCAACTCATCAGTTTCTTATCAAAACTATGGTTTTATAATGTGTAAATTTTATTCATTTTTGTATACTCAGTAAGCAATTATTCATTTGCTGGCAAAATGTGGTCCAAAGATATTAACATTTACATTTTACATGCAATTAATTGGATATTCTAATTAAAATTCCAAAGTTAAATTATATGCAATGGTTTCGACATGTCAGAATTCTCTGCAAGGTTGAAACATGAATACATATATTAATATGACTGTATTCTACTTTGTTTATTGTGTTCATTTTGTGTGCTGTCAACCTCTACAGGTACAATCATGCATTTCCAAAAAAGTTCTAAAAACGTTTTTTGTTTTAAGACTTCTAAACATATGGTATCTCTAATGTCCAGTTTGGTTTGAAAAAAATGCAGATTTTTAATTCTTTTAATTTATAGTTTGTATTCAATATTAAAAACAATTCTTCACAATTTACATGTGCAATCTTACACTTCAGTAAATATCAACTTTTCAGAACCAGCTACTGGTATTTTTTTAAATAAAAAAAATACAAGTACCTGTACATGCATCTGCATGGGTCTTTTTGCATTAAAAGTGTACACTGCATGTTTCACATCAAAAACCAAATTAAAGGAGACCAAAATTTGCAACCAATTTCTGTATTGTCAAAATTCCTTTGAACGATAACTAAATTTGTTTCATAATTTTCTGTGACAAAATTCAAAATAAATGTAATCAAATTCATACATGTACATGTATTTTGTTAAAATAATCAAGAGGCATAATACATGACATACAGACTAAACTAAATTTTCTTAAGGCAATGCATGGTAAATAAGAAATGGACATCTGTATACTTAATTTTTACTGCATGTGTACTTACTTACTCTTTGTTGCTTAATTTTATACTTTTTATTGTCATGAATAAATCTTTAAAATGAGGGAAATGTTGCAACAATTTGTATGATGACTGATCATGTATTTGCATAATTTATAAAGGATTTTATTTATCACGGTTATTTGAAAAGATCCTATACACACGCTCATGTTTAATAATAAATGTGTGTTTACAAAAAATATTAATTCTGATCACATCACACTTGTTGAACTTACGTCTAACAACTTTCAAATATTCAACGTAGTCTGTAATACAGTTTATTTTTTACATTTAGTAATTAAAATATGAATTATTTATTTCACTAACCATTTGACCTTTACCAAATTAAATATGGAGTATCCTAGAAAATGACGAGTTTCAACACAGACCATTTTGACCCGAAATGACCCACTAATCACGACCCAAAAAAAGCAGTCTTATCCTATCGTTAAATTGTTTTGTAACTTACCAAATATGTTGTAATAGTCCCATTTTATGATTTCAGTTTATTTTTGTATCACTTTTCAACTGTCAAATAACTTTTATGAAAGTTTGCTATTGTTTACCCGTGTAACCACCCTATCAGGCCTCCTGGCCAATTAATACGCTTTTCGTATTTCTAATACAGGAGAGCTCTCCTACAACAAATATCCTGGAAATATGCAAGGGTACCTTAGGGGTGGATCCAGATCCATACAATACCTTTTTCGTCAAACCTGTGAATCTGTAAATTAACAAATTAAAGAATGACCTAGTTTAGATGATAACACTTTAACCATCTTTCCTTGAAATATTTTATTGCTTGAACTATGGTTTTCCGGCCTCATTTTTAATTTCTAATACATATATAATTCTAGTTAAATATGACATGTTATAAAGATCTATAAACGTATCCATTATTTTTGAAAAAAATAAAGCAAATTTCAGCGATGGGAATTTTATTTTCCATTTTAAAAATAATATTCTTTTGATTTGAACCTAACTATATATAATCAAGCATAACAATTTCTATAATTATACATTTGTTAACGCCACACCAATTAAATTAATATTTCGTTCTTTGGATATCGCCGCTCCAATTTTTTAACTATGTAAATTTTAAGATTTTTTTTTGCCGCTTCATTTTGCAAAAATGCTGAAAAAAACGCCCCAAATTCTTCATTTTTCAAGAAATTAAAAATAAAAATGGTTCGCCCGCTCCTAAAATTTTGTTAAAATTGAGATTTCCCCCCATTTTTCAATATTTTAGTTAAAAAAAGTGTGCCGCACGTAAATTTGAACTTCGCCAAAAAAAAAAAAAAAAAACTAGTCCCCAAGGAAAAAAAAAATTTCGCCCGCTCGCACCCTTTTTTACCATCCAAAAATCCAAAGAACTAAAAATCAATTTGGTATGGCCTAAGATATACCACCAACCTTTGCAAACCTTGTATAAGAAAAGAAAAATGTAACAACTACAGTTTCGACTTGTTTTAAAGACCAGTTAATATCATTTATAACCTATTCTAGGCTATACCAAACCATCCAATTACAATTTGAGGATATTGCGCGACCCGCAATTATGATGAATTTAAATCCAAAACCACTGCTCCTGTTCCTCTTCGCCATTCAATATGAATTCCTGCTTGTCATGTTTTTACTGGTAACATGAGCAACGTTAACAGTACAAAATATCTTGAGCCCAAGCATATCAACTGGAGCACAGCATCAAAATCATTTCTATAGTACTATAGTTTACCGTGATTGAGATCTACATGTATGTAAAAAATGGGCTAGGAGAGAGAAGGAATAAATTGATATTAAGACTTCCAGATTCGATCAGATAAACTGAAGTCATTAATTCTGGCTCGCATTTAGCACCTCTGAACACCTATACCCGTAAGTCTAAATCTAGTATTAATATCGTTTTTAACGATCCCAGGTTGAAAAAAAATATTGTGTGTTGATAAAAATTGCGTCAAATTGTACCATCTAACAAAGGTTTCAACATGGTCGTTTTTCTTGTACTCGGTTTAGGATTAAAAATTCATTTGACAACAGGACTCGCTTATACGCGCACTGACGTTGCTGTTCTATTCTCCTTTGGTATTGCTGTAAATGATGACAATAATAGCCTCCCTTCCATTTATTTGATACCCAAACTTGTAGTCAAAGATTCCTCTGACGTCGAACGGCCTTTTCAGAGTTGGCTGGACCATGATTGTCCATACAAATAGAGGTATATCGCTAGGTCTATTCTCCATCTTGGTAGATGTGAGTTGTTTCCCATTTACTGAGTTATGTGCTCTTTGAAGAAGATGTCTTCCGTAGATATAAGTGGACAAATTGTCATTTTTCTGCATTTTTTTCTCCTAACAATATCCTCCACACACATTCATGATATGTTTTTATAATATTTTCCCATAATTTTCTATGTCTGAAATCAATTTTCCGGAAAAAATAAAAGTAATCTTTCCCCTTCAGTTCTTCTGTCAGAAATGATATGCATATATGGGGGACAACTCCAGTAGCCGCAAATAAGGAATATATATATATGAAGTGCACTACTAAACCCCTGTCGGAACTCATTACAACTCAAGACTACTATGATCTAAAGCTCACCTAACGAATGATATAAATCAGATATTGATTCTTAAAAATTTTAAAGACTTATCAGATAGGAATACTTCTCTTCTAGTAACATTACATTTAAGGATCGACTGTACTATGAAGAAATAACCCCAATCACGTGATGCGTAGCAATTACGGTTGTTTTAAGGTAACAGGTACGTAAATGGGCTATCTCACGGATTTTTATGAAATTTTGCAAGCAATTAGAGCATGTGGAACTGCATATAAATATCGAAAAAATATATAAGTAACTTTTATACTTTCGGATATATAGCAAATTGAATATTCTGTAGAAAGAAGTACAAATGTATAGGATGCACGTAAATATCGCAAAAAATATTGAAAAAATTTACTTTAAATTGCCTTTTCTCAAAAACGTGTCCTACGAATTTTCTTTAAAATTAATATGTTATTGCCACTGAAATTTCCGTTTTATTGATATGAAAGCTATAGGGGGTCACAGAATTCGTTTTTGTAGTATAAATCATCCAAGTGTCTGTGCAATACCTAAAAACGTCGAAAAATAAGATTTAGAGCCACGACGTCACGATTATTTTTGCCTTTTCGGCGCTTTTTCCACGCTGTACAGCAGATTCAACTATCCATACTCAAAAAACGAATTCGGTGACCCCCTACAAATTTTATATCAATAAAACGGAAATTCCAGTAACAAAAACATATGATTTTTAAAGAAAATTCGCAGGACAGGATTTCGAGAAATATTAATTTGTAATCAAAATTGCTGAACTTTTTTACGATATTTACGTGTATTCTATATATTTGTACTACTATTTTCCGGATATTTAATTTGCTATATCTCAGAAAGTGTAAAAGTTATATATATCATTTTTTCGATGTTCATGTGCAATTCCTCATGCTCTAGTTGTATGCAAAATTTCATAAAATTCCGTGGGATTATCCATTTATGTACCTGTCACCTTAACGTTTAAAATTTATCCAATCAAATAACGCGTTTACACCCAATATTAAATTATATTGCATTATTCCTCTACGATGTACGTTATCTTTCATATGATACACTTAAATATGTTTTCCGTAATCTACGAGTCTAAACAAAATAAACAAAGTTTGTATTAGGTATATTACTTATTTTAGCAAAAAGGAAATTGATTCCAATGAAATTATTCTAGATGACAATATATTTGTTGAGTTTGGAGTACAGGCTATCGGAATTCTAATGAGTACAACTGTGCACCGCTTTTGTCTGATCAGTTCTTATATTTTCATATGAAGCCAGGATATTATAAGGGCTTTTATAGAGGAAATATAAGGGCTTTTACAGAGGAAAGAGAAGAATATAATTCAGTCCCTTAATTCCAGTTTCCGCAGGTGATGTACTGTCTCTCAATAATAAGGAGCTATAAAAAAAAACATTGTCACCCATTCAGCAACAAAACAGAATCAGCATAAACAGAATATAAAGTTAAGAAACATTTAACGATTCTTTTTCTAGCGTTTGGCGAAGGATTACAATAGGCAGTGAACTGTACGTCACATTCTGAAAATCAATGTCAATTAATCACTTTCGATAGGAAATAGCTGATATTAAAAAAATATCATGTTGCACAACTTATCACACTCTTACTCGAGACAGTCATGTCTACTTTTGATCAAGTATGCGTAACGATAGGATTGGATATTCTATAAATATCTGACCGAGTGTAATAACTCATTGCAGTGGTAAATACATAAACGGTACCCAGTACGGCCAAAAAAATGGCGGCTGTCACAACTTCATCCCGCAGGCAGCAATTTAAAACATCCTTATTGCATTACAGTATTTACTAGATTTCTATGCCTTTGTGTTTAATCTTTTTATTGAACTTACAGGCGTGACTTAATTTACATTTAACAAAAGAATTCTGCTCAGACCAGTGTTGGGGCCGTCTAGAAATTTCAGTGGGCGCGAGATTTTACTCCATCTGGAGACTTTAAGATGAAGAACAACAGTTAACATGGTTATAGGGTACTTAGTTTGCTTCGACTTTTGTCAATACGAATAGGGGTTTTAGGTTAAAAATGAATCCTTACATATTTTCTTTCATATTATAACAACTTTAAATAGAAGTTTGAATAGAATAAATAATGGCAGAATATTTATTTATACTTCATCAGTTTAAAAACAACAACTTATTTTTATTTATATAATTTTTTTTTTCTATAACTTTGTACGATACAAGTTCTCAAGTTTGTTGTATGGTACATGGTAGGAAATATTTTTGTCATTGACCCTTTATGAACACGGAATAAAGTGTAACATTTGGATTTTTTAATATACAAGGAAAGAAAATTCCATAAGAAGTTTACATCAATATGACCAACAATAGGTGTTTTTACGGGTCATTATCACTTCCTAGTTAAAAGGAAATTATTTATTTATTTTATTCCTCAATATACAAGAGCTGTAACACATTATATAGCTTTTTGTTCTTACAGATTGCTTAAATATTCATGACTTATTATTTTCGCCAGCAAATATAACCCTTAAAAATTGCACGGCATATATTGTCGTCAATCGGCACATATCGTCGCTGGATGACAAAGGAATTCGACCAAGATATCTTAACATAAATGCATTCATAGCAACAGTGTTTCATATTTTCTTAACATTTTTATTTTACTTATAAATATGTATGATAACGCTGATGTCTGTTTAAAAATAAATTCATATAATACTTCTAAGTCTTGATATGAAATTAATTCATCGGTACAATTTGAGCTTTAGGGAAGGATGAAATAGGAAAATGGTTGACTCAGAACTGCGAATTAAACAATGCTGGAATGAGTACTACCTGAAATATAATACACGTATATAGTAATATATTAAGGAAAAGAAGTTGGGCGCGGTTTACCCATCAAAATTCTGAGCTCCGACGTGGATGATGCATAAGAAAAATAATCAAATGAGGGCCTCCTAACAAATGCCTAAAACTCACCACAAAAAATCCCTCATTAGATCTTATTCGTTTTCCGTTTTTTAGTAATTGTAATTAAAATTACCCATGGCTTAAAATTATTGTAAAACAGTTCAGGGTTTGCTAAGAATCTGTAATTGTAACGAAAATGATAAATTGCACTGAACTGGCGCAAACAAAACAAAAACGCACAAAATATTCAAATATTTTTCACAATGAAAATTTCTAGAAATGATGGAAATTTAAAGTGAAACTTTCAGCACGTACATTTTTTGACATTTTAAATAACCGTATTTTCTTACCTTGCCTCTACTTCTTTGAGCTATGAAAGTGTTTTGTAAGAAACATTGGCTATCCACAGTTTCATTTTTTATTCCATTTTCAATACGTAGACTTGTATAAACGTGTACGGGACAATTGCCTGGAAAATTCATGACCTTGTTCAAAATGAAAACGCGTTCACCAGTATATTACCGAATACCAGGTTAAATTTAATCAAAACGTTTCTTTTGCACCACAAAAACATCTTTTAGTTGAAAATAGGGTTAATTTATTGCATTTTGTCGTACATAAGACTGAAACACCGAAATGTGGTCACCTAACACGTGTGCCACATTTTCGTTACGTAAAATGCAAAACTGCCTGAAGGAAATGTCAAGTCCTGATGATGACATAAAACTACAACGGTATGCCTAGAAAAATCTACCTTTATAAATCTGTTGTAGTTAAAGTTCATGAAATGTGTGTCATAGGGTGTTACAACGGTTTGATCATAATAAAGGGCTAAGCGCAGCATGATACGACCCCAACATGCTTTTTTGAAAACTTTAACCCCCTGCATCTGAAGAACTGTAAAAAATGGTAAAAATGTGTTGACATACTTCTGAAATTACTAATCAATATGAATTAAAAGAAAAAATTTCAACTGAAATCTGATGAAAAATTAAAATTTTACGTTTCCTCCTAATTGCTAACTTTGATCCCTTGTATCTCAGATACAATAAAACATAGAAAACAATTATTGACATTTTAATGAAAGCATTCACCAAGGTAAATTAAAAGAAAAAAATCCCAATTAAAATTGGATGAAAAAACAACATCAAGGCACATTGCTTTTTTGGCACTTTTAACCCCTTATATCTCAAAAACCGAACATATAGAAGAAATCTGTGGAACACTCATAAGATGAATTAAAAAGAAAAAATACTCATTAAAATTGGATGTGAAATAAAAATTTAAAGCATCCTGCAATATGGCTAATTTTGGCTCCCTTTAATTAATCCCTTTTATCTGTCTGCAACGACAAAAGTAACACAAAAAATGCATTGAATAACATTTATTGTATTTCTTATGAAGAACCATTTGAAAAAATCATCAGAATCGGACAAGAAATAAAAAAAAGCTTCAAAAATTTAAGTGTGTCTCTATTTAGGCCCCTAATATCTCTAAAACGGCAAGAGATCGTGTACAATGGAACGTATACAATTTTTTTTTGGCCATTTTTGTCAAAGAACACTATAAACCAAAAATCCTAAAAATCGGATAAAAATTTAAAAAGGCACAGCAAAATTATCGAAAAACTCTTAATGACCCCCCAAAAAGAAAACGGGAGGGGCGAAATTTCCCAAAATCAATCCCAACCTGTATTTCTTACGGGAGACCATTGTGGTAAATATCATAAGGATAGGTTCAATAGAACAAAAGTAATTGATCGGAAATATATCTGTCTACGGACGCCGACGCCGACGCACGACGACAAATATTTGCGGTCGTATAAAAATGTTGCTAAACAGCTCGTATACTAAAACAAATAACAAAGGGGAAGTGAGTTGTCGAACTAAAGGTAAATAAACAAAGTTGAAATGACAGATAAAAAATAAAAACGACAAAAAAGTATAAGAACAAAATGTATTTGATCACCACCACAAAATAAGAGATGTTTAAACAGTTCAAAGGTATCTCCTCATGATCAGTGACTGGGGCGTCAAGTGAAAAGTGTAAGATTAATAGTTACATAAGAATTCGAAGCATAAAAATATGGTATTAAGTACCATTCCATATAAAATTCAAAATCCAGTGGCACGTGGTAAAAATGTATTTTCTTTTTATGTGTGTTTTTGCATTTCTTTTGTATATTTATTAACAGATCTGGTGAATTTTTCGTAGTTGTGACCTGTCTGATATATTTTTTATATAGAATGCACCATGAAGAGGGTAGATAACTAGTTTTACACCAATCTTTGCAAACTATTTTCATTGGTGCTAGAAGGCTTTTTGAAATTCACAGCTATTTTGTTATAAATTTTATTTTAGTCTGAGTTGTAATATTAAATGCAATTCAGTTTAGGCTAAACACTTGTCCCCTTTTTGAGATAATTTTTACAAAGAAAGCACAATAGAACATTGGTACCAGGGGAGATCATTTATGGAAATTTACATAGAAAACACTACAAATTAAATAGCTTGTAAAAATCTTCCTGGTTATATATGGAACCAATGTTTGATATTTTTTGTTATCCAAATGTAAGGACATTATAACAAACAAATTAAATTGCAATCAGTAAAAAAATATGATGTGACACACATTTTTATGTAATTGTTTGCTATTTATATGGAAATGTACTTAAAACAAAAATATGAATTAGGAGAATCCTAGAAAGTCTACCATTTCAGTTACGAACCATCCTATCAAGTCAAGGTTTTTGTATCCACGTTCGTTCCTACAAACACCTGACATCACATATTCATATTTTGCGGGTCGAACATATCGCCGCCTGGTGTGTGACCTAGAAAATTCTTCCTACGACGCAAATGGATTCTCTTTTGACCTTGAGAAGAACCAATGAAAATCGTTCACTTCCGACCCGCAAAATATGAACGTGTGATGTTAGGAGTTTGTAGGAACGAACGTGGATACAAAACCTGACTTGGAAGGATGGTTAAGAACGTGTGAAAAAGGAATATATTCAATCACATAAAGGTATTCGAACAAAAAACTCAGCATAGTTAACACATATAGATATCAAATTAAAAATCCAGTTCAGTCCACAACATATTCGAAAATTTAAGTCAAAAACATTTACTATTATGGAAATGATACAGAATTTTAAATGGATATCAAAGGACAAAAATCAGGTCATAATATATGAATTGTTTATATTTTGTAGTCCATTGCCTATGTATGTTTTCATATAGCACGAGAGGACACAACCTCTATAGGTTCATTCAACCTATGCCTACATTTTGAAAAAATATATAAAAAGGTAAAAAAAGTTTGTAGGGATAGGTTGAATATTGTATAAACATAAATGTCTTGTATAAACATTGTCTAATTAAGAAGATAATTGGTTAAGTCAGATATTTGGGTATTTTTGTATCTCAACTTTTTTTTGTTTTATATGGAAATTGCACCGTTGTTAGATATGTAGCAGTTTATGTGTGTCATATCCTTTCGAGACTTCATTGAAATATTATATATATATTTATTATTTTTAACCTTCCAACGCTTTTGAACATTTTTAACCAATAACAGTCCCCACATATTCAATTTGCATTTACTTGTCCTTATATATCATTTAGGCTTTCAAAATTCTAGGGGGGCTCGGTGGCCGAGTGGTCTAGGTAGTTCGTCATGACTACCTGTCAACACTGAGGTTATGATTTCGAATCTCGCCTGTGGCGGGGAATATTCGACTCTGATCTTAATTGACAAGGATTGCCAATTTTCCTACCGAGGATCGGTGGTTCTCTCCGGGTACACCGCCCGGGATTGCTCCACTAAAAAAAAACTGGCCGCCGCGAAATAGTCAAATTTGCTGAAAACGGCGTAGAACCTCAACAAAACAAACAAACAACCACTGTAGTAATTATCCCCTGGAGTTTCATATTCAGTCAAAGAGAGTTTGAGCGAATATACTTACGTTAGTATTAAAATTATTTCATACTAACAATTCGTTTTTAAAATAGAAGATGAAGGTCTGGGGAAAGTGATATTGATAATAATAGGCGTCAGATTAAATAACAATCTAATTAAAATCAAATATTCATTGTTCCGATGATGTATTTTTTGGGCGTAGATGAAAAATCTGCTAATATTCACTTAGGTTTCATTTTCATAGGACTTTTACGACCATATCAAATTTCAGGCTATTTACATCATTCTATATATCGAAAAAGAAACTATCAATATTTAATTTTTGGATCACTGTTCAAGCACGTCCATTGTATTTTATAAAGAAGAAAAGGAGCTCGAAAAGTGTGCCGAGAGACATAAGAATTGATTTTAAGAACAAGTCGTCTGAGGAGAACCTTTTCATGCAGAATATTGTCAGATCATCATTTGTCATATTCAAATATCATTGAACACAACGAAGATTGCCATTCGTATTATTCTTAGATTTACCAGATTTGGTAGTACAAATATTTCTTCTCTAAAGTGTACCGATACATGCGATAAGTATTATGCCAATGAATTACACTTACATTTCAGTGAAACATTTAAAAATCAAAAAGTACATATTCTAATTTTTGAAAATGATTCGGACATTGCTCCCTTCTTGTTTAGGTACAAATGCACTGCACTATTAAAAGATTTATCGTGTTTATCAGCCAGGAACAAGTTATATAACTAATTTTTTACACGCCTCGGGCAAAAGGAATACGAACAGTTTCAGTGAAATGGAAAGTTTTTGCCGACTGGATTGATCGAATAGATGATGGAAATACGATACAAAACCTAAGTACAATTGACTAATATATTTTGGTCTGTGAAGAAAAGTCCCTATCACTTTGTTCTACTTAGCATAACCCGTGTACATATTAACTTAATCAGTCTTATAGACGAGCGAAAACAAAATACAAATCAATCCTCACAAGCTAAGCCTGAATGTTGATTTTCGGGCTAAAATCAAGGGAATTCCCTTCTATTACGCTACTGTAAAAATAAAAGTTTTTAGTCTGTACTATGGTGGATCGAAAATGAAAAAAATAACCAATCAGAAAACGCTATTTAAACCACTAACTGGGTCAATGATAAATTATCACTTATGCAGAAAGTAACTTTATTGTTTGAACCAAGACTAACATTTCATTTAATGTCGCGGAGAAAAAAAATGGTCTTAACAATTATGTTTACTGTTATCTCGCTTATCATTTCATTAATAGATTTTAATAATAACACCATTATCTGATCTCAAGAACAGTATCGGTTTAGTCCAACTAATGATCATACACATACCAGTATTAAAACACAACTCTTCATCATTGAAAGGAACTAATGAAAACGAACATTTGGGGTAATGCCACGTAGTAAAAATGACAAATAAAGATATATTAATGCATAGACCCAGTTTTAATTATGTCGTATTTTGGCCTTCAACTGCCTGAAAACATTCTAATTTCGCTGGACGCATATCTTTTGTCATCCATTTTAAACTTGTGACAGGAAAAAGTTGGATGTGTTTATCTGGAAAAACAATTTGTCGTTTGTTTACTCTTGCCTCATTAATGGTTAATTTTGGAAATAACAAACAATATATGATAGCAACTTTCAATCTCACCATGTTTAGAGAAATGGGAAGCCGAAATAATCCAAAATATTATGGTAACCTGAAGACCACATTCAAGTATAGAAAATGACAAGATTCAAAAGTATATCATTTTTTTAACTGTGACCTAGCGTCAGATTGCATTAAAAAAATGTCGGAAGGATTATTACAATTTAAAAAAAAATGAAACTAGTTATTACTTTAATTTTTGCATATGTCGACCTTTTTATTAAGCATGTAATAATGGTTTGATACATTTACCAATGATAAGAAGAGGTAAATAATAATCTCGAAACACATTGCCAGACGTTTGGGGAATTAAAATAGTATACCAGAGTCTCTCTAATCTGATTTAGTAAACTCAGTCGTTGAAAAATATCAGAAATTGTACTTACTCTTACAGTGGCGCTTGGGTAAAGGTGCGGGGGGGGGGGGGGGGTTATTAGGTAAACCTGTCATGTGCATTTCACCCATCACACAATTCCAGATAATTGTTCAACAGAAATATAAATCCCTGTTTGTCGTAGATATTTTAGCTCGTTTTATGAATTGTATTGAAAAATATGAGGAAAATATGACTACAATCTTACGGAAACGTTTTACATAACTTTTTTATTTGAACGACATCATATATTTTCTGCGGAAACTTTTGCAAGTATTTCTTGCTAGCTTGAAAGTTATAGCTGTTTAATACTTGAAAACTAGTGGACTTTATCCCTTATGCACCAATTTTTCTTATTTTTTGTTTTATCCTTAGGATTATTTTGGCATTTTGATAAAAAAAAAAGTCTTCTTAAAATTAAGAAAAAATGCTTCTCACTTTCAATTGTAGTTATACAAAATTTACACACTCTCAAATCTCTAGGTACCTTTATCAATTGCCAAGCAATGTTCACCGATCATATATAGCAATGCAATTTTTGTGTTTTAGGAAAAATTGTATTGCATGTTGGATCATTTCAGACAGAAAATTACGGGAGCTGAATTGGAAAAGAGAGATTCCGTATGGTAACAAAATAAGCATTTTTTTTATATACGTATATCTTGGGCCATATTTTGTATTTTATCAGACTGCGAGAAATGTCAGAAACGCATGTGTGTGAGAAAGAGAGACTGACTGCAGAAATTGAAATTATTAATAACATAATATTTTTTTTTTAATTTCAGAAGTGTCCGAATTTCGACATATATAATGTATATTATATATAACCTTGGTTCCCGGGAGTTTATTCTTTGTGAATTCTGTAAATGCATCAAAAGATGGACCTTAAAACAACAATATGATGTTGATTTTTCTCTCACCATGTTCAGGATTTGCCTTTTAAAGGAAACATGATGTGAACATGCAAGTCATATATATAGAGCTAGGTAAGCCTAATTTATTTTAAAAAAATCACACCTAATTTTTAAATTTTTGCTAGGAAGTATGGTATTTGAGGATAAAATATACAGTCAAATTAATATATACTGTATGAAAATTCTATCTAACTAGATAACCTTTTTTCTGTGTAATTTGTTCCTTGAAAAAACTTCCTTTTAAAACCGTCCAGGTCTGAAAAAATCAGACAATTGTCCTACAAGCTTAGGGGGCCTCGGTGGCCGAGTGGTCTATGTAGTTCGTCATGACTACTAGTGATCACTAGCTGAGGTTGTGCGTTCGAATCTCACCTGTGGCGGGGTGTGTTCGACTCCGATCTTAATTGACAAGGATTACGAATTTTCCTACCGAAGGTCGGTGGTTCTCTCCGGGTACTCCGGCTTCCTCCACCAATAAAAACTGGCCGCCGCGAAATAGCCAAATGTGCTGAAAACGGCGTAAAACCCCAACTAAACAAACAAATAAATCCTACTAGCTTACATATTCAACATATATTTGAATTCTATAGATACAAAATAACAAAATAATAATAATAATAATAATAATTAATAAACAAATACTTTTTTTTTATTTAAAAGAAAAAAAATACAAGCAATTAAATAAAATAGAAACAGATTTTCTGAAAAATTACATTTTCCCGTAGTGTGCATTTTATTTAAAACTGATCAAATAGAAATTTATTTCTAGGATAGAAAGAAATGCAAATCGCCTAGCATTTCGAGTGTCATTAAGTAATTTACCTGTGTTTTCTTTATAGAACAGGTAATGACAAAATAGGTTAAAAATAGCGGGAACTAAGTAAATTTGTAAAAAGTATGAAGGTAAAAAACATTTCAAGTAAGAATTAACAGGCGGATTTCAAGCTTTTTTGAAGAGAAATTATTGATTGTCATGGAACTGTTTCTAACATTTGTATAATAAACAGAGCCCCTGATTATTGTGACTTTTGAAATACATCATGATGAAGGAAAATTCTTCGGAGAGAAGAGTGGTTGCTTGTGACTCTGAATCCTTAAATTCCAGTCAAAATTATACGCAACATATTATCTTATGAAATGAACTTACCTCTCACTAGTCATTTAAACCTTTAAATTTGCTTAGAATCATTTTTTATAATATAGCTTACCTTTGACGATATAAAATTGCGTTGTAATATTTTACCGGGTCATTGAAAAATAATTCTATTTATACCGCCGGCGAGCTTATGTTGGTATTTCCTAGAGTCCCCGATAGCATGAGCTGTTGTAATTGGTGGATATTTAACATGTATCCAAGAACATGCGTATATGAAATTTGTTCAGTCCATATCTATTTTTTTTTTTTTTTGCAAGGAAAGTGTAAAAATACATTTTGTATCACTGCATATTTTAGTATTACTTAGCAATCAACTTTCAAGGTGGTGTGCATGATATTTTTGCTTAAAGATCAGACCTTTAAAAAGTGAAAGGCATTATGCAAGTTTATAAAGGATATAAGACACTAAAGCATGTCACTTTCCGGTGTATTTGTTTCACTCATAACCATTGAATTTTTTTTTCATTATTAAATATTTACCGACTTTTTATCATGAATGATTTTGGGCAATGAATTTTTAATGCATGGAAAAAAATTCCATATTTTTCAAATATTCAACACACATGTTAAACATGAAAACATGAAACCTGACAGTTCAAACAAAATCTATTAGAATGAAGACATACCTTTTGCCAATCTTCGAACTTTCTTTTCCAGGATGCTGCACTATAATCCTCATTTTGTTTTTTATATGCATGCATGTATTTTTTTACTTATTCAAAGTCACTGTTTTCACTTTGTTTATTTAAATAAAGTTCAACGTCTGTATGATTCAAAATTCTTTTTTAGAAAATCGTAAATTTATTATCATTTCAGCACAGTATGATCGAAGGCATTCAATGCTTTCATTTCAGACTTTTCGGCTTTCAAAAAATAGTATGACTAGTATTTGGAATAAACTCTGAGAAATAATGTTCAGGTAAAATTTATATTTTCAAAAATGCTATAGTATTTAAATTTCCTATCTAATTGTGAAGCCTTCCTAGGAAATAATAGAGGAAGTTAAATTTGACTGGTCTTAAAACGATTGTAAATAAAGGAATACTTCCTACTTAATTACCTGGAAGTTTAACCTGAGTTATTTTATTATCTGTCTATAAAGCTATAACTGGTTAAAATAAAATTAAAATACCTATGATAAGTAAAATATGATTAAATGTTTTTATTCCGTAAGAAAAAAAAAATTAAAGGTAAATGGAAAAGTATACGGATTCAATTAGATTACTAAAAAAAAGTAACTTTTTATTTATTTATTATTTTTTTTTGTATAATTTATTTATCTTTTTTCTAACGGAAAAATGAGATAGAATATTAAATATACCTTAACATTATGTCTAATTATTAATCAAGAGGCCCTCTGAGGGGAATTAAGTAACAATGTAACAAAACATTGAAGACGAAAGGATCTTAAAGAAATCACATCTAATTATGATTATTTAAAGTAATGATTCATGAGAATGTTTATATCAGGATGTTTACAATTTAAATTTGGTATAACTTAAGTCTTTCTGGTAGATTTGTGAAGTTAGGAACTTTTAATGAATAAGTTTGTATAATTCTTTCCGCTCATCTCTGATATTATTTTGTCTCCAAGCCTAATTTCATTAATTTGTACGTGATCAGGTTGTGATTATTACGTTTGTTATTTGTTTGTTTTGTTTATAAATCTTCTTTTCTTGGAAAATTCATATTTATAACTTCCTTTCTTGGTAAAATATCATCAGATGACTAGTTTTGATTGGCGAAATTCGTGATTGATAAGGTCTATGATTATCATGTGATCCTGAAGATTAAACTATCATATTGGAAATAATCCGATTTATTTTATGGAAACCATTTTAAAATATTTAATAAGAAAGTAATTATGGATCGTATAACAAGTAAAATTAGTTTTTAATACTGTCGTTTTTAAAGACTTTGAAGGGTACCAGATTAAATAGATAACTGAAATTAATAAGCAGTAATTATACGGATATTCTATACAAAATAAAGATGAGCATATACATTTTACTAGGCTACAATTTTAATGACGTATCTGTATTGGGGCATTTACGCAGTGTATTGTGCAAAGCGGCTGTAATTGGCTCGAGATCAAAACGAAATACGGGTAAAACAGCTACAGATGTAGTAAATGAATACAGAGCTCTATTTGACAATATTCACATGTATACATATATTTGAATTTAAAAGTTGTGACCCGTCTGTTTCTGCCTGTTCTTTAATCGAAAGAATTCAAGAGGAAGACGTGCCAGGTCACTGACTTTATTAATATTGGGCACATATATATTATGAAAAAGCTCACTATGTAGAGATTTTCAAAATGATTAGAAGATGTTCAAGAGAAAGCTACCTAACTGATAATGAAATAATACAGAAAGCAAATGAACACCGGCTTTATTATTGTTATTAATCTTGCGAGTTCAAAAAGGTCTTCAACTGCCTTAAAGTTATAATTAGAGGTCATACTTATCATAAATTATTCGGTTTAGTTCTACACATACACACATAACTGAGACAAAATTGTAAAAATAAAACACTGAAATCGCACGCATAATCTCGAAATGGACTAAGACAAGGCCATTGACAGAGTAATCGAGCCAGTAAGTCTTACATACATGTAGCTCACGACCAGCAAAAGTCGTACATGTATCGTAAGACCTATAAAAGTTGTATATGTACATGTATCTCAAGACCAGTAAAATTCGTACTTCGCTACCAGCAATGTCAAAACCTGTAAAAGTCGCACATGTATCTCAAGACCTGTAAAAGTTTTACATGTATCCTCATGACCTGTAAAAGTCGTTTTTCATTACCTGTAAAAAACGTACATGTATCTCAAGACCTGTAAATTATGTATCTCATGACGTGGAACCAAACCAGTATTACGACCTGTCGTAAAATCCAACGGGCAAAATTGAACTAGGACTTGTCGTGTACAATATTCTTAGTTTTACTGTGCTTAGCTAGTCTATAGATCAACTGTTCATGACGATCAACCATACAATGGTGAAGTCCCTAGAACTTTCGAAGCGTTGATTTTAAATCTTTACCATGCATTGTAGGAGAAGCTTTTGAGTTAGGCAAGGATTTAAATAGTCTACAACAGGGAACATTTGTCATGGATCCTGGTTTCCATTCGTCTTTGTGTGGTTCATGGATCACTATTTATACTCTGAGAAAGTACCTCATGGATTCTCACATGTTATTGGTGTAAAAAATTATAATTCCAATGTTGTTTTCAAAACATCAAATGCAGTAATTTCATTGGTTAAGAACAACTTCCGGTAAAAAATTTATAACTGATAACATGATTTCCTTTCATGACGTCGTGCGTATAAATACGTACGCATGCAATATAGTGCATGAGTAAAATATTAATTTCAAATGGAAAACGTCATATTTCTGCATAACTTTGGAATTATAAGTAATAAAGGTTATTTTTACGGCATTTATCAATGTGTAAACTCATGCTTATCACTCACAAACTTTGCAAAAAGTCCTTCTGACTTTATTTAGTTTGTGTGTGAATCGCCCGAGTTTACACATTGATAAATTCCTTAAAAATAACCTTCATTACCATTATAATTGTCTACAGGCTGTAAGTTATTACTTGCAGGAAACAGCTATTTATGTATTTAACAAACTTTAGTTTGTCAATTCAATTCAATCTTTTATTGCCATAGTTGCAACTGAACATATCAATCCGTGATAATACCATTTTTGTCCAATCACAGAACAGATCATTACAATTACCATAGTCAAGCTTCTTAAAGGTCAAAGGGCAAAAATCTAATCTAAACCCACTGTGTCAGAAAAATTTAAGAGCAAGGAGAGATAATAACGTCGCTACTGTAGAGATACACATTGTGACGTCATAAAATGTGGGGTTATTCTCAAATATCTCTGCAATTAGCACATGGACCCCAAACAGAAGTTCATTACTTCCATATAATTATACTAAAATTCAAAGAAAACACCAGAAGCGGATTTTTTTCTACATGCATTTAAAGTTACCAAATTATTTTAAATATTCCTTATTTGGATTAATTTGCATAAATTCCTTATTATCAAGATTTTTAGTTACCAAATTATTTTCAATATTCCTTATTTGGATTAATTTGCATAAATTCCTAATCATCAATATTTTTCATCAATTATATATTAGAAAACAATGTCTATGTAGTTGGGAATATTTTACAAAAGACCCGGCGAAGTTATCTTTTTTGGTTAAAAGGTTAGTTTTTTGTAACTGACTTGGAAAAATGATTTTTTTTTAATTCAAATATCTTAAAAACTAAGTTATGAAGGTACGTTTTTCTTTCCGTAGTTTGAAAAGTATACATAAAAAGGAGTAGGGCCACTTTCCCCTGTATTTGTTTCATTCATAACCATTGATTTTTTAATCTTAAATATTTACCTACTTTTTATCGTAAACGATTGTATGCCATAATGCAATGAATTTTTAATTAGCAAACAATCATTTAATGCTTAATCATTAAAAAGTTCAAGTTTTCTAACGGTAAAAGGCGTGTATATAGGCGACTTGGGTCAATTTGCATCAATTTTTGGAATATTGCCCAGAAGGAAATTCAGAACCAAAACCATTCTATTGTCATATGAAAGGGGATACATAATCTCACTTCCAGCCAAAAATTCATTTTGGTTTTGAGTCTCCTTCACGTTGAAAAACTGTCTTAAAGACGTTAATTTGACAAATTTTATGTTAAAACTGCCTCCCAAAGCGATATTGAGGTATGTAGAATATTTTTTTGTAACTTACCTGTTAGTTATTATTAGCAAATCTGTGCCTCAAGAGATATTGAAAAGTTTTTGGCGACTTTTTGAAAATGGCCTTAGAAGTGAAATAAATAAAGGGGGAAATGGCCCAACTTCTTTATCATCTGGTAAATTTTCAACAAAAAATTAGTAGAGGAGCCTTATTGTATCGTATTCCCTTAAAGACAAATAGATACAAAGACTATAACAAAACATTAGATTGTGGTCGTAACCGATCTCGATTGGATACAGTGTGAAGCAGTTTCGTTTTGAAAGTATATCTAAAATCCGGAAAAGTTGACTTTTTAACACCGGCTAAATGTATTATCTTCAATGCCTATAATCCGAGAAAGGTATGATTCACGCAGTTTGCATTAACAGACTTGTTGATTTCATGGGTTAAAGACAATTTGATTAGAAATACTGTCTGATTTGATAAAAGAAACAACTCAATTTTTGAAAAAGGTGCCTGTAATGTATACAACTAGATATATTATTTTTACATATCGTACATTATTTTTCTATGCTGATAATATTTATGACACAAGGACGTATGATAATAGGAAAAAAAAAACACTTGCATAAAAACTGTTATTAAAAATCGCAGGAAATTTAAATCTGGTTAAAAATTCATCACTCGAAAATAATAGTAATAAACGGAAGTCAATTGCAAGGAAATTAAGGTAGTAAAGTGAAACTGCTGCTAATTGTAAATAAATAGGTCGTTGAATAATAAATTTCTATTGAAATGATAACGTTTTTGTGCTTTTGACAATGTCTTTAATATTGACTTAATATGGACGCTATATATTTCTATATGTTCTTTTAAAGATATAAACCCACCCAGAATTTCCTTACCTTATCGGAAAACACATATGATACTAGTTTTTATGTCGCATATTTTTTATGCCCAACAAACTCCGTATGACGTGTACTAATGTAATGTTTTATTCTATTAAACCAACCTTGGTCCTCTGCATATGCAGTTTTCAGCAAGTAATATCGAGTACAAGGCCGAAAAGCATTCTATAAAATAACCGATTAACCGAAGTTACCCACGAGCTTCAATATGATGGGATATTGCATTAAGACATAACCCTGGAATTTTGAGTGGTATTTGTAAAGGAAAACATAACCCTGGTATTTTTCGTGGTTGTCTCATATATTTATTGCCAGATGTTTATCTAGGATTTGGGGGTGTCTAAGAAATAATTCATGGCAGCCATACTTTTGATGTTATCCAGTGCGTTAGTGAGGGGTAAAATGTAAGCAAATAATGTTACTCTTGTTAAAATCTAATACAAACATAGTAGTATTTGCTCGTTCTGCCAGTTCGTATGGTGAGAATAAACAAAATGGCGCTGTAATCATTCCCTGCGCGAGCTACCCATAATAAATCCTAAATTTTGATATATCTTTATTTGCAAAGCGAAAGTATCACGCTATATTAGAATCATTATTAATATCTTGACAGTTTTGGCAATTTTGTGCATGTCATGTATGAGGGCGGTTTGTTTCCTTATTTTTGAAGGTGACTTACTTCAATCTATAACCCGAATTTATAGTAAATAGTATGGGCTCATGTACTATAAAACATCCAGTTTTCATTTTCTCTATGCATGATTTTTATATTTTTGTAGGTGTTTTTAAGTTCAACGTTAAATAATGACGTACAGATTTATTAGTTTACACTGACGACTCTCCAGAGGCATAAAATCATCAGTGTAGAAATTTTATCACTTTAAACAGGCACTTAGTACTAAGTGACGGGGTAAAACCATTCACGTGTAATTAAAGGCTACATATTGAAGAATTATGAATTTATCACCCTGATATTTTGTTTTGCTTTCATTGAGTTTATTCTAGATATGTAGAGGATTTCCGGATGTAACTTTACCTTTCTTTTGTGATAGAACCATCTATCGCATTTAATATTTCCTTATTTGGTACATATATACCTGTCCATATAATGATTCGTCAATGTTTACTTTTGATTCTAGTATATCATGGTTATTATAACAGATCGTTTATAGCTAGCAGTGAGTGGATGACATTGTTCTATTCCAAGATTGCAGCATTTTTATATAGGTGTTGATGGTAGGACACGTCATATATTACTGGAAAATATGCGGATTCTCTACAGAATTGATACTTAAATAATCAATAGTAATTTTACTGTATCAATTTTCTATATAATAACAAATGTTCTCTTCAAAAACATAATATGTTCTTTACTTATGAAGGAATACGCTGCCTGGGACGAATGGCTCTATTTCAATTTGCTTTTCCAATTTCCAAAATCTTACAATGACGACCTTGATTATTGGAAGTAGGACATGGACCCCAACTTTTTTCTTCTGTAAACAGAAGTTCATTACTTCCATATAATTATACTAAAATTCAAAGAAAACACCAGAAGCGGATTTTTTTCTACATGCATTTAAAGTTACCAAATTATTTTCAATATTCCTTATTTGGATTAATTTGCATAAATTCCTTATTATCAAGATTTTTAGTTACCAAATTATTTTCAATATTCCTTATTTGGATTAATTTGCATAAATTCCTAATCATCAATATTTTTCATCAATTATATATTAGAAAACAATGTCTATGTAGTTGGGAATATTTTACAAAAGACCCGGCGAAGTTATCTTTTTTGGTTAAAAGGTTAGTTTTTTGTAACTGACTTGGAAAAATGATTTTTTTTTAATTCAAATATCTTAAAAACTAAGTTATGAAGGTACGTTTTTCTTTCCGTAGTTTGAAAAGTATACATAAAAAGGAGTAGGGCCACTTTCCCCTGTATTTGTTTCATTTATAACCATTGATTTTTTAATCTTAAATATTTACCTACTTTTTATCGTAAACGATTGTATGCCATAATGCAATGAATTTTTAATTAGCAAACAATCATTTAATGCTTAATCATTAAAAAGTTCAAGTTTTCTAACGGTAAAAGGCGTGTATATAGGCGACTTGGGTCAATTTGCATCAATTTTTGGAATATTGCCCAGAAGGAAATTCAGAACCAAAACCATTCTATTGTCATATGAAAGGGGATACATAATCTCACTTCCAGCCAAAAATTCATTTTGGTTTTGAGTCTCCTTCACGTTGAAAAACTGTCTTAAAGACGTTAATTTGACAAATTTTATGTTAAAACTGCCTCCCAAAGCGATATTGAGGTATGTAGAATATTTTTTTGTAACTTACCTGTTAGTTATTATTAGCAAATCTGTGCCTCAAGAGATATTGAAAAGTTTTTGGCGACTTTTTGAAAATGGCCTTAGAAGTGAAATAAATAAAGGGGGAAATGGCCCAACTTCTTTATCATCTGGTAAATTTTCAACAAAGAATTAGTAGAGGAGCCTTATTGTATCGTATTCCCTTAAAGACAAATAGATACAAAGACTATAACAAAACATTAGATTGTGGTCGTAACCGATCTCGATTGGATACAGTGTGAAGCAGTTTCGTTTTGAAAGTATATCTAAAATCCGGAAAAGTTGACTTTTTAACACCGGCTAAATGTATTATCTCCAATCCCTATAATCCGAGAAAGGTATGATTCGCGCAGTTTGCATTAACAGACTTGTTGATTTCATGGGTTAAAGACAATTTGATTAGACATACTGTCTGATTTGATAAAAGAAACAACTCAATTTTTGAAAAAGGTGCCTGTAATGTATACAACTAGATATATTCTTTTTATAAATCGTTCATTATTTTTCTATGCTGATAATATTTATGACACAAGGACGTATGATGATAGAAAGAAACACTTGCATAAAAACTGTTATTAAAAAATTGCAGGAAATTGAAATCGGGTTAAAAATTAATCACTCGAAAATAATAGTAATAATGGAAGTAAATTGCAAGGAAATTAAGGTAGTAAAGTCAAACTGATGCTAATTATAAATAAATAGGTCGTTGAATAATAAATTTCTATTGAAATGATAACGTTTTTGTGCTTTTCATAATGTCTTTAATACTGACTTAATATGGACGCTATCTATTTCTATATGTTCTTTAAAAGATGTAAACCCACCCAGAATTTCCTTACCTTATCGGAAAACACATATGATACTATTTTTTATGTCGCATATTTTTTTATGCCCAACAAACTCCGTATGACGTGTACTAATGTAATGTTTTATTTTATTACACCAACCTTGGTCCTCTGCATATGCACTCAAAAAAAAAGTTTACTTAGTAATGTTTTTTTACTTAAATTAAGTAATATCATTACTTCCATTGATTGTATATTACTTAATATGATAGGAGATTTGTTTGAAATTACTAAGTAATTCTGAATTACTTCTATATAGTAAATAAATTACTAACAATTTTTCAACAGCCATTGTTTTAAGGAAATTTAAGTAATTTTCTGCTTGGTTAATTAGATCATAATCATTTGATTTCCTAAGTAATTGTAGTAACTTTAGCTTGAGTAATTTATATACTTAGAATTACTTAAAACTAGTAATGTATTTACTTTCTTAATCATATTGGAACCATTTAAATTACTTAGCAATTATCATTACTAAGTAATTATTTAGCAAGTTTTGTTTTAGTCACACACTTTACTCATTTGTTCCTTATTTAGGTTATTTAGCAGTTTTATTATATGTGTATGAGTATACAGATTGATATGAGAAGACAGCCATGGTGTACTTTCCTATAGAGCAGGCATGCTTACAAAATGATATCAATTAACTCCTACCACGTCCAGTCTGTGTTTTGTTTTTCTGCTTTGTATCAATCTGCATGCATGATGAGTTAAGCCCTTTTTAACTGATTTTTTTGGTTTGTTCTGATGTTGTACTGTTACACCATTGTCCCATGTTTATAAGGGGAGGGTTCAACCCATCAAACATGTTTAACCCCTCCACATTCTATTTGTGCCTGTCCCAATTAAGTCATGCAGGAGCCTGCATGTTATTGAGTGATTGTCGTTTTTTGCTGTTTCTCATATTTGTTACTGTTCATTGTTTTGCATATGGTTTGTTCTTGTGTTGTGCTGTTACACCACTGTCCCATGTTAAAGGAGGGCTGGCGACTTCAAACATGTTTATGCAGTTTTCAGCAAGTAATATCTAGTACAAGGCCGAAAAGCATTCTATAAAATAACCGATTAACCGAAGTTACCCACGAGTTTCAATATGATGGGATATTGCATTAAGACATAACCCTGGAATTTTGAGTGGTATTTGTAAAGGAAACATAACCCTGGAATTTTGAGTGGTATTTGTAAAGGAAACATAACCCTGGTATTTTTCGTGGTGGTCTCATATATTTATTGCAAGATTTTTATCTAGGATTTGGGAGTGTATAAGAAATAATTCATGGCAGCCATACCTTTGATGTTATCCAGAGCGTTAGTGAGAGGTAAAATTTAGGCAAATAATGTTACTAGTGTTAAAATCTAATACAAACATTGTAGTATTTACTCGTTCTGTCAGTTCGTATGGTGAGAATAAACAAAATGGCGCTGTAATTTTGACCATCATTCCCTGCGCGAGCTACCCATAATAAATCCTAAATTTTGATATATCTTTATTTGCAAAGCTAAAGTATCACGCTATATTAGAATTGTTATTAATTCTTTGACAGGGTGGTTTGACAATTTTGTGCATGTCATGTATGAGAGTGGTTTGTTTCCTTATTTTTGAAGGTGACTTACTTCAATCTATAACCCGAATTTATAGTAAACAGTAATGGTTCATGTACTATAACACATCCAGTTTTCATTTTGTCTCTTTTTATATTTTATATAGGTATTTTTAAGTTCAACGTTAAATAATGACGTACAGATTTATTAGTTTACACTGCCGACTCTCCAGAGGCATAAAATCATCAGCGTAGAAATTTTATTACTTTAAACAGGCACTTAGTACTAAGTGACTGGGTAAAACTATTCACGGATATTCAAAACTCTCTCTTTTCTATCCTGACCATCAGTTAGTAGACACATAAAAGCAAACAACGTGTAATTAAAGGCTACACATTAAAGAATTGTGAATTGATCACCCGGATATTTTGTTTTGCTTTCATTGAGTTTATTCTTGATATGTAGAGGATTTCCGGATGTAACTTTACCTTTCTTTTGTGGTAGAACCATCTATTACATTTAATATAAAAGTTTCCTTATTTTGTATATATCTACCTGTCCATATAATGATTCGTCAATGTTTACTTTTGATTCTATTATATCATGGTTATTATAACAGAACGTTTATAGCTAGCAGTGAGTGGATGACTAAGTTACATTGTTCTATTCCAAGATTGCAGCATTTTTATACAGGTGTTTATGGTAGGACACGTCATATATTACTGGAAAATATGCGGATTCTCTACAGAATTGATACTTAAATAATCAGTAGTAATTTTACTGTATCAATTTTCTGTATAATAACAAATGTTCTCTTCAAAAACATAACATGTTCTTTACTTATGAAGGACTAAGCTGCCTGGCACGAATGGCTCTATTTCAATTTGCTTTTCCAAATTCCAAAATCTTACAATGACGATCTTGATTATTGGAAGTGGTTTCATATGTTTACAAACAAGAAAATTGTAAGGTTTCCTTGGCAGAAAAATGATTTGAAATCCAACAGAAACCATATTGAAGCAAAATGAAACCCCTGCCGTTTTAAATACTATATGTAGTGCCATCAAAACGAATATTGAAAATAAAAAATACAATAATAATCTTTAAGTCTGTTTGGGTCCCCCTAACAAAAAACAGTTCAATTTTGAAAAATTCTTTACTGACTGCTATATGGGTGCTTTTAAGATTTACATTTCGCTCTTTTCCCGGTAGTCCCAGGTAACAAATAGCATCTAAGATAAAGTTTTTAAAGTGGAATTGCCAGACAATTACTTAATGGTTTTTGGCAAAACATTTTTAAAAGAGAAATAAAAGTTTATTCAGAAACTAGCGGTCCCCATTTCCGTATTTGTTCCTCAATACTTTAAATTATTGTCTGTTACAAATGTTATTTTGCTCACGAGTTTAAAAATATAAAATTTGTGGAAATCCAATGTGTATTTATCAAATAACGTCGGTTTTACGAATTCATACGTAAATGTCTGATAAATGTTTTTTCATCGTAACGTTTTTAATAACGTTTCTAGATTATGGTGACGTTGTCATGGGCCTTAAAGCAGTTAATAAATTTCAGTTTTAAAGATTGTTCGTCCATTTACTCTTATGCCGAAATTCTGTGACGCCAATTTCGATGTAGAAGTTATGCATATTTCCTCAAATTAATACTCATTAGTTGCCTTCATTACAGAAATGCTGAAAGCTAAAACAAAACTCCAAAATGTCAAAGATACGATGACTGAAACGGTGAAGCCAAAACCATCTTATTGATCTAAGGACAGAAATTTTATCAAGGGATATCCTAATAAATTTAAAAATTGTATAACAGTAAGTTTTAAAAGTGTCTGTTTCACCTAGTACCGAAATACTAGCAACTGAGAAAAAAATATATTAAAGTGGATTGTTACAACCCACAAAGATTTTTTTTTATTTCAAAGTGCGTTAAACAGAAGCATCTTGACGCACTTTGAAATAATTATTCGAACACTTTGTCCTGATTATTTTGGAGAATGGTGGTTGCTTTAATTCAACTTATTATCATTTCTTTTCTATAACCATAACAACGAGGATATTTATAATATTATGTTACATTAAACACATTTCGAAAAGACACATATATAGTAAAATAATAGTTTTTCACAATATTGAATTTTAAAATTGACAATTTGGTAATTTGACCTATCTTGTCTCCATATTTTGTTGTTTTAACAATATTCAGTCCAAAGTCGACTTCTGTGGCAATTTTTGAATATAAAAGTTGTTATAAAATTCCATTTCGCATCTATCTACAGTAAACGACATTACTGTGTAGAGATGAATGAGGCGATCAAGTCACATGCTTAAATTCACAATTTTCGTTCCGAAATAAGATACCCTTGGGTCCCACGTTTATTTTAAAAAAATTCTAAAACTTTATTGTTTATCGCTGTAAGAAATTCATTTGATGAGTCAAAATCTCACCCCCATAGCAATATCAAGAAGACGCATTGCACCCACTTTAGCGGTATTATTATATTCCCCAGTTTGTAAATTAAGAATTCAAAAATGTATCTATAACATTTTAAAATTCCTGAATTATAAAATTGGATGCATTACAGTATTGCTTAGTTACCATGTTTGTATTTTTTATGCAGGAACTTTATTAAAACATAGTGACAAAAATCCAGTAGTTTTTGGTACTATGTAAATTGAAACATTATCTCGCCTTTTTTGAAAATTTGTTTAGATTACATTAAATTTTATACTCATTCATTCATTCATTCATTCCTCTAAATTATATATGTCAACGAATTATACAATATTTCAATACAACATTACAAGAACATATTTACATAATGAGAGAGAGAAAATAAATATTATTTATGCAAAGTAAATAAAAATGCTATATAGATAAATATAGTAAACCTGAGTAACTGACGATATTACATGCATATTCTGTTATATACGGTAGCTGATTTGACAAGATGAAACTTACGAGCATATGAAGCGCAGATATCTAGCATGCGTTGTAAGCCTCGTGGAGTAGTAGAAATGCATGCAATATTGTCAGCTAGTGCTGATGCACAACATTTCAAATTATTTATACCTGTTACATTTTTGCTACTTCCTCATTCAGTTAATATATCATTTATAAAGACAAGGTACAAAAAACCTGACAACACTCCACCTTGTCTTACACCTTCTGTAACATGAAAAAATCTAGAGGTACATTGGTTAATTATAATTGCATTTTGTGTATTACTATAAAATTCATTAATAAGGTTCCATAATTTGCCTTTAATACCTAGTTTAAACCATTTGAACATAAGTGCTTTACGCCAGACAGTATATAAACTGCCTTTTTAGTGTCTAAGAAAGCTACATATATTTTACTTCCTACCTCAACATTATGATGGTTCCAGCAGACAAAATGAAGCAGTCAGACAACTGCGATTCTTTCGAAAACCTTGTAGAAGGAAAAGTGTTAGGAATATCACCACAAGTTTGTATCCGATTTAGTATAACTCTTTCAAATATTTTCATTAGACTCGACAATAAGCTGACTGGCCTGTAACTATCTGGGTCAGACTTTACTTTGTCTCCACCTTTAAATATCGGGACGATCAGACCCTTCCGCCATTCGCTAGGAATTTGTACTCTATTTATAATCATATTAAACATTGTTTGTAAGCATTCCACGACCTTTTGGCCACCAAATAGTATATGTTCATTCTGTACTAAATCTCTACCGTACGCTTTCCTTCGCTTTAACTGCTTTATAAGAGAAATTATATCGTCTTCAAGTATTTGGCCTTCTGGAAAATGACTAACTTCAGAATTTTCACACACCGTTTTGAATTTATCGTAGTTTATATTAACATTATCACATGTTTCAGAGTCAAAGTTATCCTGCTCAGCAGGACTATACAAGTCGTGAAAATATTCCTCAAAAGCGTCACATATAGTTTGTGGGGTGTTATATATTATATCGTTATATTTTATTTCAGTGCACACTTTAGATCGCGTGGATTTGTATCGCTTAATTGACTTCCAGAATAAGCGTTTTTTCTCTTTTGTATACGGAGGAAGATTTAAATTCAATTCTTCGCTGTCTCCCTTCTTTGACCCATATATTGCGAAGCTCGCGTTCCTTTTTATGCGTAATCTTGACATCACTATTTCAATACGCTTTCGTATAGGGATTGTATGTAGAGGTTGGAATGTTCTGATTAGCTGCACCTATAAGTTTATTTATAAATTCACTATAAAAGGCTTCTATATCAAGTTTACTCGATTTTGGTGTGCGTAACAACAGTTCTAACGATTCGGTATGCTTGAATATCAGTTTCTGTAGCTTTATGCCACGCCGGAAGTTTTTTGAAAGTTTTGCTCTGAACTGTAGTAAACGCCTGGAATGTCGAAGTCAGCAATTATGGGTAAGGATTTCGTAAGATTTCAGTTGCCTGGCTAGTACGTCATTTACAAGGACGTAGTCTAACATAGTTTGTATAAGTACAAATGTGAAATCAGATCCTTTCATTGGGTATTACATATATTCGTATATGGGTGACAAAGGGAATGTCTTTCAACAAATTTTGATAGCTCATTAGATTTCATTGTGTTTGTGAACTCTTTATTTTTATCTATACAAGAGGTGTTAAAGTCGCCAGCTAATATGACCTTACCATGATTACTGTAGTATGTATATAGATCATCAATTATAAAATTGGATGCATAACAGTATTGCTTAGTTACCATGTTTGTATTTTGTATGCAGGAACTTTATCAAAACATAGTGACAAAAATCCAATATTTTTTGTTATTACGTAAATTGAAACATTATCTCGCCCTTTTTGGAAAATTTGTTTAGATTACATTAATTTTTATACTCAAAATTATATGTTTTCTAAAATCTTTGTGTACAATCTGAATCAATTACTTGAGTCGTTAACCTATTTATTGTTCTTTCCAGGAAGGGTAATATTAACAACCTGAAAAATTTTCACACGGTTAAACGTCGAAATTTCATTGGTTAAATCATTTTAAGACTCGAATTTAAAATTTTGCTGATGCCCAATCAAAAAACAAAGGTAGAATGGAATTTTTCTTTAATCGAAATTTAATTCAAGCAAAAATAAAGCTTCGTTTGTATTTCCAGTTTCTGTTAATTACCAGAAGAGAAGAGAATAGACTAGAATTTCTTTATTTGTCAATTAAGACGTCATAGTAAGGCAGAGCAAATCAAATAAAATTACAATATTTATGATTACAATGATTATGTTGACTAGCATTATTAACAAGTACAGTGACCTCAATTCCTAATACTCATATTATAATAAGAATATTAATGTAGGTCTATATGTATATATATAAAATACATTCATATATATATCATCATGGTAATAAAACTGATAATATTAGTGAAAAGAATGCATTATATTTTATATATGTTATAAAACAAAATGTTTTTCTTTTCAGCATCAACACTATATCTAGTGTCATAGTGCAAATTGAAAAACCACCTTTTCACCCTTTAAGCATTTTTTCTATAGCAATATTTAAATCATTTAATAAATCATGAAGTGTTTCTATAATTTCAATATTTTCATTACTCATAATCCAAATAAATTTTGATCTTAGTTCAAGATATTTAAAATTTTATTTTTTTTATTTTAATTTTTCTCGAACTTTTTCCGAAACTTTACATTTTAATAAAAAATGAATTTCGTCTTCTATATCATCCCTACAAAGATTAAATATTCGTTCATTAAGATGTAATCATCATTGTCTCCCTTTTTCTATTTCTAAATTGTGATTACTTATTCTAAATTTTGATAGTGTTTTTATCTTATTGTTATTATTGATTTTCTGGATTTTAGGTCTCAATTTTTCAAGCGACGATTTAGTAGATTTAGTATATCAGCCATTTAGCTCATCTAGCTCTATTATCATCATTTATTGTCGTGCGTCGCTGTCGTCCTTCGTGCAGATGAGGTAATCATCGTTGGGACGTATTATCTGTGATAGGACTTTCCAGGGGAACAGAACTTGGGCCAGTTTGGTCACCATTACTGTTAATAGAAAATGTACAGGACGATATTTTAAAATCTCTGAAACTAACGTGGCGATTGAGATGAAGATTTTGGGAAATAGACTCTAGTTGGTCCCTTTTCAAAATTGTGTCCGGTGTCCCTGCTTGGACCAATATTGCCACACGAAGACCTTTTGAAATGCTGAAAAATGCTGAAAAAGAAAAACATGTATTGTTCTTCTTTACAATGTCAAATATCTATTCAAGTTTACATATAAAATGCACAAATGAAATTCAATGGAAAAGATGGTTTACTCAGATCAAGATTTTTTTTTATAATAATAGCAGTTTAAAATTTCGCTACTTTAATTTCCGTATTTTTTTTTCTTTTTATATTATATTCAGTTATATTTTATTCTGATTTCACAATACATTGTAAATGAAAATGACCTTAGAAGATTTTCTTCCTGTTCTTAAAAAATGCCACCCTCGACAGACAATAACTGATACAACGACTATTTCAACTGTCAAGTATTTTCCGGTATATTTTCATTGTATTTTTTAAATTTGAGAAAAATAAAATTATACAAAATATCTATAAATATTAAGGTCAAGGTGTAGAAAACCGAAATAATAACACGCAACATTTTGTCGAGAGGTCATATAAAGCCTAATTATAAACCACACATGGACAGGGCTATACAATTGTAATAAATTTGTATGTATCAACTCCAAGTGTGTACCGAAAACTGGTGAACGCATTAGTGTTCGCACAGAACTTGTTACCAATAGAAGTACCATTACTCATTGGATACTAGTACCATAAACATTCTATAAATATATACAATTTAGAAGGCTCATAGATTTATTAATAAAGTATTTTTGTATTCGCATTAATATAAAATCTTATATAGGATATTTCAATAACTTGTCTCTAGTCAGTGAAGGTAAATAAAAAACTACAAACAAACAAACCCCGGCAGTAAATTGAATTGAGGTGGTGGAAACAGCAATCTACTCCCGGTAATCGACTTTAATTTTCGATCCCCAAAAATGTTATTTGATTTATTAGATTAAAATCAAATTAATATTTTATTAAGTGCGTTAAAAAAATAAAGAGAGAAAAGAAAAATCTAGCTAGATTAAGCACAATTTTTTACTGTAATTTTCAGCCAATTTAACAGTCTTTCGACCCGTGTTGAAAAAAATTGATAATCTCACTAGTGAGTTTTTGGTTCTCGGAATATGATTGGTCTTCAAAAAATTTTCTTAGTCACATATAAACAGCGTCTTACATTATGACGCGTGGATTATCGGATTTCTCCATTCTTGATTGGAGAAATCCGATAATCCACTCGTAACAATGTAAGAAGCTATATATCTCATATATGGAAGTTTCGACTAAAGAAACCAAACATTTAAGACATCCTTTATTTTCATTTTTTAAATCCTGCATATTAGAGACACCAAGTAAATGAGGTTTTGCACCATTAACTGCTCAGCTTCTGGCCCGGACCTCATTTATTTTTATATGATTTGAAAGGAAAATGCACCACCCTAATCTATTTTGTTTCAAGTTTTAAAATTACAAAAAATATAACCTACAGTTTAAGATTGGTGCAAAAGGATGGTGACCCTCTTGGGGAGATGACTAGTGTAGATGCTGCAGATGGAGCCCCTTTGTGACAACAACCAAAACATTATTTTTTGTTGTTGTTGCTTTTCTCGGGAATTCGTCTTGGCTTTAGGCCTACTCTTTTGGTCTTTTTGAATTTTCTCTTCGAATTTAAGTTTTTAATTATTGTTTTGATTTTTAAACATTTTAGGCCTTGAGCATTACATGAGCCGTAAATCGCATCTTATGCATCAAAATTGGTATAAGAATTTATGAATATCTTATTGCCGCTTTGTGAAGAGGAGCTCAAAATAAACGTCATACCACGCTGCAAAATGTTTAATTTATTGAAAAAGATTTCATTGTTTCAACACTTCGCGACAGTTAAAGTAAACAATGAAGATTTCTTTTTGCTGTGAAATATACCGGTTACTTTTTGCATTACAAATTGATATCACATCTAATATTTATCACAGCATCTAGTCAACCGCATTGTAGCGTTGTCAATTTATAATAAATCTGATGTCTATGGTACAAATGTATTTGACTATTCATATTTATAACGATTGATATATGGATACACATGTTAATGTGTGTTCCTGTCCGCAAGAGCTCTTGGTGGGTCAAATAAAGCATCTTATCTTATCTTATCGATACATTAATATGAGAAGCGGGTGTAATGCTAACATACATGAAAAAGTAACCCAATCATGCCATACCAGAAAATAAAAATAACAATTGCACAGCCTGTCGACTCAAACCTGGTACGACTTACACATTAAATGATATCGGCTGCATGTTTTTCATTATTATTAGTGCAGGAGTGTATCAGTAAATTAGAAATTATGCTACTGTTAACTTTTCATTCAATGATTATTAACTCCCGAAAAAGAAGATGGCATATTTGGCCCCATTTGACATGAAAAATTAAAATTAAGATCTAAGATTCGAAAATGATCGAACTTTCACAATATATCAATCATTATAGAAAACTCTTTCCCATTATGAAACAGCGACGTCATGAAAGTCTGCTAAATCAAGAATTTGAAGAAAATTGAGTGTTTTCAAAATAACTATGAGCAACAGCCTTTACAAAATGTTTTTTTATTATAATGTTTTTCTACATAAAGACACATTTCAATGAAATATCTTTTTGGACGAGGCTGTTCCTCATACAAGATTTTAATTCAAAGGTCCAAAAATACATTTTTATAACAAACAAAACAACAAAGCGCTAAATCACGAGTAAAACTAATTGTTCAATAAATGTAAATATAATAAATAATTTTATAAATTTATCCTTATAAATCATGTTATAACACATTTTCTCCTATTCTTGACGTGTTTAATCGGTGGGATAAAAATACATAATATTTTTAACCATTTCCCGGTGATTAAAGTTCTGCATGGGAATTCCCGCCGTTTTTTTTTTTACGTTTATTGGAAAGATAAACTAGAGAAGTTCCGAAATGGCGTTCATGTAAACAAAATGCGTAGCAACGGCATTTTCTTGAGGTTTTTGTTGAAAATCATAGGAGAAACGGATTTTCCTCCAATTTACTCGTGAGTTATAGAATTTCTCCACCCTCGATAGTTAAATTTTAGATTTTAATACGCTCGCTAAAGCTCGCGTGTTAAAAATCAAAAATTTAACTTAACGAGTGGAGAAATTCCATAACTCACTCGTACCTGAAGGAGAATCTATATTTAATTTTAGGTTTTATTTTTTTACTAGTAATTCATTTTTTCACCTTTTTAAAACAAGACTTCGGAAAAACCAAAATATGAAGCAATGAGTTTCTATATTTATCAGCTATTGTAGCGTACGATGTTTCATTGTATCTGTGAGCATATTTATTATAATATGATGACGTTTGGCCTCACTGTTTACTTCTGGTCTATGGGTGTACGTTCCCCTCGTCCCTGCGAACTGTTAAATGCTGTTGATGTGGCTGGTATAGAGCTGTCTTATGCCGAATTGGAAAAAATCGTAACGAATCATTATCGACGTTTTTTATAATTACCTTCTATAACGTTTAATCTCGAGAATAACCTACATCCCCAACTGTCATTTTTCTCAGTATGTAAAGTTTAATTTTGTGACGGTAAAAACCGCCCTGAACGACATCACATTAAACTGTGAAAATTCTTTTTTTTTTAATCCTATCACACAAGGCTACATTCTCGACACACTCATTGTCCGATTCCGATGAATTAGGAATATCAGATATAACTTTGTAAGTTACACATTTGTCATTACATGTATCATTTTGGCACTGCTCGCTCAAGGCTAGTAGACACGGATCACAAGTGTGGGAAGACAACGCCCTTGTAGAGATATCTCCTTTTGGATACGCAACAGCCTGATGCTTGAGCGAACTGCTGAATCGGTTTATACTGCCTAGGTTCAGTTCTCTGGATCGTAAAACATTCTAAACTTACAGCCAAACGATTTTTGTTGAATGAGATTTTTTTGACAAATATCGAATAGATTCTTTGTGGATTGAATTGTAAGTTTGCCTCTAAATACGGCTAAATCAGCCTGGTTTATAAAAAAAAACACCAGCTGTGTCAAAATAATTTCTAGTAAGTTTTCTATAACCAAAATTTCGGAAATAATTTCATAAATCACCAATACAGTGACAATTTTTGTACTGGCTAGCACAGCCATCACAAAATTCATGCATAACTTCAAAATCATATGAAATTGAAAATAAATATTCAGCAATAAGATTTTGAACGTAATGGGTAAAATGGTGGTCGTGTATTTTGTCATTGAAATAGCAAAAAAATGACTGTAATCGATTCCAATTGGATCTTCCATTCTGCTTTGTACACCGTCATTGTCTAAACATCATGTCTGTAGAATTAATTTATATAATAGTGTTACATAGTGAATGGACACTTCTGTTTTTTGAAAATAATGGGATAGAATTTCTGTTTGTTCTTTACGTTTGAAGTTTTCTGAGAAATCGCACTGCAATGCAATGTTTTACTGGCAAATTTTTCACTAGTGACTTCAGTTGAGGGTTTTGAGTAAATTGATATAACGATATATTTTTTTTCTTGTCGTGTTCCTTGCGGGGCTCCGTAGCTTTGAACTTTAATTAATTTAAAAAAAAAATGAAATGGGTAAAAGAATCAAATGGCCGGGTTTACATTACTTAACAATGACTAAGGTTTGGAAATTTGTAAATTTTGTTGTAATTCATGAAATGAAGACTATAAGAATATGTAAGGTTACAGCAACTGGGAATTCTGCAAAAGTGATCCTAATGTATCCATAATAGGAGGTGCACATGTCCAATATTTATATACAAAAATTCTACCAAGTTTAAAGACTCTGCATTGAAAACTGTAGGAGGAGTTAATTACACAAAATAGGTACCCTACTTAAAGAATGTTGCTAAAAATTTACTAAGTTTCACAATCCGGAAATTCCACAAAAATGACGATTATTTACGAACGATATTTTGCTTATCAAAAATTAGAATATCATGGTCAATGTATACCCCGTTAATAACAAGCTCCACCACATTGTCATTTGCATCATCTTGTATGAGATTGATGAAGACAATTAGGTTATACTGTGGGATAGTTGGATTATAATAAGAAAATCTTAATCTTTAAGAAGGGACACGGTCGCACCATCCACTAAATAACCATTAGGGGTTTGCTTATAATTTTGATTATTTTCTCGCTCCTCTTTTACATCTTTTTACACGTGAATATGTGTTTTTTTTATTATTATTTGTATATTATTTTTGTAATAGTTCTCGTAACAATATGGCTGTACATGTCCTTGACTTGGCTTTAACGTCAGTTAATCAAACATTGCAATATCTTGGAATGCAACACCAAGCTGGATTCAAACTCACAGTGCCGACATAGCTCACTCAACCGTCATTGATATTTACTGCACTTGACCAAAACCCCAAATGTTTTCAGACCATCGATAAAATTGTAATTCTTCAGTGCGTCTCTCTTATTTCCTAATGATATACATCACATCGCTTCATTTTATCTAAGGTTGTCTCGCTAATAATTTCAACTGATACAAGACAATGCACAAATTATTTCCAGATTTTTTTAAATTTTGATTTAAAACATGTTTACAATATTATCTGAAAGAAGTAGATGTGATATTTATCATGCTGTTAGTCTTAACATTTTGCCTTTTTGAGTTCTTGAACACAAATTCTACGCGGTTGTTAGCTATCAACGTCGATACATTGGACGTCTTTAGCAGCAACAATTATTTTTTTCTGTGAGCCCCCAACACACATATAAAAAGGATTCACTTTACGGAGAATCGAAAAATTTAACCCTTGGAAGCCTATAGATTATAGTACAGCCTATAGAAAGAAGTAGATGTGATATTTATATACTGTGCCATTGCATTTAATATTTTGACTTTTTTTTCCAGATCTTTTTCACATCAACATCGATACACTGGACATCTCTGGCAGCCACAATTATTTTTTCTGTAAACCCTCACTGCACATATAAAATGGATTCGCTTTTAGAGAGAATCGAGCAATTTATCTCTTTTACTTTGGAGACTATAAATTATAGTGCAAACTCGAAAAATTCTTGTGTCAAAATCTCTTCATACACGTTACAGCAGTACAAATATAACAGAGCTTTTAATCTCCAATTCATAGTCATTCAACAATGAGGAAAATTTCATACCTTAGTGAAAGTTCAAGACGACCATTGTAAACTGGTATATTTTAAAAATCGCTGTAAAATTAATTAAATTTATAAGTAACTTATATTGTGTGCTAACGATATAATAGTTATCTAACAAGAGAAAAGGCATGACCTATAGGTTGAAAGCAATGTAATACGCGGAAACCAAAAGCTAATCAAAATACATGCCTCATCAACCAATCAGGAAAAAACTTTCATAACAGAGAAATTGTTCCCACCTGTGACGTTACCACTATTCGATAACAACATCGATACATTGGTCGTCTTCAGCAGCGAAAATGATATCCACTATGTATGTGGAAATGGAATCAGTTGTTGTAAAGGAATTTGAAAAAAGATTGGTATGGTATAGATTACTCCGAAACAGATGACAGTTTGTTGATTTGCATGACTAGTGGTTACGAGGTAAGTTTCTTTTCAGGATCGAAAAGTGACAGTATTTTCACTTAAAAAAAATACTCAAATCAATACTGAACACATTCTCTCGAAACTGTTGTACGGATTTTTGTCTTTTTTTTTATCGTACTACATTACACTTTAAGCTCTTGACATTTGTAATTATTTGGATAAATGCCGCATTTCTTTCAACTAAAACTTATTAGCATTATTAGCCTTTCCGATAACAAAAAATAAAAAGTTATGTTTCATAAAAAAAGACTGTTGTCGTTGCATGATATACGCACAAAAACACGATCACTTCCGTCCACTATATCTAATTTGCTTAGTTCCAGATGAAATGATAGCAAGTGAGAATAATATACTACATTCTGTAGTAGTTGCAATTTCCTATTTCATGGAACTCCTCATTTCCTTTCATATATTTCTTCTGATAGGAAGTATTTTGGGGAAGAGTGGACAGACAGGTATTAATATTCCTGCAAAAACAAGGAGAGTGCAGGTCAGAGGATATTTGGACTAAAAGAATTTTGCTACATAGATGTCTATTAAAAAAATAAATCTTACATCAAGATTTCTGCTGTAAACCATATTAGAACTAAAATCTAATCGTGTGGCGAGTTACACTGCTCTAAATTTAAAAGTCGTTTGTTTAAACTCTTAAAAATTTCTTACAAGCTCATTTCTAGAATAATTTAAGTAAACTTTGACAATCTAAATTCAGCAAGACTTGTGAACGTTAGAATCAAATTTTATTTACGACTTAATTTATTATTTTATTTGTGAAGTTTCTATTAAGTTCACTGGTTGGCAGTTTCCTGTAGATCAATATATATGTAAAAGTATGAACACTAACCCAACTATAAGATTTTAATACTGTCAAATTTTTGTCCCCCTTTGGCGAGTCTCGAACGCACACCGTCCAAATCCGCTATATAAAAATATAGCTTCATGTATATGTGTGTGACGATGGAATGTTATATCTCTCTGGCATTTATTTGACAGCAATCAAATTTTGCTTTTTTTAATACATTATATGGGATGATAATGTTTTATTATCATAGTCACATATATAAATGGGGTGCCTTTAAGGTCTTTCTTCTTTTAATCTTGTGAGAGAGTGTAAATTATTAAGATTTATTTGTAATTCATTAAAAAGATGAGTGAGGATTCATATATAAGCAGAACACAAAGTCCACTTAGAGGAAAGGTTGCAACCTTTAAAGAAACCTCAGAAGAAAGTTTGATGGCCAGCTTGCTTGGTAACATCGTAAGTTGTCTACCAGGAAAGATTCAATGTTAAAGGTCGACTGGTGGAGGATATATACTATACGAACCTGATCAAAATCGTCTTGTCAAATATGACTTTCTATCTTCATCATACAAAGATAAAAAAAGGAAAAAAAAAGAAAAAAGCGACCGATGTAATTTCACCAGAGATCACGACATCAAAAGCAGTTTCCTTACATGAGCAGCAGAAAGCAGGGTTGGTAACAAGTTAGTAATAACTGGAGGACACGAAGATGCTCCACCTATTGGATGTATCTGTTGGCCTCTTGTACAACTGGTAAATGATTAGAAAATCTCTAATACAGTCTAATTTCAATCGTAACTCCTGATATGTCAAATTCTTTGTTTTGGTGACAAGATTATGCTTTACTGCATATTTACTCTTGATATCTTCAATGTTTAATATCATCTCATTTTTTACGTCCATTCAAAGTAACTCAAACTGCAAATGAAAATAAAATTATATATGAGAGGTATACAATGGTATATGTGTTATTACAAAATGGGAAATATAACATATGCATCTACTAGACAACACCCGTTAAAAACCATATGTGTACATACATTTCATTATAAATATTTAATTACACTCGTTACTGTACATGTTCTAATATTCAGATTAAAATCAGCAGAATACAAACAACACTAGCAGAAATCATAACCAAATAATTAAGCATTATTTTATAATCATATAAAATGAGAAAACGAAATCCACTCTTAAAGTTGAGTAATATTTTTTTTTAAAAGATGATACAATATTTCAAGTGGCTTGTTTCTATCATTCTATCAGTGTGATTTCATGATGGTATAGGTGTACAGAATTCGATTCCGATTGTGTGGAAAATAACGATAAAGTTACAGATATCCACCTTAACAGTAAAGGTATGTGTGATAAAGTAGAAAGATATGAAGTAAAATGGAGTCATAATAATAAAAGTTTTCCAGATATATATATACATCTTCTTTGTGTTAAAACGAAAAACGTATTCTTTTAGACCTAGATAATTTTATAATCTTGCGTACCAACCTCAACCCTAACCCTAACCAAACCTGGGTTATAAATTGGAGTGGATTCCCTAGAGTAAATGAATGCCACCTTAATTTCAGTTTTACTATTTTAATGAGGTATCGTAAACTAAAAAGATTTTGTTTGCTTGTTTTTAGAAGGATTTTTTAGAACGGAACTCGAGTTGTATCCACTGATCATAGGGGTACGGAAACTAAAAACAGTTAATGAATTAACAGACAAATATCTAATATGATAAAGATATGACAAAATTTAATACAATGATTTGTATCAGAACAAATTAGGCAATTAAACGTCAATATGAAAATAAAAGGTAAAATCCTTTTCCAGCTATCAAACAATTTTAATAAACAAATTTTTTACAAATTGACTACAATTATATGTAAAATGGAGATATGATAAATATATAAATTGGTAGGTTTTTGATATAAAAAAAGTTTTCATACAAGACTGCTATCTCAGGTGATGGACTACTCCGAGATTGCTCTGACGTCTTACGGCCTTTCTGTGATATGCTGGGGCCGTGGGACGTCAGAGCGCACTCCGTATAGAAAACATGGAAATTTCTCACCCATCGAAAGGAGGCGGCAGGTTTTTATGAGTGGCCGTTCATGTCATTTGCCGGATATTCTATCGCGTTAGTGAAAATAACGCGTTATTTTACTAAACTATCGCGTTACTTTTAAACACTAACGCGCTATTTCTCCATTTTATCGCGTTAGTTTCCAAAACTAACGCGTTATTATACAAAACTATCGCGATATTTATTTTTTTGCTATTTATTCGAAAAATTATCTAACTAACGCGTAACCATTCTACCTATAATGCTACTACACTTTCAAAGGAAGAAATAACCGACAATCATAGATCGGTCCTGATTTTCCTACCTTGTACTGGATACCCAAGTTACATAAGTCTCCATACAAACAACGCTTTATAGCTGGATTTGCCAAGTGTTCCACCAAAGCATTGCCTCAACTTCTATTTTAACGGCTGTCAAAACGGGCCTCCAAAGTTATTGTGAGACAAACTATTCAAGAAGTGGTATCAATCAAATGTGGATATTAAAGAACTTCAAAGACTTAAAGGATATCTTACGATCTCGATCCATTTTAGTCTGTAACAGCATAAAAACATTTGATTTTTCCACCCTCTATACCACAATTCCTCATTCACAACTGAACTGAATTCATCGATGCTTTCAAAATAAAAATGGCAACAGCAGATACACATTGTCATTGGTAGAGATAAATCATACTTCGTTAAAAACCACTCTAAATCTAACAAAAAATATATAGAGGACGAAATTGTCCTGAATATTGAATTTTTGATCGACAACATATTTGTTCAATTTGGTGGACGTGTTTTCCAACAGACTATTGCCATTCCAATGGACATTAATTGTGCGCCACTCCTGGCTGACTTTTCCTTTACTCATATGAGGCAGACTTCCTTGATGGGCTTCTTACGGAAAAACAGAAGAAGTTAGCCCGTACCTTTAATTTCAGCTTCCGCTACATAGATGATGTTTTATCACTCAACAATTCACGTTTTGGGAAATTCTTACATCTCATCTATCACAACGCGCTCGAAATTAAGGATACCACAGACACTGCCAAGTCTGCATCTTATCTTGACCTTCACCTCGAAAGTGACACCAGAGGAAGGTTGAATACAAAACTTTACGACAAACGGGATGACTTTTGACTGTCCAATCGTCAACTACCCATTTTTGAGCGGCAACCTTCCAGAAGCGCCGTCGTATGGAGTATATATTTCACAACTCGTACGTCATTCCAGAGTTTGTGACATATACATTGACTTCCTGGACAGAGCCCGGCTACTGACAGAAAAGTTGCTCAGGCAGGGGTATGTTGCTCCTAAGTTGGAGTCATCCTTCTTAAAGATTTATGGACGTCATCTTAACTTGGTTGACAGGTATGAAAAAACCGTTTCCGAAATGAAAATGGACCTGTTCCATTGATGTTGTCCCTTCCTCATACCGGATTTAACATGGAAAGCATGGCGGGCGTCCTGTAGGAAGCAGAGACTGCTTGCTCTTCCGGAGCACCTGAGTCTACCCCCGGTTTTTGGTGGGGTCCATGTTGTTCATATGTTTTTAGTTTTTAATTGTAGTGCATGTATTGTTTTGATCTTGTCTTCGTTGTTCTCCGGAATATGTCAGTTGTTTCGATTTTCCCCTATTTCGAATATGGTATTTCTTGATTTTACTTAAAAGGATAAATATACCGAAGGAGAAATAAAAAAACGTAATCCATTGGACAAACAAACCCCGGAAGACTAATGAACAACCACAAGCACAACAAATAAACACAGAAAACTAAAAAAAAACAATGAACAACACAAACCAGGAGTGAACCCGGAAGGGAAAGCAGTTCCTGCTCCGTATACGGCACCCGTCGTGAAGTTCAACAAAGTTAATCCTATGGAAGTCACAAATCGGTTGAGGCACATGAAATGTTACGACAGTGGGAACAGATCCAACATCATCTTAGATATTGTTGGAACAGTGTAATGGACAATCAATTCGTGATGACGACCGTAAAATTTCCTAAGTGATGACATCAACTAATCCTTAATAAAACCCTGGTTAAGAAGCTTTTGTGACGGCATTAATCATCTTTGTCGAAAGTCGGGGTAACTCACGCATGTCTGAAAATCGGATAAGCTGAGAAACGTAGACGCCATCTTTCAATGTTTTTTGTAGTGTCGGTCCTCTTCCTTCCTTTATTATAAAATCTATTGTATGTTTGCTTTGAATAGTTAGTAAAAACTTCTAAATAAGATTTATAATTTATACTGAAAATCTAACAGCGTTATTTTTCCTAGTGTGACATGTAAAATATAGTCAATTATTTTTTTATGTGTAAAAATTTGAATTTCAAACAAAATAACTTATTTATTTTCAGAATTAACTATTTTTAGAATTTATGTAACTTCAGAAAGCTTTAAAAAAAAATGTAATGTTTTCAGATACACATTTGGATAATCGTTGTGTCATTGTAAAAAAAAACATATGGTACCCTGGTAAAATATTTTTCGTTTCGTTATCGTCACTTCAAATATCCGAAGGAAGGCCGCTTGGAGAACGAGGATTACACTTCCAGATCCCAGATTAATGGGGGCGGACACTACATTTCTGATGGGACGGACACTACAGTCATATTTCAGTGAAAATTTTATCGAAGATATAAGAAATCTTGGCCATGAGAGTTGAATGTTGTTTGATCTTAGCTGAGTATAACATATACTCAGGAATAGATTATAATTACTATAGTTTCTATTTTATACACTACAGATTTTTTTCCCGGAAAATACAGACTTATTTTCAACATTTCGCTGCAGTTGCACGACTCTTCGTTTTGAATACAATTTGAATTTTTTCCTAAAAAATAACCTTTTTGTGGATATTGTTTTGAATTGATTTACACTTCGAATGCTGGAAACAGGTTGAAACAAATAGCATATTGACAAATCTTAAAGATTCTTACAGGCATCTTACATTTTTCTTTAAATTTGGATTTTGAAGGCTTTTTAAAGAAACGATGTTTCTGAAAAAGATCAAATATTTATCAAAATTGAACTGTATAACAATTTTTCATGCAGAGAATGTGACTATAATTATTATATCTACATTTGAAAATATTCAATTTTGCAAGTGTTGATTTGTTCCTAGTTTTTTCAAATCTTATCCGATTTTCAATTTTTTTTGCCTGTTAGATTTTTTCAAGATGCTGATAGAGAAACCAAAATATATGAGCTGACTGCTTTTTACTGGGGAAATCCGTATAAAATGTGAAAAAAGGATTGGAACTTTAGTATGAAATAGCCGTTTTAGTATGTTTAGAATAGATTTCGGATATTAGAAATTAGAAAGCAATACTGTGTATCAAAAACAATTCTTAGTAAAAACAAATTAATTTGTATATAAACAATTTAAAATCATCTTATATAAAAGATTTACTTAATTTTTTGTTTCAGATTTTCACCAGCACCACTATGGTTCAATCTGATGGAAAAATTCTCAAGACGAAGCAACTATTTTTATTGAAAAAAAAATGATGTGTATGCGCGTGGAAATTTTGCCTCATATATGTTCTTACAGTAGCTGTCTTGCTTGCTATTTTTAAAAGTTCCACTCAGTGTAAATTAAAAACTATATTTTTTCAGTATTTTCAGAAAAACAACATTGCTTCAGAGATTTTCCAGCGAAAACAGAAATATGCAACTTTATTTTTCATTTGCAAACAATATATTTTTTTCATTTATACTTTGAAATAAAATTAATAAAGCAATTATACTTCTTATTAGTATTGTAGTACTAGAGTATTCAGAATTAAAAAATCTTGTTCCAGTTGGATTTCACCTCTAATGACTGACAAATGAGAAAAACCCTTTCCAGCCGTATAGAATAAAAAAACTAACAATCACCATATAGAATAAAAAAAACTAACAGTCAAATTTTAAAGTAGCAAAACTGGGTATCAGATAAAAAGTATATTCATTTTTTATTTTTTAAATGCAGTTTTTAAAGATGGTTTGGAGGGGGTTTATATAACTACTTACATAATAAACAATAGAAATTAGGGCGCACCTTTTGAAAAAAATCCTGATATCTTTTCCGCACCATTTTGAGACTTCTTTTGGGCACCACACACATCAAGTAATTAATTAAATCTGCAGGTAAGTATAATTGGTAGGTATCTAATTATAGTAATAAGTCAACTGTTTTTACCAAGCAGTTCATTCAAATCAGTATTGAATATTTTTTCGAATGCAAAAGCAAAGAAATTTAAAATCTTGCAGACAAACAGAGGGAAAAAAAGTTTGATATTTGACGACTACACGTTTCGTTTTCACAAAAATGTGAAGACTGGACACATGAAATGGAGGTGTAGATCAAAGCCAAGTAAAGCAACAATTAAACCAGATGTTGGGTTGGGGGGGGGGGGGGCATCAAAGTTATCCTGGGATACATTTTTTACTGTATATTTGGATAACTTTAGCTAACGGAAGGATATTGTCAATCAAATGCGCAGAAGAAATGTTAAAGATAGATGCACAAATACAAATCATAAAAATGCGCAAAGGAAGGAAAAAAGGGCCGAAAAGAAATGCCAAAGTGCGCAAATGCAAAACGACGGAAATATTAATAAATAGAGAATAATGATGTTCTAAAATAAAGAATAACTGGAAATTTATATAGAATTTTGAGGGAGACTGATCAGAGAAAATAACCACTCTACAGAATAAAAATAATTAAAAAATCTTTTGTTGCATATTTTTTGCAGTAATACCTTAAGGCGGGACGATACCAAAGCAACCATAATTAGATTCGCAAAAAAATTTTGCACAAATGTGGCTACTATTGAGCTTCATGGAAATATGAAATAAAACAAGGAGGTCACCGTCCTTATTTTCTCACATTTTGGCCTTAAAAATTACAATTCTGGTTGGAAATTTACATAGACATAACGTAAAATTTGGGGATAACTGTATTGTATTTTATCAGTTGCCGACGTAAACCGCTGGTTTTACCGTCGCAAATTGAGTTTACCTGGCGACGCGTAGCGGAGCCAGGTAAACGGATATTTGCGATGGTAAAACCACCGGTTTATGTCGGCAACTGATAAAATACAATACAGTTATCCCCATTCTAATGCAACCTCTATTTAACGTTAAGAAATAGAATAAAAGGTAAACAGGAAACGTCAAATGCGTTTGCGCAACGTTGTCGTCAATGGTTCCGACGGTAAACCGTGGATTTTACGCTTGACGTTATCCAATCAAAAAGGACATTATATATGGAAAGCCATAGCTGTCTTCCGTTGTTCATATTTAGTATACGCTGTGATCATTTAATTATTTTCAGCGGTTTTTTCTCGATTATGAGTGGCCTTTTTATTATGTTCAGTAGTATAACAATTATGTTGAGCAGTAACATCATAATGATCAGTAGAATAATCATTATATTGTGCAGATCTGGTATTATATTCAGCACTTTAATCAATATACTTAGCAGTTTTGGCTTTATGTTCAGTAGGTAAATTATTCTATTGAGTAGATTTGTCTTTATATTCAGTACTTTTGAAAATATCTTCTGTGGACATATTTTTATATTATGTAGATTTCTCATTATGTTGACTACAGAAACCGAAATATTCAGTGGTCAAACACTCTTTATAATCAGTACTGTTATCATTATGTTGAGTGAAATAAATATTATGTTCTGTAGACAAATCATTATGTTCTGTTAAATAGATATTATGTTCAGTACAAAAAACTTTATGATCAGTGGTCAAAATGTTTTATGTTCGGTTCAAAAAATATTATACTAGGTGGTTAATCAATTATATTCAGTGCTTTATGTGGTGGTGGTAAACTTCCGAAAATAACCGAAAACATACGAAGCCGGACATTTTTTTCGGGTTTATTTTCATACTGTCATAACATGTCGTCTGCCATACAACGTTCTCTTGAAGAACTTAATCTGCAAATCTTTCAAAAGTTTAAAGATGAGAGGATAGAGGATGAGTATGTCGACGGATCTGAGCTATCTATTACGGTTTTCGAAATAAAAGGGGTCAAAAAGGTAGAAATTAAAAATTTTTTTTTTCATTTTTCAACCAATTTTGATGCATTTTTTTGCAAAATGTTAATCTTGATGAGTTATTTATAAAATCTGTAACAATTTTTGTTTTCCATTTCGGCTGAGGGGCTAAAAGGGGCCAAATTTACGAAATTTCGCAAATTCAACAGGTTCACAGAATTTTTTATTTTTCATACAATTTTCGTGCAGTTTTTGCCATTGTGTTGCTGTGAATAAGAGCTTTTAGTAGTAAGTCAACAGGTTTGATCTATCTCTTATGGTTTTCGAATTACATTTATGTAAAAGTTGCAAAAAGGGGGGGGGGCTTAAATTTTTTTAAAATATTTAAACCTTAATGCCCCCGACCGCCTAGCTGCGGGGTCATAAAAACACATAATTTAAGAATCAAAGTCGGAAATGTGCCAAGTATCTATTGATTCTATACCAGGTTTTCGGTTATTTTCGGAAGTTTACCACCACCACATAATGAAAAAAGCACTGAATATAATTGATTAACCACCTAGTATAATATTTTTTGAACCGAACATAAAACATTTTGACCACTGATCATAAAGTTTTTTGTACTGAACATAATATTTATTTTACAGAACATAATGATTAGTCTACAGAACATAATATTTATTTTACAGAACATAATGATTAGTCTACAGAACATAATATTTATTTCATTCAACATAATGATAACAGTACTGATTATAAAGAGTGTTTGACCACTGAATATTTCGGTTTCTGTAGTCAACATAATGAGAAATCTACATAATATAAAAATATGTCCACAGAAGATATTTTCAAAAGTACTGAATATAAAGACAAATCTACTCAATAGAATAATTTACCTACTGAACATAAAGCCAAAACTGCTAAGTATATTGATTAAAGTGCTGAATATAATACCAGATCTGCACAATATAATGATTATTCTACTGATCATTATGATGTTACTGCTCAACATAATTGTTATACTACTGAACATAATAAAAAGGCCACTCATAATCAAGAAAAAACCGCTGAAAATAATTAAATGATCACAGCGTATACTAAATATGAACAACGGAAGACAGCTATGGCGTTCCATAATTATATGTTATGTTGCATTAGAATGACCAATTTTTAAAGAATCATTTCCGTTCAACCAAGGAAATGAAACGCTTAATATGTAAATATTTCGACTAACAAATATTCTTACGGTATTTCTGAATCGTTTGGTATGAAGAAAAAGGGGGGTCACCGTTCTCTTTTTTTCTAAGTGAAATTAACTTGAAAATGGCATAAATTAGCTGTAATATTACAGCGTTGACCCTCTCACTTCTTTCATATGATGTAAGATATTTTACGTCACATTTTGAAGCCAAATGGTTGGTTGATTCTCGGATAATCACCGTCGATCCATCAAGAATCCTAATATTTTTGTCCCTGTTGTAGTTTCTCAAGAAACATTTATTGTACATTTGTATTATACACGTTAGCGGTGGTTTGTTTATGCAATTTTGGAAAATCATCGAGAAAATCGAAGGGAAATTGCATCGACCAATCATCAATCAAGAACAACAAATCACACATGTATTATCAATTTTTTCTCCAACTGATTGGTAACCCTGAAACCAGCCAAAGAATTAGAGAAATTCAATATACATTAGTGCGTTTATGAAGATATGTAGCGTCCTATGAAAAAGCTATATACGTTATAATATAGTTATTGCTATATGGAATTATAAAAATCGACTGAAAACATTAATATTTTTACTTTTTCATAGAGTAAAAAAAAAATCATTTTTTTTAAGGTGGTAAAGCAAATTCTGATATACCGTGGTTAGATTATACCAATAGTCTATTGAATAAAAATTTTAGGAGTGAGCTTGAAAATACAATAACTTTTTAAGGATGACTTATATAAGCATCAATGAGCGGAAGTCGAGCTTAGTCAATAATGACTGTTGTTTGCACAGGATTTTACTTCAAACTCTTTGTATTAGATTTAAAATCATAGTTCGTGCAAAATAAATGTTCTTAAATCAACAGATGCCAGATTTTCTACCTTTTAGTAATATTTCTGTCAAAATTTCCGGACTATGTAAATAAGTTTCCTTGTAAAAATCATACTTTTTCTTTAGCTGAAAAAACTCGAATAATTTCCTTTCTGATAATTAAATTATGTAAACAAACAGAAAATTGGGTTATGGACTTTCTCTGTTTCAATTTCATTAACGTGTTTGCATTCCTTAAAAAGGGTGGAAGTTTATCTGTTCAAATGACAAAATCGTGTTAAATTGGATTTATTTTACCTTAAAACGTCAAAATTTTAATTTAAGTAAATACTATAAATGTAAATGAGCATTTCAGAATTTCCAATTTTAAGATTTGGTTTCCTTCCTGGAAGCCTTCCACACTTAGATGAAAAAAGAATTATTTTCACTTTCCTCTGTATTTTTCAGAACTCATTTATTATCACGTGAAAGGAAATACATTACGAGTAAAAAAAGGATTTGGATCCAAATACCCTTGATATATTGAACAAATGTCCCAAAAATTCAAAATTTATGTTAGAGCAATCTTTAAAACAATATTCAGATATGAATAAGATAAAAGACGTGTACGGAATGTATGTACAGCACAGAATCATAATGCAAAAGCGAGTGTACTCAACATTTTTACTGCTCTTCATCTTAATGTTTTTTGTATTTTAAATTTTATTTTTTAACAAACACAAACATTAAGGGTAAAAATTCAGTATGTCCTATACACTGATAGATTTAATAGTGGTAAAGTAGTGAGAGGAGCGGCTGTGTGCCGCTCCTAATCCTTGACCTATATAATTTAAATATTGACTCGTTCCTCTTTTTTTAGCTCACCTGACCCAAAGGGTCAAGTGAGCTTTTCTCATCACTTGGCGTCCGTCGTCCGTCGTCGTCCGTCGTCGTCCGTTAACTTTTCCAAAAATCTTCTCCTCTGAAACTAATGGGCCAAATTGAACCAAACTTGGCCACAAGCATCATTAGGGTATCTAGTTTAAAAAATGTGTCCGACGACCCCGCCTGCCAACCAACATGACTGACATTGCTAAAAATAGAATATAGGGGTAAACTGCAGTTTTTGTCTTATATCTCAAAAACTAAAGCAATTAGAGCAAAACCGACATGGGGTAAAAATGTTTATCAGGTCAAGATCTACCTGTCATGAAATTTTCAGACAAATCAGTCAACCCTTTCTTGGGTTATTGCCCCTGAATTGTTAATTTTAAGGAAATTTTGCAGTTTTAGGTTATTATCTTGAATATTATTATAGATAAAGACAAATTGTAAACAGCAAAAATGTTCAACAAAGTAAGATCTACAAATAAGTCAACATGACCAAAATCATTGATTGACACTTTATAGGAGTTTTTGCCCTTTAAAGACGGCATCCAGCGTAAACTTTCCTTTAAAGATCTTTTCCTCTCAAACCATTGGGCCAACTGAGACCAAACTTTAATGGAATGGTCCTTCGGTGGCCCCATTCCAAAATTATGTCTGGCATTCCCGACTTCCAACCGAGCTGCTGTTACTAAAAATAGAAAAAAGGGGGGTGGTGACTTTCAAAAATCTTCTTATATGAAACTACAAGTCCAGTTGGAACCAAAGTTGGCAGTAATAGTTCTTAGGAGGTTCTCTTTCTGAAATTTGTCCAATGACGCGGACTGTTAAACAAGATGGCCGCCACAGCCAAACTTAGTTTAACATAGGGCCCTATGGGAAAATTCATTGAAAAATCTTCTTGTCTTAAACCACTTGAACAATTGGAACCAGACTTGGCAGCAATGGCCCTTAGATGGTCCTCTTAGAGAGGTGTGTCCGATGACCCGGACTGTCAACCAAGATGGCCGCCACAACCGAACTTAGTTTAACATATGGCCCTATAGGAAAATTCATTGAAAAATCTTCTTGTCTGAAACCACTTGACATATTGGAGCAGGACTTGGCAGCATTGGTCCTTAGGAGGTCTTTTTCAGAAATGTGTCTGATTTCGTGGACTGGGAACCAAGATGGCCGCCACAGCATTAACATAAGGACCCTATGAGAAATTCACCCAAAAATCTTCTCGTCTGAAACCACTGAGCCAATTAGAATTAGACTTGAAAGCGATGGTCCTTAGATGATCCTCTTTCAGAATTTTGTGCGATGACCCAGACTGTCAACCAAGATGGCCACCACACCCGAACTTAGTTTAACATAGGGCCCTATGGAAAAATTAATTGAAAAATCTTCTTGTCTGAAACCACTTGACATATTGGACCCAGACTTGGTGGCATTGGTCCTTAGGAGGTCCTTTTTCAGAAATGTGTCTGATTTCGAGGACTGTGAACCAAGATGACCGCCACAGCAGAACTTAGTTTAGCATAGGACCCTATTGGAAATTCATTGAAAAATCTTCTTGTCTGAAACCACTTGACATATTGGAGCAGGACTTGGCGGCATTGGTCCTTAGGAGGTCCTTTTTCAGAAATGTGATTTCGTGGACTGTGAACCAAGATGGCCGCCACAGCAGAACTTAGTTTAACATAGGACCCTTGGGAAATTCACTCAAAAATCTTCTCGTCTGAAACCACTAAGCAAATTAGAATTAGACTTGGTAGCAATGGTCCTTAGATGGTCGTCTTTCAGAATTTTGTGCGATGACCCAGACTGTCAACCAAGATGGCCGCCACACCCGAACTTAGTTTAACATAGGGCCCTATGGAAAAATTCATTGAAAAATCTTCTTGTCTGAAACCCCTTGACATATTGGAACCTGACTTGGCAGCATTGGTCCTTACGAGGTCCTCTTTAAGAAATTTGTCCGATCACCTGGATTGTCAACCAAGATGGCTGCCACACCAAACTTTGTTAAATATTGGACCCTATAGGAAAATTTATTTAAAAATCTTGTCTGAAACCGCTTAGCCAGTTGGAACAAGACTTAGCAGAAATGGTCCATAGATGGTTCTCTTTTAGAAATATATCCGTTGACCTGGACTTAACCAAGATGACTGCCACAGCTGAAATTAGTTTAAGATAGAATCCATTAGAAAAATCAGCCAAACTGACTGCAACACTTAAATTTTTAGGTCTAGCTTCTCAAGGTGAAAAGTTAAATCCAGGTGAGCGATACAGGCTCTTGAGAGCCTCTAGTTTACATATGTTAATATGTGTTGTTTTTATTATTTATATATTATTTTTGTAAATAGTTCTCGTAACAAGATGACTGTACATGTCCAAGAATGGGCATTAAACATTTGTTAATCAAACTTTCTTAGCTGAGTTGACCACACCCACTGCAATTTTCAGACCCGGTTTGATGTTTAATACAAAGGCCTTTAATTCTTCAGATATTCAGTGCATTTATAACGTCTGTCTTATTTCCTAATAATATAAAACACAACTTTTCACTTTTTCTAACAATTTTAATCAAGACAAAACAATACACTGGATATTGAATAGTAAGATTAGTTATTTTCAGATTTTTTTAATCATGATTTAAAACATTTTCACAAGTGGTTGTTTGCTTAAACGTCGATACATTGGATGTCTTTAGCAGCAAAAATTATTTTTTTCTGTGACTTTCAACAACTTGTATATATATATATATATATATATATATATATATATATATATATATATATATATATATATATATATATATATATATATATATAATGAATTCACTTTAAAAGAGAATCGAACCAGTTCACACTTGGGAGCCTACAATCTTCTAAATATCTAAACACGCTACAGGAGTACAAAGAAAACAGAGCTTTAATGCTGTTCTTTATCCTAAAGTCATAGTCAGGCATCCAACAAGTAGAAAAAAATCGAATACCTCGGTGAAAGGCTAAGACGACCCATTTTGGGAATCGCCGAAAAATAAGTACGTCTAAATTTATGTAGTATTCTTAGAAAATAGACTTGTAGCTGTCTGGGTACCTACAAGTAATGTAATACAATGAAAACAAAAGCTAATCAAAATCCATGACTTAATAACCAATCAGGAAACAATTTTCATAACACTTAAATTGTTCCCATCTGTGACGTCATCGTTCTTCGCTAACAACGTCGTGGGCCAACCTAACAACGTCGATACATTGAACGTCTTCAGCAGCGAAAACAATATCCATTAAGTATATTAATATGGATTCACTTGTAAATGAAATCGAAAAAGATAACTCGTGTGAGTCTAAAGCTTATGGTACGACCGGTGGTTACGAGGTAAGTTTCGTTTGAGAATTTTTTTTATAGAATATTGACAGGAGCGTAAGTGACTTGAACTAAAAAAACCAAAGGCGGTATACAGTAAACTATCAGCATAAGTAGCCTTCCCAATAACATACATAAAAACTCTATTTCATATAGAAAGACTGGTGTCGTTCAATGGGATACGCATAAAAACGAAATCACTTCTGACCTTTATATCTAAATTTTAGTTCAGATTCTTTGCTAGAAAGTAAAAATGATATTGTTACAATTTTCCATTTCATGCAAATCCTTCTTTTATTTGCATACATTTTGTCTTACCAAGACATACTTTTGGGGTGAGGGGACTGAAGCGTATTAACAAGGAGAGTACAGGTCACAGTGTTCAGAGGATATTTTGACTAAAATATAAAAAACTTCAAGAATTTTTGCTAGGCGCTAGATTTCTAAGATAATATACATTCCTAGATTAACTAACTATATGTAAAACTTTGACTGAAACTTTGTAAAACTTAAATAAGCAAAATTTGTGAGCTTTAGAATCGAAAGGGTCAAAATTGTATAGCCAAAATCCAATCACGGTTTATAGAACTACCTACAATTTCAACACACATATGAAAAATGAAATATAGAATGTGTGTGTGGACGTATGTTTGTAAGACCGTCTGAAGTTCAAGAGTTGTTAATGATTCTTTAATTATCAATAGAATTAGAATTAATTTGTCTTTGTATTATTAATTCTACTGCACAGATGACATCAAAGGATCCACATGGTAAGAGAACCGGAGACTGGAACTCAAGTGCGGCAATGATTAAGAATATAAACAGTCATGAATCAGAGGAAGGAGAAAGTTCGTTGATCTGCATGACTGGTAGTTATGAGGTATCCATAGTTTTTTTTATATAGATACATCATGCCCGGGAGGGGTATTTGCGAAAAATACCAGTCGAGAGACTTAAAATTTCCCGAGCCCAAAGAGCAAATACCCCTCCCGAGCATGATGTATCTGTTTAATTACACCGAATGTCAAAATAAAATGTTTCTACAAACGCTTATACTAAAACGCAGTGATGATGTAGACATTTCCCCGAGAGGGTAAAGAAGGCAAATACGTTTTAGCAAATACCATGGTAAAAAGTGAAATCCAATGCAAATACCCCGTTAGGCATAAAAATGAGACAAATTCGTTACCGACGGCAAAAGAATATGCGAACAATACACCGGCTATCAACCAATCAAAATCCTAGATTCTTATATGGGTGATTTTCAAAAAATGTGCATTTTTAACATTGCAAAATTGAAAAAAAAAACCATTTGCTTGAATCATCATATTTATTAAATTTGCAAAATATATTATACTTCTTGAACAAAATACTCAAATATGCAATCTTAATGATATAATATAAAAATATTATTGACACATTTTGACTGATGGTGCAAAAGTTTGTCTATCCTGTTACCACATTTGTGATAATGTTTTTACTATTAACACGAAAAATGTGAAAAACATTGTTTGTTTCTCAAAGATATGTTAGTGGTTCTTCAGAAAACAATAACAGAATATTTAATTTCTTTGCATTAACAAGATAAAAATATCACTCTATATTGCGTCCTGAAAAAAAACTATCTAAAAATAGATTTTCAAATGCTGCAAACATTGCTACAATCAACGCAAAACCAACTGAAGCACTTCCTTATATTCGGCTTATATTGGACTTTTGAATCAATCGAACACTTAGTTCTTTGATTACATATAATTTTCGTAAAACGCTAATTTCTATGGTAACTGGAACAGACATCGAACGTTTACATATACATATTTGTCTATCCTGTTACCAAGTTGGGGTAACAGGATAGACACAATTACATGTTTATTGATTCTATTGCAAAACAACAGCTCCCCTTGCATAGTTTTTTCTTAAAGATATGTGGAATATCAAGAAATATCTTCAAGACTTTACTTTCATGTTAAAATTCAATTATATTCTATTCAAAAAGGTCCTTCTTATCAGATAGTGTAAATTATGATGACTTGTTTTTAATTAATAGATTTGTGGGGATTCACATATATCAAGGAATGACAGTCCACTTAAAGAAAAGATTGCAAATTTTAAAAAAGCTTCAGAAGGAAGATTGATGGCCAGCTTGCCTGGTAACATCGGAAGTTTTGTACCAGGAAAGATAAAATGTTCAAAGTCAATTGCTGGAGGATATAATCTGGACAAACCTGCTCAAAGGCGTCTTGTCAAGTATGAATTTCTATTTCCATCAGAAAAAGACAAAAAAGAAAAAAAGAATAAGGTGACCAATTTGGTTTCACCAGGCATCAAGACACGAAACGGCAAAAGCAGTCTGCTTACATCAGCAGCAGAAGACAGGGTTGATAACCAGTTGGTAATAACTGGAGGAGATGAAGATGCGCCACCTATTGGATGTATTTGTTGGCCACTAGTACAACTGGTAAATGAACTTATTTATTCAAAATTCTGTAATTCAGACCCTTTTCAATCGATACTCCTGAAATGTCAAATTCCTTCTTTTGGTCACAAGATCATTCTTACTTACTCGAAATATCTTAAATGTATGTTTTCTCAAATTATTTTTGACGTTCAATCAAAATACTCACTGTTCAATTATGATGTTAAAACAGGAAAAGGAAACAAATTAAGAACATACAGTAATATTTGCTAATGTAAAATGAGAAAACGAAATAAACTCTTTTAAATTTTGTAATGATTTTTTTTAATGATACAATATTTCAAATTCACTGGCTTGTTTCGTTATTAATGCTCATTTCATGTTGTAATAGGTGTACCGAATTCGATTTCGACTATTTGGAAACGACGACCAAGATTCAGATATTCCGCCTTAGCTGTAAAGGTATGTGTGATAATTAAAGTAGAGGGAAATAAAGTTAACACCATAAAAGTATTCCAGATATACAAGCATCGTCTTTGTGTTAAAACGCTACAGATTTTCTGTTAAACCTAGATAATTTTATAATCTTGCATAACAGTCCTAACCCTAACCAAACCCTGGCCATAAATAGGAGTGGAATCACTAGAGCAAATTAATGCCATCTTAACCAGTTTTAGTTTTGAATTTTTACTATTTAGAGATGCATTTACTTGCAAGTCTTTGTCATAATATCTTTTAGTATGTTTAGAATAGATTTCGGATATTAGAAATTAGAAACCAATACTGTGTATCAAAATCCATTCCTTGTAAAAACGTCTGAAATTATTGTTTAACTTTTATATATAATTAAAAATCACCAGTCAAACAAGAGCTTATATTAAATGATTTAATTGCTTTTGTTTCAGTTTTTCACAAACAATAGTCTGATTCCGTGTGACAGGACACATTCTCAAGTTGAAGGAACAACGCAGATTTCGAGTCAACCGAGTGTTGGCGCAGTATAGACTTTCCCGCACTTGACCAAACCCCTGCCGTTTTCAGACCATGTTTGATGTTTGATCAATAAAACAATTCTTCAGATGTTCAATGTTCGTATTTTTTACTTCCTGATAAAATACAGTGGCATAGCTACGCATAGGAATGAAGGCACGTGCTTCCACGTTATTTCGACAGAAAGGGAGAATTATTTTTTAAATATATACCATTTAGTCTTTTCCTTAATTTATAAGTTAGTAATGAATTAGAACTTACGACCCTATGAGTCGGGAGATATCCAAAATGTTCAACGCTGCTGAAGGATTATTTCCCTCAGGCTAAAGCCCTCGGGGAAATAATCCTTCAACAGGGTTGACCCTCAGCGGGCCGTAATTGTATACTGTTCAAATGTACGGTTTTATAGCTGTTTGGAAATCAATAATGTAAGTTGATAAGGAGTTGTTTATATAACTAGGTCAGTAACGTGAAAACTAGATGCAGTTACCGCCAAATTGATTAGTCTGTTTATAATTATACATTTCGGATAAGTCTTGAAAGCTTGCTACTTTAGTTTAGAGGTTCGGTCGAAGTGGATGCTGTCAGATTTTGTAGGAGTTTGAAAAAGTGGATAACATAATGTATTTGGCTTGAAATTCAAACGCTGATTTTGTTTAAGAATAGTTTAGAGTTGTCACTAAGGACCGATATTGAAGCATCTCAGATTCTGTGAAAACGGATGCGGACAATTTTAAGTCACTTAGCACGCTATAAGTGTAATATCAGACTCCATGGAATGAAGTAGTAAAACAGTTTGAACTTCTAGCGGTACATGATTGAAGTAGCATGTTCTATTTACGCGTTACTAGTCATACGATTTAGTAAATTTAAAGTGGTAAGACGTTGAGACAACATGTTAAGCTCAAGGACGATAAAGCAGTTTTTTAAGACGCAACTGTAGTTAAGTACGGGTTTTGATTTAGCCTTTCGTCCTTTCAAATATTACAAGGGTATAACAGGATCTATTTCAACAATATCGGGTCAGTCAATCAGCAATATTTGATCAGCAGAAGACAATAAAAGCAAAAAAAAAAAAAAAACACACACACACAAATATTTGTTTGTTTAGTTGGAGTTTTACGCCGTTTTCAGCACATTTGGCTATTTCGCGGCGGCTAATTTTTATTGGTGGAGGAAGCCGGAGTACCAGGAGAGAACCACCGACCTTCGGTAGGAAAATTGACAATCCTTGTCAATTAAGATCGAAGCCGAACACACCCCGCCACAGGTGACATTCGAACTTGACAGGCTAGTGATAATTAGTAGTCATGACGAACTACCTAGACCACTCGGCCACCGACGCCCCCAAACACAAAAATAAAAACCCTGCATATAGAATTTACAGGCTGTTCTTTGGCTATGGACAAAACAGTGATTTTTAATAATTCTAAACGCCAAGTACTAAACAAGAATATGTTGTTTCACAGACGAAATCGTTGCTTCAAAAATTCTACGATCATATACCAATGTGAATATATGTCTCACAAATAAAACCGATCCTCTTCATATTGATATCATCTTCCGGAGCAAGAAGGGCTGGGAGAGATAGAATTTGTCTAGAAAACATGATAGAGTAAAGGTATCCTATAAGGACATATTTTAGAACTTTTAATTTGTCGCATGATAAACGTATCGCCTGATCTCCAACCATAACTTTTCTCTATACTGACTGCATGAACCCTTCGACTTTTTTGCTTTCACATCAAAATAAGCCTAGAGGTAAGCTAAGACACTGGAAAAAAAACCATAACGCTTAATTTTAGCGACGTCGTTACATTGGACGACTTTAGTGAAAAATTGAACTATAGATAAATTTTTGATAATGCTTACAAATATACAAATACGTATCTATTAGGCCTGAGTATCGTGAGAAAAGGCATTATTCTATATAACTAATAGAAATGTAACTGTAGCAATAAGTCAATAACAGAGGCAATGGACTCGGAGAAAATTGATATTGACTTTGAAACCCGCTGTATCGTCCAATGGAAATTAATTTTGCGTCGCGTGCTTTTAAAGCAGCAGATATGCACCGGAGCGGAAGTGTAACACTGTCCGGAGTTTATTTCATCATGACACCGACCTTGTAAACAATGACCGCAGGAAACAGAAAAAAAAATAATAGAAATTGTAAATTGCCAATATGACAACAAACTAAAATGTTTATTTGCATTATTGAATAAAACAATAACTGTATTTTGATTCTGTAAAGTGTAGAGTTATTGACTTTTGATAAACAAACATTGTACAACACAGAAATTATTCTGAAAGGAGAATCGAATAAGTTAACATTTGGGATTCAATAGATTATAGTACAGTCTACTTGTCACAAAGTTTCATCATACCTTTAGCTTTTATAAGTAAATCAAAGGACCAAATTTCCCTACAGTATGATAAAATAGGTTTAACACATGAATCAAAAAGTTTCAAGTGAGGTGGAATATTCATACAATTGGAAAATAATTCTTTCCTAATACTAAATATAACTTTTCGTGCTTTGTTGCGTAGATGTTCTGTCGCTGCTGCAAAAGTACATGAAGGTCTAAAAATAATTCCTAAATATTTATACTCAATTATAAGTACATTCTATCATCTCACCTTCATATTTAAATCACTCTTCCAGACTTATCAAAAATTATTATTTTAGTTTTATCAATATTCACTTGAAGATCCCATGAAACATGACCGGTAGATTTCGGGTAGATTTTACAATCAAATGACAAAAAAGACAACTTACTACATGTGTAATAAACAGCTGCGCCACGAGCGCATGATACGCCCGTCGTCTTGTGAAAAAAAACATAATAAATGTTTTTGGAATCCTCCTTTATTTAGTGGAGCTGCTGGTGGAATGTATATGGAAACCCGGCAAAACATAAGCGTGTAAACTTTTAAGCAATAGAGATACGGCGCGAAATGTGAGCAAAAAAGACTACATTTTTTACCAAAAAGCTTAATAAAAATTCAATAACTCAAAAATAAAAGAAAGAATCATCAAGAAAAAGTATACAGATCTTCAGATTAATATAACTAAGAAGTGTGTAAAGGTTTATGCAATAATAATAAATCGTTTTTGAGATACGACGCGACATGTGAAACCCCTCCCCTCCCCCTTTTTTTTACAAAAAACTCAAAAACTCTAAAATAAAATTTAGAATCATCACCAAAAAGTATACAGATTTTTAGAATAATATAACTAAGAAGTGTGTAAAGTTTTAAGCAATAATCATAAATCGTTTTTGAGATACGGCGCGACATGTGAAAAAAACACACTTCTGTTTTAGTTACAAAGTCCCGTAACTCCAAAAGTTTTAATCTTATTTTCACCAAAAAGTATACAGATCGTTTGACCATCATAAGAAACGACTATGTTAAGTTTCTTGAAATTTGGATGAGTCGTTCTCAAGTTACGGCGCGACATGTTTACGACGGACAGACGAACAGACGGACAGACGGACGCCGGACATTTGTATACCATAATACGTCCCGTCAAAATTTTGACGGGCGAATAAAAATAGTGTGGTGTGTCGAAAGTTTGTGTAAAACTTTAGATCTAAAATATAAAGAATTAGGAATGAAACATTGTGTGGAAATTTGTGTAAAAGGGTGTTAAACGGTTATTCAAAGGTATTACAACAATTGGAGGAACATATGCCAAATGTGCCAGCCCGAATTTTTCATAAAAAATTACTGCATCATGTCATGCATGGTATGAAGTTCTTTCGGACAAGTCAACAAAGTTTAACTAACTAAGGGATTTCAGAAATGTACTGGGGAATCTGTGTAATACCACGGCCTACAGCACTGTTAGAGTTGCTTTGTGCAAGGTTAGTAAAACATTTGTAAATGCATGAGCACTTTTTTTTTAAATTACACGGTAACCCCCTAAGATATTCCAGAGACACCCCTCCATATTTTAAAAGAAGAAATAGGTTGTTAAGTGGAAAAATTTACAAATGATGGACCTAATAAAATAAACTGCATTTTGGTTGGGTTTTGGGTTAGTTTAATTAGCCTATGTTTTTGTGTAAGATGTTTGCTTACCTGTGCTGTTAGTGTGGAATTAAAGGATGTAATTGAATAAGTTTTGATTATAGTTTCTTGCTACATATGGAACTTTGTATTTTACAATCCTCCAGAATCATGCAATTGCAGATATAAATCTTTAATTAAATAAATTGTCTATATATGTTTCATCTTTATAGACAGAAAACTTTGAAGCTAGCTATATTGTTGTGCATTTAAGTGATTTGTTGAAAAAAAATTAGTGTTAAAATTTGTTGACAGGTGCTTGTGGTTTGCATGGTCATGGCCTGCATAGGTCAAAATTCTGACATTTGGTATTTTATGTATTAATATCAGGAAAAAATCCTAAGTATAGTAGCCTTTTAAAATCAAACTTAACTCAACATCATCCAGGAACCACAGTTTTAGTATTACATTACCCTTTTATTTGCTAGCAAAGCCTATTTCTATTTCTTACTTATGTTTAAATTTTTAGACAAATATATTTGATAAATATTACAAAATAATTAAAAATATAAAAGAAATACTCATCAACACAAAAAAACCCAAATTACTTCAGGATATGTACCAATATAAACCAAAATAAAAGTTTCCGGAATTCAAATTTTGAGAAAAGGGGATAACTCTTATAACTCTTGTAAGATGTTGGCAACTATTTATCTGTGAAAGACCCGCTTCACATCGAAAAGAACTTGACGTTTTCGTATTAGAGCATCTTATGTAACAAAACTTGAAATTACAGAACTTTCGTACTTGTAAAATCTATTACTAATTTTAAATTCAGACCGTCATTTACAATGATTTAATCAGTACATGTATATCTTTGCAAACCTGATCCTAAAATTTTCTTGGACAACCTATGATTTTTTTTTTTTTTTTTTTTTTTTTTGGCAGAGTAGAAAAAAACTTATTAGCGGATAGTATACAAGTATCACCCTTGTTGGTGTGTGACCCGACGGTTTGTCTCCCAGAGGAAAGTAAGGTCACCCGAGGGCTTGCCCGAGGGTGACCTTACTTTCCGAGGGGAGACAATCCGTCGGGTCACACACCAACAAGGGTGATAACTGTTATATGATATCGAATATTCAACTTTTGACAGATGCCACGTTGTTTTTTGTAGGTAACAAGCACGACCAAGTTTGCATATAAATAATCTACCCTCATCCACCGCAAGCAACTTGCTGTCGGACGTCATGTTCTTTGTTTACTGAATCAAGAGAAGTAACTATAAATGGAAACACGTGAGGCTCACGAGGGGATTTCCATGGGTTTTCTCGCGAGCGGTTGACCTTACTATGCGACCCAACGATTTTCTGTTGACCCAACGAATGGGCAAATATCACGTGACACTGTTTAAACAAATCAGATTAAAGATTTCTATATGAGTATATAATATTTCACAATTTTAAATATTGTAAGAAATGGCGTCACGTGACCCGATTGTTGTCGTTAAAACTGGGAGCAAACCGTGAACTGCTTTGATAAGCGTATTAACCAATCAGGGGAAACTTTCATAACACATAAATTGTTCCCATCTGTGACGTTACCGTTCTTCGCTAACAACGTAGTTACATTGGACGTCTTCAGCGTATATAACAAGAGGCTCCCAAGGGCCTGAATCGCTCACCTGTTATATTTTGTGTAGATCTTGCATCAATGATTATTTTGGCTATTTAATGTATACCGTCACAATTGTCTCCTTAATATTGACCTGTACAGCTAAAATATACAATCCTGAACCCAAATAGATATGGTTGCTACGAACTTTCTCATCGGTTCCTATTGACTTTTTCAATGACATTGATCCTTGACTTCCATTTTGACTTAAAAAGGTAAATTGTAGGGTCCTGAACCCAAATATATATGGTTGCTAGGGACCTTTTCATTGGTTGCTATGGACTTTTTCAATGGCCTTGACTTTTGACCTTTCTTTTTGACTTGTACGGGTAAACTATAAGGTCCTTAAACCAAATATATAGTGTTGCTAGGGACCTTTCATTCGTTGCCAGGGACTTTTTCATCCGTTAACATTGCTATGGACTTTTACAATGACCTTGACCCTTGACTCTCCACTTTACTTGTACAGCTACCATTTAATTTATATCAAGTTATGTTCTAAACATCTGTGACAATATGTCAGACCATTATTTTCTGTTTACATATAACTAATCTTTCAAGGGCAAAAACTCTATAAGGAGTCAAATTTGATTTTGGTCATGTTGACTTATTTGTAGAACTTTGGTGAACATTTTTGCTGTTTACAGTTTGTCTTTATCTATAATAATATTCAAGTTAATAACCTAAAACTGCAAAATTTCCTTAAAATTAACAAATCAGGGGCAATAACCCAAAAATGGGTCGACTGATTCGTCTGAAAAGTTCATGGCAGGTAGATCTTGACCTCATAAACATTTTTACTACTTGTCATATTTGCTCTAACTACTTTAGTTTTTGAGATATGAGACAAAAAGTGCATTTTCACCTATGTTCTATTTTTAGCCACTGCAGCCATGTTTCTTGATGGACAAGAAAATAAAACATAAATTTATACTACATACCCTAAGGATCTGTCAGCCTAAGTTTGGCTGAAATTGATTCTGTAGTTTCAGAGGAGAAGATTTTTTAAAGTTTAAAAAGGTGACAAAAACAAATGTGAAAAAATTGTTTTTAAAGGACAAAAACTCCCATATGGGATCAGCTGAGGATTTTGGTCATGTTGACTTATTTGTAAATTTTCCTAAAAATTAACAATTCAGGGGCAATAGCCCAACAAGGGTTGACCGATTCGTCTGAAAATTTCACAGCATCTACTTTTTGACCCGATGAACATTTTTACTACATTTTTACGTCAGTCCTGCTCTAAATGCTTTAGTTTTTGAGATATAAGCCAAAAACTGCAGTTTACCGCCTATTTTCTATTTTTAGCCACGGCGACCATGTTTCTCAAGGGACAAGAAAATAAAACATAAAGTTTATTCTAGATACCCTAAGGATCATTCAGACTAAGTATAGCTGTAATTGGTTCTGCGGTTTCAGAGAAGATCTTTGGAAAAGTTTACGAGGGACGACAGACGGACGACGGCCGCCAAGTGATGACAAAAGCTCACATGTCCTTTTAGGACACGTGAGCTAAAAATGGATTCACTTGTAAAATAAATCAGAAAAGATATCCCTTGGGAGCATAAAGCTTATGCCATAGACTGTTCCGAAACAGATGAGAGTTTGTTGATCTGCATTACTAGAGGTTACTACGTAAGTTTCGTTTCAGAAAATATATTGAAAGAAGCGAAAAGTAACTTGAACGAGAAAACCAAAGGTGGTAAATACAGAAACATTGTTTTCAATTTAGGCAACAAAAAATACGTCTTTCCGCTAACCCTAATTTGTAGGCCTACCCTAACACTTTTTATGCCATTTTTGAACGAGCATTGTTAAAGTCAGACTGTTTCCCTAGTAGTAGCCAGCTAAAAAATGTTTGTAAAATAAAATAATTTTGCCTACCTACCTACCCTATTTTTTTCAGCACGTTAGCGGAAACACATGTATTTTTTTTGGCCTTAAAAAAATACACTCAAATCGATGCTGAATATATACTTCCAAAACTGTTACATGCAATTTGTCTTTTTCGATCTTATGACATTACATCTTAAGCCTTTGACATTTCAGAAAGAAAAACTGATGTTTTTGCATTGTCAGAATCACTTTATCCGTATTTCATATCTGATCATAACTGCTTATTTCCAGATACTCTGCTAGCAAGTGAGAATGGTATAGATGGTATAGCTGCAACATATATCTTCTAACCAAGAAATATTTTTTTGGAATGAAGGGACTCCATTCCAATGTATACAATATTCCTGCAAATCAAAGATAGCGCAGGTCAGAGGCTATTTGGACAAAAAGATCAAACTTAAAGCACTTTTGCTAGGCGCCAGATTTCTAAAAGAAATCTTACAGATGCCTCCAACCATCGAGATTTCTGCTGTAAATCAGAGGGGAACTTAATTCTGAAATCTATAGGTCTAATTTTAAGAGTTGTTTGTATTAACCTGTAAAATTTAGTTAAAAAGCTCATTCCTAGATTAACATGGGTAAAACTTTGACTGAATCTTTGGAAATCTGAAATCACCCAGACTTGTTAGAAACATAAGGGTCAAAATAATATAGCCAAAATCAAAATAAGGTCAAGAAGACTCACTGTTCACAGAACTATACACAATTTGTCAGCTGCAATTTTAACACAAACATGAAAAATAAAAAGATAGAACGTGTGAGTTGATATGTGTTTGTAAATGATTCCCAAAATACTATCGATATAATTAGAATTAATTTTCTGTGTTAATACATAATTAATTCTATTACATCAGAGGATCCACATGTTATGGGAACCGGTGACTGGTTCTCAAGTGCGGTAACTGTTAAGAGATGAAAACACTAATGAAACAGAGTAAGGAGAAGGTTCGTTGATTTGAATTACTGGTAGTTATGAGGTATATATATATATATAGATAGTTTTAAATTATTATGTTACATTGGAGAAAAAAAGGGGAATTATTCTTTCACTTGCACCATTTTACCCTTACTTTCATATTATTAAGATTATTGAACTGTTTAAATTATTTACTTACAACTCTATTCATGAGAATATTTAGAAATTTTTCTTCGCCAAAGACGATTGAAGAGTATTTTTCATCCAAAAGATTGATTGTTGGGAGTGACTTATTTGACTAGCATGCCGGTGTAAAGGGTAATTTTGACTTCGTAGAAAATTAACTCTTCGGTCATTTTTTAACGTTGAAAATGGCCTCATAAACCATTGAATTTTGACCATTTCCGTTGAAATTGGATCTTAATGCTTCGTTACACCGGAAGGCATGTAGGTCAAAATATAAACTTGACAAAACTTCTCAGACTAGAAAGCAATCTAATTGATAACCGTTCACAAAAAGTTCTTATACAAGAGTAACTTAGGAAGGAAAAAATCATCATCTGAAAAAAGATATTTATATAACCTTGTGAAATGTATATTTAGGCTGGATGAAAATAAAAGGAAAACTTTCATAATGTGATTGCAGAACTCTTTGAAGTTCATTTTCTCATTTATGATCTTTGATCCATGACCCAACTTATAAACCAGAATAATTATATGTGAGAAAGTACTATGATTTGTTTTTAATTTATTTATAGATGAGTGAGGATTCACATATAAACAAAACTGAAAGTTCACTCAAAGAAAAGATTGCAAACTTAAATGAAACTTCAGAAGAAAGTTTGACGGCCAGCTTGCCTGGTTACATCGGAAGTTTTGTACCTGGAAATATCCAATGTTCAAGGTCGACTGGTGGAGGATATATACTAGAAGCACCTGTTCAAAAGCGTCTTGTCAAACATGACTTTCTGTTTTCATCAGACAAAAAAATCAAAAACGGAAACCGTTTCACCTGACATCAAGACATCAAACGCCAAAAGCGTAGCGGGTTATTTGAAAGTGTGCACCATATGTATTGAGGTTATTTTGAATAGAGTGAAAACAAAATGACTGTCAATTCTTATAATTTAATTCCAACTGCTGTTTTGACGTCTAAAACGTCGGGATTCCCTTTAATGACGTCATAGCAGAAAGGAAAATTTAGTCTATGATATGATAGACGAAAACAATTTGACCAATCAAATGACGCGTAAGATCCAATATTAAATCATATACATTTAGCCTACATATATACATGTTTTAGCTTTCTAAAAAGCTGTGGACTGCTTCGCTGTATCTTAATTTATGGTAATATGTGAGCACGTGGTTGTTGATTTAGTATTGGAATTCTCTGTTGACCAGTAAAATTTTCCGCGCGAAAAAAACAAATAGACACGACTCTGGATGTGTGCCTAGATTGGCAAAAGTTATAAAGTAGAGATCATGGATTTTTTGTTGTAAACATAGGATTATAGTGTATACGATTAAGCAAAACAAACCGTGTGTATTGGAGATTAACAAAGCAAATATACACGTATTAATAATTGATTTCAATAATGAATTTCAGAATATATATATGAATATTGCAAAAACATTTAATGACAGTTGATCGGAGCTGATATACATATAGTTAATTTTCCGGCTTTTGATGACTTATCCTGAACGAGTAAAGTTTGTAATTCTTTATCTCATTTAAACCAATGGCTGTTGCTGTATCTCAGCCGCATCATAAAGTAACCAATCAGCGATCAGTAATTATTTCAAGATGGCGTGTATGTCTACTGAAACTAATAGCTCCGCACCGTGATGCGAAGCATATATACAGAGCGCATTCACGCAATTGTTTGGATCTTCTGAATTGGAAATCACCTGTTTTTAAAAATAATTCACCGTGCAATTTTTATCAATACTGTACGGACTACTTTGAAACACAATGCTTCTATATACATATTTAATTCTATTATATAAAAGAAAAACACTATTGTGACATAATAAATTTATGATAAAACGCCAACGTTGATAATAAAACATAAAAAATTATAAGAAAATTAATTTACCTTAATACTTGTAATATTTCCCTTAGCTGTATAAGACCGGTATACGACTTCATCTCTCCAAGTCAGTCGTATTTTTTATGTTTCCATTTATTTTTATTTAAGAACCAAAAATTTTCAATAATTTTGATGTTGCAATCAGCATCATCGGGTGATAGTGCTGGCTATGTCAGATCTCTGCTTTAAGTTTAACTAAGTCACTGTTCGGGCCATGTGCACCGGGGCATTGTCATCTTGTAAAATGAAGTTGTACAGTCATTTCGGGTATTCTGCGCATCGTCCTATTAGGCACAACATGAAAATGATTTGAATGCGCATAATTAAAAGCTGCGCCGAATAACTCGACAAAATAGCGCATCGGACAATGCCGTGTCACAACAGGCAAAAGTTCAGAATCGGAATCCAGTATTTCAATATATTTTTGTGCATTTATATTTCCGTATACAACAATTTGTCCCTACAGCTACACTATGCCATGTTAAGCATGCCCAAATCATCGAAATAATATTTCGACCTGAGCCTGAGGACCTGCATTGGACACAAACAGTGAGGCTGTCTTCACACGTTCACACCCTCATTTTTGCGTATTCTGTTTACTTTATACTCATCGGTATATATATTACTTTCTCCTATTCCTGACGTGTTTAATCGGTTGGATAAAAATACATAATATCTTTAACCACTTCCCGGTGATTAAATTTCTACGTGGGAATTACCGCCCTTTTTTCTACAGTTATTAGAACGATAAACGAGAGAAGTCCCGAAATGATGTCCATGTAAACAAACAACATAGCAACGACATTTTCTTGAGGTTTTTGTCGAAAAACATAGGAGAATCAGATTCTCCTTCAATTTACTCGTGAGTTATGGAATTTCTCCACCTTCAATAGTTAAATTTTAGATTTTAACACGCTCGAGTCGATTGCCTCTGTTATTGACTTATTGCTACATTTACATTTCTATTAGTATATATTATAGAATAATGGCTTTTATTGGTATCGCAATAAATATACGGTGATATGTATCGTATCGTGATTTTTCTCACGATACTCGGGCCTAATAGATACACTAAAGACGTCCAATGTAACGACATCGCTAAAATTAAGCGTTAATTTTTTTTTTCAGTGTCTTAGCTTACTTCCAGAGGTTCAGTCAGAGCAAAGTTATGGTTGGAGATCAGGAGATACGTTTATCATGCGACAAATTAAAAGTTCTAAAACATGTCCTTATAGGATACCTTTACTCTGTCATGTTTTCTAGACACATTCTATATCTCCCAGCCGTTCTTGCTCCGGAAGATGATATCAATATGAGGAGGGTGTGTTCGGCTTCGACCTTAATTGCCAAGGATTGCCAATTTTCCTACCGAAGGTCGGTGGTTCTCTCTGGGTACTCCAGCTTCCTCCACCAATAAAAATTAGCCGCCGCGAAATAGCCAAATGTGCTGAAAACGGCGTAAAACCCCATCTAAACAAATAATTTTGCGTGTGTGTTTTTTTTTTTTTTTTGGCTTTTGTTGTCTTCTGCTGATCGAATATTGCCGATTGACTGACCCAATATTGTTGAAATAGATCCTGTTATACCATTGTAATATTTGTAAGGACGAAAGACTAAATCAAAACCCGGACTTAACTACAGTTGCGTCTTAATAAACTGTTTTATTGTGTTCCTTGAGCTGAACTTGTTGTCTCAACGTCTTACCACTTTAAATTTACTAAATCGTATGACTAGTAATGCGTATATAGAACTACATGCTACTTCAATCATGTACCGCTAGAAGTTCAAACGGTTTTACTACTTCATTCCATATTACACTTATAGCGTGTTAAGTGACTTAAAATTGTCCATACCCGTTTTCACAGAATCTGAGATGCTTCAATATCGGTCCTTGGTGACAACTCTAAACTATTCTTAAACAAAATCAACGTTTAAATTTCAAGCCAAATATATTATGTTATCCACTTTTTCAAACTCCTACACAATCTGAAAGCATCAACTTCGACCGAACCTCTAAGTTAAAGTAGCAAGCTTTCAAGACTTATCCGAATGTATAATTATAAATAGACTAATCAATTTGCGCCTTTTCACGTTACTGACCTAGTTATGTAAACAACTCCTTATCAACTTACATTATATATAACTCTGAAATCTGGTATATGGACTTTTATGAAAAAATCATAAAGTCAAAAAACAGGAATATGGATAATCCAAAATTTGATATAATATCACTTATTGACACCAGTTATATAGAAAAAAAAATCTAAAGTTTTGTAAATTTGTTTTGGGGCTGAGCAAACAGTCAGTGAATATAGCAGCTAGAGCTGAACTTGGTCAATATCCACTAGATACATTTATTAAGACACAGACTTAAGAAAACAACATTTTGTTATCAAATATCTAGTGAGACTATTTAGTCACACTAGCAACCCATTATTAGATGATGCATTTTCATTATCCAAAAATCTTCACACAGCCGGAACATATTCATGGTTTTCATATGTAAATGATATTTGCTTATCAAATGATATTGATTTCAATCAATTAGAAAAACTAAATTATCTAAAAGATAATAAAACTTTAAATAATATAAAACAAAAATTAAAAAATAAATATGAAAACACTTTCTTTCATAAATTGAAATCGTCTACTGAAAACAATAAAATCTTTCTATACAGTAAAATTAAAACTAAATACGAAATTGAAGACTTCTTCATAAAAACTAATTTTGAAAATAGAAAAAATGTATGCAAAATGCGCATAAGTGATCATTTTTTAGAACTAGAAAGAGGCAGATTCAAAAATATAAAAAGAGAAAATAGAATCTGCCCAAATTGTCATTTAAATATATTAGAAGATGAAGCTCACTTCTTCTATAAATGTCCAAAATATACTTCCATTAGAGAAGAATTTGAAAAACAAAATGTAAACATTTTTAAAATAGAAAATAATGAAAATGAATTTGAAAATCTTGCTACAATATTGTCTCTATCGGTTCACTTGCAATATGTTGCTCCATTTATTAAAAAGTCACTTATACTGAGAAAAGTGGAAAAATAATTGCATGGTTCGCCTCAGACAATATATTGTCAGATTCACATATAGAGTAATATAGGTTTCATTTTTTTTCTTCTTATTATGTTGTATTGTACTCTATATGTTTGTACTTATACATGCTTTCAACCCTTAGGGTATAATTATGCATTTCTAAATAAAGTTATTATTATTGATTTCCAAACAGCTATAAAACCGTACATTTGAACAGTATACAATTACGCAGGGTTGACCATTTTGGATATCTCCCGACTCATAAGGCCGTAACTGTTTTATTATACCGGACAAATATTTTTGTGTAGATGGGTTATTCACCTGCGCAGGATATAATAGGGTTATTCATCGGACAAATGAATTTTGTCGAGGTTATTCCCCTTCACCACCGATTATAACGAAATATCTGAAATTTTCTATGTCATGTGATCATTTATTAGCCAATAGATTTATTTAATTATACTGTAAGGTATAATAATAGCTATTAATCCCAGTTCTAATTCATTACTAACTTACAAATTAAGGAAAAGAATAAATGGTATATATTTAAAAAATAATTCTCCCTTTCTGTCGAAATAACGTGGAAGCACGTGCCTTCGTTCCTATGCGTAGCTACGCCTTTGTATTTTATCAGGAAGTAAAAAATACGAACACTGAACTCTGAAGAATTTGTTTTATTGATCAAACATCAAACATGGTCTGAAAACAGCAGGGATTTGGTCAAGTGCGGGAAAGTCTGAACCCGCCAACACTCGGTTGACTCGAAATCTGGGGTGTTCCTTCAACTTGAGAATGTGTCCTGTCAGACTGAATCATAGTATTGTTTGTAAAAATCTGAAATAAAACAATTAAATCATTTAATATAAGCTCTTGTTTGACTGGTGATTTTTAATTATATACAAAAGTTACACAATAATTTCAGACGTTTTTACTAGGAATGGTTTTTGATACACAGTATTGGTTTCTAATTTTCGAAATCTTTTCTAAACATACTAAAAGATGTTATGACAAAGACTTGCAAGTAAATGCATCTCTAAATAGTAAAAATTCAAAAGATAAACTGGTTAAGACCACATTAATTTGCTCTAGTGATTCCACTCCTATTTATGGCCAGGGTTTGGTTAGGGTTAGGGTTAGGACTGTTATGCAAGATTATACAATTATTTAGGTTTAACAGAAAATCTGTAGCGTTTTAACACAATGACGATGCTTGTATATCTGGAATACTTTTATTGTATTAACTCTATTTCCCTCTACTTTAATTATCACACATACCTTTACAGCTAAGGCGGAATATCTGGATCTTGATCGTCGTTTCCAAATAGTCGAAATCGAATTCGGTACACCTATTACAACATGAAATAAGCATTAATAATGAAACAAGCCAGTGAATTTGAAATATTGAATCATTTAAAAAAAAAATCATTACAAAATTTAAAAGAGTTTATTTCGTTTTCTCATTTTACATTAGCAAGGAATAAGCACAATAATTTGGTTATGATTTCCGTTAACGACACGAAGTTACCGAATCTGTAGATTTTTCCCTTAAAAAACACACGATGAATATTTATCGATACATTAGAAAAGTAACGCGCGTGATCAATCTTAATCATAGAAAGCTCATCATAGAAAACCATGAGTAGAAAGTTGTACACATTTTCATTTGCAATTTGAGGTTTTTCAAATTCAAATTCAAATTTTATTGATTAAATCCAAATAAAAGATTATCATCAATGACAATACACACATAATATAATAACAACCACAAAACAATTATAATTACATACAAAATATCCTGATCTGACTGAGGGGCACCATTTAAACATAAAAACTTAAAAATACTTGCCATGATTATAAAAATATCTACTTATTTGTGATATAAAATGTTACAAAATATCCTGATCTGACTGAGGGGCACCATTTAAACATAAAAACTTAAAAATACTTGCTATGATTATAAAAATATCTACTTATTTGTGATATAAAATGTTACTGAAAATCATTAACATACATTACTACATTTGATAAATTTTCCCTTGAGCTAAAGCATTTCGTTTAATACATTTTGCTAATATTTTGAAAACAACATTTTGTTATGTCATAGTCATTACTATGAAAAATTAAATAAAATTTCTCTGTGTCAGATAGTTCTGAAAATAATGGAGAAATAAATATTAGCTTTTCAAAAAATGAAACGCGTTGCCCAGAAAGTGCAGAACATTTTATAGAAAAATGTATTTCATCTTCCACATCAGGCTTACAGAGTGGACAGATTCTATTTTCCAAATCAATATTTCCCGTCTCAATGAACCAGTTACTATTACATATTCTAATTTTCATGAAATTTGACAAATCTCTCTTCTGTATCCGAAATTTTGAGAAAATTTTTGATTTCAAAATCTTTTTTCAGTTTTCTGTATGTTCTTAATTTGTTTCCTTTTCCTGTTTTAACATCACCATTGAACAGTGAGTATTTTGATTGAACGTCAAAAATAATTTGAGATAACATACATTTAAGATATCAGGAGTAAGTAAAATGATCTTGTGACCAAAAGAAGGAATTTGACATGTCAGGAGTTTCGATTGAAAAAAGTCTGAATTAGAGAATTTTGAATAAATAAGTTCATTTACCAGTTGTACTAGTGGCCAACAAATACATCCAATAGGTGGCGCATCTTCATCTCCTCCAGTTATTACCAACTGGTTATCAACCCTGTCTTCTGCTGCTGATGTAAGGAGACTGCTTTTGCCGTTTGGTGTCTTGATCCCAGGTGAAACCAAATTGGTCACCTTTTTATTTTTTTCTTTTTTGTCTTTTTCTGATGGAAATAGAAATTCATATTTCACAAGACGCTTTTGGGGAGGTATGTCTAGTATATATCCTCCACCAGTCGACCTTGAACATTGTATCTTTCCTGGTACAAAACTTCCGATGTAACCAGGCAAGCTGGCCATCAATCTTCCCTCTGAAGCTTCTTTAAAATTTTCAATCTTTTCTTTAAGTGGACTGTCATTCCTTGATATATGTGAATCCCCACCAATCTATTAATTAAAAACAAATCATCATAATTTACACTATCTCACAAGAAGGACCTTTTTGAATAACATATAATTTAATTTTAACAAGAAAGTAAAGTCTTGAAGATATTTCTTGATATTCCACATATCTTTAAGAAAAAACAAACAACTATGCAAGGGGGGCTGTTGTTTTGCAATAAAATCAATCTATATGTAAACGTTCGATGTCCGTTCCTGTTACCATAGAAAATAGCGTTTTACTAAAATTATATGTAATCAAAGAACTAAGTGTTGGATTGATTCAAAAGTCCAATATAAGCCGAATATAAGGAAGTACTTCAAGTGGTTTTGCGTTGATTGTAGGAATTTTTGCAGCATTTGAAAATCTTTTTTTAGATAGTTTTTTCAGGATGCAATATTGAGTGATATTTTTATCTTGTTAATGCAAAGAAATTAAATATTCTGTTATTGTTTTCTGAAGCACCACTAACATATCTTTGAGAAACAAACAATATATTTTTCACATTTTTTCCCGTTGATAGTAAAAACATTCTCACAAATGTGGTAACAGTATAGACAAAGTTTTGCACCATCAGTCGAAAATGTGTCAATAATATTTTTATATTATGTCTTAAGATTGCATATTTGAGTATTTTGTTCAATAAGTATCATATATTTTGCAAGTTTAATAAATATGATGATTCAAGCAAATTTTTTTTCTCAATTTTTCAATGTTAAAAATGCACATTTTTTGAAAATCAATCAAATAAGAATCTATGATTTTGATTGGTTGATAGCCGTTGTATGTTTTTCGAATATTCTTTATTATTTTGCCGTCGGAAACGAATTTGTCTAATTTTTATGCCTAGCGGGATATTTGCATTGGATTTCACTTTTTACCATGGTATTTGCTAAAACGTATTTGCCTTTTTACCCTCGTGGGGAAAGGTCTACATCATCACTGCGTTTTAGTATAAGCGTTTGTAGAAACATTTTATTTTGACATTCGGTGTAATTAAACAGATACATCGTGCTCAGGAGGGGTATTTGCCCCTTGGGCTCGGGAAATTTCACGTCTCTCCACTGGTATTTTTCGCAAGTACCCCTCCCGAGCATGATGTATCTGTATAAAAAAAAACTATGGATACCTCATAACTACCAGTCATGCAGATCAACGAACTTTCTCCTTCCTCTGATTCATGACTGTTTATATCGTTAATCATTGCCGCACTTGAGTTCCAGTCTCCGGTTATCTTACCATGTGGATCCTTTGATGTGCAGTAGAATTAATAATACAAAGACAAATTAATTCTAATTCTATTGATAATTAAAGAATCATTAACAACTCTTGAACTTCAGACGGTCTTACAAACATAAGTCCACACACACATTCTATATTTTCATTTATCATATGTGTGTTGAAATTGTAGGTAGTTCTGTAAACCGTGACTAGATTTTGGCTAAACAATTTTCACCCTTTCGATTCTAACGCTCACAAAAGTTTAACGAAGTTTCAGTCAAAGTTTTACCTATAGTTGGTTAATCTAGGAATTTAAATTATCTTAGAAATCTAGCGGCTAGCAAAAATTCTTCAAGTTTTTTATATTTTATTTAAAATATCCTCTGAACATTGTCACCAGTACTCTCCTTGGTAATACGTGTCAGTCCCCTCACTCCAAAAGTACGTCTTGGTAAGACAAAATTTATGCAAATAAAAGAAGGGGGTTGCATGAAATAGAAAATTGTAACATTATCATTTTTAATTTCTAGCAAAGAATCTGAACTAAAAAATTAGATATAAAAGTCAGAAGTGATTTAGTTTTTACGCGTATCCCATTGAACGACACCAGTCTTTCTTTATGAAATAGTGTTTTTATGTATCTTATTGGAAAGGCTACTTATGTTCATAGTTTACTGTATACCGCCTTTGGTTTTTTAGTTCAAGTCACTTTCGCTCCTGTCAATATTATAAAAAAATTCTTAAACGAAACTTACCTCGTAACCACCGGTCAAGCAGAAGAACAAACTGTTATCTGTTTCGGGACAATGTATACCATAAGCGTTAGACTCCAACGAGTTATCTTTTTCGATTCCATTTACACGTGAATCCATATTCATATACTTAATGGATATTGTTTTCGCTGGTGAAGACGTTCAATGTGTCGACCTTGTTAGGTTGGTCCACGACGTTGTTAGCGAAGAACGATTACGTCACAGATGGGAACAATTTATGTGTTAAGAAACTTTTTTGCTGATTGGTTATTGAGTCATGGATTTTGATTAGCTTTTGTTTTCATTGTACTACATTACTTGTAGGCACCTAGACAGCTACTAGTCTATCTTCTAAGCACACTACATAAATTTAAACGTACTTATTTTTTCGGCGATTCCCAAAATATATATATGTATGTTGTTGGAAGTCACAGAAAAAATAATTGTTGCTGCTAAAGGCATCCAATGTATCGACGTTTACAGCAAACAACCACTTGTGAAAATATTTTAAATCATGATTAAAAAAATCTGAAAATAACTAATCTTACTATTCCATATCCAGTGTATTGTTTTGTCTTGATTAAAATTTTTAGCGAGACAATGTTAAAAAAGGTGAAAAGTTGTGATTTATATTATTAGTAAATAAGACAGACGTTATAAATGCACTATCATCTGAAGAATTAAAGGCCTATTTATCAAACATCAAACCGGGTCTGAAAGTTGCAGTGTTTGTCAGGGGCGGGTCCAGGTGAGGGTGTATTGGGCGTACGCCCCCCTTTTCAAAAAAAAAAAAAAAACAACAAAACAAAAACAAAAAACTATCGTAATCTGCTTATATTGTATTGAATATGACAATTTATCATATTCATTAATTAAACACATACTCTCAGTCTACCAGGGCAACCGTAGTTACACCTTCCGTTCATAAAATCCTGGCCTAGGACTATTGAACTGTTAAGTAACGCCTTATACCCTAGAATTAGGAATTTCTCGTTATTGGTCTACTGCTGTTAAGATCCATCCAATCATTTTAATATACCATAGACAATTAATAGAGAGAATTCGGCATAAAAAATATCAAACCCTGGCACTTTAACTATAAAATATACATGCTCCAAGTCAGGAACCGTTACATTAGTGCATTTCACAATTATTTTATGTTTTTTCGCAAAAAAAGGTCCAAAAAAGTTTTGTTATACGCCCCCCCCCCCCCCCTTTTCAAATATCCTGGAAACGCCCCTGTTCTCGGTTCTTTAGGATATAGGAATTTCTACCTTGATTGAAAATATCCAAGCTCCCTGCCAACGACAAAGCACGGTTAAATTTAACAACTCACATCAATACGGTTTTCGTGCGTCACGCACGTCCGTCTCTTTCGACCACTTCTTGGCGTTTTTTTTTTTTTTTTTTTTTTTTTTTTTACAGTTCCCCTGTCTACAAACGTTGAACGCCAGTCAGGACGTATTCCTCGGAATTTTTTTCCAGCCAAATATTTATCCACGATCAACTGTTCCATCGGTATTGAAAAATCTTTAGATTTCCCCATGTCTACATTTACATGGCCTTCACGTGAACGGCAGACGAACATTCGGTCAAATGACGTCATCAATGGCTAGTGCAAACATCGTCATAAAAATAACAGGCAGGACGCACGCGTTCAATATCGTAGCTACATAGGGCTAAATATTGAACGCATAGCTAGTCTAGCTGCTACGTAAATTCATGCTATATAGTAAATTTATTATGACGTCAAAGAAATCAAAATGACGCCATATTTATATAAATTAATTTAATATATCTTTATTTGAAATGCAAATTTATACCCCGATTAGTTACTCTATAAAAAACAACACGATGGGTGGGACTAAAATGCACGAGAAAACTCTGCTTTCGAGTGTGTTTGAGTCCTGACCATCGGATATTATGTAGGTTGTATACTGGAGTCACCTTGACTTTAACAATGCTTGTTGAAGAAACGTTATAAAAAATTTAGGGTAGGCACTGAAAATTATGTAGGGTCAGTTACCCTTAACGCAACTATATTTCTTTTAGGCCTTAGCTGTACGACGTCCAAGCGCGACGTGACGATTGAAATACCCGACATGGATGTTTTAGAGGCGCACTGGGACAAAAACAGTTAATGATGTGACGTTATCGCAGATTTGTAATGAATACTGCATTTGAGAAATTAGAAGATTTGAGTCTGAGTCAAGTGCTGGATCAGATATCTATGAAGTCGATGCTAAGATGGAGAAAATGCTAGACATGTCTGACAGTTTCGAACTAACTGAGGTTCCCCCATAACTGCTGAAAATTTTATTGAACAGTTGGAAAAGGCTCTTGCGAATGGCAGTTCGCGGTGTTCCTTCGTTGGCGATGCAAGCATTGTTAATTTGATCAGATCTACTGGGAGCAAAAACACGCGTAAAAACACCAATTGGAGTATAGCCACGTTCAATGGTTGGAAGAGTGAACGGATGATACAAACTTAATGCGCTATTCCTGAATTGGTAAACTTCACTATTAAGGATATAAATGAGTGGCTGAGCAAATTTGCTATTGAAACACGCCTAAAAGACGGCAAGCCTTACCCGCCAAGAACACTGTATCTTTTGTGTGTTGGTTTATTGAGATGTCTCCGCGAGAATGGTATCCATTTGAACTTTTTGGATGAACTAGATTCAAGGTTTTACGAATTTAGACGCGCACTGAGTGCAAGAATGACCGCTTTTGAAACTTTCAATGATGTAGTTCTTTTTACAATTTTAATATGCCTTGGCAGATTTTTACTTGTATTTGCATTCGGTCAATAAAAACGCGGACTTCGACGAAGACGCCCACTACAGTGACTTCCAAGAAATCGGAGTGTCTTCGTCGAGGTCCGCGTTTAAATAAGCTGATGTTTGTGTTAATATTTTATTGACTATTTTATAATTGAAGGTGGACTTAACCAACGTCATTTATCTGCCAAGAGCATTAAACACTACTTCCAAAATGACGAGCTTTATGATATTTACGAATATTACTTCCAGTTGGTCAGTAATTTGAAAGGAAATTGCTTTTACAGAAGACTGTTAGAATCGAAAAATGGGGTAAAATTTGGTGAACAACCTATTGGCGTAAACAAGTTTTCCTCTGTTATGAAAACGATGTGTTCTGAAGCAGGGATTGATGGATATTTCACAAATCATTCGGGATACGTACTTGTGCCACAACATTGTACCAAGCGGGGGTAAACGAGCAGGAAATAATGACCAGAACTGGTCACAGGTCAATTGAAAGCGTGAGAAAGTATAAAAGGGCTGCGGACGATATGCTTAAGGATATATCTAACGTATTGGAACCGACACCGTTTAAAAAAATCTGAAACCGTGACCTCCGCTACTCGTGGTACCGAAAATGATCCCTCGTCAAGTGTTAGTATTCCCTGTAGGGCAAACAACATGTCTAGTGGATGTGTGTTTAATTTTGGAGCCCAGACGTGATTCAGACGCGTGGTTTTGTTTTTCATTGTGAGATTTAAGTGTGATTCCGATTTTCAATGTTGGATTTAAAACTTTTAAGTACGAATACGAATTACAATGTGGGTAACAGCCGGTTTGTATGTAGATACCTCACTATTTTTTCAAAGGAGAATTACTGCAACTATGGTACATACAGCATTATTTAAACATTAAAATAACATAAATACAAGGCAGAAATAAATATCAAAATATGGAAACAGATACACATATTATGCAGCTGTAGAGTCCACTTTCCTCAGTACTATGGACTTTTTAGTTCGCCTCAATGAAGTTGAGGGGGACTAATGGAGTACCCCCGGCGTCCACGTCCGCGTCCGCGTCCACAGCCAGTTCTCAGTTACTAGTTGACTAAGGGTCATATATTTTTGTGTGCAAGTGCATGTTGAAGAAACTGACCATGTGACATAATATGAAGGTCATATGATCCATATTACACGGTTGACTGGCTTTTAAGTTTTATGTCAAAAATCAGTGTTAACATTCAAAGTGACCTACAATCATATTACTTGGTGTGAGGATGCATCTTGGAGAGTAACACCGCCTCCCATTAGGTCACTCTGACCTACTTATTGTGCTTCATTGACTTAGGTTAAGTTTTACGTCCGAGTTCAGTTCTCCGATACCAAGGGACCTACAATCATATTACTTGGTGTCAGGGTGCATCTCCGAGAATAACACAGCCTCCCACCAAAATTAGGTCACTGTGACCTACTTATCCTGCTTTGTTGACTTAGGTTAAATTTTATGTCCGAGTTCAGTCCTCTGATACCAAAGGACCTACAATCATACTACTTGGTGTCAAGGTGCATCTCAGGAAGTAACACAGCCTCCCACCAAATTTAGATCACTCTGATATACTGATTGCGCTTCATTGACTTGGGTTAAGTCTTACGTCTGATACTAACGGACCTATAATCATATTACTTGGTGCCAGGCGGCATCTCAGGAAGCAACACAGCCTCCCACCAAAATTAGGCCACTCTGACCTACTTATTGCGCTTCATTGACTGAGGTTAAGTTTTACGTCCGAGTTCAGTTCTCTGATACTAACGGACTTACAATCATATAACTCGGTGTGAGGGTGCATTTGGGGGGGGGGGGGTAACACAGCCTCCCACCAAAATTAGGTCACTATGACCTACTTATCCTGCTTCATTGACTTAGGTTAAGTTTTACGTCCGAGTTAAGTTCTCTGATACTAACGCATCTGTAATCATATTACTTGGTGTCAGGGTGCATCTCAGCAAGCAACACAACCTTCCACCAAAATTAGGTCACTCTGACCTATTTATCGTGCTTCATTGACTTAGGTTAAGTATTATGTCCGAGTTCAGTTCTCCGATTCCAAGCGGCCTACAGTCATATTACGTGGTGTCGGGGTGCATCTTGGGGAGTAACACAACCTCCCATCAAAATTATGTCCCTCTGACCTACTTTATTTCGCTTCTTTGACTTAGGTTAAGTTTTACGTCCAAGTTCAGTTCCCTATTGATACATACATTAAATTGCAATCCCTGAAATACTTATGTAGATGTGTAAATGGAAACAATAATCCTTTTTCTAGATGATGCATATTTAAGTCCCTTCACTCCGCTGTTATATACTCCTGGTTTTCATTTGTTGATAATATATGCACTTCTAATGACATTGATCAAAGCCAATTGAAAGTAATAAACTACCAAAAAGAGAAATTTAATTTAACTACAACTTTGAATCCAAAACTTAGAAATAATTATGAAAGTGTGTTCTTTAAAAAATTAAAAACAGTGAAAGAAGATAGTAAAATATACTTATATAGTAAAATAAAAACTCAATATCAAACTGAATATTTTCTACTTCAAACCCGGCTTCAAACAAACCTTGAAAATAGAAAAAAACCTTACAAAAATGAGAGTTAGTGATCACTTTTTAGAAATTGAAAGAGGAAGGTATAAAAACATCAGAAGAGAAAACAGAATATGTCAAAAATGTAATTTAAATGAGATAGAGAATGAAAAACATTTCTTCTTCAATTCTCCAAAATATGAAATGTTAAGGCAAGATTACTTCAGTAACATCACTGACATACAACGAAGTATAAAGGATTATTCACTTATTTTATTTTCTAACGATCTTATGCGGTTTTTTGCTCCATTTATAACAAGAAATCTACGATTACAAAATTCGCCTCGTTCCCCCTCTAATTTTGGTGTGTCGTTGTGTAGCTCCTCGAGATGAACATGATTGTAGGCCGCTTGGTATCAGAGAACTGAACTCAGACGCTAAGCTTAACCTTAGTCAATGAAGTGCAATAAGAAGGTCAGAGTAACCTAATTTTGGTGGTAGGCTGTGTTACTTCCCGAGATGCACACTGACACCAAGTATATGATTGTAGGTTGCTTTGCATCAGAGAACTGAACTTGACTTAACTTAACCTATGTAAATGAAGCGCGATAAGTAGGTCAGAGTGACCTAATTTTAGTGGGAGGCTGTGTTACTCCCCCAGATGCATCCTCACACCAAGTAATATGATTGTAGGTGGCTTGATATCAATAGGGTATAGCCCTTTTTCAGAAACTCATTTCCGGTATCACGATTCTGACTTTAAAAATTATAATTTGAAGCAAGTTTTATTAAGGATTCAAATATTTTTTTTATGAATATTAATATTTATATTATCAAGAGGGGTGAGATATTTAAACATGGAAAACATTACTTTATTTGCCTTTTAAGATAATTCTATATTTGTGGAATGAAACATCATCAATATTTATATTTTAATGCTTTTTCTAATATTGTTTCGTTCAGGAAGAAATCATACTTATTATCCAATATATTTCTTTGTTGAAATACCATTACGTTTGATTTTTCAACATTTATAGAAAGTTGCAAATTCTTACAGTACTCACTAAACAGTTCCGAAGTCCTTCAGGTGTTTCTGATAATAATAAAATATCATCTGCAAACATTAGACAATTTAAAAATAGTTTTTCAAGCATAACTGGAAACCATTTGTCATTAAACATATCATGGATTTCATTGATATATATATTAAATAATAAAGAATTTAAATTATCCCCTTGTTTAACCCCTCTTTCTATTAATAAAAACATATATATAACAAATTTATATATGATTTGTACAAAGTCTGTCACGATGTTCTTAGCAGTAATAGGAATATTTCCATACAAAATGATTTTTTGTCTATATTTTATTGACATCGACGCCATTTTGCTAGCCTAGCTACTTAGCATGTCGTTCAACATAGATCGATATCTAGGGATATAACTGCTAGGCTAGCTGCTAGGATATTGAACGCAACCCAGGTTGTCATTTCGAAGTGATTTTTCAAAAAGGGTGTGATCTACGTTTGTTCATAAATATATAGAACAATTACATTCCCATGAAATTCTGCAATAATATTTTGTATATATATAAACTACTGTTTGTATCCTAACTCAATATGAAGCATAACAATTTTTTTTATCTAGAGCTGATGATATGGATTTTGCTATCAAAAGGAGCTGTTATTTTTTTTATATAGATCTAGGAGGAAACTTGTACTGATGGTCCTTGTGGTGAATGTCACTCACAAGGAGGGAGAAAAAGAGGATTTTTCCCATTACACCAGGGACATTCAGATATCTCATCAAAGATATTTTGACATGACTTTTTGCTATCAAATTTGAAAAAATGAAACGATTTTCAACTTTTTAAATTTTTCTCGAAAAAATTTCATAGTATGTGACACAACATAACAAAATGAAAACAACATCAACATGATCACTTATATACATTGTGGAGTAAATTTTCAAGAGTCTCTTGTCCTCAGCTCTATCGAGCTTATTTACCTGAATATGTGATCTTGGGTTGAGGATATATGTAAATTTATTGATCTCATTTAAATCTTTAAATTGTGTGTTCTCATTTATAAAATTTTTCTAATATGACTGTTAATATCACAATATAAAAAGAAATAAATTTCATCTTCATTTTTTTGCAGTTTTTGCATAATCTTACTTCTTTTGGTATTTTAATCAAAATGAACACATGAAAGAAATAACAAGACCTCTTCTAATGACTGTTTTATTTTTACATGTTCCATGATAGACGGGTTTAACATTTCTTTAACTTTTTGTTCTTGGGTTAGAGACATAAAATTATCAGTAGGCAAACAATTTTCAAATAGATTATCTCTTAGATTTTTGTCAATTTTACATTCAAAAAGGAAGTGTTTTTCATCCTCCAGCAAGTGGCACCGTTTACATATTCTATCCTTTCTTTATAATAGCGACCTTTTTCTATTTCTAAATTATGGTCACTAATTCTCAACATAGTGAAGCATTTTCTTATAGAAAAGTAATTGGAAACCAAATAAAATTCTCTATACAAGCTAAGTTTTCAATTTTTATAAAGTAACAGTTTACGATTTCCACCGATTTGTGACTTCCACCGGATTGACTTTGTTGAACTTCACGACGGGTGCCGTATACGGAGCAGGAACTGCTTACCCTTCCGGAGCATCTGGGTTCACTCCTGGTTTTTATAGGAGTTCGTGTTGTTCATTGCTTTTTAGTTTTCAATGTTTATTTTTTGTGCTTGTGGTTGCTCATTTGTCTTCCCGGGTTTGTCTGTCGAATGGATTACATTTTTTGATTTCCTCCCTAGATATATTTGTCCTCTCCATCATAGCTATTTATTTTATTTTCAAAAATGTTTTTATATTTTTCTTCAAATTCGTTTTTAATCAAGAACTTTAAAGACTTTACTCTTTAAAGTTCATTTAAGTCCCTACAATTATTTACTTTATCTAAAAGATCTGGGTTGGGTGAAATATTCTTGGCATATATATAACCACAAGGATAAATATATTACTAAAAGAATAAAAAACATATGTAAAAATGAGGTCATCGATATGTGACAAAAGGTAGACTAGATGTTCTAAACTCGGTCGCACACCAATGAAATTTCCCGTGAGATGAAACGCCCATCAGTCTAGTCTGTTATCACCATATGTCCTTATGCGTCAGTAGAAAATGAAAAAAAGAGCTCTTGTATTTTGACACATTAATGAAATGTACAATCTTTATCAGCATTAAACCTTCCAGCAATTATCTGTTTAGTCTGCGACTGCTTTCACAACCTTTACAGATATTCTCGAATTTTTGGTTTCTAAAAAATCTTTTATGTAGTTTAAAATGGAAAAATTATAACAAATATACATGAAAGTTTGCACTAATTGCTAAAGAAAAAATATGAAGTGCAGTTTTCCACCCAGCCATATCTTAGGATGTGGTCGACAATCAAATAATTGTGATAGCAATCTTGGTTGAAAGTCCGGGTCATCTGACAATAATTCTAAGAGTACTATTGATGCAGGTTTGATTTTTAAATGAATTTCCACGGCAGTGGCAGGCTTATTTCGTGAAAAACCACTCTGATTCTGACAAAAAGTATTCTGAAGATGAAATTACAACATGTTAGATTTTCTCATAGATAACGTATTTGAATTTTGAAATTTCAACAAACAATCGGCATTCCAATGGGAACCAACTGCGCTCCTATCCTAGCGGATCTGTTTCTGTACTCATATGAAGCGGGCTCTTTCAAGGGCTACTACGTGGAAACAAAAAAGAAACTAGCCCAATCCTTTAATTTCACTTTTCTTTATATAGATGACGTATTGTCGTTAAATAACGACAAATTCAAAGACTTTCTACATCTCATCTATCCCAATGAGCTTGAAATTAAGGATACTACAGATATATTGAAGTCCGCTTCATATTTGGATTTGTTTCTTGAAATAGACAATGAAGGACATTTGAAGACAAAACTTTATGACAAACGTGATGACTTTAACTTTCCTATTGTTAACTTTCCCTTCTTGAGTAGCAATATACCAGCATCGCCTGCATATGGCGGCTACGTTTCTCAGCTTATCCGATATTCAAGGGCATGCGTGAGTTACCATGACTTTCGACAAGGAGGATTACTGGGGTTTTATCAAGGATAAGTTGATGTCACCACTTAGGAAATTTTACGGTCATAATCACGATTGATTGACAGTTACAGTGTTCCAATATCTAAGATGATGTTGGACCTCTTTCCACTGTTGTAACATTTCATGTACCTCCTTCGATTTGTGACTACCACCGGATTGACTTTGTTGAACTTCACGACGGGTGTCGTATACGGAACAGGAACTGCTTACCCTTCCAGAACACCTGAGTTCACTCATAGTTCTTATAGGAGTTCGTGTTGTTGTTTTTTTTTTAGTTTTCAGTGTGTATTTGTTGTGCTTGAGGCTGTTCATTTGTCCTCCCGGGTTTGTCTGTCTTATGGATTGCGTTTTTTGGTTTGTGCCTTAGGGATATTTGTCCTCTTTATGACGACTAAGGTCGCAAAATGATGACAAAAGCTCACATGGCCCTCGTGTAACAAAAGTATGAAGATAGTAAAGAGCTAAGCCTTTGGCTTTCACTCATCATTTCTTTTTATTGATTTTTTTTAGGGGGGGGGGGGGGTTAAAGATGAGGAAGTGAGTGATTGAGCTAACATTCGGTACCAAGATTAGAGGAAATATTGAAAACATCTAGGGCGTTATTGTGAGGTATTCAACAAGGAGCAAATATACCTCAGAATAAATGGTCCCAAAAAATATGCCTAAAATTAAAAAATAATCACAGTATTCAATGTAGACAGCAACATTCAATGAACAGTCTCGTTTTGGGACAGTAACTAAGTGATAAAAAAATATTACCTCCCACTAGAGTAGAATATCAATAATGGTACTTTGAAACTGTTTTTGTACCATTTATATTCTAATCTAAGTTTAGTTGGAAATTTTCATTTCTAAATACTATTTATTCATAACAATGCAATAATTGCAAGATTGAGCACACAAAAATGCCTCTCCTGTCTTAACAGTATTGTCAAAGAAAAGTAGACTAAGAAATGTGAACTAAATAAGAAACTATGTAATTTTACCTACAGTGGCCAGATTCCAGAAATAATTCCAGCCATGGATGGATGAATTGTTGTTTAACATCCAGTGGTAGAAAGGTGCATATCAGGACAAGAACATGTATGACAATGAATATGATCCCAGCTTTGTGCTAGACCGACATGCTGAGCCGGATTTTTAATGTGCTAGCTCACGAGGTAACTGTTCGCAGGAAGACATATCACCCCACTCAGACACATTATACAGAGTCCGAGCCAACCAGTAGATCTTTGCTCTTGTCCTAGATGCCGCGTGCTTGGCAGAGAAACAGCAAATACCAATTTTAATGTCTTTGGGTTGACCAGTCCGGGGATCGACGCTACCAAGAGACCACCGAGGAGTTATTCCAGCTATATATTATATAGAGAGTGACATGAATACTCTTTAATGATGCATTAATATACCAAATATTGTGATTTATCTGTTGTTGTTTTTGATATAAACTGGATATTGTTATGATATTGTATTATTATATTTATTTTGATATGGTATTGTAATTATTATATTATTTATCTTGGCCTGCTTTGTTTTGCGTAGCCTTATAACATGTATAATATGTTTACATAATATTTATAGTTGTTTACCAAATAATGTTATAACTGCGCAGTTTAGAAATCACTGGAACAATAATGGATACTGATGGAATAACTAGAACTTTCTATTTGACTTACGTAATAATTATGGTGTGATTCGAACTTCTACCGTATTCCAGAAGTTTCCGTTCTACAGTATATATATGGACACGAAAGTTAAACTTGCAGGGTATAGCATATTGGACCGTACATAGACATTCTTGTGTTCTCAGCTGTTGGATTTATTTACGTTTCATACATCGTACTTGACAGACTGTTATTTTCATTACATCATACTAGATTGTGACTGATTGGATATAATATTCCGTTTGGATTCAGGCAACATTGACCAGAATTCCGGATCAAGAAAAAACAGGATTTTGAACAGTTAAGTTGACATTTTAGTTTTTTTTGTAATATTTTTGTAAACTTTGTATCTATAATAAATCTTGTTAAATTTTATTATTGATTTGTGTCTTTTGTTGGCTACATTTTAAAGGTGATTTCGGCCGTAACAGAAATTGGGGGCTCGTCTCGGGATAACGTTAATATCTTAATAAATTTTTTCAGTATTTTTATTAGAATTAGCCAACAAAATTCTACAAAATGGAATTTGATGCTGGTAAATTTTTGAAAACGCCAGACCTGGAAGGGTTTGATAAATTAAAGAAGGAAGAATTAGTGTTGCTTGCTAAACATCTAAAAATAGATTTTAGAACATCTATGAGAAAACAAATTATAAAAAATTTGGTAATAGACAAGTTAGTTGATTCAGAAATTTTTGGTGAAGAGGCTCTTGACCTTAAGGTCGAAAATGTTGATGCTTTCAAATTAAAACAGCTTGAATTAGAACATGAACTTAAATTAAAACAATTAGAAAAAGAAGAAAAACAATTACAGGCAGAACTTCAAATGAGGGAAAGGTTAGAGATGGAGAAAATAAAAATAGAAATGGCTAAAGTAGAAAGCAACACTAAGTCAAAATCAGAACATTTTGAGGCAGCAAAAAATATACGTTTGGTTCCTAAATTTTGTGAAAAAACGGTGGATAAATTTTTTCCACAATTTGAGAAAATTGCTCAAAATTTGAAATGGCCAAAGCCTTATTGGACTACAATGTTGCAAAGTGTTTTTGTGGGCAAGGCCGCTGAAATTTACTCAGCACTTTCTTCAGAAAAAAGTTCTGATTATGACACTGTTAAACAGGAAGTTTTGAAAGCTTATGAGCTAGTGCCAGAAGCATATCGACAGAAATTTAGGTTTTATAAAAAGTTTGAAACACAAACCTATGTTGAATTTGCTAGGGAAAAAGAAGATTTATTTGATAAATGGCTTACGTCAAAGAAAATAGATAAAAATTTTGATAAATTAAGACAATTAATGTTATTAGAAGAGTTCAAGCAGTGTGTTAATTTAGACTTAAAAACACATTTAGATGACAAAACTGTTGAGACATTGCAAGATGCAGCTGTTGTTTCCGATAATTATACCATTTCACATAAAAGAAGTTTCAAAGGTCAAAATTTTAATACTTCTAGCGGAAATTACAAAAATCAAAGCACTGAGCGTACTGATTGTAAGCCTGTTGCACAGAATAAGAGTCCGTCAAGTTATAATATGTCTGGTCCAAAATTTGATACTTTTGAGAAGAAGTCACTAACTTGTGCTTATTGTAAGAAAAATGGTCACCTGATGGCTGATTGTTTTAGACTCCAGAAGAAGAATGAAAGAGATCATAAGCCCAAGTCCAGTGCTTGTACGACACCCGTTGTTACCAATAAGTTGGAATGTCCTGCGAGTCAGGCTTTTAAGTCCAGTTTTTGTGATTACATGGAGGATTATCAACCCTTTATGTCTGATGGGTTTGTTTCTATTGTTAATAATACTACTCCTCAGCCTATTAAGATTTTACGGGACACTGGAGCTTCTCAGTCTTTGTTGTTAGAAGGTGTGTTGCCTTTGTCTGAGGAGACGTCCGTTGGTGCCTCCGTTTTGTTACGAGGTGTGGAGTTAGGTTGTATAGATGTTCCCCTCCATCGTATTTATTTGAAGTCAGATTTAATTACTGGACCAGTTGTTGTGGGTGTTCGTCCTACACTCCCTGTTGAGGGTGTTTCATTATTGCTAGGAAATGATCTAGCTAGGAACAAAGTGGTTGCTGAACCAATTGTTACAAGTGAACCGGTGGTGGATGTTAAATCACCTGAAGAAGATGCTGAACTGTATCCAGCTTGTGTTGTTACTAGGGCAATGGCAAGAAAACAACAAGATGAGGATTTACAAGAAGGCCAGTATGATTATATGGACCTTTCTGACACTTTCTTTGCCGACATTGAAGGTCCCGGTAGCTCAGAAAAGGCCATAATAAGACCACCTGGTACTAACAAACGTCTAATTATGCCATGGCCAGACGTAAACAGCCATTCATTAGACAAAAGAACATTTAGGGAAGAACAGAATAAAGACCCTGAGGTTCTTCAGCTCTGCAAGAGGGCTCTACCCCAAGAAGCAGACAAAGTGGCCGAATGTTACTACCATCAAGACGGCATTTTGATGAGGAAGTGGAGGCCCCCTGATGCTATCCCAGAGGAGGAATGGAGAGTGGTATACCAAGTGGTGGTGCCTAAAGTCTATAGGCAAGAAATTATTGGTCTTGCCCATGACACCCCCTTGGCTGGACATTTAGGTATAAGGAAGACTTGCCTTAAGATCTTGCAACATTTCTACTGGCCCAGACTAAGAAATGATGTCACAGAATACTGCAAATCATGCCATATATGCCAGGTTGTTGGCAAGCCTAACCAGAAAATACCACCAGCACCACTTCTGCCAATTCCAGCCTTTGAAGAACCTTTCAGCCGAGTACTTATTGATTGTGTTGGACCTTTACCAAAGACCAAGACTGGAAATGCTTATTTATTAACGATCATGTGTACATCCACTCGCTTTCCTGAGGCTATTCCCTTAAGGAATATTAAGACACCAACTATTGTCAAAGCTCTTATCAAATTTTTCACATTAGTAGGACTTCCTAAGTCTATACAGTCCGACCAGGGTTCAAATTTTATGTCAGGTTTATTTCAGCAGGTCGTTTATCAGTTAGGGATTGCTCAGTATAGATCAAGTGCTTATCATCCAGAATCTCAAGGTGCCTTAGAACGTTTTCATCAAACATTGAAGAACATGATTAGGACTTTTTGTCTTCAATTTGACAGGGACTGGGATGATGGTGTTCACTTTCTACTTTTTGCGGTTCGAGAGGCTGTTCAAGAATCCCTTGGTTTTAGCCCCTTTGAGTTAGTGTTTGGTCATACTGTAAGGGGACCTTTGAAATTGGTTAAGGAAAAATGGCTTACTGAACACACTGACTTGAATCTTCTAGACTATGTATCTAGATTTAAAGAAAAATTGTATACTGCTTGTCAAATTGCTCAGAAAAACTTAAAAACTGTACCGAATAAGATGAAAATATGGTATGATAAAGATGCCAGGGACAGAGTTTTTGAGCCTGGTGATAAGGTACTTGTATTTTTGCCAGTCCCTGGGCATCCTTTACAGGCTAAATACTGTGGTCCTTATACAATCGACAGTAAAATTAATGATTTGAATTATATTGTAAAAACTCCAGGTCGGCGTAAACAAAATAGAGTGTGTCACATTAATATGTTAAAACCATATTTTGAGCGTACTAACGAAGGTGAGAGTAAACCAGTTGCCACTTTAGCCATGGTTAAATCGGAGAACGATCATGACAAACCAGATATAATTGAACCATCTTTTGATTCGAAGACTATGGAACAAACTGTTAGATTGAAAAATTCTGAAATTTTATCAGATTTAGACTCAAAACTTGCACATCTGACTTTCGATCGCAGACAAAAATTGAAAACTTTGGTATTTTCTTTTAAAAATCTTTTTCCAGATGTGCCAAACAAAACCACTGCTGTTTGTCATGATGTTGATGTAGGCGATGCTTCTCCAATTAAGCAACATCCTTACCGGCTCAATCCACGTAAACTTGATTTTATGAGACAAGAAATTAGATATATGCTTTATCTAGATTTTATTAAAACACTGTATACATACTATATATTTTTGTATATATTGTTCATGCGAAGTTCTCGTTACCCTCCAACTTCTTTTAAGGGGGGAGGTGTTATGATATTGTATTATTATATTTATTTTGATATGGTATTGTAATTATTATATTATTTATCTTGGCCTGCTTTGTTTTGCGTAGCCTTATAACATGTATAATATGTTTACATAATATTTATAGTTGTTTACCAAATAATGTTATAACTGCGCAGTTTAGAAATCACTGGAACAATAATGGATACTGATGGAATAACTAGAACTTTCTATTTGACTTACGTAATAATTATGGTGTGATTCGAACTTCTACCGTATTCCAGAAGTTTCCGTTCTACAGTATATATATGGACACGAAAGTTAAACTTGCAGGGTATAGCATATTGGACCGTACATAGACATTCTTGTGTTCTCAGCTGTTGGATTTATTTACGTTTCATACATCGTACTTGACAGACTGTTATTTTCATTACATCATACTAGATTGTGACTGATTGGATATAATATTCCGTTTGGATTCAGGCAACATTGACCAGAATTCCGGATCAAGAAAAAACAGGATTTTGAACAGTTAAGTTGACATTTTAGTTTTTTTTGTAATATTTTTGTAAACTTTGTATCTATAATAAATCTTGTTAAATTTTATTATTGATTTGTGTCTTTTGTTGGCTACATTTTAAAGGTGATTTCGGCCGTAACAATATAGAATTTTTATCAATAACTATAGGGTGACAGTATCCAAACAGCAGCTCTAAGAGGCTTAGCTAGTTTTACAAATAATGAGCAAATTTTGAACCTGCTACCTTCCAACCAATTTTAACACTATTAGCTAACAGTCCTCTTGTTGGTAATCATACTGTATTGGCTTTTATAGTGTGTTTCATACATGTATATCAGGGTAAAGATAAGAAGGAGAGGTTTGAGTATCCATCATACCAATGTAACCCCTCCACTGCTCAGTGTCTGAACAAAGTCAGACTCTCCTGGATCTTTGTTTTCTATCTTTGTGTTTTATGATCTTTCATGTTATTTTTGTCTGAAAAAGTGGGGATAGGATGACAATTGATTGGTCATTGTTGACCTCTCCTGTTATCTGTTTTATTATTAAGTTGGAAAGTATTGCAAAAATCAGTAAAAACACAACAATGGCATATTTGAAAAAAAAAAATAAAATACCATTAGTAAAAATTTGCATTTTAATTCTTGCATAAAAAATGTTTACTGGTCCATGGTATTAATCATCAGTGATTGAAACATCATTGTCAAAGTTTGAAACATAATCAGATGGTCCTGAGCTTAACACATCTACCAACATGTGTTTGGGAATTTCTGATCCCCTTACTTGTAATGTGTAGCAGGCTGACTCTACTTTCTGTAGACTCTGTCGTAAAGTGCTCAATTTACGTCCTATTTCTCTACCACAATTCCCAAATGACACAAATCCCGACTGCATTAATTGTAAAAAGTCTCGAACCTGGAATGGAGTATCTAAATCACCTTTGCCTACACTGCTGACTGCAAGCCTCATTAATTCGCCAGTTAAATCAGCTATACCTAACATGTATTCTGTTGGAGGTATGTGAACCTGAATACTTTTTGAGTCAGATTTGAAGTCTGAGCTATTACAAATATCATGGACTTTGCACTCTGTTTCTATTGCGTCAGAGTGTTCTGTCTTTTTGGTACTCAGCTGTGACAAATCATTGTCAATACCATCAACACATGCACTTGAGCAAGTAAATGTAAGGTCTTTCTGTACTTCTTCTAAACTAACAAGTTTTTTATTCTTGAGATAATGATAAAACGACACTGCCTCTATGTACTCCTGTAAACCTGAAATATAATAGTTACTTGATCTTAATGTTTTTTTTTATTTTATAGACATTTAATGATATTTCTGTAATGACTTTTATGCACTGCAATAAATATCACCTAAAGCAAAGAATATGGTTACACGATAAATTTTTTTCTGATTCACCAATTCTAAATAAAAACGCAAAGTAATAATTAAAATTAATCATGGTATCATATAATTTGTTTGTAATAATTTTTACAGATCTAAAATTCAACTGAAATTGGATTAAAACAAGCATTCTGAGAGTATTGTTGGGCAATACAATGTCCCCTACTGGCTTGAGCTATGAGCAAACACACCAAATGCTCCTTGACCATGTGAATCGGACACAGACATCTGGACAGAGTAATTCCTAAAATCATGAAACTGTGTTTGCAAAGGAGTACACACTAATTTCCCCATCAGCCTTAAACTCGAACCTGATATGTTGCTCATCAATATAAGCTGACATACTAAAAATAAGATCAATTGGAAAAACGGTTTGCAAAAAAGTATGGAAAACTAATATTTTGACAATAATTTCTATCTCCAAGAAATAATTATCCGATCAGCCTGAAACACAAACTTGATCTCAAAGTCATGATTATAAGCTCATATACAAACAAGAGGCTCTCAAGAGCCTGAATCGCTCACCTGGCAAACAATGCACTATAAACTAAATTAATATATTAATGTTTGTTGTAAATTAAACTGAGTATTAAAGGTCACGTAAAATGCTGAAAATACCTTTAAAAGCCTTTCAAGAACCTCTGGAAAGAAATGGGCATGAGTTCTCCCTACGCTTGATTAAGATACAGTCATGGTCAATCTGATGATTCACAATACAAAATACAAGCTTTAATTCATCTTCAAATACAAGTATAAATCTTTTGGTCTATATGTTGTCTTCGTTTTTTAAAATGTTTGAAAGAAGTTATGTAAAAATTGTGGGTTAAGGCTTTTTATTGTACTTGAAAAGGAAATATTGCAGGAACAATCATGCTAAGTTTAATCCAAATCCCCCTAGTAGTTTCAGAGGAGAAGATGTTTTAAAATTTGTTAACGATGATGACAGACGCCAAGTGATGGCAATTAAAAGCTCACATATTATGAAGTTTAATCATTGTTATACAACATTCTCATCATCACCATTCACTAAGGATACCATGTTTACTTTAAAAACCAAATATTGTTGAAATCCGAGCAAGTGTTAAAAATGGCGGGAAAATGGCAGCCATCTTAAAAATGGCCGTCCAAAACAAACTTTCATCATCATTTTATTTCTATAATTCAGGAAAAAATAGCAAAAAACAGCATTTTGACCCCTATGTTCTATTTTTAGTAAGGGCGGACATGTTTTTCGACCAATCAAAAATCCAAGCATTAACTTTTTGCAGGATACCCTAAGGAACAATCATACCAAGTTTCATTTGATTTTGAATAGTAGTTTCAGAGAAGAAGATTTTTGAAATCATAACATAAAAACAAGAGGCTCACCAGAGCCTGTATCGCTCACCTGGAGTCTGGTTTTCATTGGACAATTAATCAACTATTTGACCAAGTTTTTTGCAATTGGTTCAATTGTTCAGGGAAAATTTGTTGAAGATTTATTTTTCATAAGGTTTAATGTTAAAATACATGTATGTTCCCTGATGGTGGTAGTCCTGGCAGGAAGTTGATAAAATTGACCAGGAATAAGGGTGAACCTTAAATAAATGTAACAGAACCCAACCTCAAATTACACAAACCAATAACTCCAAAATAGAATTTGGGATTCTCTTCAAAATTTCAGGGTAGGTAGATCTCAACATGGCAAACATTTTTCAATTTACATTTCACTTCTATCTCAAATACTTTTGGAGATAAATGCAAAAATGTTAAAATTTTGAAAATTTGACAAAAAAAGGGCAATAACTCCTAAATGGGTTTTGGGATTTCCTTTAAAATTTCAGGGTATGTAGATCTCAACATGGCAAACATTTTTCAAATTTACATATCACTTCTATCTCAAATAGTTTATGGGATAAATGACGAAAAATGTTAAATTTTCAAAATTTGATGAAAAAAGGGCAATAACTCCTAAATGGGTTTTAGCATTTCTTTCAAAATTTCAGGTTAGGTAGATCTTGTCATGCTCATCAATTTTACCCGATGTCAGATTTTTGATATCTGTAACGGTTTTTAAGTTATAAGCCAAAAACAACACATTCACCCCTATATTCTATTTTTAGCTACGACAGCCATGTTTTACGTCAGATCAAAATAAATTGAGGATCGTTTGTAGAGGACATGTCATAGATCATTCCTATTAAGTTTCAAACCAATCGGCCCAGCGGTTTCAGAGGAGAAGATTTTTGAATGAAAAAATTTTGAAAATTTGACAAAAAAAGGGCAACAACTTCTAAATGGGTTTTGGGATTTCCTTAAAAATTTCAGGGTAGGTGGATCTCAACATGGCAAACATTTTTCAAATTTACATTTCACTTCTATCTCAAATAGTTTTGGAAATAAATGACAAAAAATGTTAAAATTTTGAAAATTTGACGAAAAAAGGGCAATAACTCCTAAATGGGTTTTGGAATTTCCTTCAAAATTTCAGGGTAGGTAGATCTTGTCATGCTGATCAATTTTACCCCATGTCAGATTTTCGATATCTGTAACGGTTTTTGAGTTATTAGCAAAAAACAGCAATTTACGCCTATGTTCTATTTTTAGCAACAGTGGCCATGTTTTTCATCGGATCAATATAAAATGAGGATCGTTTGTGGAGGACATGTCATATATCATTCCTATGAAGCCTCGATCCAATCTGCCCAGCCGTTTCAGAGGAGAAGATTTTTGAAAATCAGCCAATCAGAAACAAGAATTGCCTCTGGTGGCCATGTTTCTTGACCAATCAGAACTAAATGAGGAATCTTTGTTGGGGACCTTGCATACACCACTCATGCAAAGTTTGGTTGGAATTGGCCAAATGGTTTCTGAGGAGAAGATGTTTGAATGAAAAGTTTACGACGGACGGACGGACGGACGACGGACGACGGACGAAAAGTGATGGCAAAAGCTCACATGGCCTTTTAGGCCAGGTGAGCTAAAAAGCCAAAAATGTCAAAAAAGGACAATAACTCTAACATCAGTTGACAGATTTTCACGAAAATATACACACAGGTAGCTCTCATCATGCTGAACACTTTCAACCTGCCAGAATTTGCCATAACCTTATGATTTTTGAGATAGTTGCGAAAAAATGTTGTTTGACCCCTATGTTCTATTTTTAGTAACAGTGGCCATGTTTTTCGACGGATCAAAAATCGAAGCATAAACTTTGTGCAGGATACCCTAAGGAACAATCATGCTAAGTTTTATCCAAATCCATTCAGTAGTTTCAGAGGAGAAGATTTTTGAAATAATAACATAAAAAAAAACCAAAAATGTCAAAAAAGGGCAATAACTCTAACATCAGTTGACAGATTTTCACGAAAATCAGCACGCAGGTAGCTCTCATCATGCTGAATACTTTCAACCTGCCAGAATTTGCCGTAACCTTATGATTTTTGAGATAGTTGCGAAAAACTGTTGTTTGACCCCTATGTTCTATTTTTAGTAACAGTGGCCATGTTTTTCGACGGATCAAAAATCGAAGCATAAACTTTGTGCAGGATACCCTAAGGAACAATCATGCTAAGTTTTATCAAAATCCATTCAGTAGTTTCAGAGGAGAAGATTTTTGAAATAACAAAAAAATTTGGAAAAAATCAGGAAAAAGTTGCGAAAAACTGTTGTTTGACCCCTATGTTCTATTTTTAGTAACAGTGGCCATGTTTTTCGACGGATCAAAAATCGAAGCATAAACTTTGTGCAGGATACCCTAAGGAACAATCATGCTAAGTTTTATCAAAATCCATTCAGTAGTTTCAGAGGAGAAGATTTTTGAAATAACAAAAAAATTTGGAAAAAATCAGGAAAAAGGGTGATAACTCTGAAATGAGTGGTTGGATCTTCTTCAAAATTTCAGGGCAGGTAGATCTTGAGGTGCTGATCACTTTTACGCCAGAATTTTGATATCTGTGACCGTTTCTGACTTATTTGCAAAAAACTGCGATTTACCCCTATGTTCTATTTTTAGCCATGACGGCCATGTTTTTATACGAATCAAAAATCCAAACAATAGATTTGTAGCACCCATACCAATTAATAACTGTACCAAGTTTGGTTGCAGTTGGACTTATGGTGTTGGAGGAGTTAACGTTTGAAAAGGTTAATGGACGACGGACGGACGGACGGACGACGGACGGACGACGGACGCCAAGTGATAGCAATAGCTCACATGACCCTTCGGGTCAGGTGAGCTAAAAATTAGATCAGTTGGTTAAAAAGTTTGTGAAAAAAGTCCAGAAAACTATTATTTTGACAATAATTCCTATTTCCAAGGATATTAACTCTCAAAATAATTATCCGATCATCGTGAAACTCAACCTTGATCTCTAACTCATCATTATAAGCTCAGATACCAAAAATAAGATCAGTTTTCTCCAAGCAGTGATAAATGAAAACATAATTTTCTGTCAATTTGATAGCTCAATTTTAGTTTCTATATATTAGCTTTATATTTCAACATTAAGGCAAATTTCATAATACATGTATACAGAGAATATCAATGATATCATTAGCCCCATACCTTTGGCTATGAAAACAAGTAACCTTGATGTTGTCTGAAATGTTTTTAGCTCACCTGACCCAAAGGGTCAAGTGAGCTATTCTCATCACTTGGCATCTGTCGTCCGTCGTTGTCCGTTAACTTTTACAAAAATCTCCTCTGAAACTACTGGGCCAAATGAAACCAAACTTGGCCACAAGCATCATTAGGGTATCTAGTTTAAAAAATGTGTCCAATGACCCCGCCTGCCAACCAACATGGCCGACATGGCTAAAAATAGAACATAGGGGTAAACTGCAGTTTTTGTCATATTTCAAAAACTAAAGCATTTAGAGCAAAACTGACAGGGGTAAAAATGTTTATCAGGTCAAGAATTACCTGCCATGAAATTATCAGACGAATTGGTCAACCCTTTGTTGGGTTATTGCCCCTGAATTGTCAATTGTAAGGAAATTTTGCAGTATTAGGTTATTACCTTGAATATTATTATATATAAAGAAAAACTGTAAACAGCAAAAATGTTCATCAAAGTAAGATCTACAAATAAGTCAAATGACCAAAATCATTGACTGACCCCTTATAGGAGTTTTTGCCCTTTAAAGACGGCGTTGGGCGTAAACCTTCCTTTAAAGATCTTCTCCTTTGAAACCACTGGGCCAATTGGGACCAAACTTTGGTGGAATGGTCCTTGGGTGGCCCCTTCCAAATTTATATCTGGCATCCCCGACTTCCAAGAACATGACTGCTGTTACTAACAAGAGGCTCCCAGGAGCCTGAATCGCTCACCTGGTCTTTAAGGTATAAAGGTCTCTCTTTTTAGCAATTACCCATTTAAAGGCCCATTTGTCAACTTCCATCCAATGGAGTGTCTTTTAAAGTTCAACGAGTTGAAGGTTTAAGCAAGCAGCATCTTTTGCTATTTTCATTAATTAGTTTTCATTCTAAAGCCAAAAACATGAAAAACGCTATTTTTTACCTTCAAAGGGCAATAACCCCTAAAATGATCATCTGACAATGTCAAACTTACAGAGACTTTTGTAGAGGTGTTGTATGAACAACTTTTCAATAAATGTGTTCTGATATGAACAATATCTACTGAAAGCGCCATATCGCCATAAAAAATCAACAAAGTTTACAAATGGGAATGAAAATGAGGTCCACCAGATTTCCGATTCTTTTTATTTTTTTGAAGTAGGAATATTACAAAAAAGTTTGAGGTACTTATAGGGTTGGCTATCCAAACTCAACACTTTTTTCTAGGCCTTAAGTTCTTATGTAGAAAAAATTAATCTGTTAGAACGGATGATCTTAAAGTCATGCATACTGTTAAAGGTAACATCAGACAAATTGCCTGGATTGTTTTTTTACAATATATGTATGAAGTGATAAAAAAATGGCCTGGTATCATTAGGATGACCAAGTTATGAACTGAACCGTTTACAATAGAATTGTTATATGAAAATAGACGGTATGTATCATATACTGGCATGAGTGTATCCTTTAAACGCAGGAATCTGTTTCAAAGCCATGATGTTTTGAAATCATAAAAATTTATTAATTTGTGTACATCAGTAACCAAAATACTTACAAGTTTTCATATGGAAGTCAAGTGTCTGCTTTTACGAGACACGCATATTCAACATTTATAAACTGTCTGGAGTCAAGTTATTACAATTTACATTAATGCATTAAGCTTTACGTGACAATATGAAAAAATAATTTATTGTTCAATTATTATTTCCTCAACAAAACATCAAGCAAGAGTCACATGCAACACAAAATATGTTTTTAACAGCATTTACCCTTTATATGGTCATCAGAGACCTGTAATTTAAAACACAACTTTGCATACATGAAGCAGGGCTTTCAACACTTTTTCAAGTAAACATTTCTTATTCAAGAGTAGTCGGCTATTTCCCTATTGGATTAATAGAAATTTCTCAAAAGTAGGCGGCTAAATGCCAAAAGTATACAGATAAAAAAGCCACCTTCTGGCTTATATTGAAAGCCCTGATGCACTCTTTTAATAAGTTAAGGATGTTATTGATAATTCCTGTCAGACCGAAAGCAAAAATCTACAGGACGGATTATATATTTCTATAGTAAATTTGACAACTTGTTGAAACAAACGCTAATTTCCAAATTTTAAATCTGACTAGTCCATCGGTCAAGCACATTTCCTAAATACATTCAATTTGTTTTCAAAGAACTTGACATCATCCTTGTTAACTTGGTCACATGCCAATTATATCATCAAAGGAGAGTGAGATGTGCTCAAGTCAGACCTGGTTGCACACATGTTAATGTCTGCTAATACAATAGAAAATTCAAGAAAGCTTTCTCACTGCAGAGGCATTTAACAAGACATCATTTTTTATAATTTGAAAGATGCTAAAACATATAGCTATGATATCACTTCTTTTGAATGATATATTTAGAAAATGCCTTTATTTTATAGAAGTCAGAAAAATTGATTCAAAGCTTTGTATACCTGATCATGATTTCAGGCATTTGCTCTGGACAACCTATGCAATGTTTTGGTTATAAATCTGCATCAAAAATATTAACATGAATGGACTTTTATGGAAGTAAAATTGATTCTGGACAATTGTGGCAAAGGACAATAATAAATAAGCACGATGTAAATGGACAATTGTGGCAAAGGACAATAATCATGATATAAACAAGAGTGAAAAGTTTACCTGATTTTGCAGGAAATGACATGGAAGTGAAAAAAAAAAAAATTGCTAAAACCTTGAGTATGGTCCCTCACTCGGCACCAAAGCTCACGAGTACATCAATGAAAAAATAATTATTGTGAATTGAATGTTGATGAAATATTCAAAACATTAAACAGAATTTCAATAAAAATAATTTCAAGTAGCAATAAAATATAAATAAACAACATCCTGATTAAAAATGCTAAACTTGAACATATGTGAAAATCTGAAAAAAATTAAATTTCCAAGGGCAATAACTCTAATACAGGTTGTCTGATTGACCTGAAAATTGGCACAGTGATAGATCTTAATTAACTGAACAACTTTTATTCTTACATTGATTATTTATCTCCTTTCACAATAATTGCACAAAAAGGGAAAATCTGCAAACAAAATTGACATTTTCAAGGGCAATAACTCTAACATGGTATGTCTGATTGACCTGAAATTTTGAACATTCATAGATCTTTATTAACTGAGCAACTTTTGTTCTTACTTTGATTATCTATCTCTTCTCATTTTCATAATAATAGCCTTGAAAAACGAAATATTGCCAAATTTGACATTTAAAGGGCAACAACTCCTACATCAGTTGTAAGATCGTAACAAAAATTTGCACACTGGTAGATCTCATCGTGCTGAACATTTTGACCCTATGTCAAAATTTTGATATCTGCTTTCGTTTTCAAGTTATTTGCAGAAAACTACTGATGGACCCCTATGTTCTATTTATACTAACAACAGCCATGTTTTTCGACATTTCAAAAATTTTAAACGATAGAAATTTTCCAGATGCCCTAAAGAACAATTCTGCAAAGTTAGGTTGAAGTCGGTCCAGTAGTTTAGGACGAGTTAACGTTTGAAAAAGTTTACAGACGACAACGACGACGACGGACGCCAAGTGATGGCAATAGCTCACATGGCCTATGGCCAGGTGAGCTAAAAATAGAAAAAAGGGGGGATGAATTTAAAAAATCTTCTATGAAACTACAAGGCCAATTGGAACCAAGCTTGGCAGTAATGGTCCTTAGGAGGCTCTCTTTCAGATGAATGTCTGATGACCCGGACTATTAACCAAGATGGCCACCGCAGTTGAACTTTGTTTAACATACGGCCCTATGGGAAAATTCATTGAAAAATCTTCTTGTCTGAAACCACTTGACCAATTGGAACCAGACTTGGCAGCAATGGTCCTGAGATGGTCCTTTTTCAGAATTGTGTCTAATGACCTGGACTGTGAACCAATATGGCCACCACAGCAGAACTTAGTTTAACATAGGACCCTATGGGAAATTCACTCAAAAATCTTCTTGTCTGAACCTGACTTAGCCAGTTAGAACTAGACTTGGTAGCAATGGTCCTTAGATGGTCCTCTTTCAGAATTGTGTCCGATGACCTGGACTGTCAACCAAGATGGCTGCCATAGCCGAACTTAGTTTAACATAAGGCCCTATGGGAAAATTCATTGAAAAATCTTCTTGTCTGAAACCACTTGACCAATTGGAACCAGACTTTGTAGCAATGTTCCTTAGGAGGTCTTCTTTCAGAAATGTGTCCAATTTCGTGGACTGTGAACCGAGATGGCGTACTTAGTTTAAAATAGGACCCTATGGGAAATTCACTCAAAAATCGTCTCGTCTGAAACTACAGAGCCAATTGGAACTAAACTTGGCAGCATTGGTCCTTAGATGGTCCTCCTTCAGAAATGTGTCTGATCATCTGGATTGTCAACTAAGATGGCCACCACAGCCGAACTTAGTTTAATATAGGACCCTATAGGAAAACTCATTTAAAAATCTTGTCTGAAACCACTTAGCCAGTTGGAACAAGACTTAGCAATAATGGTCCTTAAATGGTTCGCTTTTAGAAATGTGTCCACTGACCTGGGCTGTCAACCAAGATGGCTGCCACAGCCTGACTTTGTTTAACATAGAACCCTATAGAAAAACCAGCCAAATTGACTGCAACACTTAAATGTTTAGTCCTGCTCAAGGTGAAAAATTAAATCCAGGTGAGCGATACAGGCTCTAGAGAGCCTCTAGTTTTTTTAAACCTGCCCAAGTACCTATTTGAAAAGAAATCACCAAAGAATCATTTTTAGTTTGGCTTGTAAAAAATTCATGATAAGTAGATCTTTGCAAGAATAATTAAATTAATGCTTTTAGTAGAATTTAGGATTTGCAAACGTTTAAATGGCCATTTAATTTTTGTGATGTTCTTCTGGTTAAATTTTTCACATTAATAAAAACATCACAATAATTCGTGAATTTATAGTAAATGTGTTCACAGAAATATATAAATACCTGGTGAGTAAGCCCTTATAAACTTGTAAGGATCTTCTCTGTCTAATTCTTTTGCAATAGATAAAAATTTAGTAGTCTCTATTGTCCTCAGTTTTTCTAAAGCTTCCTCTAGAATCTGTACATCTGGTGAAGACCTTTGTAAAAATACAGTGTATACAATTCAGAATTGTCTTTAATTCAAAAGTAGATCAAATTTTCCCCTGTCTGAATTACAAAAGGTTATTACTGGTATATATCTACTAAATGGCTAGCAGGAAAATAGCATATTTATTTTTCACCGAGGCACCAGATAATTCCCAATGTGAATAATAAACTTGCAATTGTTCTCATAGCCATTTTGTTGTTATTTTATTATTCCAAAGACAAATATAAAATAAATTAAAAAACCTTTGTGAGCATGCTCACATACCCCACGTCTTCATATTGTCACTGGAGAAACAAAATCTCACTTCACAATATAAAATGAACACAATCAAATGACAAACTGTTGCAGTACATGTAGTACATTAAAGTAAATAAGTTCAAAGGGGCGTAACTCCTAGAAAAAAATTGAATCGCAATTTCCTGTCGATATGCACAACTACATATAGTATGTCCTTATTATCTTAAAAGGTTTCATGAAATTCTGTTGTGTGGTTTCAGAGGAGTTGCGATGACAAACTGTTGCAGTAGTACATTAAAGTAAATAAGTTCAAAGGGGCATAACTCCTAGAAAAAATTGAATCGCAATTTCCTGTCGATATGCACAACTACATAGTATGTCCTTATTATCTAAAAAGGTTTCGTGAAATTCTGTTGTGTGGTTTGAGAGGAGTTGCGATGACAAGAAACAGGAGTGATGGACTGACGGACGGACAGATGGATGGACGGAGACGGGTCACATTTTGTTTCAAAGGAGCTGTGATGACAAACTACTGTTCAGTATAATTTGGGGAATTTAAATTCCAAGAGAGAGGAGTCAACAGTAATAGTATAGTGAGGCAAATAAGTTCAAAGGGGCGTAACTCCTGGAAAAAAAATTGAATCGTAATTTCCTGTCGATATGCACATCTACGTAGTATGTCCTTATTATCTGAAAAGGTTTCATGAAATTCTGTTGTGTGGTTTGAGAGGAGTTGCAATGACAAACTATTACAGTAGTACATTAAAGTAAATAAGTTCAAAGGGGCGTAATTCCTAGAAAAAAATTGAATCGCAATTTCCTGTCGATGTGCACATCTTTGTAGTATGTCCTTATCATCTGAAAAGGTTTCATGAAATTCTGTTGTGTGGTTTCAGAGGAGTTGCGATGACAAACTGTCGCAGTAGTACATTAAAGTAAATAAGTTCAAAGGGGCATAACTCCTAGAAAAAAAAACTGAATCGCTATTTCCTGTCGATATGCACAACTACATATAGTATGTCCTTATTATCTAAAAAGGTTTCGTGAAATTCTGTTCTGTGGTTTGAGAGGAGTTGCGATGACAAACTGTTGCAGTAGTACATTAAGGTAAATAAGTTCAAAGGGGCGTAACTCCTGGAAAAAAAATTGAATCGCAATTTCCTGTCGATATGCACAACTACATAGTATGTCCTTATTATCTAATAAAATGCTCCGCTGGGCGCAGCTAGATACGACCGCAGATGTCGAACCCTGAATAGTTGGGGCAATTATGAACACAACATTCAAGCTTGATACAATACTGAATTTGGATTGTGAATAAATATTTGACACAGCATAGGTTTCTGACACAGAATGAATGTTGTCTAAGAACTTAAAATTTTTTAATTTACCTATTCAAACCATATCAGTATTATTTGTTTTTATATATAAATCAGAAATAACCAATTTAAAATTTAAAATTGGGCACACATATCAATTTCTTGCTATTGCGCAATACTGTGCAATTGAAAATTTCTTCAAATATTTGACACATAATAGGTTTCTGACACAGAATAACTGAAATCAAAGAACTTAAAATTGGTCATATGAGTTGAATTTATATTCAATTTTTTGCTTCTTGTGCAATACAATATGCTGTGGAGAATTGCCCCCCCCCCAAAAAAAAATAATTTACCCCTTTTTTTAGCTTTTGTGCAATACACTATGAAGTTGCACATTGACCCCCCCCTCCCAAAAAAAAAACAAAAAACAATAAAATTTAATGTAACCCCCCCCCCCTTTTTTTTTCTAAAAAAATTTGAAATTTTCTTTTTAATTTATGAAATATGAAATGAGAAAAAAATTACCCCCTCCCCAATTTCTCATTTACCCCCCCCCCCCCCCCCCCTTCTAAATTTTGTTTTCAATCCCCTCCCCCCATTTCTTTATACTTTGCAACCATAACAGCCCATTTAAATACACCATAACATATTAAAATAGAAAATGACATCATAGTCATGGAATTTGTTAATAATAAGGTTTTGATAGCAGAGCATACATATCAATTTCTTGCTATTGCACAATACTGTGCAATTGAAAATTTCTTCAAATATTTGACACATAATAGGTTTCTGACACAGAATAACTGAAATAAAGAACTTAGAATTGGTCATATGATTTGAATTTATATTCAATTTTTTGCTTCTTGTGCAATACAATATGCTGTGGAGAATTCCCCCCCCCCCCCCAAAAAAAAAAAAAAAATTTACCCCTTTTTTAGCTTTAATTTTGGACCCCGATTTGGACCAACTTGAAAACTGGGCCCATAATAAAAAAAACTAAGTACATGTTTAGATTCAGCATATCAAAGAACCCCAAGAATTCAATTTTTGTTAAAATCAAACTAAGTTTAATTTTGGACCCTTTGGACCTTAATGTAGACCAATTTGAAAACGGGACCAAAAATTAAGAATCTAAAGGCACGGTTAGATTCGGCATATCAAAGAACCCCAATAGTTCAATTTTCGATGAAATCAAACAAAGTTTAATTTTGGACCCTTTTGGCCCCTAATTCCTAAACTGTTGGGACCAAAACTCCAAAAATCAATCCCAACCTTCCTTTTGTGGTCATAAACCTTGTGTTTAAATTTCATAGATTTCTATTTACTTATACTAAAGTTATTGTGCAAAAACCAAGAAAAATGCTTATTTGGGCCCTTTTTTAGCCCCTACTTCCTAAACTGTTGGGACCAAAACTCCCAAAAACAATCCCAACCTTCCTTTTGTGGTCATAAACCTTGTGTTAAAATTTCATAGATTTCTATTTACTTATACTAGAGTTATTGTGCGAAAACCAAGAAAAATGCTTATTGGGCCCTTTTTTGGCCCCTGATTCTTAAACTGTTGGGACCAAAACTCCCAAAATCAATCCCAACCTTCCTTTTGTGGTCATAAACCTTGTGTTTAAATTTCATAGATTTCTATTAACTTATACTAAAGTTATAGTGCGAAAACCAAATGTCTTCGGACGACGACGCAGACGACGGACGACGACGCAGACGACGACGACGACGACGCCAACGTCATACCAATATACGACCGCAAAAATTTTGCGGTCGTATAAAAAGGTTTTGGAAATTCTGTTGTGTGGTTTGAGAGGAGTTGCGATGACAAGAAACAGGAGTGATGGACTGACGGACGGATGGGTCAAAAACATTATACCCTCCGCAACCCGTTGCGTGGGGTATAATTATTTTAATAAGTATGGGATAACAGTATGAAAATATTGACCATGGTATTGTTGAAAAATAGTTATTTTTCGGAATTCTATTTAATATAAATTGTATATACTGAGGTATAATAAAACACAGTATTTCATGGTTCAGAATCGTGATGTAAAATTATACAGGAATATTATACATACATTTGTATTGTTTGTATTTTCATTTAATCACTTTTCAGTGCAGAGAGGTCAACTACTTTGTAATTGCAACATTTTCTTATTATAATAATGCATTTTAAAGTTTTTGTCTTGAAATTTCTCTGTAATCATGACATTTTCATCTGCAGTAAATACATAGTGATATAAATAAACCGAGTTATTAAATTCCTTACAAACAATTGCTATTTCTGTATTAACTTCCATTGGTACACTCATGAGCATGGAAAGCCCAAAATTATCATAAAATATTGAAAGCAATACAATTAATCAGAAATGACACAATGATAACATGCATTATATAATCTATGTAGGGTTGAAATGCAGATCCGTCAAGTCTCTTGCTTACTGAGTAAGACTAAAATTTTGTACAGTATTTTAGAAAAAAATTATTTGATCTTTTAAATTTATCCTTAGCACTTTATAAATTTTGGGAATCCTCTCTTGCTGACATCTTCCAGTGAGGTAACTCAAGAAGATGTTGTATATGTTTTCCAGTACAAGGGAGATAACTCAAGAGGATATAGTAAAATTTTATTCTAACTTTATCTGTTTTATACTAAACTGCTTCATGCAAAAATATATCTTTTGTTTGGGGTTTTACACAGTTTTCAGCACATTTGGCTATTTCACGGCGGCCAGTTTTTCTTGGTGGAGGAAGCAGGAGTACCCAGATAGAACCACCGACCTTCGGTAGAAAAATTGGCAATCCTTGTCAATTAAGATCGGAGTCAAACACATCCTGCCACAGGTGAGTTTCGAACTCACAACCTCGGTGTTGACAGGCTAGTGATCATTAGTAGTCATGACGAACTACCTAGACCACTTGGCCACCAAGCCCCCCAAATAATATTTCAAATTTGAATTCATTCTCAGTGTTAACATTTCAAATTATCTGGTAAAATTATATTAAAATTACTGAGCACAAACCTTGAATTTGAATGTTATAAAGGGGGATAACTCAATAATTATACATATAACTTTCAAATCTAGATTTAAATTCTGAAACTATGTTGTTGAACTTTTCCAAATTTCATATGATTTGGTTTTATATTAAAGACATTAAAACTATATCTCAAATCAGTAAAAATTAATAAAAGTATATATGTTTGTTTGTTTATTTAGTTGGGGTTTAATGCCGTTTTAAGCACATTTGGCTATTTCACAGCAGCCACAACCCCAGCGTTGACAGGCTAGTGATCAATAGTAGTCAGGACGAACTACCTAGACCACTCGGCCACCGAGGCCCTAAAAATATATAAATGTTTCTAATAATATTTTATTGTGTTAAGATACAAAATGCTTTAGAAAAAGAATATTTAAATCTGAATTTATTTTCCTTATTATCAATGGAGAGTAACACAGAAATGACATATCAAAATGTGAAATACATCAGATTCACACTCATCTCGTTCAAGTGAACACTAACATTTTAACTGTCAAATGATCTAGTTAAAGCATATGGGCATGAATTTTACTCTTGCTCCTTGCTGAAGACTTCATAACAATTTTTTCCTTAGTCCAGTCCTATGGCCTGTTGTCTCAATGAGACTTAAGCGATATTCTTACTTTTCAATTATGCATAGTAACTAAGACTTTCATCATTCTCCATACTGACAAAGAGTATACCATTTGATAAGAAACAACATTGTGTAATATTTTATTTACAAACTTGGTTCTTATCACTATCAACTTTTAAACACTCTGTTCAAGCAGTTACCAAACTTTGAAGGAACAAACAATAATTTACCGGTAAGAATTTTAATCTTTTTTTTTAATATGATTTTCAAATGTTTTACACTGAAACTCAATTTTAACCTTAATTTCGCATCATTTTGGGGAAATTAAGATCGATTCAGTGAATGAAGGGTCAACACTGAACCATTCAAGGCACCAAAAAATCTTGCCCTTTGACAGGGAGGCCCATTAAAATTTTTGTACAATGAAAAAAAAACATGTTAGTCAATTTTTCTAACCTGATCAGGTGGAGCATATATATTGGTTGAATAACTAGAATACTGTGATCTGATCATCACAATGGGCCCTGCTGCATATATATATCATTGTAGAGAACAGAAAAATATTTCAAGTGACTGATAGGACAATGTCAATATATAGCTTCCACATAAACTTGGTTAAGATGGATAAAAAAATGTAGCACTAAAAAGAAGTTGATAGGTAAAAACTATAACAAGGGCAGTAACTCCCACAAAAATTATCAGATAGAGCTCATTTTCAAATTTGATCAAGGTATTGCCCATATACACCTTCCATATAACTTTGATGAAATGCATTGACAAATGTAGAATTGAGAGTGCTAACAAGAAGTTGATAGCGAATAAACTGCTGCGCCTTATGCGCATAATACGCCAGTAGAAAAATATTGATTTGTTTTATGCAAATTAAGTGTCATTTTAATTTTTCAACAGCTTAAGATATCTAAATTATAACACCGTAACACCAAACTAAATATCATCTTTGTGTAAGCAGGAAATTTTATACTTATAAAAAATTGCTTATATGTGGACAATCTAAGTCAAATAACTCTGGAACGACAAAAGTGAAAATCATCAAAAAGTATACAGACTCTAAGATCACAATTTGTAAGAATGTGTAAAAGTTTAGCATACTGGAGTTAATTTGCTACATATGAAAAATTGCTTATATTTTGACAATCTAGGTCCCATAATTAATGTACGACAAAAGTGAAAATCATCAAAAAAGTATACAGACCCTCAAAACACCATTTGTAATAATGTGTTAAAGTTTGAAGAAAATCAGTCAAGGCGTACTCCAGTTCGTGCACAACTTGTGAAAAATTGCTAATATTTGGGCAATCTAAGTCCCATAACTCTGGAACGACAAAAATGAAAATCCTCAAAAAGTAAACAGACCCTCAAACCATCATTTTTAATAATGTGTTTAAGTTTGAAGAAAATCAGTCACTGCATACAGTTTGTACTTGAGTTGGTGCGTGACGTGAAAAATTGCCGTGGTGGCCATCTTGGTTCACAGTTCACGAAATTTTGGACAATCCAAATCTCATAACTCCAGAATAACAAAATTGAAAATTGTAAAAATCGATTGGGAGTTTTCTTCCGACAATCCTAATTTGTGTTAAAATTTCTTGAGAATTGATTGAATCAATTTTGAGGTACGGTACAAACTGTTGACGTACGGACGGATGGACTGTTTTCTGAAAGTTTGATTCATGTTCATTGTTGACTTTTTAGACCTACCTATTTGTTATTTTAAACCTACAGAATAAGAATAATGTCCAGAATTTTTCATCAAGAAATTAGTTGCCGAAGTATGCTAGACGCACAAGTTCTGTGTGAAAATAAAAGGCTACAGGGTCTGATAGTAGTAGATTCAGTATAACAAATGACTGACATCCATAAAAACATGAGGTTGCACATGTTATTGTGCAAAGTATACCCCACTCTTTTTTAATTTTGAAAATTGGAAAAACAGACTTGAAAAGTTTAATGAAAATTTCATGTTAACATAAGGTATTGTAAAATTTGTAAGTATCGACAAACAGGAAGTGGTTCCTTGACAGATCTGAAAATTGGAGAGACGAAACAACTCATGGTCATAAAGCTGTAGGCCAAATATCAAAACATTCCATTGCACAGAAGCCAAGGTAAGTGTGACGAAAAATTTCAGTTTGAACGGATGGATGGACAGAGAGATGGACAGAGGGACGGACAGATGGACGGACAAGATGAATCCAGTATACCACCCACTCCGTAGAGTGGGGGTATAATATTTTACCCTTTAAGTCTTTGTAACAGGAAAATGGTTCTTTTACTTTCTATAGTGACATCTCTACTTAGTTTTACAAGTCTCTCATGCTTATCATGTTTCTGATCAAGTTCCTGTTGATACTGTCTGAATTTAATTACTGTGGGACAGTTTTCATCAACTGGACTTGTTTCTGCCTTTCTTTTTCTCTTAGCTGGAAATAAAAATAGACTTATTTGAAAAAGATAACCTTTCTTTAAAAAAATATATACATGTAAGAATTTAGAATTATAGTGAGTAATATCAGAATTTTTTTGTGCACTGATACCAGTACATTTGTGTAATTGTAAATTTATGTAAACAGACAATATTGCGAGCTATATGAATTAATGCCATAGACATACTTTTGGTGACTGAATATTTAAATTAGGAGATAACTGTTTTGCATTTAAATATTTGCCCTCATTAGTTGTAAATTTAATTGTCGCAAAATGAGTTTACAGGTGATATGGTTAGCAGACAAAGTAAACAGATATTTCCAATCAAACATTGATGCCATCAAATATTAAAATATAATACTGTTATATCTATTGTACTGTAAAGATTTTAAACTAGAGGCTCTCAAGAGCCTGTATCGCTCACCTGGATTTAACTTTTCACCTTGAACGGGACTAAAAATCTAAGTGTTGCAAGTTCATAGAAAACTCATGTTAAGTGTTGCAAGATCTAAGTTCGGCTGTAGCATTCATCTTTGTTCATAGTCTAGGTCAATGGACACATTTCTAAAAGAGAACCATCTAAGGACCATTACTGCTAAGTCTTGTTCCAACTGGCTAAGTGGTTTCAGACAAGAAGATTTTTAAATGAATTTTCCCATAGGGTCCAATATTTAACTAAGTTCGGCCGTGGCAACTATCTTGGTTGACAATCTGGGTGATCTGACATAATTCTGAAAGAGGACCATTTAAGGACCAATGCTGCCAAGTTAAGTTCCAATTGGCTCAGTAGTTTCAGACAAGAAGATTTTTAAGTGAATTTCCCATAGGGTCCTATGTTAAACTAAGTTCGGCTGTGGTGGCCATCTTGGTTCATAGTCCACGAAATAGGACACATTTCTGAAAGAGAACCTCCTAAGGACCATTGCTGCCAAGTCTGGTTCCAATATGTCAAGTGGTTTCAGACAAGAAATTTTTCAATGAATTTTCCCATAGGGCCTTATGTTAAACTAAGTTCGGCTGTGGCATCCACCTTGGTTGACAGTCTGGGTCTTCGGATGAAATTCTGAAAGAGGACCATCTAAGGACCAATGCTACCAAGTCCAGTCCTAATTGGCTTAGTGGTTTCAGACAAGAAGATTTTTGAGTGAATTTCACATAGGGTCCTATGTTAAACGAAGTTCGGCTATGGTGGCAATCTTGGTCCACAGTCCACAAAATCCGACAAATTTCTGAAAGAGGATCAACTAAGGACCATTGCTGCCTAGTCTGGTCCCAATTGGTCAAGTTGTTTCAGACAACAAGAGTTTTCAATGAATTTTCCCGTCGGGCCCCATGTTAAACTAAGTGCGTCGGCTGCGGTGGGCATGTTAGTTAACAGTATAGGTCATCAGACAAACTTTTGAAAGAGAACCTCCTAAGGACCATTACTGCCAAGTTTGGTTCCAATTGGCCTTGTAGTTTCATAAAAGATTTTTTTAAATTCCCCCCCCCCCCCCCTTTTTCCTATTTTTAGTTACAGCGGCCATGTCGGTTGGAAGTTGGGGATGCAGACAAAGTTTTGGAAGGGGGCCACCCAAGGACTATTCCACCAATGTTTGGTCCCAATTGGCCCAGTGGTTTCAGAAGTATAGATTTTTAAAGGAAAGTTTATGCCGCATGCCGTTTTTAAAGGGCAAAAACTCCTATAACTTAAAAAGGGGTCAATCAATGATTTTGGTCATGTTGACTTATTTGTAGATCTTACTTTGTTGAACATTTTTGCTGTTTACAGTTTGTCTTTATCTATAATAATATTCAAGATAATAACCTAAAACTGCAAAATTTCCTTAAAATTAACAATTCAGGGGCAATAACCCAACAAAGGGTTGACCAATTCATCAGAAAATTTCATGGCAGGTAGATCTTGACCTGATGAACATTTTGACCCAATGTTAGTTTTGCTGAAAATGCTTTAGTTTTTGAGATATACAGTAAGACAAAAATGGCAGTTAACCCCTATGTTCTATTTTTAGCAATGGCGGCCATGTTGGATTATGGATCAAAACCTCGGATACATTTTATATAAACTACATTAGGGGATTTTTGAAAGCGGGAAGTGATATTTTGCATGTGCCATCATCTCAAAATGTAAAAATTGCAGAATTGATGGCTTGAAATTTTGAACGTTATCAAATGAAAATCAAAGTTACAACCAATTTTACAATGAAATGTTAATTATTGTAATGTTAATCATGTTGCAATTTTCACAATAATTAAAACATCATATTAACATCATTAATTTCTTTAGATTTATTCATTTCTTTAAAGAAAGTATTCCAAAAATTTTACAAACAGTTATCCCATGTAAAAGAAATGTCTTGATTTATGATATATTAAATTCTTAAAAATAACAGAATATAATGGTTCATAAATCAAGTAACAACTTCTTGTAAAATTTTTTGAATACTTAATTATTAGAGAAATGAGTAAAACTTAACATCTATTTACACACATTTTATATATATAAAAGACCCTAACTAAAAATTTAATCATCTTAGATTAATCAAATTCTTCAATTTTATATTTTTTATGTGTTAAACAAGTATATATGTGTCCAATGGACACTAAAATGAACATGCCCCACCAATGATGCAAGTATTTAGTATACAGAATTACATTTGTATATTATTGAAGTCCCTAACGATAGGGTAGATGAAATACTATCTCTCTGTACTTCATGAAAAACTGCCTTCAACCTGAACCTTAACCTGAATTGTAAAATTGAACTTCCATAAAGAAATTCAAAGTCGATGACCCACGACCTCAAGGTCATAGCATCTGTTTTGCATCAAAATGCTGCTGTTCATACCACAAGCTATCCATGTACAAAGTTTCATGATGATACCATAACTCCTTCATGAAAAACTACCTTAAACCTGAACCATGACCTGGATTCTAATTTTGAAATTCCATAAGACCATTGCTGCCTAGATTTGTTCCAACTGGCCAAGTGGTTTCAGACAAGATATTTAAGTAAATTTCCCATAGGGTCCTATGTTAAACTATGTTCGGCTCTGGCAGCTATCCTGGATGACAGGCGGGGTCATCGGATATATTTCTGAAAGAGGACCACCAAAAGACCATTGCTGCCAAGTTTTGTTCCAATTGGCCTTCTGGTTTCAGACAAGATGATCTTTAAGTAAATTTCCCATAGGGTCCTATGTTAAACTATGTTCGGCTCTGATGGCTATCCTGGATGACGGGCGGAGTCATCAGATATAATTCTGAAAGAGGCCACCTAAAAACCATTGCTGCCATGTTCCAATTGGCCCAGTGGTTTTAGAGGAGAAGATCTTTAAAGGAAAGTTTACGACTACACCGGACGCAAAGTGATGACAATAGCTTACCTGGCCTTTGGACCAGGTGAGCTAAAAACTGGTTGAACTGTCCTAGTCTAACAATCTTAGGCCAAAATGTCCATTGGCCAAAACATCCCAGCACTGAAGGTCACAACTCTTAAACATCTAGCAAACATGGTGTATAAAAAATGTTATGATTTTTATACACTGCTTAAAAGTGTTTTTCATGTCAATGGAGATAGAAGAATTAAATATTCACGGTAACAAGGTTTGTATTTATGAATAATAAAATTGGTAAAACGTACCACACATTTACTTTTTCATGCAATCAAAAATGTATAAAATAGCTTTAAATTAAATATGCAAGTGATGCTTGTTTTCCAAAAATTTTCTATTTATATTGTACCATATTATTACAAAATATATCATCATAAACGCTATACCATTATACCATTACCAAACAACCTGCTTTACTGACACATTAATCACTTTTTGTTCTGAAAAAGTTCATGATCACATGATCAGTCTGTGGTTTTTACCTCAATATTTAGAAATGTAAATCATACTTATTCAGAGCTAGATTTAAAATATTTCTATGAAATTACCGGTCAGCTTCACTGTTTCTTATAACTTCATTATTTTTATCTGTTCTTAGTTTTTGTAAAATTTTATTAAAAAATCATATATTACATGTACACGGCCACCAATCGATCTAAGTCACATCCAAATGCTGTGAAAGAAAAACATTCAGAGAAATTTACGGTTGTGAATTGGAGGAAACAATTTGCTTGAATTTTTGAAGGTACATGTAGGTCGGACATTTATGGTCCTGAATGAGGTATGAAAATTCTAATATACTTTAATGATTCCCCTGTCACATATAAGCAGTGTTTTTACATCTGTAATATTATGTTGGTGCTACAGCTTTTGGCAGACAGTTGAGGGGTTTCATGCAGCAGACCGAATTTCAAATTGTGTTTTCCAGAGCGAAATTGTTGTTTCTGGATCATTTTCTTAATCAAAAGCTTAAGGCTTCTATTCGCTGACCAAACATTCAAATCACCTTTATTAACCAAAGTCTCTGAATTGCCAACAAATATGGACATTTAGTCCAATGCTGTGATTGAGAGAGACCTGATGTGATTGGAGAAACTAGATGCGATTTGGAGGAATCAACAATTAGTTAATTCAGTGGAGTATTATATAATCATAAAAGTTGCCTTTCCGATATTATTTGTTTGTTTTGTTGGGGTTTTATGCCGTTTTATGCACATTTGGCTATTTTGCGGCGGCCAGTTTTTATTTGAGGAAGCCGGAGTACCCAGAGAGAACCTCCAACCTTCGGTAGGAAAATTGGCAATCCTTGTCAATTTAGATCGGAGTCGAACACACCCTGCCAAAGGTGAGATTTGAACTCGCAACCTCAGTTTTGACAGGCTAGTGATCATTAGTAGTCATGACGAACTACCTATAACACTCGGCCAACAAGGCCCCCCTTTCCGATATTAAATGTAATTTTTGTTCCCTAGACTCGACCATGAAAATGGAATGGCATATAGTTTTACCTTTGTTCTTCCGTCCGTACGTCCATCGGGATTCGGTTAAGTTTTTCTTTAAAGTTAATTTCTGACAACTACATCCACTTCAATTTAGAAAAATTCAACCAAATATGACATAATCAAAGGAATTACAATAAAAGATAACTAGACAGAAGTATGCTGTCAACATAACCACATCCACACAACTTTTACACAATTGTTGTGGATTCATGGATAAGAGTTCTTCACTACATGTATGTTAATTTTATATTTGACAATTTGTAAAAACTTTGCATCACAAGAAAACAATAACATATCAGCCGACATTTTGTCCTTATAGGAGTTTCCTGCATAGTCTGTTGGAAAAACCTAATGAAAGAAAAACGGGTATATGGAGTGAAGTTACAAACAAAGCATAAAATCACCAGTATAAAACTAAACAGACAGCCAGAGCTTACAGATGGAAAACCATACCTAAAGACCCCGTCGTTATGTCCAAAGACATTCATGACCATATATACTTTGCTGACCTGGGACTGGTGCATAAAATGTGGTGGGGTTAAACCAGTTTCATGGAGCTCCAACATCTCTATTTTTCAATATGGTCCAGAAAAACTAAAAAATATCAAAACACATGAAAAAATACATGTACTGGTGTATTGTCAACCAGTAATTTCTGTATGTATCAGCAATTTGTCGAGGTTATTCACCAGACAATGTAATTTTTTTTAGGTTATTCACCAGCACCACCGATGACAAAATTATCCGAATTATTTGACACCACATGATCTTTTATTAGCCAATAGAGTTATTCAATTATACTGTGAGATATAATAAACAGTGATATATGTGGAATCGTAACTCACAAGTTGTGAACTAAAGCAGAAAACTGAAGTAAAAACTCTGATCAGGTCTGTAGATGGACATCCCAGGTAAAGGATAAATAGTCAGTTTTGTGTTTCATGAACAGACGAAGTGTGATGGTTAGATCAGTTAAAATTAATGTCAAACGTCTCTCCCTAATGTCCTGCCACAAGCTTTTGTTTTTTTTCAACTAACAGCCCCATACACTACACAGTATAGTATTGTATAAACAAATGCCTGTGTGTCCCACAGGGGCCCCGACTTCTGGAAATTTATTTCTTTTTTATTTTATTTTTTTTATTGTCTTATTTCATGAGTACTTTTAATAAATATTCACTGTAACAACGAATATTCTGTACTCCAAAATGAATCATCTTCAAAATCCAGTCACCATTTTACCAGGATGCGGCATCAAACTCTTTAATTCGACAAGCAAAGTCAAAAGTCCGCGTATTTCGGGTCGAAAGCAACGTTACTGTATATAACAGTATGTAAAAGTCAATGAGAATCAGAGTTGCGTCCCTTTGACTTCAATAGTGAAGTTACGAGGAACGTTGCTTTCGACGCGAAATATGATAAGTTTTGACTTCGCTCGTCAAATTATCGAGTTTAATGTCGTAGCTTGGTAAAATGATGATTCGATTTTGAATATCATTCATTTTGGAGGAGACTGAGGGCATATATGAAATAAATTGTGACATGGAATTATTTTTAATTGATTTTAATTGTGGCAGAGGTAGGAAATCCAAAATGGCGGCTTATATCCCTTTAGGATTTTTTAGTATAAGGACGTGGATAGTGTATAGCACATTGATAATAAACGCATAATTTGCGTTGTTATAGTAAATATTTATTAAAAAGTACTCATGAAATAAGACAACAAAAAAAAAATAAAATAAACTAGAGGCTCTCAAGACCCTGTGTCGCTCACCTGTATCTAATGTGATTTTGGAAATTATGTAAAATTATATAATGATTGAGACCAAGATTGGTTTAATTTAACACAGTATTTAAAATTAAAAACAGGTCATCTTAGTGTAGTCTTACAATAGCTACTGAAGACATCTTATCATTATTATTTTTGAATATGTGGTCAAGTTGTGACCATTCAGAATTTTTTTTACAATTTTCTGATAGACTTCTAAACATCTTGGATGATGGATCGGCAACAAAGTAACAACACTTGGTCAGCACCTCATAAGGAACATTCATGCTATGTTTTGTTACATTCCATTCAGTGGTTCTCTAAAAGAAGTCATTTGTATGCATTTCCCATACGGTTCTATGTTAAACTAAGTCCCCCGCTGGCGGCCATCTTGGATTATGGATCTGTTACAAAGTAACAACACTTGGTCAGCACCTCATAAGGAACATTCATGCCATGTTTGGTTTCATTCCATTTAACGGTTCTCTAAAAGAAGTCATTTGTATGCATTTCCCATAGGGTCCTATGTTAAACTAAGTTCCCCGCTGGTGGCCATCTTGGATGATGGATCGGCTACAAAGTAACAACACTTGGTCAGCACCTCATAAGGAAAATTCATGCCATGTTTGGTTTCATTCCATTCAGTGGTTCTCTAGAAGAAGTTCAAAATGTAAAATGTTAACGACGACGACGGACGCCAAGTGATTAGAAAAGCTCACTTGGCCCTTTGGGCCAGTTGAGCTAAAAAGAAATATCCAGAAGTCGGGCCCCTGTGGTGTGCCCTGCATACATGTGCATTGTATGATACAGTCACAAGCAACACAACAAATTATACATTTTATGTGAGTAAAAATCTTCCACTGTTGTTATTGTAACCTTGATAATGTTTCCTGATAAAGTATAATGTACTTTTTCAAGATTGTATCATTACGCATTGTCTACCTGACATTTTATCAATCAATATTCCTTCAGTTCAGCCTTCAGGTCTTGATGGATTTCTTTGCCGGAAATGTGAAAATACTGCAAATCGGAATGGGCAATAAAGAGAACACCGAGATGAACAGATTGTTGTAATGTGGAAACCAGTTTTTACGAATTAGGGACCAGACCAGTATAATTTTCATTATTGAAGCATGACGTCATTTTCTACACCTACGCAAACCTTTCCTGTTCATTCATAAAAATGGAATATCACTAAACACACGAAAACAACAACAATGTTGGGTAAAGGCGGTGGTAAGTTTCTTCATAAGGATGAAGTGCATCTTTGGTCCATGTAAATATCATCAGCCTGCTTTCTATTTCAAAACATATGTGTTTATTACTTTTGATTTTCCATGACCCATGTTTTTTTTATACACTTATACACAGTCCTACTACATGTACCTACCTGCAGGTTTATTCCTTCATTACAGTTATGTGTTAAAGGACGTTTGGTAAAGGTATGTTTTATATTATTTAATATTTTCAGTAATTTTCAAATATTTCACTGGGAAGTTTGACTTCTAAATGTTAGGCCGAACACCCGAGTTCACAGTATCCAATTCGAGACTTTTCAGCCATAAACCAGTTCGGCCTGACGTCATTTTGGCCATTAACCAGTCCGGCCTTGGTCTATTTGGCCCTATGATATATTACAGGAACAATGTATGTAATGATTTTGAACAAAGGTATAGTATAAAATGATGCCTTGATGGCTTGAAAATACCTGACCAAAATGATTTTAATGCAAGAGAGATTGAAAATGAAGGTAGATGGAAATTAAATGAACAGTTAGTTCTTAGTTATACAGAATGTATATTTTACGGACCGGCTGTGGGTTTATGATGATGTGTATTTTAATGTTTCCTTTTAAACAACTCACATTCTCAATTTTTTTAGGTGAAAGTTATTTTATACATGTAGATAAATCATGATCTCTTTCATCTGAAGTTTCATAACTCTTTGCTAAATATACAAGGGAGTTGCATAAATGCATTTTATATATTTTTATCTTTTGCTTATGAAAATGCATTTATACGTAGGATGTACATGTAAACTTTATAAATGGCTATTGGATAAAGAAATTAAAGCAAGTTTTATATCTTTATTGACAATGCACTGCAATAAACATATTGGTAGTTGAGGTTGGGTACTCTTTTTGGGTTTTAAATTATAATACATGTAGGAACATTTTATTTATCTTTTAAACAGTTCCAGAGGACCACAATAGCCACATTTCTAATATTTGTTATGCAATCAACTTCAATCAATTTTAACTGATCAAACGTTACAAATTTTAAAATTATAATGGTTGTTAAAACAAAGACGAATTCAAGTGACAATTACATTTATTACAAGCTTTCTCTTCTTAACACATAAAACATATTTTTTTAGATAAATATACATGTATGGTACAAAAATGAATGAAAGTCATATCCCATACTTGTCTTCAATGAGAATTCACAAATATTTTTCAAAATAAATATAATACTGATATGATGGTATTAGTGCATATTATCATGCAAAAACCTGGCAACAGAGTATAAAATTCTTGATCCTCACAGTTTCGAATCCAAAACAATTTCTTCCAATCAGATAAATTGTAAAAATCTTTAACTTTAGATATTATAATCTCATATAATTTTTCTCTGGTGTTTATATTTGCTGCACTTTATAAGAAAATGTATCTTGTCTTCAACTTCATGGTACAATGTAGGAGCAATTTTTACAAATTCTTTCATGGTGAGGTGTTTTATTGTAGCGCCCAGTTTCAATAAGAAGTCTGTGAGCTGATATTCTGAATCTACAAAGGGACTTTCTAAGTTCAAATTTTTTTATGATAGAAAGGTAATTTTCAAATCTAAAATTGTTTTGATATTAACATAAGTGGCTAATATGCCATCTTTAAATAATTTACTTGTCTTTACCCAATCTGTCATACATTTTTCAGAGAGACTTTTTCTTAGCAAAAAACAGAATTTGCTCTTACTCTGAGTTAAAGCATTGCATTTTATTTTTAATCCTAAAATTTTAAAGAGTATCTTAATAGTTGAGAACAAAGATTTTCTGTTCATAGCATCTAGCTCTTTGCAACATAAATATGCATCTTTCAATAAAGGAAAATCTGTTGCCAAATATTGATTTAATTACAATGTATATCATAATGAAGTGGATGTCACCTACATGTACATGTAGTTCAGAAAGAGAAGTATGGTTAACACTTTTTATGCCCCGCCACAAAAGTGGCCGGGGCATATAGATTTACCCTTGTTTGTGCATCCATTCGGTTAAGTATGGCGTTTAGCTCCATTTCTCAGAAATATATAGTAATTTATCAATAATATTTCACTACAACAGTCCTCTTGTATAGTACAACGCAGTTCAGCAACACCTGGGTCGCTATGACCTATATTTCATGCTTCAGTGACTTTGGTTAAGTTTTGCATTTAGGTTCATTTCTCAGAAACCTATAGTAATATATCAATAATATTTCACCACTACATGTACAGTTCTCTTGTATAGTACAACGCATTTCAGCAACACAGGTCGCTAGGACCTACATTTAATGCTTCAGTGATTTTTGTTAAGTTTTGCGTTTAGGTTCATTTCTCAGAAACCTATAGTAATATATCAATGATATTTCACCACTAAATTCCTCTTGTATAGTAAAATGCAGTTCAGCAACACTTGGGTCACTATGACCTACATTTCATGCTTCAGTGACTTTGGTGAAGTTGCTTTTAGGTTCATTTCTCAGAAACCTATAGTAATTTATCAATGATATTTCACCACTACATGTACAGTCCTCTTGTATAGTACAACGCATTTCAGCAACACAGGTCGGTATGACCTACATTTAATGCTTCAGTGACTTTTGTTAAGTTTTGCTTTTAGGTTCATTTCTCAGAAACCTATAGTAATATATCAATGATATTTCACCACTACATTCCTCGTGTAAAGTACAATGCAGTTCAGCAACACTTGGGTCACTATGATCTACATTTCATGCTGCAGTGACTTTGGTGAAGTTGCTTTTAGGTGCATTTCTCAGAAACCTATAGTAATATATCAATGATATTTCACCACTACATTCCTCTTGTAAAGTACAATGCAGTTCAGCAACACTTGGGTCACTATGACCTACATTTCATGCTTCAGTGACTTTGGTGAAGTTGCTTTTAGGTGCATTTCTCAGAAACCTATACTAATATATCAATGATATTTCACTACTACATGTACAGTCCTCTTGTATAGTACAACGCATTTCAGCAACACAGGTCGCTATGACCTACATTTAATGCTTCAGTGACTTTTGTTAAGTTTTGCTTTTAGGTTCATTTCTCAGAAACCTATAGTAATATATCAATGATATTTCACCACTACATTCCTCTTGTAAAGTACAATGCAGTTCAGCAACACTTGGGTCACTATGACCTACATCTCATGATTCAGTGACTTTGGTTAAGTTTTGCTTTTAGGTTCATTTCTCAGAAACCTATAGTAATATATCAATGATATTTCACCACTACAGTCCTCTTGTATAGTACAACGCAGTTCAGCAACACCTATCTTGTTTTTAGGGTGGGGCATGCGTGTCTTTTAGACACATTTTCTAGTTCTATTTACTCCAAGTATATTTTTACAAAATCTAAGGTGCAGATTATCATATTTGAGGTTTTTGTAACAAAGATCAAGTGATATATAAATGATTATCTAATTTTTTATTGTTTACATGAAGAATACCCAAAATTTCTCTGCATATAAGAGCACAGGCTTGACTGTATGATCAAAAACAGGTTTTTATACCTGGATTTAAACTAAAAAAATCTTTTTGTAATTGAAAGTAAGCCTTCAATCCTTTCTTGTACAGTTCATTTGGAAAGACTTCCATATGGCACCCCCAATTGTGTATATTGTAGACGGAATAAGCATATAGATGTACTTTTGGGGGTGCCAAATGGAAATCTTGCCGTTCATTTTTTGCAATGAGAAAGTTCCTGAGGGTGAAAAATAAATTCCTAAATATTTGTACTTAGCAGCACATTCAATCTCTGTGTTTTTATAAGTGAATCTTTTCTTTAATGTTCTACCTGCTTTATTGAAAATAATAATTTTAGTTGTATTGTCATTCACATTTAAACCCCAATCATTACAACGTATAGGTCAAGTGGAGCTGATGTTCTACTGAAAATACATCTACATGTATTGGACTGGTAGATTATCATCCCCACCCATCCCTCGAAAATCGAGCATCCACAATTTTCAGAAAAATTCTGATAATAATTTTTACTAAGGCATGGGCCAATAAGAAATACTGGCATTTCCTTGCCTACATGTATACTTCGTTTCATTTGAACTTTAGTTCTAAGGAATTATAGAACTTTCCTAAATTTTGAATAATGTCTTTTTGTTGAAAATGTTTGTCAAATCATGTTCATGCAATATTTCTCATCAGTCTAATTAGAATGAGTTCTCCATACTTGCTCCTTATTTTCGTTCGGTTGTTTATATGTCGCGCGTGGGAGATCTAACTACAGCCGCTTGAGGGTCATGTATAGGGTCAAATTTGCCGCAGCCAATCAGCGATGCCGCTATAAAATCTTAGGGTATTGAACTTGCATAGAAGTGCTGCCGAATTTGACCCTAGACATGACCCTCTAGCGGCTGTAGTTAGATCTCCCATGCATGACATATAAACAACCAAACGAAAATAAGGAGCAAGTGCGGAGAACTAATTTTAATTAGACTGATTTCTCATATGTCATTGACAAATTGCCTGATATTGAATTATCATGACTGTATTAAACCTATATATGTGCAGAAGAATCTTGAAAACAACCAGAGATAGGACAAATTATAATAACCATATGTCAGTTGGGTGTGTTAGACCTCTGACCATACAACTCAAAATCTTCGGGAACAAAGGAATCAAGCAAAAAAAATTAAGATTAAAAAGAAACACTTCAAATATTTTCAAATATGAAAAGTTTTTTGTCTAATTATTGTGCAGCCACATTCCTGCCCCATCCACGCTTTACAATCATGATTTATTATAAAGGCACAAATCTTTACAGTTTCCAACTGTATTTAACTACAGGACACAGAAAATTGATATTACAAAAATTTACAATATGACAAATGTGGTAAACAACTCCTTCTATATATACTTTATTGTTTGTAAAATGTGAATTAATAAAAAAAACCAACATGTTGGGACATGTACATTCTGTTTCTACTAATGTAAACTGGATCTATTGTCAGAACAATCTAATTAAAATTAGATCTACTAATTGCTCCTTTCAGTCACTACATGCAGTGAATGTTTTTTTTTTTAAATTGATGACTAAAGAACTTTATAAACTTATCATTTATTGAAAGTATTAAAATACATGATAATAAAAAATTTCCTTACTTCACTGAGGCCATTTTAAAAATGACTGACAACCCTCTAGGGACACTTGCAGTTATCAAAGCAAAAAATATATTTATTTGCTCACCTGGCCTAAAATGTTGTGAGGTCCTCTACAAATAATCCTTATTTCATCTTGATCGGGCAAAAAACATTTGTTGTTTCTGATTGGCTGAGTTTTAAAAAATCTTCTCCTCTGCAACTGCTGGGCCAAAACGAAAAAAACTTGACAGGAAGCATCTATGGAAGGTCATTTGTAAAGTTTCTTCATTTTATCCTGATCAGACTACTCTTGTTTCTGATTGGCTGATATAAACAAATATTATCCTCTGAAATGGCTTGGTTAAAAGGAACCAAACTCAACAGGAAGCATCTATGGGAGGTTCTTTACAAAATTTCCTCATTTCATCCTGGATGAACCTCTACAAATGTTTTTTGTGCCGATCGAAATTCAAGATGGCCACCACAGCCGGACTTAGTTTAACATTGTAAGCTGTGGAAAATTTTGTGCAAAGATCTTCTTGTCAGAAACTACCAAGTCAATTGAAATGTTTTTGATGTGTGAATGATCATTTGATAGACAACTACAAAACATGTTTAAACTGCTGATTGGAAATTCAAGATGGTCGCCACATCCGGACTTAGTTTAACATTGGACCCTATAGGAAATTTGTACAAAGGTCTTGTCAGAAAATACTAAGCCAATTGAAATGTTTTTGTTGCGTGAAGATCCTGCGAGGAATGTCTGCTACAACAAACCAAGCTAGCTGCCACAGCTGGACTTAGTTTAACATTTTTATACGACCGCAAAATTTTTGCGGTCGTATATTGGTATGACGTTGGCATCGTTGTCGTCCGAAGACATTTGGTTTTCGCACTATAACTTTAGTATAAGTTAATAGAAATCTATGAAATTTAAACACAAGGTTTATGACCACAAAAGGAAGGTTGGGATTGATTTTGGGAGTTTTGGTCCCAACAGTTTAAGAATTAGGGGCCAAAAAAGGGCCCAATAAGCATTTTTCTTGGTTTTTGCACAATAACTCTAGTATAGATAAATAGAAATCTATGAAATTTTAACACAAGGTTTATGACCATTTTTTGGAGTTTTGATCCCAACAGTTTAGGAATTAGGGGCTAAAAAAGGGCCCAAATAAGCATTTTTCTTGGTTTTTGCACAATAACTTTAGTATATAGAAATCTATGATATTATCTTGGTGTAAGGGAGGTAATCCAAACACATTTAAAGTAAAATATTGTGTATGATTCAATTATGTATAAAGAAATGTAGATTGTCTTGGGGTGATTTATAGCTGTCAATTTATTTTTAGAAGTTACTATTAATTAATATTAATTTTAGCCATATGTCATTTTCTATTTTAAGACTTCAATGATGTATTTAAATGGGTAATTATGTTTGCAAACTCCATGAGAAATTTGAATAGGGATTATGACCTTATCTTGAGGGAAAGAATTTTTTTTTTGGAAAAAGGGAAAGGTTGGGGGGGGGGGGGGGGTTGGGGGTGAAAATTTAGGGGGTAAATAAGAAATTGTGGGGGGGACACTTTTTTCTCATTTCAGATTTCAGAAATTAAAAAGAAAATTTCTTCAAACTTTATTTTTTTTTTGCAAAAAAGGGTTGGGGGATGGGGGGGGGGGGGGGGGGGGGGGGGGGGGTACAATAAGTTTTTTTTTTGTTTTTTTTTGGGGGGGGGGGGGGGGTCAATACGCAATAGCGTAGTGTATTTTTTTTCTCATTTCATATTTCATAAATTAAAAAGAAGATTTCAAATTTTTTTTAGGAAGAAAGGGGTGGGGGGGGGGTGGATTACAATAAATTTTATTGTTTTTTTTGGGGGGGGGGGGGTTTGGGATGTATTGCACAAAAGCTAAAAAAGGGGTAAATTATTTTTTTTGGGGGGGAGGTGGGGGGCTATTCAGGGTTCAACATCTGCGGTCGTATCTAGCTGCACCCCGCAGAGCATTTTATTAACATTGGAAACTGGAAGAATTCTTTATCCTATCTAGAAGTGCTGGACACTGTGGAACAATTCCTTACAGATATTATCTAGAAGCACTTTTTCATTTGTGGTCACCTAAAATCCAGGTGAATGATTCAGGCTCCATGGAGTCTCTGGTTTCTATCCTTTATCATTTCCAAGATACAAGGGGTCAAAGAGGTTAAAATAAGTAATTTTAAATGAAACATAGTATGTTTATTTTCATTCGGTTTCAATGGAGTTGTTTTCTTTTAATAATCTTGATGAGAGCTTTCTGTTGTCTGCTTATCTTTTATGGTTTTAGAGATATAAGGGGTTAAAGTGGACACAAATGCAATGTTGCTGAATCGTGTGTCCATACTTACCAGTACTTCAAATGTTTACCTGTTGATATGTTGAGGTAGTATCATGCTAGACTTAGCGAAGCGCTTTATACACATTTAATCAGGCTACTAGGAACCAAATCCAGAAACCTTTATTTTTTTGTTTTCACATTGTACAACATACATGTACATTGTAAATGGAGTGTTAGTACCATGTTTCTCCTCTCATAAAATGTTTTGGGGACTTGGTGGCCGAGTGGTCTAGGCAGTTCGTCATAACTACTAATGATCACTAGCCTGTCAACGCTGAGGTTGTGAGTTCGAATCTCACTGGTGCGGGATGTGTTCAACTCCAATCTTAATTGACAAGGATTGCCAATTTTCCTACTGAAGGTCGGTGGTTCTCCCCGGGTACTCCAGATTCCTCCACCAAATTTACATGTGCTAAAAATTTCACGAGTTATCTCCCATTTACTGATATTTCGATAGCGACTTCACTTCGCCAAGAAATGAATAGGCCGGCGAGATTTAGCGATTTTGAAAATTCTTTGGCGACTTAAATCGTCATTTCGCCGGCAAGATTAGGCCCTGCCAATAAAAACTGGGCGCCGCGAAATAGCCAAATGTGCTGAAAACGGTGTGAAACCCCAACTAAACAAACAATCATAAAATGTTATATGATAAAAATATTCAAACTGCTGTCAATCCAATCTTTCCATCAGAGCCTTTTAAAAATGTTTATTTTTTTGGAAAGTGAATTTTTTGTCTACATGAATAACATAATGCATATCTTTTCCATTATTGCTTCATTAGTTTATTAGATGTACATAATGTATAAAATAAAAAACTGCAATAGGGTTCTCATGCTTGCCTTAAATGTGGGTCAAACTAGACTATAATATTGGTATTTGCTGCTCTTCAGCTATAAGCACAAAGCAGTTACATGTACTGGTTGGCTGACTTGGCTTGTAGTCAGAATAATATTTCGAGGTGGATTGGCATGTTTCCATGCAGATTCTTTCCTCTTGGACTAGAATGTTAAAATTCTGACTCATTGTGTCAGTCTATTACAAATTGAGCTTAATATTCATACATAAATGTGTGTTTACCATGATATGCATATAAAAGTACACATAATTGCCCCTTGACATTAACCAATACTTAATCAATCTTATAAAGTAAAAGAATTTTGAGTTACTTCCCTTTAGACTTTTTTACCAATTGATTGGAAGCCACACCGTTCCTGCTCTAACAACCATGAGTATAGTGGAATGCATTGGCACTGGTAGTGTGCTTTGAAAGTTGATGTCAACTTCATAAAATAACTTTCATTTATTTATTTGTAGAGTGAATGGACATCTTGTGTTTTGATCATAGATGTATGATCCCACTATTTTTGTGGGAGTTCTGGTACAGATATGTTTAATTTACATGTATTTGTTCATAATGAATAAGATTTACTGATTACTCTAAGAACACAGTTTTTGTCATGCCTGCGACGAAAAATCGCGGAGGCAAGATACAGGTATTACTTTCCGGCAGCGGCATATATTTTTTAAAAACTTAATAACTTTCATGCATGTGATATCCCACGCATCGTTTGTGAGAGTCACGCATTTTGGACCAATCTCACGCCCTCACGTGCGGGCAACGATTTCTCACGCATACCTTAACTTCCGTGCAAAATGTTTACAAAAGCCACATAACTTTAAATGGTAAATGGATATTTTCTTTTAAACATCGTCCTTGACATGAAAAATACAGAAATGTGTGTTAATTCATTCTTATTTCATATTGAAATTACCATTTTAAAGCTAACTTGTGTCCTTGAATAGCGATCGCCGTGGGTAAACTTGTCATTATGTAAGTAAACAATGTTGAGTTATCTCCATTGTTTAGACTAATTTCACAAAGTTGTTAATAATTTGTTTTTGCTATGCACATTGTTAAAAAATTTAATAAATTTAATATATTTCACTATTGTTTGTTTGTTTTAAAGACAATTGACTTGCATCTAAGTTTCGTACTTAAGTCCAGTTTTCAGCAACAATAATACATGTACCTAAACCCACCGTATTTGGTTTATAGATAGTTCTAAGTGTGTACTGCCAGTATGACATCGTCTCCGGACCTTGACCTCAGTTTCATGCTTAAGTGACTTTGGTCACATTTTTGAGAAGTCCATTACTCAGCAACTGTAATTCCTAGATTCGACATATTTGGTCAATAGATAGTTTTTAGTATGGCATTGCCTTTTGATTTTGACCTCAATTTCATGCTTGAGTGACTTGTGTTACAATTTCATGATTAAGTCCATTTCTCAGCAACTGTAGTACCCAGAACCACCATATCTGGTCTAATGATAGTTCTTAATGCATACACTGTACATGCTGGTCTGATACCTGTCTCTGAACCTTTACCTAATTTCAGGGTTGAATGACTTGCCTCCAAGTTTTGTGATTAAGTCCATTTCTCAGCAACAGTAACACCTAGACCCACCTTATATGGCCTATTGATAGTTCTTGGTAGGTACATGCAAGTCTGATGGTTGTCTCTGGATCTTGACCTCAATTTCATGGTTGAGTGACTTGCATCTAAATTTACATTTTTCAGCAAATGTATTGTAATACATGTAACTAAGACCCACTATATTTGGTCAATAGATAGTTCTTATTGGGTACACACTAATCTGACACCTGTCTCCAGACCTCGACCTCAATTTCATGCTTGAGTGACTTTGTCATATTTTCAAGATTAAGTCCATATCTCAGCAACTGTAATTTCTAGACCCACAATATTTGGTCAATAGATAGTTCTTAGTGGGTACATGTTGGTATGGCACCAGCCTTTTGACTTTGACCTGAATTTCATGCTTGGGTGACCTGTGTTACAATTTTCGAGATTAAATCCATTTCTCAGCAACTGTACCTAGACCCAATGCTAGAAAGCAGCAGAATATCCATGTTTTAAAGTGCCTTTGAGAAAAAGTCAAATAATCAATATTGTGGCAAGCATGTCCAAGAAGACAGCTCAGTCCGGACCAACTGATGACAATACTAGTAATAATGTTTCAGGACCAACAGCAGGAAAAAAATCTTGCCTAAGGTTTAAAGAATGTTACAAGGAAAGCTTACAAGGGTCCTGCATTTATGTATCGCTCTACATGTGAATATAATATATATTATAATGTGATTTTTCTTGTGTGCAGGGAGGAAAAGGTTTTTGTACTTTTAATGTGAAGTTCAGGATTAAAGGTTTTATGATGTTTTAAATGAACATAAAATTAAGTTGTTTCCTTATAATATAGGTACAAAGTCATTAGTGTATACCAGATTTGCATGTATTACAAATGTATGTCTTACCCAAGTTTTAATATAACTCTTTATCATGCCACCAAACCCCCCTAGCAGGTTCGTGCCACTATGCCACACTCATTGGACAGTACTATTGACAACAGGGCAAAACTACTGACAATTCTACTGACCGGCATCATTAAGGGTAAACAGGTCTGAATTTCATGCTTGAGCAACTTAATTTACAATTTCATGATTTACATATATACATGTAGTATACACAACTGTACTAACTAGACTCACAGTATTTGGTTGATAGAAGTTCTTGGTGGGTATATACCACTTTAACACTTGACACCTTACCTTTGACCTCTTTTTCATGCTTGAGTGACTTGTTTCATTTTTTTTGGATAATGTTCATTTCCCAGCAACTGCAATACATAGACCAACCATATTTGGTCTAAAGAAAGTCCTTGTTGGATCCATGGCTGTCTGAGACCTTGACCTAAATTTCACACTTGAATCACATATTTCATAATTAAATTTCTCTGTAGCTGTAATACCTATATGGTACTCCATTGTGTATGGTCTGTAGATACTTCTTGGCAAGTAGGTGTCAGACTGACACCTAATCTTGACCTTAATTTTAGGCAAATGTTACAAATGTATGTAGACCCACCATTTTTGGTCTATACATGTAGATAGTTTCTGTTGGGTACATTGCAGTCTGAGACCTGTCAGCTGACCTTGGACACAGTTATGAGGCTTGAATGGTATCACATGTACATGTACAGTGTATGATTGGTCATGATGTGTAGATGATCAGACAAATTTTGGGGAGTTATGTGAACTTTTAACAGTTGTTTTACTTTGTGATTGCAATTCATCCTCTGAAGCTATTGGTCCTGTAGCTGTCATATTTGGAAGATGTGAAATTAATCATATTACCCTGCCACTTCGATTATACAAATTTTGTGGAAGTTATGTGACCTTTGACTTTTTCATGCATACTGCTGACTATAGGCTATTAGTATAAGTGTTTGTTAAATTGATTTGTCACAATGTAATTGTTCATAAGCTCTAATTCTGTGCACATTAATATTATACATCTCTTGACCCATTTGATAAATTCTGATCTCACCACACGGTTAAATGCTCATAAAATTGCCCAAAATAGAAAACATTCCGAAGACTTCTCTTCACTCTTGGAGTTTTACATTGTCATTTGAAAAAAAGATAACTCTTGATGAATTAATTGTGAAATTTATCCACTCTTGATAATTAAATTTTCAATTTTATGAAAGCCTCGCAGTTTAAAAATGAAAATTTAATCATCTCAAGTTGATAAATTTCATAATCAACTGGTCATCGTTGTAGAATCTATATTTATCCCATCATTTTGATTTGATAACTTTTCTTGGAATTTTAAAGATAAAAAGAATTCTTGGTAATACATATACTATATATATGAGAGGTAAAAATAACTTTTAAGTGCAATACTTATACATGAATGTATTGTTGTATCTTTTGTTTTCGTTGAGTCTTTAAAAACTACAGTACATTGTAGTACATGTACATTGTAAATGCATACACATGTATTTTCATTCTCTTCAAGAAGTTTCAGAATCAGGCTAAATACTGTACAATGTAGGAAACACACTGATGCTTTTTTATGCCCTGTTCATTAATTTGGAAGGGCATATAGATTTACACTTGTCCGCACATGTCTTTAATTGCAGTGCCCAGTTTAACTTATTTAACCCAAGGTTAAATTTAACCAAGGGTTAAATTGTAAATCATGGAGTTTAATCTGTGGTTAAATTTAACCCTTGGTTAAATGTGTTGAACATATTTAAACATAGCAAATTTCCAGTAAAATTTTTAACATCTGGGAAATACATTTGTACAAACGTAATAATTGTTGTTGATACTCCTGTACATACTTTTGAGGAGTTATGGGCCTTTATTGCTTTAGTTGATGTTCAGGATTAGGTTGGGGTATTCTTGTTACAGCTTATTTATATTAAATTCAATAATTTTTGTGAGAAAAATTAATATACTGGTAAAATGTGAGTTGATTCTGTCTGAAATACTTTATGTTTATGGTTTTTTTAGTTGGTAATTTTATGACATTACAATTTCTATCAAAGATAAATGACTTTAAAATACATCAAGATAATGACTATCCATAAGATATGTCTGTCAAAAACATATATTACAGCAATTTTAAAGCCATCTGTTTAGAGAAACAGATGTTTAATGGAAAAAAATGTCTATCTACTTCATAACATACTTGAGAAATCAGGTTGGATCCATTAGAAGGAAGACACAGTTGTTAATTGAGTGAAAAATCCTGAAAATGACAAAGACATTAAGTCTGAAATTGCATCTTAAACTTGAGAAGAGGGTTAATTAAATTTGCATGTCACATTTAATGAATTTTTTGTGTGTAAACAGGAAGTTATAGTAGCAACTGGTACAGGAAATTGATAATTACTACAACATATGTCTCCAGGGTTGTTGTGATCACATAGAGATTCTTTAAGTGGGGACTGGCTGATTTCCTCCCAGAGTTGTGTCGTGTTGATCGATATTTTATTTCACTCTGTTTATTGAATAATTCTGTCCTTCTGAGAGTTATATAATGGAAATTTTCAATAGATAAAGGTAGGGAACTAATTTAATCGTAAAGGACAAAACTCAGGCATATCTATATATATTTTGTATGCGATGTATTGATTTTTAAGGAAGAACACAATTATTACATACTAGAAATAAAAATTTATTGTTCCTAGTAATTGATTTTTTTTATAAATGAAAATTCATTTGAATAGTTGAAATCATAGAAAGCATTATGAGAAAAATGGGGCAAATATTTTCTGGTTATTGTTAAGGTGTGTACATATATTTTTCTATTGTAAACATTATCATGATTATAACAAAATATATAGCCCACTCTTAGTAATTTATAACACATCAATGATCATGGCTGTAAATCTCCTCCATTGGGTTTATAAGTCAGTTGTACAAATGTATGGAATGAATTATAGTTAATTAATGTTCTTTATACATGTATTGTGGCCATTTTTTGATTTTAAAGATTTGCTGCCTTTTATTTTCATATTTAAAAAATATAAATTTTCCATGTTAAAATTATAGAGCACTCACTTATGAAATGGTCAAAATTGAGTAAAAATTCAAATTAAAAAAAATTCAGTGTAAAAAACTACTTAAAAATCTTCTCTAAAAGTCCTCGACATAGGTTTTTTTATCAATTTATTTAGATTCAGATTCTTTATTAAAGATAACTAATACTACATTAGTGTTCTCCATTACAAATCATATGATAATATACAAAACAACATTTCAAAGTTTTACATATAGTATATAATAGTATAATTGAACACATAATTTTAAGGATTTTTCTTATTTCTAATGCATCTCTAATAAATTTGTATAGATAATTACATTCAATAATATTTTTTGGATTTAAAAGTTTAGAAACTGAAAAATAATTATTATGTGAATCAATGTATTTACCTGATTATCTCCCTTGTGGTATAGGTTGGATTAAGCATCTACCTTCCTCACACTTGTAGATTGGGTTTTTCAGCAGGAAATATAGTACAAGTATTTTTTCTTCAAATATTTCCCTTGAATGCCTACTTTCTTGAGTTACATGGAAGGTTTTTTAAGTGTGTTTAAGGGTCAACAGGAAGATTGGGTTATGACTGTCACCACTTGATGGCAGCATCTAGTTAAATTCCCATAAAAGAAGAAATTTTTGAGAAAGGGAATATTATGTGTTTCTAATTTCAAAGAATTTGAATTCATTTTATTTTGTAGTTTTAATTTTAATGGCAATAGACTGATTTGTTGTTTTTATCATTTTGTAGTGATACCAAATATTAAATGAATTTATCCTTGATTGTTAAAATTTGTGGGGTTTTTTTTATACACAAACAAGCAATAAAAATTTGTATCCATCAAAATATTCTAAATCTAAAGTAAATAACCTAAATATAAGTGCTAGAAAATTCTATAGAAAAGTTTATTATTTCTTCCTTTTGCATGACTACACTTTCAAAAATAAGAGTAAATTGAAAAATTTTCTTTGATACATATACTTAATCTGTACTTAATTATAGTATCATATAAAAATAACTACATGTACATGTATTTACAAAAGGGAAATTTTTATATGTCATAAGAAATGTCATATGAATACCTTATAAAGTATGTACATATACAGTCACAGTATAGGTGCGATATATATTTTGTGGAAATTCCATATCAGAAATTAACTTTTTGAGTCATACTTAGAATGTATGCACATTTTAGTTTTTCTTGTAGTGGAATAAGAAAAAATATTCATTTTAACTTGAGTGATTACTTCATGCAGTTGAGTATATCCTTAAAATCATTATTTTGCCCTTGTTTCAAACATAATATGATTTTAACACTTATATAAAATTAATGTAAAATTAAACCTCTTCCTAAGTACAATATATGTACTACAAGTATAGAAGGATAAATGTCTCCGACATCAATGGGTTTAAATCTGTTAAGTACTTGTGTCAACAGTTTAAATTATACTATTCATAAGATTAACTAGATTAGCTAACTTTCATTAATTTAAATAAGCAAATTAATTTCTGCTTTCAGGAGATGACACTGATGACTCCGATAGAAAAACATTATCCAGCAAATCATCTCCAGGAAACCACCAATCCCAGCACCGTAATAATGCAATACTAAACATGAGCAGTCACAGGTTATATCGTTCTGCCGTGAGACCATTCTTTTGTTGTGGTAGTCAGTTTTCATTAAACAGCATTTCAGAGTTTAATATAGAAATTCCTACTGAATCAATTGAAGCTGAAGAAACAGAATTTGTAGATATTTCAGATGAAGAGGACGAAACTGATTTGATGAATGCCATGTGTATAAATGATGATACAAATCAAACGGAAATTAAAGTGGCAAGTGAAAAATTAAAAAGGAGACAAGGGAATACAAGCACTCGTAGGAAGAAATCTGAAGGTACTCAAGAAAAAGGACTAATGAAGAAGAAATTCTTTACATTAAAATTACGTGGTCGTGTACATTTGTCAAAATCATCTCGTAGAAATAATGAGGAAGAAAGTGACACCGGTACAGAAGATCCTAAGAAATGTGTTTGCACATCATATAAAAGAAATGATGCAAATAGTACTTCAGCATCATCAAGCTTAGGTGCCACAGGTTCTTTATCATGGGCACAAAATCTATCAACTACACACGATGAGGGACGTTCTCGTCCAAATTCTGTATGGGGACAGACTGACATGCTCGTCTTATCTCAGAGTATAAATTTTGATGAACTTTATCCTACAGAAGACATTGATGAACAGCGTATCGCACAGAGAGCAAGAGAAATGGAAGAGGGAATTGATTTAAATGATTTATGGATAGAGACTCCATTACTTGGTGCTGTAGGGGGTATAGATACCTGTAATCATCAAGGTCCATGTTCATTGTTAAATCAAAATCAGAGAGAAGGTTTTTATGGTGAAATGACATATCCTCAGGTTAGAGGAACATTCCTGCCAAGGACATTAATGACATCTAGGGAGATGATGGCATCCCGGGAAATGATGGCCAATCCACACTTGAATCGTCCAAGGAGCGAGCCTTTACAGTCCCATTCACAAGTAGACTATATTCATTGTTTGGTTCCAGATATAAATGAAATTACTAACTGTAGTTTCTATTGGGGTGTTATGGATAGATATCAAGCAGAACAGTTACTGGATAACAAACCAGAAGGCACCTTCCTATTACGTGACAGTGCACAAGAGGACTATTTGTTTTCTGTCAGTTTCCGTCGCTACGGGAGATCTCTTCATGCTCGTATTGAACAGTGGAATCACAAATTTAGTTTTGATAGTCATGATCCTGGAGTATTTGCTTCAGAAAGTGTATGTGGTCTCATTGAACACTATAAGGATCCAAATTGTTGTATGTTCTTTGAACCCATGTTGACAATTCCGCTACACAGAAACTTTCCATTTTCACTCCAGCATTTATGTCGCGCTGCCATAAGTGACAGGATTAAATATGACGGCATTAACCAACTTCCACTGCCAAGATCTCTGAAACAGTATCTCACATACTATCATTATAAACAGAAAGTAAGAATCAGAAGATTTGACTTGAATGCGTAATTTTCATAACTTAAATCAAAATCTGATTGGTGCGTGTATTTGAGTTTGTTGGGTGCCAGTTTGGCAGTTTGACATATTGTTCAAATAGTGATAAATGAAAAGTTTGAAAATCTACAGAGCTGTCCTACCTCAATGGTTAGCATATCAATCATTCTGAATGTTTTTTTTTATACATGTATGTATTCCACCGAAACAGTTCTTGAGTTCATCAGAAAAGTCAAAACATTAGATATATAACAATCTGATTAAAATAAGAAATGTATTCACATTGCCCATTGCCAAATGATATTTGTCTGTCACATATATACAGATTTGACTACATTTAAAGTCCATTAGTGTTCTTATCATCCAATCAAATTATTCAGTATCTTTTACAAGGAACTGCCAATATTTTTATGAAGACACTATGAACGATGAACATTTCTGTTTCTAGATCATTAATGGAACAACAAATTTATTTCTGTCACTATAGAATTGTTATGTATTTTTTAAATTAATGAGAAAATCATCATATTTTATATCATAATTTTTGGCCACACAAAAATCCATATTAAAAATTTTTGATTTTGGGTAAAAATTTCCCCATTATTCTCAATGTTAATTTTAAAAGATTTGCAAAATTCAGACCAGAATAGCATATTTCTAACATTACAATATGAAAATAAACGGTGTACAATAAAATCAAGCAATATGTATATTCAATCATTTGTAAATTTAGTGTTTTTGTATTAACAAAATTCAGCCATGTATTGAAGTTACCAAAATTTAACATTTCCACATGTACATGTTTTTGTCAAAACTTTTTTTACCATCAGTTCCTGAAGTCCAAAAAAAAAAATAGAATTTCTGAGTTGATGAGTACATGTACATGTATTTTATTAAGACGATTATAATAATTCTGCTGTGATTCTTTGTTTCATAGAAACAGAGGTATGCATGAGGTGTGCAATACAAAGTACATGTATACGTAAGATTCATTGAAAATTAGCATAGAAATTAATCTAGACATGAGTGTTGAACCCTTTTAGGACATGTAAATATCTTCATCTTCAACAAACAAATATCATTGGAGCAGTAAATATAAATTTTTAATCAGGTTGATATACCTGTAACAATATAAATGCAAAAACCATTTTGTATGTACAGTTCATCATTCATAAATATATAAGTTTTCATTACTGGTAAGCCATTAAAATGTAGAAAAGTGTTTAGTGGTCTAAACTGAGCCCAGTTTTATTAAAAACTGGAATTATTTTCCCTTATGGAATTTTCTAAAATAACATTGTCATGTAAACTAAGGTGAATTAAAGTGGTTTAATAGCCAATGGGTGAATGGCTCATTACATGGGGAAAGGTCTTTACAGGACATTGGTCTTTCAAGTATTCAAGATAGGAAAATACTTCCATGTTAATTAATACCCTGTTTTGAAATACATGATAATTACAAATAATGTATTATGGGATTGTCATTGCTTTGAGTGTGTTTAGACAAATATTGATAATATCCTTCCTTAAGAGATAAGCCTCAAATATGTTGTGTACACAGATTGTTGTTTTTCTTTTTGTTGAATTAATTAATACTACCTTTTAAAAGTTTGTCAGGTTGTAGACATTTTGTGTCACAAGAAAATAATAAAGAATTGTCCATAATGATACACTGAAATTAAATACTGCTAGACAAAAATTGCTCACAACACACTGATTAGCTGAAATTACACAATTATACGATCTCTAAACAGAGAAACTAGGCATATATTGACGGAGAGATGAATTTAAATCATAAGATATATGTGAATTTTTATAGACTGCACTAGTTATAGAAATTTTAAAACTCGGACAAAACTTTTTGTAGAATAATATAACTTTGTTATGAACCTTGTAAGTATCTGTAAATAGCTATGGTACATGTACATGTAGAAAAAAAGTCAAGTGATATTTATTTATTTATTCAAGAATGTGTAAAATGATCAGTAAATATAAGAATTTACATTATATTTGATTTAGCATGTTTAGGTCACCAGGGTAAAAATGTGCAAGATTTTTGCAGTACAGAAATTTATTTACTTTTTCACAAATTAATTATAATGTCACATGAATACTCATATCTGTTGGTTTTTATGTACATTAAGTCAAGTTTATGATTCAGCCAATTTCATTTCTGTTACAAAAATCTGGAAAAAATTTTAATAATGCACAAGTTGCACTTTTCCTTTCCAAATTATTACTAACAGTTGAAATATTTCATATTTTTTAAATTGGAGTTAATTCTTGTACATAGATTACATGCTGTCTTTATATATATAGAAAGTTAGTAGAGGTAAAAATAAATTCCATGAAAGTATAATTATAGTAGTACATGTATATTAAATGGAGAAATGATGTAAATACTAATTTGTGTAACACCTAATTTGAAGGTGTTAAGAAAAATGCTGCTTGTTGAATGACATTGTCGATCATTTTCTTTTCCTTCAAAATTTAATCTGTTTGTTTCTCCTATTTTTAGACTTATTAGCACTTGTTAGTTTGTTTTTTCTTGACTGTTATATATTATAATTGTTTTTAACTGAATGGTGCTTATTTGTTGTATAAAAACAAAAAATGCAAAGTTTAGTCATGATTAAGAATGATTTTCAAGATTTTGTTAAAATGTGATACAGATGTAAATTTTAATTGGGTTGTAATTAAAAAATATGGTCAAATAGATAGTGAAAAGTACAATATATATGATGGAAAATATGATTTAATCAGTTACATGTATTTCAGGGTTACCTCCCTTGGACCATTACGTAAAAATTAAAATTTTGAATAAACATGTTAATATTTTTTCGGACAGACTTATTTGTCAGCAGTATTACTTTAAACTCTATTTCATCAATTTATTATTTAGTATTGTTTATTCCTTTCCAGTTTACATTTCTTGAACATTATGCCATTAATTTATTTAAAATTTGAATTATACATTTATTTCATTGCCTTATAGGGGCCTTGGTAGCCGAGTGGTCTAGGTAGTTTGTCATGACTTCTAATGATCACTAGCCTGTTAACCCCAAGGTTGTGAGTTCAAATCTCACCTGTGGGGGGTGTGTTCGACTCAGATCTTAATTGACAAGGATTGCCAATTTTCCTACAGAAGGTCGGTGGTTCTCTCCAGGTACATGTACTCTGACTTCCTCCACCAATAACAACTAGCAGCAAATGTGCAGAAAACAGTGTAAAACCCCAATTAAACAAACAAACAAACAATGCCTTATAAATTCAAAGTTGGTTGTGTCTTTATCTATATTTATTACAGATCTTGAATTTTAATACAGTAATTTGACAGGATTGTAACATGCATGATTGGATAGAGAAAATGTATGTGGTATTGCCCATAGATTTTTGTGTTGACATTTTACCCAATTGAAAATAGATATTTAACTAATCAAAGTATTATTGAAAATGGTAATTTTCTTTGTAAAGAGTAATCAAAAACTTAATAAGAAACCCCCCCCCCCCCCAAAAAAAAAAAAAAAAAAAAAAATTCATATGGTGTTCAATGAAATTAGAACTTATTTTTTAACATGATTTCTATAAATATTCTGTAATCTAACAGTAAAAATATAAATTAACAGCAAATGTTAACATGGACAAGGGAATTTCTAAGTCAATATATATGAATCTTCGGAAAATCATGGTTGAATTATAAAAATATGATCATAAAATAGTGCAATACATTTATATTTACAAAAATGTTTTGTGAAAGCATATCATTTCATGCATAATTTAAGTTGCATTCTTGCTGGATACAAGAGTGTTCATTTCTTGCCATTGTTTTCATTGTTGTACATATGTTGAATCTATATTACATATTTTTGTAATTGCCGATTGCTGATAGTTTATTGTACATTTACATTTTATTTATCAAAGAAAAATTGAAATTTTTCCCACCAATATAGTTATTTCTTTTGTTTTCATGTAGTTAGTAATTGAAAAATAATAATTCTGTTTAGACACAAATTTGCATTTTTTGGTTGCAAGGATGTAATGTAGAATATTTCTTTTAATATTAAGGCAAGATAAAATGAATTCCTACATTTAGATTGTCCCCAGCCCCTTCTGTATTTAGTAATTCTGACTGTAAAATAAAACTCAGAACAGAAAAAAAAACATGATTTTATAAACCAGGAAATTTTTCTTGGCCTAAAATATGTTGAACAAGGATATCGTGACTGTAAGCACCAAGCCTCGGTGAAATAGTTTACCAGTATGTGTGTTGTACAATCACAATAAAATCTAAAAATTGTATGATCATATTGATTTTAACATTCCTTCATTTTTAAAACTACAATGTATTTCTTAACAATGAAAAATCTTAAATACCTAGAATTAATATTATATATTACCTGTAACAGTGGAGAGGTAAATATGAAAAAAAAAATTCATAAAGAATTATTCACTGTATAACTCAATGCAAGACTATATAATGAAATTTAATACATCACTTACTGAATTCTTAATCCTTGCAACTTGAGAATTCTCTGTTTTTATAACTGTGAATTATTATTTGCAAACAAATATTATAGTGCTTTGTACAGCTATTTATCTGTAGTCTGTTATGCCATTAAATTATTTTTAATTGATAATATTATTCGTTTATTACTGCCAGTTCACTCAGATTCTTTGGTTAAACATGTCTATAGTTTGTTCTCAATATCAGCAATAGCATTGTCAGAAAGTCACAAGAGGAACATAGTGTAATCAGCTGTTGGTTTTCAAAGGTGCACCAATAAATTAATTTCCTGTTTCTTTCATGAAAGCACCAGATGACATGAGGTCAAAATATGCACATTGGGGGGGAGGGGCATATTAATGTACCCTTGTCCATCCGTTTGTCCGTGCGGATATAGCTGCATGGTTTGTCCGGATAACTTCTCCTATAGTTTTAGAGCTACAGCTTTAATATTTTGTAGGATGTTTATACACATAATGGAGGTGTGCATGTCCACAGGATTTTGATTTTTTTCAAATATTCTCAAAATGACAGGTGGTTGGACTTATTCATTTTTTTCGTACTAGCTACATCGTTTATAATTTCTTATGGTCGGGCGCATCATTTATGTCTTACAGACACACTTCATTTTTTTAAAAATCACTCCTAACAAAACAACTTTGTCCATAATTATCAAGTGTGAGTGAGGGCATACTTCTTTTCTAGTTTTGTTATGGTACTACCAAGAAGTGGCTGAGGCTTAGAGTTCATTGGTCATCTCATTCTGTTACAGTTGTTGTATAAAGTTGATTGGCCATCCTTTTCTAATTTTGTCATTCCAAAATATAGCAGTTCCCTGGATGGATTTCAGAATTTAAGCTGAATATTTTGTTTTATGGGGAGTTACTGGCTGGCTATCCAATCTAACCAACCAATGTTTTTATGTCAACTTCAAGCTGCCACTTAGAATTTTATTCATTGTTTAAAATCGAAATATATGTGTATACCTAACCTCCAGTTGAAGCAGAAGTTCCTTTAAAATTTCTAAAAACTTTGTCTAGAAATGGCAAATGGTGAAATTGGGTACTTAGTGGGAAAGGGTACTCAGGCAGTACAGGTCAAATTTGTGCTTTGTCCTGATTTAGCATCAATTCCCTTGCATTTGAAAAATCAGGAAAATTTTGACTTTGTCTTGTCAGAGACCAAAGTCTAATTATTATTTTTCAGCTTTATCAGTTATCAGTGTATGATAAAAAATCGACTTTACATTTTGGTTCAGCTTCTCTTGGCATCAGTACATTTTAATTGCATATAGATTACTTGAATTTGGTCTTGTCTATGACATGATTTGGTGACTTTGACAGTCAGTGATATTTGAATTGAAGTTGCATTATAATTGATATATCCCATTTCAATGGAGATTATTTTAGCCCATCCTCCTCAGATACTGATGCTACACTTTGGACTTTTTAGATAATGTTAAAGTCTTTGATTAGGTCAATTTAATGATAACTCGTTGAAATATTGTACATGGTTATGTTTGCAGTGGTTCTACCTTGGTTAATGGCGATGTTGGCAAGTTAAAAGTGATCGATTTAGGGTATCTCGATGATATTTTGAATATAGTTGCATTAATTGCAGTTAGCTCTTTATTCCTTGGAGATGATTGAGCCTGGTATTGTTCAAAGGAATTATTTGCAAAATAATAGTTTTCTCGACTTTTTTTTTGGCAAACCCTTTTCCAAGGGATCTTATTTTTGGTATGTAAGCTTATAATGATCAAGTTTAAGTTTCAGGCAGATCGGGTAGTTATTGTGTATCCCATGCCGACATAGTCGTAGGATTTTTAGTAATCACCTTGTTCATACGTCTGCGTCACAGGCGCTTGTCTCAGAACGATTCACATAGTCAAGGAGCATTTGCTATGTTTTCTCACAGCTCAAGCCGTTAGGGGACATTGTATTCCTTAGCAAAACTATTTGAATGCTTGTTAAATGATATGTTACAGGGGATTTGCATTTTGTTCTGCTTGATTTATTTTCACTGAAGCATTATGTTCTATGGTCCTTCAAAATGAACAAGAGCAACCTTTAATTGGTATCAAAACCAAAAGGTTGAAGATTATTAAAGATTTGAAAATAAACGTAAAATCCGTCCATGTATTTAACACGCTAGAACACACAAAATATAATATTTTTTCTTCGACAAATAACGAATCGGTGATGAAACACAATAAAAAAAAATATATAGACCTGCATGATACTCAACAATGATGGAGATGTCGCAATGGAGTTTTTTTTTATGTATTTTGATTATATCACGGTTGGCCAATACTATAATTTTAGGATCGTGAAGATATTGCACATCATTCTGCAGAGTTCATTATTTCTACAGTAAATTATTAGCACTGAAGACCAGATTGACACAGTCGCAATCCTGACGTGTATCATTACCTGGCAGCTTCAGTAAATTATTAGCGCTGAAGAAAACACTGACATAGTTACAATCCTGACGCGTGTCATAACTTGGCCGCTTCAGTAAATTATTAGCGCTAAAGAAAACACTGACATAATAACAATCCTGGCATGTGTCATAACCTTGCCGCTTCAGTAAATTATTAGCGCTGAAGCAAACACTGACATAGCTACAATCCTGACGCGTGTCATAACTTGGCCGCTTCAGTAAATTATTAGCGATGAAAAAAACACTGACATAATAACAATCCTGGCATGTGTCATAACCTGGCCGCTTTAGTAAATTATGAGCACTGAAGATAACACTGACATAGTAACAATCCTAGCGTGTGTCATAACCTGGGCGCTTCAGTAAATTATTAGCACTGAAGAAAATACTGATATAGAAACAATCCTGACGTGTGTTATGGCCTGGCCGCTTCAATAAATTATAAACACTGAAGAAAACATTGACATAGTAACAATCCCGATGTATGTCATAACCTGGCCGATTCAGTAAATTATCAGCACTGAAGAAAACACAAACATGATTCTGACGTGTGTCATAATCTGCCCGCTTCAGTAAATTACTAGCACTAAAGAAAACACCGACAAAGTAACAATCCTGGTGTGTGTCATAACCTGGCTGCTTCAGTAAATTATTAGCATTAAAGAAAACACGGGCTTTGTAACAGTCCTGACCTGTACCATAACCTGGCCTGTTCAATAAGGGAGCAATCATTTGATTTTTATATCCATACGTCTGCGTCCGATTCACATAGTCAAGGTGCATTTGCTGTGTTTTCTCACAGCTCAAACCGGTAGGGGGCATTACATTCATCAGCAAAACTATCTGAATGCTTGTTAAGATAAGTTACAGGCGGGGTTTGCATTTTGTTCTGCTTGATTTATTTTCACTGAATTAGAGCATTATGTTCTATGGTCCTTCAAAATGAACTACAGCAAGCTTTAATTGGTATCAAAAACAAAAAGGTTGAAGATGACTAAATATTTGAAAATAAACGTAAAATCCGTCCATCTATTTAACACGCTAGAACACACAAAATATAATATTTTTTCTTCGATAAATAACGAATCGGTGATGAAACACAATAAAAAATATTTAAATATGGACCTGATACTCAACAATGATGGAGATGTCGCAATGGAGTTTGTTTTATGTATTTTGATTAATATGTTGGCCAATACTATAATTTATGGATCTTGAAGATATTGCAGATCATCCTGCAGAGTTCATTCTTTCTACAGTAGATTATTAGCACTGAAGACCAGTTTGACACAGTTGTAATCCTGGCGCGTGCCATTGCTTGGCACCTTCAGTAAATTATTAGCGCTGAATAAAACACTGACATAATAACAATTCGGACTTGTGTCATAACCTTGCCGCTTTAGTAAATTATTAGCACTGAAGAAAACACTGACATAGTAACAATCCTGACGTGTGTCATGGCCTGGTCGCTTTAGTAAATTATTAGCACTGAAGAAAACACTGACATAGTAACAATCCTGACGTGTGTCATGGCCTGGCCGCTTCAGTAAATTATTAGCACTGAAGAAAATACTGACATAGTAACAATCTTGGCGTGTGTCATAACCTGGCCGCTTTAGTAAATTATTAGCAATGAAGAAAACTCTGACATAGAAACAGTCCTGACGTGTGTCATGGCCCGGCCGCTTGAGTAAATTATAAGCACTAAAGAAAACTTCGACATAGTAACAATCCTGGTGTGTGTCATAACCTGGCCGATTCAGTAAATTATCAGCACTGAAGAAAACACTGACATAATTCTGACGTGTGTCAAAACCTGGCTGCTTCGGTAAATTATTATCACTACAGAAAACACTGACATAGTAACAATCCTAACGTGTATCATAACCTGGTCGCTACAGTAACAAGAAAACACTGACATATTAACAATCCTGGTGTGTGTTATAACCTGGCCGGATCAGTAAAGTATTAGCACTGAAGAAAACAGGCATAGTAACAATCCTGACGTGTACCATAACCTGGCCGCTTCTATAAGGGAGCAACCATTTGGTTTTGATGGGGGGACAGGATCAAATTTGAAATAAAAAGGCGGGACCAGGATTTTGGCAAAATAAAGACAGGTTCACATTACAAAGGCATTAAGTGTGAAAAAAACTGGAGGTTTTTTGGTTTTAATGAAAATAAAAGTTTAGGCCGCCAAAAAAATCCAGGACCAAAATTTGGACGAAAAATATAGGCAGGATCAAGGATTTAAATACTATTTCAATCCTTGGCAGGATCAAACATTTCATCCTAACCCTGACTTGTGGCATAACCTGGCAGCTACAGTCTGTGACAAATTTACTTGATTATACTGAGTCAAATGGTTTTTTTTTTTAAGTTTGATATGACTTTTGTGCAACCCCCAAGGGAGTGATTCCAGGTGCTTGCCATTGTTGTACGCACCTTTTTATACACACTTTTCAGATGCGGTATAAAGTCACACTCGGTGTTTTAAAAAGATCAAATGTAAAAAATCTACTGAACCGTGTGAACGTTATTCTAATATGTGACAAAATTTTGAAGCGATTGATTTTATCTGGGACTATTATACTAATTAGTATAATAGTCCCAGATTTTATAAACCGTGATTCATTGCATTTTTTTTACTATATAGCTTAACCTCTGCACGAGCCTTAAATTAAACCCATTGGCCACAAGCTATTCATTATAGCTTATGAGAGGCAAAATGTAAGTCCAAAGCAACGATGGAGCTAGCTATTTTGTTCCCTGTTTATTGGCGGTCTGGGTGGGATATCTCAAATTCAGAACAATTTCCTTTATTCTGCACAGTTGCAATTTACTCAATCAGTAATTTTTGATGAAAAAAAAAACATGTGAAAAATAAAATTATTTATTTATGGCAATTATTATGTGCATGTCGGAATTTTATACTCGGGTATTCAGGTTTGAATTAGGACGTTCCAATTCCTCCCCGGATATGTTCACCATATTTTGTACTGTCCCAATTTGGCGCCAAAATCAACAAAAAATCAAAACATCCAAAACTCAAAGAAAATATCATAAAAATGCCATCGGTAAAGCCAATGCGTTATGCGCACAGCGATGGTCATACAGACGTTTGCTTTGATGAATCTGGAAAGTAAGGCATATGATCAAAAATGATTTAATTTAAGGGGGAAGGCCTGAAGTAACATCCCACTTGGTCTACTCCCAGTTGGCCGTTGATCAACTCACATTTGGTAGGGACGGCAAGTGAAATTTAAATATATGCTCAATATAGCTGCAAGTAAGCTGTAAAGTTAGCTATGCATTTCCAAAAATCAAAACAATTTATTTTGTAGTAATATCTCTAAAAATAAATGATTTAGAGCTGTTTTTAGGCAGGTACCGTCAGACTTTTTTTGAATATTTCATGCTAAAATGTGTCAAAGTCTCTTAATTACTAAAAGAATTCATAAAAAATGTAATATTATCTTTAAAATCTGCATCTACTGTTTCAACTTAATGTATGTGGATCTGAGACAGTGTGCAAAACATAAAATACACAGAAATCGCCACATAAATGTCTTTTATGGAACAAAATCAAAGAAAAGATAACTCATATTTTCAACTTTTCAAAATTTCACACTTAAATTTCACTTAGAAATGTCCAGAACTCTAAAACTACAACAGAGTTTCCAGTTAAATGTGTTTTAAAACCCTCCTGATTATTTCCGACCTTACTCCTCAATTCTGTGTGATATCCTGAAAATAGAGGAGATAAATAAGATGAATATTCGGCATAAAGTTTCATGGGATTATGTAAAATAAAATAGCTTTTAACAAATTGTATGTTTTTAAATTGTATATAAAATTTATTTAACACATACTTAGAATGCACAAATAACCTTCAAATGTTTAAATTAATTATTTAATTAGAATTAAAAAAATAATAGAATTGAAGAAAACTGAATTCAAATAAAAATTTTGGGTATTCAACATATATAATGATCATTTTCTTTTCTTAAGACATTTTAAAATTATTTGTTGAAGATCATATGAAGGTGGTGAAAATTAATTTTCCTCTCAATAATTACAATCAATTAGACATTACTATATACTACTTGGAAATTTTATGTTTTAAGTTGGTTTTGGAGAATTCCATAATTTTAATTTGTATAGATGTAAATTTTGTAAGACATGTAGAAAATGTTATTTCTTTTTAGTTTTTATCATTCATTACCTGATAAGGTACTAAACTGTGATGTTTTCCATGTTAAAAGCTTTGTTTACATTGTAAATTTCACTTTTACTGGTCGCTGCCATATTGAATCGAAAACGAGGCCGCTAATTCCGAAAGTTACTAGGTTTAAAATATATCATCTTGATTTTATATACGGGGATAACATGCCTCTAAAGGATTCTTATTTAACTGAAAAATACCTAATTTTTAATAGTTTCACACTTACATTTGGGTATTCCACTTCCTTCTGTACAAATCTGCAAATTACTCGCTTCAAACGCATGTGATTTTTTACCACCGATTGGACGCAGGACAACGTAATGTACCTCCCCCTTTGAAAATTAAGTTGTGGAAAACTACCAATAAGTTCCAGACATAAAATGCAATGGCAAACGGAGTTATCTCCCATGTGATTTACCGTCGCTACATTTGGTCTATTCCCATTACGTCTACTCTAGAATGTCAAAAAATCACCATTTCGTCTACTTGTTTGAATTTAGTGTGTTTACTAGTGAACGAGGCATTTCCCAAAATGCCTCTGGTTCCCTAGTAAACACACTCTTATTTGAATTGAGTAGATAAAATGGGAAATGCATCTTGTTCCCTACTACACACACTAAATTTGAACAAGTAGACAAAATGGGAATTTTTTCATATTCCACAGTAGACGAAATGGGAATAGACCTAATGGGAATGGTACAATCATAGGCCAAGTGGCAATAAACCAGCCTGGGTTAGGCCAAAATGTTTTCATTCACCACCTGAGAAAATTGTGTTGAAATTCAACCATGCATTCACAGGGTTCATTGAAAATGGGCATTTAAGGGGTACCCTTTATTCCAGGAGATGACACAAGTTAATGGATATTACTATGTTTTCGGGTAATTTGGCGTAACGTTGAATTAGGTGCATTCAAATCATTTTCATGTTAATGCGCCGAATAGGACGATGCACAGAATTACCCAAAATGACTGTACTACCTCTCATAGCACATATGTTTGAAAAAAATAGTTATAATTGTTGAACTGAAGAACAGGTATATAGTCTTAATCAAATGAAATAGATGGTAAAATTCATTCTTTATATGCAATTTCAAAGGTAAAAAGTTCCAGTTATTTTAGGAATTTCGTTCATTTTCATTTGACTCATTCAATATTCAGACACTGCTGTAAAAAATTCTGTTGTTTAAATCTTACAAAAAATTGTGACAACAAATATCATATATATGTGTGTTATATGACAAAAAATTATGAAATTTTAACCACAAGTTGAAAAAAAAAAGATTTTCCTATAATACTATTTGAAGCTGCATAATCATTCATTATATGTACATGTAGTTTATATGCTATACAACAGATCATGTTTACTAGTATATGATTTAAGGCAGAGAATATCTCAAAAACATTCCAGTCATCAATTTAGTGCTATTTAAAATAATCCTGAAAATGTTAAGAGTGTGACATTTTATGTGAGATGAACTATTACTATAAGACTAACAGCAGGGGTTGCGCTGGCATTTCAAAACCGAATATGTGTTTTTAACAGTGTTTTATATCATATGAGATATCTTGGAAGTTAGAATAAATTTAATAAAACGCCTTGCCATACTGATCTCTTATTTGGTAAAATCACTATTGCCATATCAAAAGGAAGGTATAGTGGCATCATCATTGTTTAGGAATTTTTAGCACTTTTGTTCTGCTATATGCATATTTCTCTAACATGGTTGTTAAGAGTTAGAATTGAGTTGCATTACGGGTAATTGTTAAAGCAGTTAAAATATTTAACACTGCAAAATGGTAATATATTAGCTGTTTTTTGGTAATCTTTGTATGTTATTTAGATATATGTTTACCTGTGGACAAGATGGAGATGTTAGAGTATGGGAAGGTATTGATGATGATGATGCAGTTTCTCACAAAGTTGGAGACAAGGCCTTTGCCATTGTATTTAAGGTAATATTATACTGTGAGAAATTATTATACCTCAGTATATTTATTCTGTATAAAAAATTAGTTTAGATAAATTCGCTATTTTTTTAAGAATACAAAGAGCCAGTTAATAGTTTCATGACTATTTTCCCCGAGGGAAAAAGTCTTTTTAAACATCACATATTTTCCTGCAAAATTTCATGCTTCTAATTTTATCTTAATGTGAAGTAAAAATCCAAGGATATTGAAAATACTGATTTTTCGTACAACAATAGCCACCTCCAGTGGGGTGGGATTTGCTTCTATGTCCAAGGAGGATTTACCAAATATATTAGAGGAAAAGAATGCAAAAATCCCCCAGTATGTAATAAGGTATCAGTAAATTGTCTTAAGCTATTAATAAGACACTTATTAAATGCATATTCTGGGAATAGTAATTTTATTGTCCCCTTGATACCAACTATTGTCCCTTGGCAATAGATGGTATCTCGGGAACAATAAACTTACTATTCTCCTCATACCCAGTCAATAAGTATATACTGAAAAAAAACACATCAGTCACGAGCAAAATAGAATTGTTTCAAATGGGTTAGATTTAGTATTTAATTGATAATTTAGCAATGTAATATATATATATATATATTTACAGAATAACCGTTTCATAACAGCATCCGACTGTAATACTATTCAAGCCTATACATTTCCAGACGGGGCACCTGATGGGATCATCACACGTTTTACAGCACCTGCTACTCATATGGTCGTAAATAAGTCAGGAAAAAAACTGGTTGCAGGAGCAAGGTATATTTAGTATTACATTATCTATAACAACTTATATTTTACAAGAAACAGTATATCTTTGGTCGGCTGGACCCCAAAGAACCCCAAAATTTTTTTTTAAAACAGCCAAAGTTCTAAAGATCGGAAATTTCAGTGAAGGGTTTTTGGAGTAATGTCAAAATTGTCAGAGTTGAAGCTGAAGTTCAATTAAACACTTTCATCTCATCTGAGCAGTATATTGTCACAACAGTTACAAAAAGAGTAAATTGATCCAGAAAAATGATGGATATTGTATATTTAACTGGGTTTTCTAACAAAAAATCTGGTTATTAGATTAGAAATTTACGATCAGAAGGTGGCTCCAAACAAAGAAGGAAAATCTAGTTTGATGGCAATTTTTTAATACATGTTTTATGTAAAATGTTTTGTTTGTTCTTTTCAGTGATTTTGTGATAAAATTGGTAGATGTTGATACCAGTAATACTAAAACATTGACAGGACATGAAGCACCAGTACTCAGTGTTGCCTTGGATCCACAGGAAGAATTTCTAGTAATATAAGATAAAAACTATCTTATAATATAATTTTTGTGGGTTCCTGAAAAGTCATCGTTTTGAGGACACCAAGTTACATTGTTTTTGTACATTTTTAGGAAATATACATTTCATTTAATAATTAATATCATGATTCCACTGGACCCTAAACAAATATCAAAAATTGTTATACAGCAAAATGTAACAAATCCACAGTATTGCAATGCATATCTGTCCAGAGGTGCCAGCCGATATAATCATTTAAACTGTGAACACAAACACGTTACTAAAACAGGATACATAGGACTTTCACTTAAAGTTCACTTGAATTTCATGAATGTTTTTTCATAAATTATTTTAAAAAATCACAGATTTAAAGTATTAAAAATAATGTATACCATAAAATAAATTATATTGATATTTTCATGTTTAGTTCTTGATATATTAATATGTAAAAATTCAATCAAAGCATACTCAAATTTGGATGAATTCACTGATGATCTGAATTTTTTAAAATGACAAAAATCAAGCTTTTTTATGATAGAAAATTCACTGTTTTATATTTGAAAATTTTCATTTTATATCTAACCAGACTGTAACCCTTCCTGATATTTCAGAAGTGATTAAGCTAGTAGAGTTTACAGTTGAAGGTCAAGATATTTTAAACTTGGGCATCAGATGAAAAAGTATACTTGATTGGTCAATTTTCATAATTTAAATTTTTCAGACCAAAAATGCAATAGAAATATGTGAAGTACATGTTCAGAAACCCTAAGTTTCTATAGAATTCATTAATTTTTCCCAACATTAGGGACTAACGTATTGTTTACATATGGTAAGTTGGCAGATAGGAATTAAATGAAAGAGTTTAATTTTATTTCTTAATAAACAGTTTACCATAGTAAAATTATTTCTTCCAGGCATCATCAAGTTGTGATGGATCAGTTAAAATATGGAAACTTGATGACCAGAAACCTGTAAAGACATTGAACTTGATCCCCAAATGTAGTGATACAAGGTAAGGTTAGATATCTATTCTAAGATTCCTGGCAATAAACGTATAATAAACAAAATGAGAACTAATTGGCCGGGTTGCACGTAATGCAAATGTGACATAGTATGGTGAATGTTGGAGGGATGGTTGGCATTCAGGGATCTATTTTGTGTAATCAACTCCTCCTACATCTTTAAACCCACATCCTTCGAAATTTTGTAGGATGTTTCTGGACATAATGAAGATGTGCATGAAGGAGTATGATGTTATTTGAATAATTTTTACCCGATTTTCCGTTTTGTGGAACAATTTTTTCAACAATTATATATTGAGGGTATTAATTTTGTGTAATCAATTCCTCATACCACTTTTAACCCAGATATATGAAACTATGCAGAATTTTTATAGTATGATGTCATTTAAATACTATTTTCCAGATTTTCTTTTTTGTAGAACTTGCAGGGCAATATGACATGCAAAAATCCTTTTATACTCATTAAAAGCAACCCGGCTTATTGAGTTTTTGACCCATGTTTTATAACGTTTTATTTTCCTTTTCAGTTTATCTAAGACTTTATGTCGTTTATGCTGGGAAAAGCAGAAGGGGAAAGTAAGTTTAAGCTTTACATGTTCAGCTTAACTTTCAAATTTCTAATCTGTTGCCTTAAATGGTTATGGTAGCAATAGATAAAAGAGTTTCAAATGTGAGCAATTCTTTTTTCTCATGAAGTTTAATTATTGAGGTAAAAAGTGCTATGGTTATTTTATGAATATTGGTGAATTTTGTTCCAAATAGACTTAAAATTTGCAGGAGCTTGCAAGTAATAAATATGAGCAGTAGTAAGAATGTTAAAGGAACCTTACATGCTGTAAACTACAGTGTAAATACTTTGATTGACAATATTTCATTGTATCAGCTGTAATTTCATTAGAAAAGGAGATATGTATTTGATGCTCCTAAATACAAAATCAAGCTTCCCACTACTTTAACTAGATGAAAATTTCCATCTTTTGAGTAAATACTTCCATAAGAATTGTAAAATACTTATCTTATTTATACTGTGTTTCAGTACTTGTATGTACCATTGGAAAAAGAAATACAGATTATTGAAAGAAACACTTGGAATAAAGTTGATAGTATCACAGATAGTAATTTTTCTGGGGTATGACATAATATTTATTATTAAAGTAAAAATATGGTGTTCAAAATATGCTTTCATGTATGTGTTGTATCAATACTCAGCAACCTTAAATTTTCATGGTTCAGCGATTGCTTGAAAAAATGTTTAGTTTTTTTGTCATGTGAATTCCTCACTTATTATGAGTAATAGGATAACTATATGTGGTATATAGGTTCCTTGTAATGTTTAAATGTCCGTCGGACAGGGTTCACCTGACCTCGACCTCATTTCATGGATCAGTGATCAAGGTTAAAGTTACGTGATAAGGTCCGTTTCTCAGATACTATAAGCAGTAGGTCAACTATATATGGTATATGGAATGATTGTAAGGGATACATGTCAATCTGGCAGGTTTATCTGACCTTGACCTCATTTTCATGGTTCATTGGTCAATGTTAAGTTTCTATTGTTTGGTCCTCTTCTCTGATACTATAAGTTATAGATCAGCTATATATTGTGTATGGAATGATTGTAAAGTGTGCATGTCTGTCTGGCAGATTTCATCTGACCTTGACCTCATTTTCATGGTTCATTGGTCATTGTTAAGTTTCTCTTTTTTGGTCCTCTTCTCAGATACTATAAGTTATAGGTCAACAATATACATTTATTTCCCTTCCATTAGTGAAATATGAAGATTTGTTCACCCGAGGAAAGTCATGTTTCCCAAGGGCTTGTCCGAGGAAAACATGACTTTTCGAGGGTGAACGAATCTTCATATTTCACTAATGCAAGGGGAATTAATGATTTATTATACCCCACGCAACGAGTTGCGGAGGGTAAAATGTTTTTGACCCGTCCGTCCGTCCGTCAGTCCGTCAGTCCGTCAGTCCTGTTTCTTGTCATCGCAACTCCTCTCAAACCACACAACAGAATTTCACAAAACCTTTTAAGATAATAAGGACATACTATGTAGTTGTGCATATCGACAGGAAATTGCGATTCAATTTTTTTTCTAGGAATTACACCCCTTTGAACTTATTTACTTTAATGTACTACTGCAACAGTTTGTCATCGCAACTCCTCTCAATCCACACAACAGAATTTCATGAAACCTTTTCAGATAATAAGGACATACTACATAGATGTGCATATCGACAGGAAATTGCGATTCAATTTTTTTTCTTGGAGTTACACCCCTTTGAACTTATTTACTTTAATGTACTACTGCAACAGTTTGTCATCGCAACTCCTCTCAAACCACACAACAGAATTTCATGAAACCTTTTCAGATAATAAGGACATACTACATAGATGTGCATATCGACAGGAAATTTCGATTCAATTTTTTTTCTAGGAGTAACGCCCCTTTGAACTAATTTACTTTAATGCACTACTGCAACAGTTTGTCATCGTTACTCCTCTCAAACCACACAACGGAATTTCATGAAACCTTTTCAGATAATAATGACATACTACGTAGATGTGCATATCAACAGGAAATTTCGATTCAATTTTTTTTCTAGGAGTTACGCCCCTTTGAACTTATTTACTTTAATGTACTACTGCAACAGTTTGTCATCGCAACTCCTCTCAAACCACACAACAGAACTTCATGAAACCTTTTCAGATAATAAGGACATACTACGTAGATGTGCATATCGACAGGAAATTACGATTCAATTTTTTTTCTTGGAGTTACACCCCTTTGAACTTATTTGCCTCACTATACTATTACTGTTGACTCCTCTCGCTTGGAATTTAAATTTCCCAACATGCTCCCATTCAAATTAGGATAAATATGTGAAGGTAAGCATTTGATTGTGTTCATTTTACTTGTGAAGTGAGATTTTGTTTCTCCAGTGACAATATGAAGATGTGGGGTATGTGAGCGTGCTCACAAAGGTTCTTTAATTCCACTATCCCTAGTGTATTTCGAATAACTGGGATATGATGGTGAAACACGAATCTGAGAGGGAAACACGATGTTTTGTTCAATATCACATGGGATAGTCGCAACCAGCGAAATACGTTCATTACTATGAATTATTATATATAATGGAATAATACATGTATGTGGTGTATGGAATGATTGTAAGGTGTGCATGTCTGTCTGACAGGTTTCATCTGACCTTGACCCCATTTTATGGTTCATTTGTCAAAGTTAAGTTTTCTTAATGAGGTTTGTTTCTAAGATACTTTAAGCAATAAGTTAACTAAATTTGGTGTATGGAATGATTGTACGGCCTACATGTTTGTCTGATAGGGTTTATCTCATCTTGACTTCATGTTCATTCATCAAAATGTTAATTTAAGGTAAAGCTGATGTACCGTATTTTACGGTGTTTAGGTCGATAGGCCGTATAGGTCGAATTGCTCTTTTTGGGGTAAAAGTTGGGATTCAGTATCAGATAGGTCGAGGCGTCGTATAGGTCGATCGGAGATGAACGACTTCTAGACACAGAAAAACATCGGTAAGTATGGGTAAGTATTAGCTCAGTAACTCTGTATCCATTCAACAAATGTAAAATTTGACTTTCCACTCGATTGACATGTGTTTACTCGCCATGTTTTTTCAAACCGGTGAATCATTGCGCAGGTGTGAATAAGAGTTATTGTTCTTTATTTACACTGGGTATACACTGACAATCGATGATATTACAGATTTCATTGGGTATTCAATGAACAGTTGTCTTTAGTGATTAAAAATATTATTATTCTCACATTTCTGAAACTACATTTATTTATAAAAAAAATGCATAAATTATGTTTCCATCCCAATAAAAAACGTATTTTATTCATAGTTGTCCCGAATATTTTTTTTTTTATTGTTACATGATGCAGTTCCTCCTTGACAAAATCGTAAAAATAAACAACACAAATTCATGTTAAATATATTTTATTTGACTTAATTACATTGTTAATATAAACGGCAGCCATCCCAGCAGTACCATTGCTCCAAAAATCTTTGCCAGCAAGCTCTACAAAAAACAAATCAAATTCTGTGACTATTTTTCTTGCCGGTGGGTATTTTTCCCCAAGACAATTTTCGATTTTGGACACAGATAGGTCGAAACGCCGTATAGGTCGACCAAACAATTTTCTGGGAAAAAAATATCGACCTAAACACCGTAAAATACGGTAAACTTATTTTTTTTTACTTTCAGCATAAATTCAATTATGAACACTAAAACAGGCGAGACATTTCAGAGTGTTTACTGTTATATATGTATATCAGGCCCTATAATATGTTGGTACACCTTGTATGGAATTGCGACTGAATTGAAATTATAGTTTTTGAAGATCTAACGCAGAACTCAAATCTTTTTATTTCACATAAATTTTATTAATTTTTGTTAATGATATTTAACCATTATATCCTATGTTTTATATATATATATTTAAGATATACTCAGTTTTATCCTTGTCACCAGATGGCCAACATTTAGCTGCAGGATGCTATGATGGCAATATTCTTATATTTAATACCAGTTCAAAATCCTGTGTTGATAGGTATGATATATTGTTTAATATTACCTTCATATATAGACAGTTTAGAAATTTATATTTGAATCTTACAATAAAACCTAAATATATAGCTGATTGCAAAATTAATACATTTCCAGTATTGTCAATTTTTTTGTGATCTGTCTTTCACATATTTTTTCAGTTAAGGATCTCCTGTAAAGTTATATTAAATAAAGTTTATTATTTTAAGAGTGGTAGAATACTGTTATTTCCACATTCTAAGAAAATCTTCACACTTCACTAGTGAAATAAATTCTGTTCTATCGTTCACGGAAGTGATGCAACAATAGACATCGCCCGTGTCATTGCTATACAAATGTTCAAATAAAATCACAATCTTTCATAATATATATTCTTACTAAATCTTTTTACAATGATAATGTAAGAAAAAAGAACTTGCCTTGAAATTTAAAACCCAAAATCCACATCTTGTGACTGAACAAAGCTATTTATTCACTCATGGAAAATGGGTTTTCAGAAGTTAATGTGTTGTTTGGCCAATCATGGTTGATTTTATCTATTCAGATTTCAAGATTGAATACTTGAATACTATTTCTATAGAAATAGGATTTACCACTTCGAAATGAATTAAACACATGTGGATTATATATTAGTGATAACTTATTTTACACTTACACTGTGTTCATAGATTTATTTACAAATGAATTTTTGTTACAGTTTTAAACATGATAATGGATTTACAATAACAGCTTTAGCATGGAATCCAAATGGTGAACCAGAAATAGCTTTTTGTGATAGAGAGGTATTCATTTCTTAAATTCAGAGAGATTTGTTATTTGCCAGGTTGTGTCTGTTGATATAGATTTAAGGTTTTCATTAGTAACAAATGATTTTACAAGTCATTTACAGTTTGGCAAAGACCGCTGGTTGAATTTGAATACCCTGAGTATTTATTCATGATAATTTGGAAGATGACCAAATTTATATTTTCTTGGCTGTGCTTCAACCAAACTATAAAATAAATGGTTGTATGACTAACTGTATGCAATCTAATTAGAAACCGATCTCTCATCGCTCCCATTTTCTGATATGTTGCGTGGGAGATCTAACGAAACCCGCTTTGAGGTCACATGTGAGTGACCTCGTAGGTGTGTCCTGTTCAACCAATGAAATTGCGGCTTCCGCGATCTTGGAAGTTGATCGTGTGGTAAAGGGATGTAACTCATTTTATTAACGAAGAAATCGTCAGTCCCCAGAATTCATTCGGATCTTCTTTAACGATTAGATCTAAAGGAAAACTTTTTTGATTCGCTTATTGATAGGAAGTCAACTCATTTGCATATCATTATAAATTCATAAGTTCCAGTTCACTCACATGTGACCTCAAAGCGGGTTTCGTTAGATCTCCCACACGACATATCAGAAAACGGGAGCGATGAGTGATCGGTTTTTAATTAGATTGAACTGTATGCAAGTAGATTTTTGATTTCAAAGTACTTAACACTGTTTTTTTAATGAAAGTTATTACCTCGATAATACAAAGATAACCTTTTCTTAACAATACATTTAAAGCTGCATCTGAATCCTGTCTTTGTTTATGAACATTATGTTATGCTCTGCTTATACATGTACTTTAATAAAGGAGCTTATGTGGCTTGATGCTTTTTGGCTTAATCTATGCATTGACAAAAGGGGGGAAAATTGACAAGGAAATGTAGACTTCTTTTTATTCAGCTGCTTGGCAAGATTTCCAAGAACAATTTGAAAAATAATTGGTAAGATTTTTTTCCTTGCAGGGTCAGTTAGGAATGCTTGAAGAGGTCTCACTTGAAAGAACTGTGAAGGTAATAAGAATAATCTTCATCAAATCTTTGTAGAATTTGATATACAGTGAATATTAGTGTAGTATGTCGCAACCAGATATACAGTGAATATTAGTGTAGTATGTCCCAACCAGATATACAGTGAATATTAGTGTAGTATGTCCCAACCAGATATACAGTCAAAATTAGTGTAGTATGTCGCAACCAGATATCTTTGAATCTTTGAAAGGTATATGCTGTCAGACCAGGAAAAATACATTTTATCTTGAAATTTTCAAATTACATATTCCAAAAAAGAGATTTTTAATTTCTTCATTTTTCATTGTAATCCAGAAAACATGGTAACCATTGTTTTGGAAACAGGAGATATTTTCAGCCATATTGATCTCTTCTTGTGTATGGTTCAGTACTTTTGAAGATGAAATTGAAATACTATCACCATGGCCTTTTTATGGTTCTATTATGTTGGTTTTATTTCTTAAAGTTTTGGTTCATTTGAAAAGATCATCAAGATTGTTTTCTTCATCATACGGGCAAGTTGGTCATACAACATCATTGTCTTGTTCATCTCCTGTGTTTACTTTTTGTAAGAAAAACTCATCGCCAAATCAAAAGTTTTTTTTATAAATATGAACACAATAGACACATAACACATAAACAATACAAATAAACAGTACAGACACAGTCACAAAATATATACATGTATATATATACACAGAGTTTATTTCTTCACATCTTGACACTGGGTATTGAGCACACCAGGAAACTATTTATCATCGATGACTTCAATACAACATACAATGTATTTCTCTTGCACATCTTGTTTACTGAATGATTATCCTAACAATTTTCAGATTTTTATAGCAAAATAAGTTTTTAACCCATGTGCTAATTTGAATACCAATCCTCTTCAAAGAAATTTTAAAAATTAAAAAAAAAAAAAATAATTCATTAATTTTGATAGCTTTGTTTGATGCTCTAATTAGGCCAACTAAAATTAATTAGTAGATTTTTATCCAACTTTTTGAAAAAAATGGGGCGGGTGGGAGGATTTTATTTTTTATTTTTTATTTCATATGAAACTATTTTGGAAAGTGTTATTAATATGTAAACGTTATAAAATGGCTTGTATATGTTTTTATTCCAGAAACATGCACAATAGAAATTTCAACTCCAATCTCTGCAGACTTAAGCTGACCAAAAGACATCTAAAGGTCACAAAAATAGTCGAATCACGAAAACCATGTTGACTTGTTACAGGAAGTTAACAAAAAACAAAATTATTGACACGGATACCGGTAACGGAGATAAACAAAATCCGGAAATCTTAAATTTTAGAAAATAAAAAAAATCGGGGGCGGCACAATTTTCGAGGGGCGGGCGGGGATGAAAATCTATCAATTAATTTTAATTGGCCTTAGCACTAATTAATTAAGTCACAAACATCTAGGAGTAAGAACAAAGATCGACTGGTCGGCACGAAGTCAGTATAATGTGTCCGAGTGGGGTGATATGTCTTCCTGCGGACAGTTACCTCGTGAGCTAGCACGTTAAAATTTCGGCTCAACGTGTCGGACTAGTATAAAGCGGGGATCATATTCATTACCATATCAACATGTTCTCGTCCTGATATGTACATGGTTGCCACTGGACGTTAAACAATAATTCATCCATCCGTACATCGGTTGGGTTGTTGATAAATGGTTGTGTGACCTATCTAGTTTGTTACTGATTCCACAAACTAGGAAAGCTTTCTGTATAAGGGTTGATCTTTCTTTCAGTTCTTTGTAGGCTGTCTCAATCCAGTCTAAAATGTCTTGTGGTGTGGGTGACTTGATCTTTTGTGTTCATTCGTCTTCAGTTTGTTGTCGAATCAAATTACACCAACATCTTCTCAGAGTATGCTTAAAGGGTTTATTAATGGATATTTCAAGAGGTTGAAGCTTGGAGGTACAGTCACCAGGAATAATAACTTGCATGATCTTTCTCTGTTTCAGCGTAGATTTGACCATGTCTGTAAGGTGTCCACGCAAGGAATCCATCACTAAAAGTGATTTCTTCCCAACTCTTACCTAGATTTCTTTAATGAAGCGTACCATCAAGGGCTCAGTCTTCACCCCTTCTCATTAGCGGTTACAAGAAACTCATTTGGAACTTGCAGTTTTGGTACTGTTTTTCTTTTAAATATCACCATTGGTGGATGGATGTCTCCATTAGGGATACATGACAGTACAACGGTCAGGTGGCATTTCTCTGCACCATTGGTACATACAGAAACTGTCTTCACCAATCTTATTCAGGGTCTTATTTGGTACCAAATAAAAAAACATTGGGGCTTTGTCCATATTACCAATAAACAAAGAGTGGTACTTACCCTTCTCTCTCCATCTTTTAAGAAGTCGTAGAACTGTACAAGTTATATGTGAAGATTGGCAGGCAAATTTTTGAGCTAAATACGTCTTGGCTTTCAAAGTCAGATCATGTCGTTCACAGAAACTAACTGCCCAACCATGGGATGCCTCAAAGTCTGGGTTGTATTTTCTAATGACACTGTGTACTGGCATATGTCGCTGCCACATGTCGATAAACCATTTAACCAACTTTTGTTGAACCTCAGCAGGATAACTGATTGGTCGGCCAGCCCCTTTCTTATTCCCTGGTTGGGTTTGATCTAAGTCTAACTTGGTCCAGCCTATAATGGTGGACCAAGGGATACTGAAAACGGTTGATGCCCTAATAACATATGTTTCATTAGCAAAGTCTTTTTTTCAGTTACCAATAACCTCTACTTTATATTGTTGGCGAAGACAAGACTGATATGGAGACAGAAACTGTGTCTAATTTGCCCCTTTTCTCCCTGCACTTATCCATTACAGATTCAGTGACAGCCACCTCCGACCCTGCACTGCAATTATCCATTACGGACTCAGTGACAGCCACTTCCTTCCATTTGCTGCACTTGTCCATTACGGACTCAGTGACAGCCACTTCCTTCCATTTGCTGCACTTGTCCATTACAGACTCAGTGACAGCTCTCCCTGGTTAACTAGAACTAGGCTTGAAAAAAGTCAGTAATTTTTCACTTCATTTTGAAACTGATAATTTTGAACCAAATCTAATTCGTTTACAGCATTTTCACAAAATGTACAGCCCTTACCGACCCTCTTCACTAAACTGAACCAATAAAAAAAATAGCAAATTTTTACTTCCGTGATTATTGAAATCAAATGAAATCAAATGTGTCAACACATTGGTGTCATGTATTACTTGTCATAATAGGACTTAATTGGACTATAATAGAAATCAATAAAAAAGTCACATATATTTTATTACTCTGGGAAGGAAAAGTTTTAGTTATGTGTACACAACGTTTACCTGTAAACATATGTCCTGTGTGTATCGATGTACACGACTGTTCAAACCCAACACACTGGCTGGATTTACATGAAATGTCGGAATATTGACGTTGTTGTGGAAACAATGCCATCTTGTACATTAATAAAAATGATTTACATTATTACTATCTTTTTGTTGTAAACCTTCAAAATACTGATGATTTTCTCTCAGATAGCTTTGAATCTTGTGATGTGAATTTTTGATTTTTTTATGACCGAAATTTCAGAAAGTGTAATAAAGTTGTAGTTTTTTTAAAATTGCCTTTTTAACAAAACCTGAAAAGTGTCGAAAAATTAAATTGCCGAATAAGTAGAGTAAGTACGGTAACTGCTTTGCGATTAACAGACTAATTTAACGTTACTTTAATGGTAAAAGGAATAAAGAGGGTTGCAATTAAGTGGAATTGACTTTACTTTGTGTAATTGTTCTTCACTAGAATCTGGGTTCAGAACTAGGTGGAATTCACTACCGTGAAGGTCAATCATTATTTCAAGAGTCAAGTCTAGAGTTCAATGATGATACAAGCACTTTGTATGATTGGTCACAAAACACAATATAGGAATATGCCACATACAAGTGTAGCCCTCAAAAAGATAGTTTCCTTCTGTGAAGGCATCTAGTTTTAACAACTGTTCCTCTTTTTCAGGGTAAAACAGAACAGAGAGCTAAGGAAACAATTGGTATATTTGAAGATGAAGATGATGATTTCTTGATACAGGCAACCAGTGAAAAAGTAGCAGAAGATGATCATCAACCAATGGATGATGGGAATGACAGTGATTTGGATTTACCAGTATCAAAAATTAGACCATTACCTGATCTTGATGGTATATTTGAAGATATTTTTACTGTTTGATTAAATTTAGAAAGGGGCATTTCAGAATTACAGGATATTGGATTAGTCAACCTCCAATCAAGAACTGAGAAATCGATAGACAATTAAGCAACAGTCATTTTATGGTCAATAAATGAGGTGGCAATGTCATAAGACAAGCACAAAGTTTTAAAGATTCATATATTGTTTCCATAAAGATAAGGATGTGAAGTTAAAGTGTTCACAGGATTTCTACAAAGGTGTTATATTATGAAAATTCTAATATGGGCTGCTGAAAACGTCATTAAAACAAACCCGTGTTTAAATTTTCAATAAACAACGACCCGTATGAATTGACGACATGACAATATGTTTAGAACGAAAAAATGTCATTGTTTTCAATGGGGTCGGCAAATTGAAGACGTTTTTCAATTGTTTTTCTGTATTAGAATCAAAATAATTCATCGATGCCCATGTTTTGTGGTCGATTTTATCGCAGGACGGCCATATTTCTGTGAACTTTACCCCTTGTTCTGCTCAGGGTAAAATTTCGACAGAAATTTAGTGCACCCTTGGTAAAATTTCAAACAAATCCCAACGTCCATGAATTATTTCTTAATTAATCTGTATTATGGTAATAACATTTTATAAGGCAGTCTTTTGCTGATCTTTTGTTTTGCAAATCATGTAAGAAAAAAATTGTATATAACTGAACTTGGCAAGTATCAACATTTCATAACTTGTTCTAACTTAAATAATACAGGAATATTCTTTATTAACTATATAACTAGATGAAGATTCAAGAAAAGGTGACTCAGATAATGATGATGCTTCAAGTGCTGCATCGGAACCCATCCCAGTTCCTAAACCAGTGATAGTGGATGGATTCAAACCTACTCCAATGCAAGGCTCATTTCAGTGTGGATCAACACCAGCTCATCTCTCTAGTAGATACATGGTTTGTGTACTTTGTTTAGATATTGTAAAGGAATGATTCTTGTAAATATAAATTTTACCTGTGTTGAATAATTATTTGATGCTGTAGGTCTAGTATATTCCATTTTTAGCTCACCTGGCCAAAGGCCATGTGAGGTTTTGCTATCACTTTTCGTCCGTCGTCCGTCGTCCGTCCGTCCGTCGTAAACTTTTCATTCAAACATCTTCTCCTCAGAAACCATTTGGCCAATTCCAACCAAACTTTGCATGAGTGGTGTATGGAAGGTCCTCAACAAAGTTTCCTCATTTAGTTCTGATTGGTCAAGAAACATGGCCACCAGAAGCAATTCTTGTTTCTGATTGGCTGATTTTCAAAAATCTTCTCCTCTGAAACGGCTGGGCAGATTGGATCGAGGCTTCATAGGAATGATATATGACATGTCCTTCACAAACGATCCTCATTTTATATTGATCCGATGAAAAACATGGCCGCTGTTGCTAAAAATAGAACATAGGCGTAAATTGCTGTTTTTTGCTTATAACTCAAAAACCGTTACAGATATCGAAAATCTGACTGGGGTAAAATTGATCAGCATGACAAGATCTACCTACCCTTAAATTTTGAAGGAAATTCCAAAACCCATTTAGGAGTTATTGCCCTTTTTTTGTCAAATTTTAAAAATTTTAACATTTTTTGTCATTTATCTCCAAAACTATTTGAGATAGAAGTGAAATTTAAATTTGAAAAATGTTTGCCATGTTGAGATCCACCTACCCTGAAATTTTAAAGGAAATCCCAAAACCGATTTAGGAGTGGTTGCCCTTTTTTTGTCAAATTTTCAAAATTTTTTAATTCAAAAATCTTCTCCTCTGAAACTGCTGGGCCGATTGGTTTGAAACTTAATAGGAATGATCTATGACATGTCCTCTACAAACGATCCTCCATTTATTTTGATCTGACATAAAACATGGCTGTCGTAGCTAAAAATAGAATATAGGGGTGCATGTGTTGTTTTTGGCTTATAACTTAAAAACGGTTACAGATATCAAAAATCTGACATGGGGTAAAATTGATCAGCATGACAAGATCTACCTAACCTGAAATTTTGAAAAACATGCTAAAACTTATTTAGGAGTTATTGCCCTTTTTAGCTCACCTGGCTATTGCCAGGGTGAGCTTTTTGCCATCACTTGGCGTCCGTTGTCCGTCCGTCGTTAGCTTTTCATTCAAACATCTTCTCCTCAGAAACCATTTGGCCAATTCCAACCAAACTTTGCATGAGTGGTGTATGGAAGGTCCTCAACAAAGTTTCCTCATTTAGTTCTGATTGGTCAAGAAACACGGCCACCAGAGGCAATTCTTGTTTCTGATTGGCTGATTTTCAAAAATCTTCTCCTCTGAAACCGCTGGGCCGATTGGTTTGAAACTTAATAGGAATGATCTATGACATGTCCTCTACAAACGATCCTCAATTTATTTTGATCTGACATAAAACATGGCTGTCGTAGCTAAAAATAGAATATAGGGGTGCATGTGCAGTTTTTGGCTTATAACTTAGAAACCGTTACAGATATCAAAAATCTGACATGGGGTAAAATTGATCAGCATGGCAAGATCTACCTACCCTGAAATTTTGAAGGACATCCCAAAACCCATTTAGGAGTTATTGCCCTTTTTTCGTCAAATTTTCAAAATTTAACATTTTTCGTCATTTATCTCCAAAACTATTTGAGATAGAAGTGAAATGTAAATTTGAAAAATGTTTGCCATGTTGAGGTCTACATACCCTGAAATTTTAAAGGAAATCCCAAAACCGATTTAGGAGTTGTTGCCCTTTTTTGTCAAATTTTCAAAATTTTTTCATTCAAAAATCTTCTCCTCTGAAACCGCTGGGGCGATTGGTTTGAAACTTGATAGGAATGATCTATGACATGTCCTCTACAAACAGTCCTCAATTTATTTTGATCTGACATAAAACATGGCTGTTGTAGCTAAAAATAGAATATAGGGGTGCATGTGTTGTTTTTGGCTTATAACGTAAAAACCGTTACAGATATCAAAATCTGACATGGGGTAAAATTGATCAGCAAGACAAGATCTACCTACCCTGAAATTTTGAAGGAAATCCCAAAACCCATTTAGGAGTTATTGCTCTTTTTTCGTCAAATTTTCAAAATTTAACAGTTTTCGTCATTTATCTCCAAAACTATTTGAGATAGAAGTGAAATGTAAATTTGAAAAATGTTTGCCATGTTGAGGTCTACATACCCTGAAATTTTAAAGGAAATCCCAAAACCCATTTAGGAGTTGTTGCCCTTTTTTGTCAAATTTTCAAAATTTTTTCATTCAAAAATCTTCTCCTCTGAAACCGCTGGGGCGATTGGTTTGAAACTTGATAGGAATGATCTATGACATGTCCTCTACAAACGATCCTCAATTTATTTTGATCTGACATAAAACATGGCTGTCGTAGCTAAAAATAGAATATAGGGGTGCATGTGTTGTTTTTGGCTTATAACGTAAAAACCGTTACAGATATCAAAAATCTGACATGGGGTAAAATTGATCAGCAAGACAAGATCTACCTACCCTGAAATTTTGAAGGAAATCCCAAAACCCATTTAGGAGTTATTGCTCTTTTTTCATCAAATTTTCAAAATTTAAGAGTTTTCGTCATTTATCTCCAAAACTATTTGAGATAGAAGTGAAATGTAAATCTGAAAAATATTTGCCATGTTGAGGTTTACCTACCCTGAAATTTTAAAGGAAATCCCAAAACCCATTTAGGAGTTATTGCCCTTTTTTGTCAAATAAATTTTCCCTGAACAATTGAACCAATTGCAACAAACTTGGTCAAATAGTTGATTAATTGTCCAATGAAAACCAGACTCCAGGTGAGCGATACAGGCTCTGGTGAGCCTCTAGTTTGTTTATACTTTAATTATAGTTTTTTGTTGTTTAGTATTTTTGAGTAATGTATTCTGTTGGAATTTAAGAATAACTTTGAGTATTGTTTTTCCTTATCACAACAGCACTTTAAAATGGAAATGGATTTGACTCTTGATTTCAGCTGATTCTGATTTGTGGGTTTCATTGTAGGAAATTCAGATAAAACCGATTCTCGGGGGAATGTTTTAGAACGTAATTATGTTGATTCATTGAAGTATACTAATAGTGGAAGGCTTTAATTCTCTAAAAAAATGATTTTCAGGTGTGGAATTTTATTGGAATTATCAAACAGTACAACACAGAGGAAGAAAATTCTATAGACATTGAATTTCACGACACAGCTGTACACCATGCTATGCATGTAACAAACACTAGTAATTTTACTATGGCAGATATGTCATCAGAAGCTGTTATATTAGCCAGTCAGAGTGATGAAGATAATCCAAGGTCAGTTTATTTACATTTTATTACATGACTTTTCAGTATTAGCTGTGGTAATATTTCGAAAAAACAAACATACCTGCAACTTAGGCTTAATTTTTATAAGCTGCACAGCATTGTGTCATCTGAAGAGGTTTTTTCTATTTATATTAAATATAACAAGTAAAAAGAAGAAATGTAAGTCTTTTCTGATACTGATTTTATCATGGCTATCCAATAACAAACCTGATAAAGGCAGTACAGGTATCAGAAGACAGATTGCCATTGTTCTATGTATACACGTGTAATCAATCATAAAATAAATTCTAATTTACATTTGTTACATTTACAGTTATGAATAAGATATATTTTGTAGTGTGAAAACATTAAAATTTGCTAAAGGGAATTTTATTAGAATTATATATATATGTATTCCAGTAAATTAACATGTATGCACTTTGGGTCCTGGGATAGCTGTAAAGAGTGGACTGTACAGATGCCTGACGGAGAAGATATACAGGTATATTTGTATGAAATATTGATAAAAGTAGAAAAAAATGAGACTTGTCATGAATATTTAATTACCATTATGATTTATTATGTTCCGGATACCATAAAATCTAGTATCAAAAGATCTCATACATGTGTAACCGGTGTTCTCTCAGAGGCAACAATAAAACACTACTGAGGTTCAAGGGTTCATTATTTATTTTGGAACTCGACAATAAAAATAGTAGCCCTGCAATACAATAACAATATTTTAATGAATGGAAAGAGAGATAACTCTACCATTACTACAATTTATAATCAATGAAAATTAAGTGTTACCCTTAAGTAAAACATGTGGCTACTGGATCCCATAAAATGAATAGTGCTGAAAGTGCTGTGTCTTAATCATGTAGTTATTCATGTAACAATGAAAATTTTGAATTTCAGGCAATAACTATTGGTGAAGACTGGATTGCCATAGCAACACAGGCCAGAAATGTTCGATTGTTTACATTGGCTGGGGTACAGAAAGAGATTTTCAGTATACCAGGACCTGTTGTTTGTATGTCTGCTCACACAAACCAACTAATAGTTGTATATCACAGAGGATTAGGTAATTAACGATTTCATTAAGTATGCATTTAATAAGTGTCACATTGCCCAACAGTTTACACATGATTTTTGAGTTTTGTACTTTGACTTGGCTGTCTGACATTAAGCAATCCGTATTTTACAGTGATCCATAGAGTACAAAAGATTTAATTACATATTAGACATATTCATGCAATACTGGTTCCTGTCAGTGCTTCATGTTAAGGCTCATTACAGCTACATTACAGCTACATTATGCACATACATGTATCAGTGTTAAATGTTGAACTAAAAAGTGAAATTCAGTGAATTTGAGAGTGTTCATTATACCATCTACAATTAGTGGGGAGTGGGAGGGATATAAGTTACTATGTACGTCCATGAAGTCACACTGCTAAAACTTTACACAAATATAGTACACCATATAAAGATCTGCATTAAGCAAAATAATTCCTGGCTAATTGATGTGGAGGTAATTTAACTTGCAAAACTTGATATTTTATTCCGTGTCGTTTTGTGAGCTTTAATCTGTTGTCAAAGCTTTGATCCATAAGAAAGCAAGTTTGTTGTAAATAGGTAAAAAATACAGTTGAACTTCATCGATGACTTGAACTTCATCGATGACTTGAACTCTTTGAAAGTCCCATCAATTTTCCCTTTATTTTCATGTTTAAAAAGCCTGTTTTCTTGAACAGCAATTTCTAGGAAAGTCGAACAAAGAATTGGTCCAGACAATGATAAAATTGTTTGTTTTACCATGGAAAACTCAAATTCAGTAATTAAATGGACAATCGTGTTACCTGATACTCATAAAAATAGGTGATTCTGACAGGTAAACATTTACTATTCTATGTAATAAAGATGTCATGATAACTGTTAATTAGTGATTTATAACATGTTTAATTCTAATTTAGAAATATTTCATGGCAATGAGTAGCTATACCAATTTATATATTGTATGGCCGTGGCAGTTTCTGTGCTTGAACAAAATTGATTTAGACAGTCCGTTGGAGTTCAAGCTATCAAAGTTCTACTGTATTGTCAAGTTTGAATCAATACATACACATTTACAGTATTAACTTTCTGAATGTATCGTAGCCTATGTACATGTGTATTTCACAAAACAATATATAAAGTTTGTATATCAGTTATGTGTGTTTGTTGTAGCCATTCCTGGAGATCAGTGTTTAGGAACCATATTAATGATAGTAGATGGGAAGAAACATAATATATTGAGTGGTGAGCCACTTCCATTATCACCAAAGTCAACTGTAGCATGGATGGGGTAAATAATAGACATATCATTTATCATAAACTTGAGTTATATACTGTATTTTCTGGAGTATAAGTTTGTGTGGACTACAGGTCTAATTGATACTTTCTCCATAGACTTATAATGGTAAAATGGTCATTTTGATTTTAAAGTAAAAAAGTCTCGACCTACAGGCAGGAAAATACGGTATTTTGAATAGATCTTATAACTACATGTGAGTATAAAATCTTATACTTGAATATAAAATATAATTATGTCTATATACATTTGTAGTTTGATGTTTAAATCATGGTTAGATTCATTTATTTCAGTATTATTTACACTATTGTTTTTCTTGAGACAAAGACTAATTAATATGATATGCTGTATTTGCTTTTCAAAAAAGGTCTTGCCCTAATCACACAAATGATGCCAATGTCATAAGTTAACACCAGATCAACCGTAAACGCATAGTTGTACATTATTAAAGTTGATCATCAATTGCTTATATTTGTATACATTTCTTACAAAAATGTGTGTTTAATTTGTTTTAAAAGTATGTAGCATTTTTTCTGTGTGAAAATGATTACGGCTTACTTGAGAATATAGCTTATACGTAGGAGTCACTTCAATTACAAAAATAATGCATATACATTGTAACTTATCAGTATTAAAATACATGTGTAATTCATTAATGGCATGATCCAGATATATTTATTTACTAATATTATTTTTTCCCGGTAATGTGGCATGAAATGTTCTAAGGTTTGAAGGCATAATGAAATAAAGTTACTTTTTTGCAATAGAAAAGATTGCGAATTTGTTTACATTAAATGCACACTCTATAGACCGTTTCTTGTTAGCATTTTCCATTTTTATTTTGTAGATTTTCAGCAGAAGGAACACCATTCTATATGGACTCCACAGGCACCGTGCGCATGTTCAACAGGAAATTTGGACCAAATTGGATCCAGGTTGCAAATACAAAGTCACATGTAAGGGTCTTTATTTTACCTTAATAGAATTGAAGAGATAAATGTTTTCAAGCAAGAAAATCTTTGCATTTTTTATAAAGAGATTTTTATTGACATACAATTTTTTTAATGTGATACTTATTTAATGGTATTCATTTTTAGCACGGAATGTTATCTGTATGAGAAATAAAAATCATATAAATTGAATTTTCATATTTCAGACCAAAGGAAAGTCAGATCATTACTGGATTGTAGGTGTTAATGAGAACCCTCAGCAGCTTAGGTTTGTTTAATAAATATATTGGTTACATGTAGAATTTTGATCAGTTGAAAAAGAAAGGAAAGACTTGTAGATTGAAAACATTAGAAAACAACAAATCAGAAAAAAACTTTAGAGGTCTAAAATAATTTAACAAATCCTGCTGCTACTCTATTCATACTACATGGCATATATGTTTTGTTCTTAACTTATAGTTCTCATGACTTTGGTGATTAAAGATAATTTCTATCATTTAAGTCATTTTAATTGTTTGATTGAGTTTTAACTGTTTACCACAGATAGCTAATACAGACAAATGAAATAGTGACTTAGCTGTTTGAAGTAGATAATTTTTTTACAATCTCAGATTTATCAATAATACTTATACAGGTATGAATAAACTTGATCACACAATTTTTCATAGAAGAAATATTTCATTTGTGCTGATCAAAATTTGCAATCTACAAATTTAAAGAATCCAGTTTATCGTTTGATTTTATATAAAAATTCAGTATATCATATGTCTTTTGATATTTTAAGTATGACAAGTGTTGACACCATACAGAATAAGATTTAAAATCATAAGTTGATGCAGGATAAGTGCATTTAATTCTCTAACATCGGTGTTGATTGACTTCTACCATGGAAAACCCCAAAATAAATTGTATTCAAAAGTAATGAACTGAAAACCAACAAAATTTTTATATTGTACAAATAAGAAATATTACATTCTGTATTAATGTTTGAATATTTTCAGGTGTATACCATGTAAAGGATCAAGATATCCTCCCACATTACCACGTCCTGCTGTAACTGTGTTACCATTCCAATTACCCCTGTGTGAAATGCATACAGAAAAGAGTCAATATGAAGTACGCTTATTATTTTGTGGTATTGAAGTCTCCTTTTCTGTTTTTCTATTACAGCTATCAGTTCTGCTAAACCTAACCTACATGACCTAAAAAGACAGGTTCCTTTATTGAACAGTTTTTGAAATTGAGGACAGGGGACTCTTACTTGTTTTTGCTTGCTTATATTTCTTTTTGTGTGACAATGTTATTTGTTTACGTATGTCACAAGCTTGTTTAACTTATATTACAATAAAGTAAACTTTTTGTAACTTTTTATAATTGTACATGTAGATTTCTTTAGGAATTATATTGATAAAAAAGCCCTTTGTGATAAAAACTTTAAAATATTTTTACTACAATTATTTAAAAAATATGACATAAAATATAAAAGTTTTTTTTAAGTAGAGTTTAATGTATATGTGTATTTTATAACATTGTTAACGATCGTACAAGAGATGGAACAAATATATGAGAAAAGATAAAGTATACAGTCTTAAAAAATATTACTATGTAGTTTGTTTTTTGTGTTATGTTTGAAATCTAGATATTACAGATATGATTTAATATTAGGGCTTTTTCAAAGTTAATGTGTTGAAGGGTGAAGATTGGACGGTACTTTTGACAACATTTGATAATATTATGAATTTTTTTAAACAAGAATTAATGCATAGATTTTGGCAGCGCTAATAAAGTAGACCATTTAATCATATTTAACTGTTTAATTACAGGAAACATTACTGAGAAATCACCTGTTTGCCAACCACTTTGACCACTGGACATCTCAAGGATTTGAATTTGATTCAAATATGAAACAAGAAGTATTAAAACCTTCTCAAGAAGCTTTGATGAAACTCTTTGCAGTAAGTAAGGTTCATTTAGAAATAAAATTTAAATTTGAGAATATGTAAATCAGATAGTACTTATTATCTGTCAGATTAAAAAGATGAAATTGAAGATACATGTAATTCACCTATTATTTGAAAGAATTACCACGGACCATAGTCGGGAACGTGTTTGGAGAATGCTGCATTCCTTGCATGCTAAAGACCCCTTCTGTAGTTTTCAAAAAAGAGTAGGCTAATGACAGCAACAAAATGCCAAATTATCTGAACCTACCCAACTATCAACCCTTTTACAGTGTCAGTCAAAATGGGTTTCCCTTTCTGTCCAGTCCCCCCCCATTTTTGAATTGGGTCTGATCGTTGAATGGTTCTCATCCAACCCCTATTTGAATTGGGTATGATTGTTGAACTGATTCTCATCCTGAAGAAGCACAAAATATTTGCCACTTGGAGTTAAGTAAACAATCCACTTATTATTTGAAACATTTTAGTTCAACGTTAAGATCCCTTGTGTGAAAAGAAATTTTTTTGTGGAAATCTGTTTATTTTGTATCTGTACTTAAATTTTAATTCTAAATTTACAGAGGGTAAGGATTAATTACAAGCAGTCAAATGTGAGTTGAATGCCATTCTGAAGTGAAAAAAAACAGAGTATAAAATTAACAGTATGCAATTCATTCCTAAGGTGTCATGTTGATGATTTTATTATAGTTGTCAGCAAGATCAGATAGAGAATTCAGAGCTTTAGAAGTTTGTGAAATGATGCCAGATGAACATACACTACAGTTAGCAATTAAGTATGCCAGTCGACTTAAACACATTCAGTTAGCCGAGAGAATCAGTGAGTTAGCCATGAGAAGATCAGAAGAAGCAGCACAAGAGCAGGATGAAGAGGAGGAGGAGGAGGAAGATTTTAGAACAGGAATTGATAACCAGTAAGTTTTTTGTAGTAAAGAAATGAAATTTAATAAAGGATATAGGGAATGTGTCAGTGGAAGAACAAAATAATGGATTGATAGCATAAATAGAAGTACAGAAGATTTATATTGTCAATAAATATTGTGAGCTGAAGACAGTGTAATAATAGACAAACTTCAAGTTTCAATTTGTAAAATGAACTGCTCCACAATTACCTTTGGTAAGTTTGGAGAAAGTCCATATTTGATAAGTGTAAATTCTCACTTTTTTTACATTTGAATGTTGGATTATTCCATTATAAACTCATTTCTAACCTACAAGTGTAGAATCATATACTATAATGCTTACAATCTGTATATATGTAGATATAACCATGTAGACACAGAATGGTCACATACAAATGGTGATACACAGGAGGTCGAGGTAGAAGAAGAATCAAGAATATCTGGTAATAATTTGATTCTTTGACTAATTCTGAGTGGAACTTGTAATCAAAAGCTCAACTGATTTTTGATTGATTGATTTTTTAGTAGTTAATGCCACAGTGGCAATATTTCAGCTGCATCATGGTGTGAACCAGTCAGATTATTAAGTTTGTTTGTTTGTTTGTTTAGTTGGGGTTTTATGCCGCTTTCAGCACATTTGGATATTTCCCGACAACCAGTTTTTGTTGGTGGAGGTACCCGGTAGGAAAATTATCATTCCGCCACAGGTGAGAATCGAACTCACAGCCCCAGTGTTGACAGGCTAGTGATCATTAGTAATGTGACGAACTACCTAGACCACTCGGCCACCAAGGCCCCCAGATTATTAAGAGGTTTATGTAAAAGTATGCACATATCATTAAAATCAGTGTGAATATTTACAGTTGCAAATGAAAACTGAAATAATGGTAAAAACTTTACAATTACATAGATAATAACTATCTATACATAGATTCTAAAAGATCAAAAACCTGAGGTATCTTAAATTATTTTACTTTTAGAGAACTAAAATTACTTAATCTACATTTTGGGCACAAATAGATTTCTTTGGTGTTTTGAGTGTTTCAACAAAGGAATTCGTGTAGGTACTTCTGTGTACGACACATTTGGTAATATTTAATATTAGGTTGAAAGCATGTTTGAGTGGAACAAGTTGACCAAAAATTTTACCTACATATATCAGATTACTGTTTATCACATTATCATCTGTAAAATCATAATTCTGTCAAAACTTATTTAAATTATTTACACATGGCATTTCCGTATATTTCTGTTTTATCAGTAATTGAAAATTTCTGCTTTTCAGTCATGTGAAACAATTGATATAAAAATACATGTATATAAAGCTTATTTTAATTGTCCTGTGAAACAGAATTCAGGGAGATAATTTTCATAATCTTGAGCCCTTTAATAAATCCCATATGAATTATGTGAGTTATGTTTCAATTGTGAGTTAAATATGAATATTATTTTTGTAGGGCCCATATTAAATATAAAACAAAAAGAAGAAAAACCTTTAGCAAGACCAACCCTTTTATCACAAGGACGATCAAATCCATTCAGGGTAAGTTTAGTACTTTAGGGCTATTCCATTTAAATCTATATCCCAGGGGGGGAACGCCTGTTTTTTTAGACCCCATCACCTATGGAAAAAAATTTCAACCTCCCCCCCACCACCAAGAGAATTGTGTAAAGTGTTATACCGACCACCAATAGAATTAACAAATTTAACTAAACCCCTCCACCCACCAGAATTTGATTTTTTTTTCACATCTTAACCAATTTTGAAGAAAAAAATTGCATCACTTATATAGGTCTGGTATCCAAAATGGATTATACAGTTTATGTTACCTGTTGTAAATTTTTAGTGTGTTGCCTTCTACATGTATAGAATGGTGACATAACTTTGGACATCTTGCGTCTCGTCCAAATCAAATGTTTTCCATTCTGGCAGCCATTTCAATTTAGACATACGAGGGTGCATATAAGGAGATATGCCACTGCTAAACCACTACTCCTTCTTAACCACTTCACATAATTCAACCAAACTTTCCCAGAAACTTCGAAATAAATTATATATGATTGCACCTCCTATTCCATTTTTCTTGCAATCAATATTTTACCTTCTAGCAGCAGTTGACATATGAGGATGCTATGGAAAAGGGGGACAGGGTGGCACTGCTAATTCGTTGAACAGAATTCAACATAACTTTCAAAGTTTTCTTAATAAGCCTTTTCAGTATTGCACTTACTTTATTTTTTTTCTTGCAATTTAATATTTTCCAAAACAGCTTCCAAATCAATCCAATATTTCATAACATTTCTGGTTTCCGCCATTGTCGTAAATGAAAATATTGAAGTGGACATTATATTTATATCAATTTCTGTACTTTGTCAACATGTTTTGACAACAGAAGTTAGCAGTTGTCGAACTGAAGCATATTAAGAGTTGTTTATAATAAATTTTGATGAAAAAATGGTCTAGGGTCGCAGCTGAAAAATAGGGTCGGTCGGGAAACCCAAAACAGACATATATTTTTTCTTGGCCTTAGATGCAGATCAACAGATTCCCGTACAATTTTTCCAGCATTTTACAGGAAGTGCCAGCCCACATATGAGAATATAATCCCATGGCAAGGGATTATACCGACTCCAAAGTTCTTTGTGTGTTATCCTCTTTTTCAACCCTAAAGCAAGATGCCATTGCTATCCTTCTCCCCCCCCCCAATAAAACTGAGCAGCACCCCTCCTAATACCTTTACTTTTCAATTTTGCTCCCTACCCTTTCTGACCCAGACCGAAGAAGGAATGTAAGAAAAGAAAAGAGAATAATTGGTCAGGCATCATTTATAAGAACATGAGCCATATATTCTCTTTGTCCTACAGATAGTCGTACCTTAACTTTGTACAATTGTTTACTTGTTTCCCGTTTGCAGAGTGAAATATAGTCAGTCACCTTCTTTGATTTTTCTCTTTTGATACTTCATTTTACGATGTTGGATTTATTTCTTATCCATGTGTACATAAAACTTATTACAATGTGTTGTTTTATTACCTTCAAAGACAGTTCTGTACTCCCCCAAGCCTACATCGTACAACCATGTCTCCACTGACCTCATGGCCCTGGGTGCAGACATGTTCTTTTCTTGTAAGGAACGATAATCCGGCATACTTCCGGTTATTCAAAGGGAAGCAACCGATTTCCGGTAGTCGGTTCCTCATAGTTACCGCTGGCGTTTCAACTGCTAGTCAGACGTCGTCTCGATTTTTTTACGAAAAAATAGTATACATATCGCACGGACAACCCCCCAAAAGAATTAAACTCCTGAGCACTAAATTTCAGCCCCACCACCAATGGAATTCACTTTTCTGACAGCCCCACCACCAATGGAAACGAAATCATCTCCAGCCACAGGACCAACAGAAAAAAATTAAATCGGCGTTCCCCCCCTGGGATGTAGATTTAAATGGAATAGCCCTTAGTATAAAAAGTACTTGATGAAAAATATACTAGTATGAAATATTTTATTGGTTTCTCCATTTCAGGTAAATCATGTCTGGTCACTTAAAATGAATGAAAATTATAAAGTACCAACAAGACTTGTCTTTGCTACTCGAGAGAAATTTGCTTATAGATGTTTTTGTCTGAAAATATGTAGCTAGTTGAAACTGTAATATGATAATTTGTTATTGAATGAAAAAGATGGTAGCCACACAACATTTATAACAAAACTTAAAATAGATAAATTATTTAGTGGACATTTGAATTTGATAAGAGACTCTTTGAGGAATTGGATCAAAGATCTTTTATGGAAATATTATCCAAATTTTCAACAAGATAAAAAAAAAAAAAAAAAAACTTAACACAATCCATTTAAAAATTTCATCTCATAATATGAAAATCAGATAAAGCAGTGTTTTTGACTTGTTTTATTCGAGCACTGATGTTTGGTTTAAGCTGTGTTTCCCAGTTTAAACTTTTGTATCTTTTGCTTAACTACATGGAAATATATTCTTTCTGTTATTTCCTTTGCCTGCTGAAAGAATAAGAGTATTTACATAGGTTTCAGAGGTATATTGTTGAGCACCATTCATAAATTTAAAATTAAGATTGATCGTTGACCTTTATTTTTACAGGTAACATCTTCACAACAAAAGACGAGTGGAGGGGGCTCTAGAGGTACACAGGTGTTTGATGCAATGAGTAAAAAGAAGCCTGAGAAACAGTCAGCTTCTCAGATAATTCTGAAAAATTCTAAACCTGTTTTGAAAAAGGTAGTGTATTATCTATTGATTGAGGGGAGGTGAGAGGAAAAAGCTTTAAAACATTCATCATTGATCTTTTTATTATAGGCACAGAGATTTGTGTATAGCAAAAATAATTTTCATTTAATGCTACAATATTATTTCTTAAACATAAAAATCTTACACCAATTTCTGAATTTATTTAGTGAAATTATAACTAAAATTAAGTTTAGGACAAATTTAACTTTCAGTAAAGATTTTAGAATTTGTTGAAATATTTATATATTTCAATGCATTCCAGAGTTCTTCATCACAACAGAAATTATTGGCAGCAAAGAAAGCAGGGAAAGAGGAGTTAACAAAAACTCCCATCACGCCTACTACAAAGTATGTTGTATATACATTTACATGTATATTTACAGTATTTCAATGTTGAAAATGTAAACATATAGGAATTATTGCAGATATTATTGTATTTCTACTAATATATAAAATATATTGTATATAAAGCTTGCTTTTTGATAATAACACATGGTTTTAGCAATGTTTTAATTTTAGGCTAAGTAAACTGAAATATCTGGTTCTCATACACCACCTCTCCACTTAAAAAGTCACTGACGGAACAAGTTAATATGGTTTCCAGAAAAAAAATCCTCATTTCTCTATTTTTCAGAAAAATAAACTTCCTAATTTGGACCCAAAATTACTTTTCTAGTGTCCAACCCACATTCAATTTTCACGCTTTTGTCAAAACAAAAGAAAACAAAGCAGACACGATTCTTGTGAGTCTTACTACTTTTTATATGTTTACGCATATTAAACACATTTTTGCTATCAGGCAAGTGATCATTCAATTTTTCAGCTCACCTGACACAAAGGGTCAAGTGAGCTATTCTCATAATTTGGCGACGTCATCCGTCATCGTTCGTTAACTTTTACGAAAATCTTCTCCTATGAAACTACTGGGCCAAAAACCAAACTTGGCCACCAGCATCATTGGGATATCTAGTTTAAAACATGTGTCTGATGACCCTGCCTGCCAACCAACATGGCTGACATGGCTAAAAATAGAACATAGGGGTAAGTTGCAGTTTTTGTCTCGCATACGACGAACAGTCGCGAAGGCGAGATATAGGTATTACTTTCCGGCGGCGACAGCGGCATAAACTTTTCTAAAACTTTAATAACTTTGCACTTATAATATTTACAATTAAGATTTATGGTCCACAGATAGCTTATTGTATAAGGTTTACCGCAGTATACTTGTCTTGTGACCCTGACCTCATTTTCATGGTTCACTGACTCATAAACATAAATGTAAAATCTGCATCCAAGTTTCGTGGTTAAATCCATTTCTCAGCAACTGTAATACCTAGGCCAACCAAATTTGGTCTATAGATAGTTCTTAGTGGGTACATGCCAGCCTGAGACCTGGCTTGGGACCTTTTGACCTCAATTTCATGCTTGAGTGACTTTGTCAAATTTTCGTGGTTAAGTCCATTTCTCAGCAACTATAATAATAGACCCACTATATTTGGTCAATAGCTAGTTCTTAGTGGGTAAATGTATGTATGACACCTGCCTTTTGACTTTGACCTCAATTTCATTTATGAGTGACCTGTGTCACATTTTCCCGATTAAGTCCATTTCTTAGCAACTGTAATACCTAAGCCAACCATATCTGGTCAATAGATAGTTCTTAGTTGGTACATGCAAGTCTGACACCTGTCTCTGGACTTTGACCTCAGTTTAATGCTTGAGTGATCTGTGTTTAGGCGTGAATGACATGCATGGATTTTTCATACAAATTATCGCCTGACCATTACTATTTCTTTTAATGCATTTTCCTTTGACTTGCAATGTGGGGTATCAGATAATCATTCTGTGTCCATGTGCATACTCAGGCGAGACATTTAGGGTGTCCACTCTTGTTGTCTCATATCTCAAAAACTAAAGAATTTAGAGCGAAACTGACGGGGTAAAAAGGTTCATCAAGTCAACATCTACCAGCCATGAAATTTTCAGACGAATCAGTCAACCCTTTGTTGGGTTATTGCCCTTGAATTGTTAATTTTAAGGAAATATTGCGGTTTTAGTTTAATATCTTGAATATTATCATAGATAAAGACAAACTGTAAACAGCAAAAATGTTAAAGTAATATTGATACCCTGTATAATTTTTGTTAACAGTTTAAGTGGAAGATAGAAATTACAATTATTGGTTATAACTGAGACTGTTTTTTTCTGTCCATTAGTAAGAAGACTGAAGAATTAATTACAAATGCAAAGAAACTGAAAAGCAGCCAATATTAATAGAAGAAATAATCTTTTAACCCTTTTGATATTTTTTGTTAAAAAAAACTTACAGATCAGTGATATTGTCAACTAATTCAAACAGACTTTTTTTTTGGGGAGAAAGTAATGTCTTCTAAATTTTTAACCAGATTATTCAAACAAAAAAAAATCTGCTTAATATCTGTTTGGTGACATGTGATGGGCAAACAAGCTTCTTCAAACAGTTTTGATGGAAAATTTGGTTTAATGCCATCCAAACAGCTTCTTGTACAAGTTAAGACACTGTAAAACAGTTTATTTTATAGAACACCCTCAGCATTTGACCTGTGGTTTGAGGACAATAAAAGTGAGATGTTGGATGAATTCCCAGACCTTTCAGAGGAGGATATGACACAAATTGGCACTGAGAGATTTAGAGAGTTACCAAAAGAACAAAGACAGGTAAATTATCACAGAAATTTATGCTTACTGTTAAGTACTACCTTTCTAATGCAACATGGATGTAAAATCAAATTTCATAGGATGTCTTTGAAAATCTCAACAGTCCTGTAATACAGCTTCACTTGAGTAAAAAGTCTATATTTACTTTAATATGTAACAAGTTCATAAGAACGGCAATAAAGATATGGGGTTTTAGTAAAAAAGTAAAAATATGAAAGATTTCGTTTAGGAAATAATCAAATGACGAATGGATTAAAGGTACATAAATTTGACATAAGAATGACCCCCCTAAAAAAAAATCAAAAACAACGAAAAAATATTAAAGGCTGAAGATTTTGGCTAATTAGCCCTTATCACATACAAAAAAAGAAATGTTAGCATTTTTGAATTTCGTCAATGACAAAATCTGTTTTTACTAATCTACTTTACTTATTTAACACAGTTTAAAGTATACTGCATTGATCTTCTGTATCGATTATTGCAAATCATCACAGCAAGATGGTGTACTGTAAATTCAGAAAATAACGCAAAAAAAGTAACAGGATGAGGATCACAATAGTAAAACCTTGCAATTTTTTCCCAGCAACATTCTATCAAATATTCTATTAAATATATCATGGTTACCTCACAACTGGGAAAACAGGAAAAACCCTGGAATTTAATTTCATACATTCCCTTCTGGGAAATGTCCATAAAATTGGGGGGGGGGGGGGGGGTGGAACCTGCAAAAAACTACAGTTTCGGACCATCAAGTTTTGCATGTGATTACTTGATATGATTTTTAATGTCTAAATAAAACCCAATGCATTTGCTGGTGTTTGTCAAAAAGACAAGCTCTCTATAATTTCAGCAGTTTTTCTGTTTACATAAGTTCTAATGTAATAAATATTATGTATATGAATCAATCATTTTATCCCTTAAATGTCAGTGTTTTCCTTGTTTTATTTTATAAGGAATGGTTACAAAAAGCAAAGCAACTGAAGTCTGATAATGTAGAAAATACAGAAATACAAGAGAGTAAGAAGAGAAAACGAGATGATGATACTGATTCTGTGTCTAAAAAGAAAAAAGACACTTCAAAACCTTTATCTTCAAATACAAAACTAGCAGGTTTTGCTTTCAATAAAGAGTGATAAAATGTCTATATTTAAATTTAAATTATAAATTATTTGCTCCTTATTATGAAAACAGATAAGTCGTATTCAAAGTGATATGAATGTTTTTCATAATATCAATTCAGAAATAAATTGCACTTGTTTTTTTCTTTGGTTTTGATGTGATGAAAATCAGTTGTATTGAAATACCGGAAAACAGATTATTGGTTAAGCAGTTAAATCATGTGTGATTAATACATATAATTGTTATGATATGTCAGCTAATTATTGTTTAAAACCTATTTGTTATTACAATTTTACTGAATTTTTATCATTTGTATATTTTGCTGGATTGTAATATTAAATATTGTAATATTTAGCTTTCATTCTTTTGATCTCGCACATATAAAAACAAAGATTCCTTCACTTATTGAAATTTAACCGTAACTATCTGAGTGGTAGATGTGTTGACATATTATCTGTTTGTTTGTCAACATATTTATTGTACTCAATCTGTGATATTGTATTATAGTTAGGTAGTATGCGAAAATGTTTATGATAATTTTCTAGTAAGTTATGCCCTTTGATAGAGATTACCACTGGATGGCAGCCATTTTGTGCAGTAGTGAGAAGTAAATCAGAAATTATTTAATACATTATTAATCCCACAGTTTGCATCTAATTTTATAGTCAAATGCTTTGAAAGCAAAAATATCACATATATGCCACAAATTTATATAAACCTAATACATGTGCAAACAAGCAGAAATCAGAAGAAAATTAATTGTTGATTACTGCAGGCCAGTAGTAAATAACTTTGTAATGTGAAATAATTAGTTTAAGAATTTTGAAACGTGAAAATTAGTTTTTGAAAAAAGGGCTTTAAAGATGCATAGATTTTAGCAGAGTTTTGACTACATGTATGTTTGGATTGAATCCTGCATATGTAACATATCATTTGGTGATGAATTTTTTTCATCTTCCATATCCTGATTAAGCAGGATGTGAGTGTGCGTATACAATACATACTTCAAGTGGAATTTAAGACGACAAAGTCATTTCCAATATCTTGTAATCAACTTCTGTACAGAACGAGATTAAGAATCTGAGCATGAAATCACAATTACTTTCTTAGCTGCCACAAAGTTATTCATGACAGGTCGTCGTTGACTTTCTATCCTCGGTAATGTATTTCAGAACTTTGATACGTAAGTTCCAGAAATTCACTTGTTTCTCCACAGCAACATCTGACACTTATCTCAAACTCAACATTCTAGATACTTCACAATAATTCGTTGGTCCAAAGATAATTATTTGTACTATGTTTAATCCTTGCACTTCACAATTCCTGTCGTATCAAATAGTCATAAATGACAGGAAGTGTAAAAATGGTTCTACTGGAGAGGATGAAGACCAAGATATTCGTGAGCAGAAATAATTATTCAAATTTATATAAAAAGTTCCTAACTTCACAAATCTATAAGATAGACTAGAATTTATACTATATAAAAATTGTGATATACTGAACTTGGCAAATTCCTGCCATGAATCATTATTTTAAATAACCATACTGTCCATAGTTGTAAGTAGAGTAAATGTTTTCTTTCATGATAATTGTCTTTTACCTTCAATCAAGTACTACTTTCGTTTTCAATGTCTTTCTTACACCCTTTGAGGGCCCATTTAATTGGATAATAAACATTATCTCATCTTATCATCAGATAAAATGTTTGGTCCCGTCAAGTTTGAGATAATATATTCAAATCTAGTTTGTTAGAGCTGTGATAAGGCATAACTCGTGTAATACTGAACACTCCAGGTTTAAAATGCTTGATACAAAAAAATATTTTGAAAGGTTTAACTGAGAACTTTGAATTAGTCAAAGGTAAACGTCCATAAAAGATTTCTGCTAAAAGGGTAAAACAGGAAAATACGTCCAATTATACCATGGTCACAAATTGGGTAGTTCTCAGCAGGGATCATATAATACTAACATATACATAATAACTTCATATACAGTTCCTGTTCTCAGAATTTATATTGGTATGTCTGTATTTGAATGAGAGAAAATATCAGTACATGAAAACTAAATTAACTTGTCATAATGCCACACCCAAAACATCTTTATCAAAAGTCCTATTACCCATTGTCAAAACTCTCAAAATACAATCAAGTTTATAAAAGGTTGGTTTTAGTGTTGAACGCGGTATTGATATCATTTATACATTGTAAATTGAGGGTGTTCTGGTATTTGTAATTTACATAAGGTCGTGGGACTTATGGTATCATGTTTAGGTTACGGTTTACTATACTTTGACAGGAAGCATTTTGACCCTATCCGAAAGTAAACTTGTAGTGTGAAATGAAAGGCCGTTTCCACCTGATTTTTGTGTCGCCTGCGGAACGCATGGTCGACACATAGGGATCACTATCTGTCGTCTTGCGTTGTCACACTCTTCTTCTCTCCTCAACTACTTGTAAACCACTCAAAGGAATTTGATGAAACTTTCTTTGTGCATTAACCTTACTGCACAGGTGTGCATATATATTTCATTTTTAGAAAATTTAATTTTTTTTTAACAAAAATCGACATTTTTGAAAAGGGGGGGGGGGGGGTCAAAACTTCTATCCTCATTTACTCCATAACCGCTCAAAGGAATTTGATGAAACTTTCTCTGTGCATCAACCTTAATGGACAGGTGTACATATATATTTCATTTTTAGAAAATTTTTAATTTTTTTTTGTAAAAATTTACAAATGTGCATGGTTTTAGGATTCATTCTTTTTTTTTTATCTTACTAGTCTGTTCAAGCATATACAAATGATTATAAATAGTTGGTCATTATCTGGTAAAAAATAAAACATGTATTTACTACTTGGTTGTTTTATGGTAGTGCCAGCGTATAGTTTAAAAATCACAAGTCTTAGATGTACAACGTGCAGCTTCATCAGTTAATTTAAAACCAAAACTTACCACATACTGCATGACTCAAAAAAGAAACCAAAACAGATTTGTTCCTTTCTTTTGGTGCTGTGTAAGGTTATAAATTAAATTAATTTTAAAAGATCAGGGCACGGTTGTTCAAAAGTTAACTACAATTTTCAATTTCAAATTTTCTGATGGATTAATCCTATGACTGTGTGTCTATGCAAAATTTTGTACAGAAATATTACTTAATCGAAATAATGGAAAGTGAAAAAGTGATTTCAACAACAGGGCCCTGTGTAACTGGTGATTAAATAAATGCTAAAAATTAATCAATGCTGCAAGTTTGTTAACAAATGCAATTCTTCAAATTTATAAGTTTCCACAAAAATCAATGAAATGAAAAAAAGATCAAATGGTCAAGATGAATAATCCGAATTTTCCTTGAATGAGTGTCTGAAAGGAAAATCAGGAATAACACAAAAATGCATGTGCACTGTTTTTAACATTTTACCTCCTACAAAGCTGACGTGTTGCAGATATTTTTACTCAATTTTGCATTTATGAATAATTTTTTATTCAATAATTATTTAACCTTTTAAATATTTTTAAAGATGTGCCAAGTTTTTACTTCACAATATAAGAAGGGTGGTTGTGAAGGACATTACCACATTTCATGTCCTTTTTAAAAAAAATTCTACTTTCAGTATTCAATTTTTATTATTAAAACTATATGTAACAAACACAGCAGAAAAAAGCGTTACTTATTCATTTTAGATGGGAAGGGGTGGGGGGGTCTTCAATTTCCTCATGGTACAGAAGGGGGAGGGGTTGCCACAGAAATATGTTTACCCAGAAGATTTGCTCCAATCCCAGCTGATAAATAATGACCCTTCCCTGATTTAGTTACAATGTGTATGTTCGTATAATGTAAAAGTTCGTAAATTATTTTGATGGGTGATTTTGCTGATTGCCAATTTGCCGAAAGTTGCCAGCTTCAGACAAATTGGTCGCAAGATCTTAACCAGGCCAAAATTATAACTGGGTTTTAAAACAAATTTTTGTATATCACTGAATTTCGATTCTGAATTTTTTAATTCTTCGACTAAACTCAGTTAGGGGACGACCATTTGATATTCTGGGGGGGGGGGGGGGGGGGGGGGGGCAGGAGGATTTTGAAAATAAATAACTCAGCCTTGATAATAACAAAAATGAATGGTTTGTTCTGTGGTAGTTTGAAAATAAATAACCTCACCTACAATGTACTGAAAATAAATAACTCGGCAGGTCTTTTAAACCATTTTATAAATGCATGTTTTAAAGCATGAGATGGCACCAGATTCTACCAAAATTCGTCTTTTTCATATTTTTTTTCGGGAAAAACTTCCCAAATTTTTTAATAATATATAAACTACACCATATATAAATATTCATGTTTTTGAAATGTCTGAAAATGGGTTTCATTTCACTTGAGGTATATTGTCTCACTTTAATACCTTTTCCCATTTTAACCTATATTGTTTTTTGTACGTATGCAATATATGCAGTTTTGAATTCAGAAGATTCACTTCCAGAGGATGATGATTAATTTGGATTAAATGGTACACAATGTATTTCATCTCATTGAATTTATAAAATGTAAGTATAAACTTATTATATATATATATATATATATATATATATATATATATATATATATGCAACATACTGGTACATTTAACTTAAACTTCAGAAATATATATCTGCATTCCATTTTCAGGGGCGGGTCCAGGTGAGGGCGTAATGGGCGTACGCCCCCCCCTCCCTTTTAAAAAAAAACAAAAACTATTGTAATCTGCTTATATTGTGTTAAATATGGCAATTTATCATATTCATTAATTAAACACATACTCTGATTTCTTTAAAAGACTATTGAAATGTTAAGTAACGCCTTATACCCTAGAATTTGGAATTTCTCGTTATTGGTCTACTGCTGTTAAGATCCATCCAATCATAATAATTTAATATACCATAGACAATTAATGGAGAGAATTCGGCATAAAAAATATCAAACCCTGACACTTTAACTATAAAATATACATGCTCCAAGTCAGGAACCGTTACATTAGTGCATTTCACAATTATTTTATGTTTTTTAGCAAAAAAAAGTCCCAAAAGTCAAAAAAAATTTTCGACTCGCTCCGTTCGGCCAAAGTTTTATTGTACACCCCCCTTTCAGTTATCCTGGAAACACCGTTGATTTTCCTATATCCTTGTCTTTAATCAGAGCAATACACAATACAACATGAATGTACAAGCATGCATTATAAACATTGCATATTTCTATTTGCACCTATAATTCAGTTTCTTGATTTTGCAGTTATGAACTTGGTGCATAGATTTATGGCAATGGTGGCCATTTTTGTGCTAGCATCAAACACAATAACAAATAGTATCTTTATGATGGTCTTAAAGAATACCACAGTGCTGGACAGGGACTGAGACTGCAAGGTGGAACAGCCAAAATTCCGAACAGATACAACCTTGACTATGTTATTTATTTGTAAGAATTGTACATCATCAGTACCATCAACTGAAATTCAAACTACTTGATTTTAAATATTCATGGTGTTCTAGTCATAGTTGTTATTTTCTTTTATAATTTTGTGTTTTTATAAGGTAACTGATATATGGTAAATATTATAAATATAATTGTGAAAATAAATAATCAGTCCCTTGTTTTACTGATAATGAAAAATCATGCTTCAACTGTGCAGAAAATAAATAATCTGTCTTTATTTTCCACAAAAATAAATAACCCATCCAAAACAAATCCTCCTGCCCCCCCCCCCCCCCCCCCATAATATCAAATGGTCGTCCCCTTAGTACAGATGTAGTAGTGACTGGGAAAAAGGGAAATTTTCAAGAATAAAGATTTGTGGTAAAATATTTAGGGTAAATTTTACTAACTTATTTTGGTAGTTATATTAAATATCTTATGAGGGCACATATACAAGTTATGCCCTAATATTTTTTCAAACTTATTAGAGGGCTTCTTGATTCTTAAATTTCTATCTTTCTGCAATTTCAAGAAAGAGTGCCGTTTGAAATTAAAGTTCGATTTACTGTAAAAATTGTTTATGTTTCGTTAAAAATTCGATCACGTGTTATATGTTCGGTCACAAAAACTTATAAATAATTTCTAATTATAGTTTTACAAAATCGATACGTCACATTTAAACACGGGATTTCCGTCAAATTTGCCATGCTGGAAGTAATTTGTTGGTTTATTCAACCTGGTTTAGTTTCAGTGTAATAAATGATGAAATATCTTTTTTTCCAAATGTATATAAATACAAAATTCTACATTAAGGGTTATTAAAAATATCAAGAAGTAAAGAACATATTTGTAATACAAAATTACAGACAGAATGGGATTGTGGCTATCTAGATTATATGACGTATTTTCAGAACTTACTAATTCCTCACCAGCAAATATACTAATGCTTGGTTTAGACGCGGCAGGTAAGATTGAATAAGAATTTGTTTACATTTAAAGAATAAATATATACGATTTGAGAAAGATGAAAAATATATGAGTATATACCGACTGCGTTCTGATAATAATGAAATAAACTATTTCAATTGTAACTACCATGTATTTTAGTCACTATCAAAAATAAAAATTGATCAAATAAATTCTATATAGCCAATTCATATACCAAGAAAAATATTTTGAATATACATTTTTATTTGGAATAAGCTCAATCAACCATTTATGATCGTTTTAATATTCAGGTAAAACAACCATTCTGTACAAGATAAAACTTAACGAAACTGTTACTACAATACCGACTATTGGATTTAACGTGGAGACTGTCACACCAGTCAAAGGTGTAACATTTACAGTCTGGGATATTGGAGGTCAAGAAAAAATAAGACGTTTGTGGAGACATTACTACCAAAGTGCTGAAGGTAAATATATTAACCACTGTTCTGTGAGTGTCAATGGTAAATATGTTTTTCGTAACTTCTTCAAGTGGCCAGCTTGTTTTTCTGTAGGGTATGAGCTTTTAATTTATTGTTGGAGACCATTGAATTATTTCCGCGATATAGAACATCATTGAAAGTGTTGTTTACTTGCTATTTGTATTATGTTTCAATATTTCATTGGTTATAGTTTATCGTGTACATCAGCCCATCCTTCTTCTATCTTGTGATTAGATAGACAGCTTCTGTAGGTTTATGGGAACGATAATACATACGAGACATTTAAGGCAAATATCAAATAGTACTACACAGGTCATTTCTCAATTTTTGATATTTGAGCATTCGTAAGTTTGTATTGCATAAATTCCTTTTAGGTTTAGTGTATATTGTCGACAGTTGTGATAGGGAAAGACTACCGGAAGCTAGAGACGAATTACATGGTATCGTGGACAGTGATCAGATGAGAAATATTCCATTGGTTGTCATTGCAAACAAACAGGACTTACCAAGTAAGTTTGAACAATAAAAAACAATTGTAAAACTTTTAAGAAAAATTAATAGAAATTTAGAAGTTGAGAAGATACCAATGCTTGTGGACTGAAAGTTCCTGAAGTTACCATCTACTAAATAGTCCTTGTAGTTTCTTAAACAATGAAAACATTTATATCATGAGAGGTTACAAATTTATATAACTTTGTTTTCAGTTTATTGAAAATAAGGTTTCAAGCAAGGATTAGCTAGCTTACCATTATTTTATCTGTTTTTCCATATATGCCAGTTTTTAATTCATTCTTAACAATTTTGTTATAATGTTGCTCTATTCATGAGTATACCTGATTTGGGTTAAACAAAATAACCAAGAAAAGCGATTTGTATGTATTAACTTCGAAATCTGAGCTTTTGTTGCAGACATCTATATACATTATACACTAAATCTTTCAGTAAATGATGATGAACATTAAACTATGTTGGAATAAAAAATTTATAAATGTACTCCCTAGTCCAGGCTGTTTATTAATATTTCTTCTGTACATTGTAGATGCTTTGAGTCCTTCTCAAGTTGCTGATGGTCTACATTTAACAAAAATTACAAACAGAAAGTGGTATATTCATGGAGCGTGCGCAATGACAGGTGATGGAATATTTGAAAGCATGAAAGAAATGGCAGATATGGTTAAGGCTTATAAGATGTCTCGATGATATAACTGATTAAATTAGCTGAGAAAATAGTCTTCAAAACAGATTGTGCAGGCCGCCACTCGAAGCCATTGTGATAAGAGATGGTTGAGATATCTCCTCGACATGCTGAAAGAATTGTACATCATCAGTACCATCAACTGAAATTCAAACTACTTGATTTTAAATATTCATGGTGTTCTAGTCATTTTCTTTTATAATTTTCTGTTTTTATAAGGTAACTGATATATTGCCGATAAGGTTATTATTCAAATATTGTATTAAAAATATACATATTTGTGTAGTTTTGTAGCCTAGATTTTCTTTTATTTACAACTAAATGTATCATCATATGAACAAGTTGCTGCCTACATTCAGTATCTGACTATATCAGTATTTTGCTTCTTTTCCCCGAATTTTGATCATATCGACGAGTCCTTGCATGGCTTCATACAAACCATCACCAGTTTTACCCGATGTTTCTATGATGTCCCACATCCTCTCCAAATCACACAGCCCAAGATGGGCTGAAATATGAAGAATCTCCATTGCTTCTGTAAAATTCAAATTGATAACATATTAATATTTGATAGGATGTTAGTAATAAATACTCCATGTATTTTCGTTTTCATACAAAATGGTTTGATATACCTCTCTTCTCAATATATCTACATATATAAAACGTGTTATTTTATACGTTCTTGATTTTATTAAATGTAAAGTTTTATTTGTTGTTCGAGTCTAAATTTGACGAAATGTATATCTTTTGCATCAAAACTGTTATCACGTAATATTTATAACAACGATCGTCTAAGTTAAGACTCAGGGTACTGTTCCACTAAGGTCATAAGCGTTACTTGTACACATTCAACGGATTTACGATCAGTCGTAACTCCTACGACTTAGTGAAACAGTACCCAGATCAATAAAAGTATATTTCACAGACAAGTAACTATTTAGCATTAAAAAAAAAAGCCCCAATGACAATATTCAGTGATTGCTAACAATTAAATATGAATGCCAAAATTTGTTTTGGGAATTGATTATAGAATTAAAACAGGTGTGTTTGAAAGCATTTCACCTTCAAATATAGTGAGAAATTTTGTAGACTTATTTCAAAAATCAGTTTTATAATTTCTCTGGCATGTGTTAATATATCTTACCACAATTTTATGTAATGTTTCTAGTTCCATCCTCATTTTATACGTAATTTACACTGGCTTCTCCATAAAGATGTCTCGTATAGCATGGCCATATTTTTTTCATTTGTATTCATAACTTTTTACTTTTTCATATTATGTATGAAATGTACCTGTATAAGATTGACAATACTATGCTTTTACCTGGAATATCCTTCTTATTTGCCATTACCATCAATGGGACCATTGACAATTTCTTGCTTTTCAAACAGGATTTAAGTTTCATTCCAGCTTCAGTAAGTCCCCCTTTGTTAGTGGCATCGACAACGAACACAATACCTAAGTTATAAGTTGCAACATATAAAAACCCGTGATCTGAATGTAAGGATAATCAAATGAGGCGGTTATTATTTATTACGGTAAATATTTGAAAGCATGAAAGAAATGGCAGATATGGTTAAGGTTTATAAGATGTCTCGATGATATAACTGATTAAATTAGTTGAGAAAATAGTCTTCAAAACAGATTGTGCAGGCCGCCACTCGAAGCCATTGTGATAAGAGATGGTTGAGATATCTCCTCGACATGCTGAAAGAATTGTACATCATCAGTACCATCAACTGAAATTCAAACTACTTGATTTTAAATATTCATGGTGTTCTAGTCATAATTTTTGTACTTACTTTAATTAAGAATGATTGAACAGATAAACATATTAAATGTTAAGTCAATACCAGATAAACACTAAATCTGAAACGTAGAAAAAAATATCATACCAATCAATTAACGCCATCCAATTGACAGGTCAATTCAGAACATAAAAGTACAAAAAAACCACAGAATCAACAGAGAGTCGTTTTAGTTTGAATGGGTACAGCCACTTAGTGAGGGTCAGAATAAACTCGTTTTATCGGCATCCGAACTCCCCCCCCCCCCCCGTATATATCCGGCCCCTCTGATATATAAAAACACGCCATAAAATACATTTACTTATCAAGAAATGATAAAAATGGTTGGTCATGCATAATTTAGATAGCATAATCAAAATGGGCTCATTTTCACAGCAAAATGAACAAACATTCTCATAGCTGCTGGTCGGATACTGTCGAGCTATTAAACTAAATATTCGGAAATAACACTCCAATAAAGAGTTAAATGGTATCTCGCCATGGAGTTCAATTGAAATTGGCTGTATTCATGAGAGGCCAGTGCAAATATAAAGATAACTAGAAGATATGTACCAGACATATTATGTAATTGTATCAGAAGAACATATAATACCTTTTGCTTCACTCAAGTATTGGTCTTGTATATCACGTATCCTACCAGGAGCTGCGATATCACATACTGTTATACAAACATTTCCTCCAGATTTTACAGTTGAAATTCCAATAACAGAGATATTTTTAATACTTGATCTCAGTTCCATTCTACGCAACATTGTAGATTTGCCTGTGAATAGAAAAACGTTAAAGAATTTATAATCATAGTCGTAATGAGAAATTATATCATAACTGAACCAAATTTAAGAAATACATTAGCATTCCGTTTAATACTACCAGGTGGATTAGTAGATCTTTTTTTTAAACAATGCATCGCCAAAAATAAGTTACTGTTATACCCGAGTTGTGTTTAGGACATCTGCCAATATTTCCCGATTTCCACGGCCAACCCTTAAAGGGCACTGATTTCAAATATAAATGTATATAATATGGGTCTAAATATAAGACAATCTTTAATCTACATTACCAACGCATCTCTGATGTCACGTAAGAAATTCAAAGTTTTAAATTTGTATCAAAGTTTATAGGAATATAACTTGAAGATGAAATATCGTTCAACAGTCGTGCAAAACTGTATTGGATATTTTTTTATACTCACCGGCATGTTTTAATCCTGTGATCACTATGTGTATATTTTCCTGTGGTAAACCTGCAAACAATTCATCAAACTTTGAAGATTTTTTTCCCATCAGTAGCTGAAACAAAAATATATTCTCTCTCTATTTATGCACCGAAAAATTCTAAAATTTTGCCTTGTATTTTGAAGGTAAAAAGAGCTGTTTTTCGTCCATGCTTTTCTCCTTACTCAATAGTAAACTAACAGTAGAATAGAAACAAGAACAGTAAATAAAAATTATACATTAAAAACAATGCAGGACATTTCAAACTCATCCAAATTACACAAAAGAACCAGAACGTCGCAGAACTAAAGTTCAAGGTCAGACCATCGTTAAGAAATATTCCATGTAACACACAACCGAAAAGTTTTTTTATTTTTTTTTATTTTTTTTTTTTTGTAGTAAATGTAATAAATGATATTCACTTAGGGACGAGATCAAAAGTTCAATGTAGGATAAAAAACTTAATTCACATAGTTTTTTCACTGACCCCCCCCCCCCCCCACCCCCCTCTAAACTTAATTTGGGAAAAATTGATTGACCTATATGTGCATATCCAAAAATCGATGTCAGATAACAAAACTTGCAGCGATTTTTACCCCCCCCCCCCCACCCCCATATTATTTGAATTAAGTTTTTTATCCTACATTGAACTTTTGATCACGTCCCTTAAAGTAAAAATAAGTGTATAAAAATTGTATTTATTGTATTTAACTAATGTATAATTTGTCTTTTCTAGGAATCAAAGCTAAGTAGGTGGCAATGATTTTTTACAGTATACTCGATCTATGTTTAATGCAATGATTTTTAATTCAGATTTTTCTCTTATTATACAGATTTTAAAAATAAGGTATTTTAAAATTTTCTATTTTGTTTTCCAATTTCAAACGGAAATGGACCATTTTTATAAATTTTAGTGGTTGACTCTTGTAGGAAGTCACTATTCCGGCTAAGATAACTATGTTTATTTACTATATCATGTCAATGTATTATACGCATTAAAATGGGAGTATTGTCTTCGAAACTAAACAGTCATTTATTTGGAAAGCTACTTTACGGTTCTGTTCCTTACAAGATATTGTTGCTTGGGTTAGATGGAGCAGGTAATTAAAGACTGAATTATATATTATGTACATAAAGAAATATATATTCATTTATATTTGCTATTAGGGTGTTTAAACTACATAAGAACTATTTTTTCTTAGGCTGTTACTACACAAGTCTTAAAAAACACGCATAAAATGTTTTTATTAAGTTATTTTATCACATTAAAAATAAAGTAATACTATTTAAATATGAGCTCCAAATTATTTTTTGGTATAGGAAAAACAACAATATTGTATATGATAAAACTGAAGCAATTTGTCGAACCGGAGCAGACCTTTGGGTTTCACGTTGAAAATATAATCCCTGCTAAAGGAGTGACGTTCACGATATGGGACATTGGTGGATTAAAAAAAATACGAACATTATGGAGGCATCATTATTTTAATACTGCAGGTAAGAGGTTTTTTTCTCGCCCAGATCTTACCAAGTATTTATCTTGACCTGAACGTAAATAAACTATTGTTGAATGGAAAAAAAAAGAACGACACACTCTGTGATTATACCGTTGTTAGGAGAGGGACAGTTACTTCTTATGAAAGCTTTTTTAGGGGAAAATGCTCTCATATAAAATTGAATTATAATAATTTGATTTCAGTATCTGGCAAACCAGGTGTGTATTCAGAGTTTGTAAAGCCTTACACTGGAAATATAAAATAATTCAAGACTTCAAAGAAAAGAAACTAGCACAGTCCTTTAATTTCAGTTTCCTCTATATAGAATTAATAATTCTGACTTTAAGAATAACCTACATCTCATCTATTCCAATGAACTTGAAATTAAAGAGACCACAAGCACACCAACTTCTGCTTCATATCTAGATTTTTAATTGTACATAGATAATAATGGTCGATTAAGATCAAAACTTTATGACAAACGTGATGATTTTAATTTTCCGATTGTGAACTTCCCCAGTAACATACCAAGTTGTCGAACCTATGGGATGTACATTTCTTAGTTGATTCGTTATTGCCGTGGGTGTGATTTATACGGCGACTTTCTCGGTAGGACGATATTGTGTTCAGTTTATGTTAATATCTTTGGCAAGCCGTTCTCGTCAAAACAATGTTTAAACCCTTTTTTCGAAAAAATTACACACTGAGATTTAAAAACCTAAAATAACACACTGAGAAATCGAAATTACACACTGAGATTAAAAAAAATGAAAAACACATTGAGAAATTAAAATTACACACTGAGATTTTAAAAAGACACATTGAGATAAAATAAATTGGAAAACACACACTGAGAATTGTTAATTACACACTGAGATTTCAAAAATACACATTGAGATTAATATGCAAATTACTAATGAATATTCATGAGATGAATAATTCAACAGATTAATATCTTGGTCTCTAGAACTCTTGTCATTATAATGAAATGCGGTTCATTCAACTAACATTCATAATAAAGGTCAAGGCGAAGTAATTGAAAGTATCCTACAGTTTTCTAATTTTTTGTCAGTATGTAAAGCTAATCGAAATACATTGGAATATGAAATAAAAAAGGGGGGTACCCATGCTTATTTTTTTGCTATAACCCTTTGAAAATGCGTCCTGAAATTAACTTTTAACATAGGATATATAGGGAAAACGTCATTTTTTCGACAATTTTGCGCGAAAAGTCTATTAAAACCACTGACGTTAACCCTACAGTTTCTTGAAAAACTAATATTATATTGCCTCATCCACTAGCTTTCTGGTGATATAAAAATATTTGGGGGTACCCATGCTTGATTTTATTGTATCTGCTGCTGAAGATAATATCAAGGTACTAATTTTGATGATTTTTTAGGCAACATCATGACGTCCAGCGTTCGATAACGTTTATGTATTGCAGATCATAATTACAGGACAAACAACAAATATATTTCTTTCATCTGATGTATATTTTTCAATTTTAATGTTATTATTATTTTTTTATTAATTTTTATTTATTATTTATTGACCATTTTATTTATTTATTTATTTACTTTTTGCGTTCTGTATGGAGTTGCGGATTTTATTTATAATTTGTTGAATGACAATGTTTGATTTTCATGTTGTCGATGAATGATTTGTATAGCAAAAATACAAATTCCTTGGTAATATAGTAATGGAAGTCTTGCTCCGAAATTTATGTTATGCCATGAACTGTATCCTTATAGTCCCGTGAAAATATTAAAAAAATCAAAGTGCGTCAAGTGGACCAACTCCGCGTAATTTGAAAACATTTTTTATTTCAAAGTGCGTTAAAACGTTATCACAACATTAAAACTTCTAACAAAAAAATTATTGCATGCGAGAGATAAGCATGAGTGTAAAGATCCGTAAGGATCTTTGATAACGGGAACATTTTTCACACAGTGGGAGCTGATAATGCTTCATTTTGGCTGAAATATTCGCCGTTAAATCTCTTACAAATTAGGCCAAACCAAATTGATTTTTAGGTTGGATTTTGAAGCTGCGAGTTTTTTGCCGCTTCATTTTAAAATTATGAGCTCAAAATTCGCCCCTTATCCAAATTAATAATAAAAAGTTGTGTCAGACTTAAGTTTGATATTCAATGGCGCCTGAAAAAAACGTTCCGTTAGAAAAAAAATTTGCTCGCTCGCACCTATATTTAACCTTAAAAAATCCAAAGAAATTAAAATCAATTTTGTGTGGCCTTATTAACCAAAATAAAAAACAATCAATGTAAATTCTCAATGGATCATGTGATGAGATCATAAAATTAAGCTAATATCGGTCACATTTTCAATCGATTCAGTTTAATTCGCAGTATTCAAATGCCGAAGCGGTACGAATTAATTCCAATATCAGGCGAATTCTAGAGAACGATGAAATTGCAAAGACTTTTAATAAAAAATATATGTAACAATAATTTTTTTAAAGGATAACTTGATTGATATTTTTTATTTCTCCATCAAAGTAAAAATGATGTTAAATGCGCAACTTGACGTCACATATTCATTCGCGTTATTTACTTACATGTAGTTCACAGAATTGAGATGTTTAGATGATCTAAGTGTCAAAAAGTTGACTTACGTCGTGTTAATACTATGGAGGTAATACAATGTACATAAATACCTAAAATTTAAGCTAAGCAAATTACTTGCATAATATGTACTGTACAAATAACAACACGTACACATGTATTGATGATTCTGAAACGAAATAGTCTAAATATGCCGCGTTACACGACAAATAAGGCTTTCGAATGCGATCTGATAATGAAGGGACATGCGAACGCACAATGCGTTTTGAAACGTTCCGAAAAAGTTTTGAATTGCGTAATAACTGTACGTCTGAACACACCATTGTTTCTACCTTACGACGATCCGGAGTCAACGTCATAATGGTTACGACGTCAGACAATTAGTCGGGGACGTAATACAATGACAAGGGGCTGTTACCCTTGAAACGGTAAACAAATGAACACTAGATGGCGTTCAATTACTTCGCCTTGACCTTAACATACTTATAATTTTATTAAAGTTTTTCACCATTTGGTTATATCAGTGACATATAATACATGCCGTCTCTGGTCATATTTTGTAAAGAGAGAAAGTGGGTATTTTTCTTGTTCTATTGGTCTCTTACGTTGTATTTCTAATGTATTTTATAAAACATTTGGCGTCAGAGTGAAGGACTAACGAGTTATGTCCCCTAGTTGTTTTAAGCTTGTAATAGATTAAGATTACGTATACTAATTAGATATGTGCGCATAAAAAATGCGCGCAAATCTCAGTGTGTAATTTTAAATTCTCAGTGTGTAATTTCAAATTCTCAGTGTGTGTTTTTCAGTTTATTTCATCTCAGTGTGTCTTTTTGAAATCTCAGTGTGTAATTTTTAATTCTCAGTGTGTGTTTTTCATTTTTTGTAAACTCAATGCGTCTTTATGAAATCTCAGTGTGTAATTTTTTATTCTCAGTGTGTATTTTTAGGTTTTTTAATCACAGTGTGTTTTTTGTAAATTCCCAGTGTGTAAAATTTTCGAAAAATGATTTAAACATAGTTTTGACGAGAACGGCTTGCCATAAATATCATTACTCCAAAAGTTTTACGGTCGTCATCACGAATTGATTTGCCGATACGAGGTTTCTATCTCACGCATGAGACTGAAGATATCTACAGTTAGATTTATGGTCCTTCTAGACGTGACTCCTCATCGGACTTGACACCTCACTAGATTTGCACTTCACTGGCATTCTAATAGGTGTCGTTAACGAAGCAGAACATGCTTACCCTGATGTCATTCCCGAATTTTAATGGGAGTTCACATTGCTAGTGCATTAGTTTCTATGCTGTCTTGTTCTAGTTTTGTTAGTTTATTACAAGTTTTTTATTCTTTTAGTTATACATGTATCCTTGTGACGTTTGTTTGTTGTGCTCCTTTCTCCTGGCTCTTTTCCTTGGACTTCGAATTTGTGAATTTTCCCCACTGTTTTGTAACTTCACGTATTCTTTTGCCGATATTTCAAAGTAAAGTGTTCATAATATATATAACATTTTGCAAGCCTCAAGGAGTGATCAAGAAAATCCCACGAGGAAATAATGGAAACATTGTAAGAATTCAACATATGCTAAATATTTTAATAACATGGATTTATTTTCAAGGAATAATCTACGTTATAGACAGTTCAGATAGAGACAGGTTACAGGAAGCTAGTGATGCACTGAAATCTGTACTACTGAGTAATGAAATGAAAGATATTCCTGTCCTGGTTATGGCTAATAAACAAGATATGCGCGGTTTGTAATGTTACGTATATTGCTAAAGCTATTTAGTAAAAATAAAAGATGAAAATGAGTATCTCACGGACGTACTATTTGAATAAATGCCACTTCATTTATTGCTGTACTTAACTTGAAAGCTACAACTTCACGCCTAAAAGATGGATCCACAGCGATGTCATAGGCGTACTGCTTGCCTTTAATCGATTCGTAATATCCAAACGGTGGATACCACAATTCTCTAAAGTGAACGATAATATATAAGTAAATGTACATAATATTATGACATGGTACATAAATATTGTAATTGAACAATAAAATTAATAGCATTAAAGGTCCACAATGACAAACCAATCAATTAATGCCATCCAAACGACAGAACTTCAGACAAAAATAGCATAAAAGTGCACAAACACAAACATCGGAACAACAGAGAGTCATTGCATTGATACGATATACAAGCAACCTGCAAACTTATATCGTGATAAAAATTACAAACTAGTACAGGTCGTAAACATAATTGCCAGCCATTGCTAAAATTCAAACAAATTCACACAGTACTTGACATTACAAAGAAAATTTTGACGTCACATTTAAAAACGCAAGTGTTCAACGGCGTTATTAAGTCAAGAGGAAGTGAATGTTGTGGTCAAGCGGGGCTGAATTTTTAAGTTCTGTTGTCAACAAATCTATTGTAATCAAGACAATTTTTCATAATCTTTTGACCGTTTTATAATTTACCATTGTATCCTATGACGTTGGATATCATTGGATACATTGTATTTATAACGGGTACAAATGATAAAATTCTTATTTTTTTCAGATGCCATGAGCATTTCAGAGATAGATGACGAACTACAATTATACCAAATGCACAATAGAAAATTTGTTATCAAAGGAACATGCGCGTTGACTGGTGTTGGATTGTCAGATAGCATGAACGCATTGGTAGACTTGATAAGAAATCCGAATACCTCATGATAACACACATTATGTTGGATAAGAAAAATACCGACGAGTAGTTATTCTTAAGGATAAACGTCGATGCTACAGACAGCTTTTATTTATTAAAGAAGACATCAAATTTCGTTAGATATAGATCTACAAAACACACACTGAAACCTCATTTAGAGTACAAATTAAAAGTATTACATGAAATTTAGTTAATCTTTAAAATCTTATGATGATAAAATATATAGACATTGTGTTTATATTTTGTCCTAAACAGAGAATTTGCAGTTTGAGCAAATTGTGTTTGTATAATGAGATGATACCGTACCCCTTTTTTAACTGCATAAAAAAACTCTAGCTGAGCCTCAGGTTTGATAAAAAATAATGATAGACTCGTGAATGCTCCAAAAATATTTCCATTTTCAACTCCATGTCTCTACCAAATATCATTAGTATTATTTTAAAATCATTCAATACATCGTGTCAAAAAAGAAAGGAAAACGGTAAAGCTAAAAACTAAAGACATAGCTGTATGAGAGGGAGATTAAGCAATATTTCAACATTTTCTTTACCTAAACTTTATTATCCGAGTTTAGTTTACTGAGGTTATAAGGCTTCTACATTTTGTAGATTCTACAACGATGACCAGTTGATTATGAAATTATCAGCTCAAGATGATTACAGTTTCATTTTTTTAACGGCGAGAGTGGATAAATTTCATAATTAACGCAAGAGTTTTAGAATCTTTTTCTCTAATGACAATTTAAGTTGAGCTTGCTGTTTCAGTCGACACTTACAGGAGAAGGTCCAGTTTCCCCCGTATTTGTTTCAGTCATAACCATTAATTTTTTATTCGTTAACATTTACCTGCTCTTTTTCGTAAACGATTATATGCAATGCATTTTTATGTTAACAAACATAAATTTTATGCCTAATCATTAATCATTAAGTTTTTTACCCGCAAAGGCCATCTATAGAAGCAATTTAGGTAAATTATCAAGCGTTTTGTATAACTTTTTGGATTATTGCCAAAAAGGACATTCAGAACCAAAACCACTCTACTGTCACATGAAATGGGATATATAAAATCACAGCAAGAAATTCTTTTTGGTTCTGAGTGTCCTTCACATTGAAAAACTGTCTTAGAGACGTTAATTTGGCAATTTTGTGTTGAAACTGTCCCCCCAAAGCGATATTCAGATATGTAGAAAAAATTATGTTAACTTATTTTTTAGTTATTATTAGCTAATCGTAAGAGACCACATATCAGGTTATACCACGAGAGATTTTGAAAGACATTAGGTGACTTTTGAAAATGGCTCTATAAGTGAAATAAATGCAGCGAAAAATTGCCCTACTTGTTTTGAATCTGTCATTGTAGTATAGAAGGTTGAGATGTAGAATGATTTTATATTGCAAAAAAATGGGGATCAGAAACATAACATAATAAAGCAATTTGGTGGTTACATATAGAGAGTATCTTATCTTATCTTAAACAAACATCTGTCTATATTTGTTTACATCAGACATTCCAGTATTTTCTCAGTGGTATTTATTTTTTTGTTCAAGATAGGCGAATATATATATATTGTGAAATAAGGTGGGTCAAAAATTTCCTATGATAAACACATTTATTCCGAAACAGTCAACAGTTTCGTAATGGCAACCGCAGGAGTTGTTTAAAGCTTTAATTTCCGTAGTTTTTATAACGCGTTTTAGAAGTTTTCGCGCGCCTGCATGTATTCATTAATCCCCAAGAAGGAAACATAATCTGGTTTATTAAAAAAACAGTAAAAAATAAAGAATAATGCAAATTTCAAACAAACACTAGTAACATGATTAATATTGGGAATTTAAATTTCATTATAGATGCAACGGACCCATCTGAAGTTGCTAATGGTCTTGAATTGCACGGGATCAAAGATAGAAAGTGTTGTGTGAATGGTGTTTCTGCTGAAACAGGAGACGGACTCTTAAAAAGCATGAAAGCTATGGTAGAAATGTTGAAATGCCCAGATAACCTGAAATGAAAAATTAATTAACTATTTTGAGCACAAATAAACACGCAGATATCCGTGGCTTTCAGCTTATTTAAGTTTATGACTACCTGTTCTAATAAACTATATCAATAGAAGCCAAATAAGGTAAAAAAAACTAATGGTGCATTATTTGTTTACAAACCTTACATAGGAGGTTTACAATTATATATCGAAATAGATATTATGTGAATGATTCGATAAAATGCCATTCAACAAATTTTTTCCCAGTTTGTTGTGCCAGGTCTTGCCACTTGTAACCATCATTCTGCATTCCGACTGTATCTCCTAACCTGCGAGGGTAATTTGTTTGCCTCTGCAACATGTGCCCTACCCATCTCCTTTTCAACCTTGTAGTTCTCTTGTAACTTGGGTCTTTTTTTTTTTTTAAATCTGTTGGTAATGAACCATTGAAACGTGCAGGGGTTTTTTTTATTCTTGTTTTTCATGTTTCAGCAGAGGATATTTCTACAAACCGTACCAAGCATATTTCTAGCCGATATCTTATCGGACCCAGCAATTGTATGCCTCCTTCTAAGGTTTGGTTGTTAAGTGACCCAAATGACCTGCGTCTTCGTTTTGTTTATGCGTTAACTATTTCGTAAAGATTGATTGCAATGTCTTCGACGAAATCTAAGTCGCCCAACTAAGTGAATATAGACCATTAGAGACTCAGATTATTTAACCCGTCGATTTGTTCTGTTTGTAAGTATTACAAGAATCCTAAATGAAGCATAGAAATCATGAGATTGTGATGCATTTTTTCTTACAGGTCATTGAAATCTGTAAATCTTTGTTTTAGAGACTTCATAACATTATAATTATTTCAGTGGTAGAATATCAGTAGAAATTTTTGGAAGATAAAAAAAAACAGATGTTTCAGCGAAATCACTTAAAAACCATTTTATGATTTAAATGTTTTTTATGTTAAAAAGTGAAATATAATCCCATCTAAACTAATGCAGAAAATGATTTGGATATATGGAACAATACATACGACAGATGCTGTTCAGAAATTTCATTATTTTTATCTCTGGAAATTGTACCAAGGTTTTGTTTTTTATATTTTGGTAATTACGACTATTTCCCAAGTAATATAATGTCTATTTAAAATTTATGTACATAAAAATATTTTTACACTGGAATATACTATCCTATTTATAGATTGATACTTACGGTTGTCATGTCGAAAAGTAAACAAAATATCCGTATACCCTCGAGTATCTACATTAACTTTACACGTAAAATCAATATCGTGTCACATTTGCCATGCTGGAAGTTTAATGCTGGATTAAATAGCTTGGTTGTGTTACAATGGCAATCATGACGAAATCGTGTTCAAAGATATACTATAAAAGGGAATTAAAGTTTGGCTAATAAGAAAATCATATTTCAACGACTTGACAAAAACATCGACAGAAAATAAAAGTTAAAATGGGGCTCTGGTTGTCAAAATTATTTGATGTGTTTTCAGAATTTTCCGGGTCGTCTCCGAAGCGGATTCTTATGCTTGGACTAGATGCAGCAGGTAATCTCTTTTAATTTACAACCAAAAGTGATTAAAATACACTGTTGTATCAGAAATTTGAGTATTTTCAAATAGTAATGACACTTTTGATATGAATTCTTTTTCATAAATTGATTTTCATCAGTTTAACAGGTTTAAATAATTTATTATGTAGATGCAAAACTGCAAAGACACACACATACATTTATGATTGTTTTACCTTTATTTCTATTCTTATTATTAGGAAAAACGACAATTCTATACAAGATAAAGCTTAATGAGAATGTTCATACTATACCAACAATCGGCTTCAACGTAGAAACAGTCAGTCCAGCAAAGGGTGTTAGTTTTACTGTATGGGATGTCGGTGGACAGGAAAAAATTAGACGGCTATGGCAACACTACTACCAGAATACAGAAGGTAAAATTATTATTTAAACAGTTTTTATAAAACTTAATTTGATTAGTACTTATAATTTTGAGCAAACTAACATCTAACTAAATTATACAGTCTTATATTTTTAATAATGAAAGCAGTATTGTATTTTAGTTTTCAAAGGATACCATATCTTATGACTTTATTTCTAAATAATACACGTATAAAAGTAAAATGCGTCCGTATTTTTTAAATTAGTTTAATTTTACTTTTCAGGTCTATTGTTTATTGTGGATAGTAACGATCGAGAGAGGCTACAGGAAGCTAAAGAGGAACTTCATGGCATATTAAATGCTGATGAAATGAGAGGTGTTCCGGTTGTAGTTGTAGCAAACAAACAAGATTTACCAAGTAAGTACATCTGGTAAATTCCAAATGTTTGTAAATATAAAACAGAATATTTGACTAAAATGATAAAGAATAAATAAATAAAGAATAGATTAAGAATTTAAGGGGGAATCCCTTAATATAACTGCACAGACACAAACCTTTGTGCTGGGGACTATAGTGAAAGCTCTTGGACTTAAAGATGGGTAACTCAACTGTGGTAATCTATCATATATCATCTGGATAATTATTTTTGAAACTGAATATTAATATTCAATAAATGTTAAGTATCTGATTGAATATACATGTATACGTTTTTTTTCAGGATCTATGAGCCCTTCTGAGGTAGCTGATGGTCTTGGCTTACCGAAAATGACAAACAGGAAATGGTATATACATGGTGCATGTGCAACCACCGGAGATGGAATATATGAAAGTATGAAGGAAATGGCAGACTTAGTGAAAAATAACAAAAAATACTGACATTGATCTCTGATGCAACTTATGTGTTGACAACAAATCGAAAGCAAATATGGCATATTGAATTGCTATGTTGAGTACAGGGATAGCAAGCTGTTGTTCAGAGTGATAAGCACACATCATATGTGCTGTGAAAGTCCTGAGACTGTTATAGGAGATAGTAGAACATTCCTTTATTTTCATACATTGTTATTTTAAATTGACTGTAAATTTTGTTTTTTTGTGTGTGATATATTGTATATTTTTATAGACTATATGATAAATGTTGACAACATTATAGAAAAGATTAAAAAAAAAACAGCTTACCTTTTATTACCGTCATTCATATGATAAATCCTGGGTCGTTCTTTCGACAAGTAGCTATATATCTTGAAGAAACTGCATCTGTGGAAGGATGGGAATAAATATTGGATAATCACAAATTTACTGGCATATGTAAAACAATGTTATAGTTATGCGTTCAAGTTAATGAAACTTTATTGTCGTTAAGAGCTGATCATAATAGTAATGGCATAACATATTGTTATTATTTATCATTCATCGACGTATTGCCGCAGTGTGTTTATCTTTATATTATCAAAGATTCAAATTTACATGCAACTGTCTACATATACTGTTAGATATTATACACACGGTAAAACCAATCTCTCTTTCGTCTTTTATACCAGTTACTAAATATTTGTTCCGAGTATTAATTAGAGAAAAATCATATTATTATTGATATGAAATCGTTAGATGGTTTTGGCTTAACCCCTTTTTGGTCATTTTGGCTTTTTTGAATTAACTCTTCCGGAGCACCTGAGTCTAGCCCCGGTTTTTTTGTGGGGTCTCTGTTGTTCATATGTTTTTAGTTTTTAATTGTAGTGCATGTATTGTTTTGGTCATGTCTTCGCTGTTCTCCGGAGTTTGTCAGTTGTTTCGATTTTCCCCTTCTTCGAATATCCTTTGGTATTTCTTGACTTTACTCTTCAACTTTTTGGATATTCAACATTTTAGTCTTGAGCAACTGATGAGTCGTAAATCGACGAAATGTGCACATCTTATGGTATTAAAGAATTTTATTGAACTGAAAAAGTTCAACTGTTCAAAATTACGTTATATATAATCTTCCTGATAACACATTAAAGGAGAAAACGCCAATGGCTAAGTGGCCGGTTATTTTATTGATAAAAAAGAGGAAATAAAAACAGAGAGAAAGAGGTTCTGTCGAGTTGTTGACGTCAAGGACTGTTATTTACTGTTCAATTTAATAAATACATGTACTTTTTCAAAAAAAAAGTACTGAAAGGTCCGAATCATATGCAAATGGAAAGTCCCCGTTTCTTTATGTAAAACGGGACATCAAAATTGTAAAGGTGAGTTTTTACACCATGTTTAATGATAGGTCGCTGCTAATTAAAATTTTCAGAACACACATCTTTTAATACTGGTAGGCTTAGTTGCAACAGTTTAGAATAAACCAACTTTGAATTTGTCGCATGTAACAATGGGATTGTAAACCATATAACGTCGAGGTTCCAAAATCGCCCCTATAAAAGTATGTTAGCCAAGTACAGGAGAAAATTTGTAGCAACAAGTGTCTTGACGAGTAGTACATGTCATTAAGACAACTTAAGTATTTTAAGGCATAATTTCGGAATCTGCAAAATTCCAGGTTATTTACAACGGATGATAAACAAACCGCAAAAAGAGAGGGTAAGACATTCAACAGATATTTGTGAAAATACAAGAATTACTTTTATAGTAAATTCCAGTAAACTTATTCATGTTTACTGTGACATTAAAAAATGTGGAAGGATGTGCAATCTGAGTACCCTGGACAATTTTTGTTCCCCGACGTTATCTATACGTCTATAGTAATAACCACCGTTCGAACTTAAGATTAATAAACGGTACAATGAAATTTTAACTAACAACGAAATAATAAATAAACCGCTGCAAATCAACATAAAATTTAAAAAAATAAGTTTTGAATTAAAAAGACAATTTAAACTTCGCAAAATTTTCGGATCACTTGAGATCTTTCAGCAATCCTACTGCAGTGCTTGATGTTAGCGAAATTAAAAATTCCCGGGAGGGGGGGGGGGGGGGGGTTGTAACTTCCTATGTAAACATATACGGGGTTGTGCGGAAAATATGGGTAGGTTTTTCATAATTTTTGGTATTAATTCGGGGTATGTTTTGAAAAACTAATATTTATTTGGGTTGTATTTACACAAACTTTGGTATTAATTTGGGTCTATTATTATATTTGTATATAAACATCAGTATTAGTTTTGGTGTTCTTTGTATATATGGCTGTTTTGCGGGTATGTATTTTCATCAAAATTATTTTTTCTAGTTTATTATTGACATGTATTCTAGTGTTTTCTCAGGTACCTTTTCTTAGGCCATTTCCGCACACCCCCGTCAAAAATCCAGAGTTATCCTCCCCCCGGGTAAAAATTACACCTGTGATCTTGATTTTCCTACCGTGGAGAAACGCATGTAATAATACAAGTTCATAATTCGATAACATTGTTTTACAGAACCTGTAGTGGGCAACATTGTGTAAATAAAACTTTTACGCCCATTAAAGAGCCAAAAGCTATAACACTACACAAAACATAGAGAAACAAACAATATGTATATTCTTCCAAATTTTATCGCTTATTCCAAACTTTTAGTATTTTTGAAATTTATTTGTAAGACTTTGCTCTTTGGTGATTTCCTATCTTCAATTCTCCTCTAATTTGATAATTCATGATCGCTGAACCAAAGATTAAAACTGGAAAAATAGGAAAACACTAAAATAAGTATCATTTTAGGTAAAACGGCGTTTTTATACAAACTGAAGTACAATGATACAGTCACAACTTTCCCGACCGCTGGATTCAATGTAGCAACAATCCGACCCTGTAAGGGAGACCACGTTACGATATGGGATGTTTGAGGTAATGAAAAGAAGAGACCATTGTGGAAACCATAGTTGCAAAATATAGATGGTAGGTTTGTATGATGTGTCAAAGACCTGACTTTATATACAAGACATAATACAAGACTGGGCATGGCTTGCACTATTTCCTTCCCATGGCCAAAAACAAAACACAAGATTTGTTTTTATTGAGCTCGCTGTTGTTAGTACTTTATGGTACATTGATGGAGTGTAAATTCAGTATTTTAAGGGCAATAGTCTAGATTGTCATACAGATAAGGAAATGTTTAAACCCACTACTGATAAGTGCTTGAAACCGGTTTAAACCCACCACAGATAAGTGCCAGCAGCATGTCAAAACATCCAGTTTTTTTTATGTATGTGGGTTTTTTTTCTTATTCTTGTTTTTTTTTCTCTCTTTTTTGTTAAATGGAAGCCTCTGCCTGATTGATATGTTATTCTGAACTTTCATATTACCTTTTTTTTTTATCAGATATCTATAGAGAGAACCAAAAGTTCCTGGGACTTGGATTAAGTGTAATATACCCCAACTCCTTTTCCACACCAATATAAGCTAGAAAAAAGACTTTGGTATACAACTTTATAATTTCTCCTTTTTTGTCAAATTGATGTGAGAGCACGTGTTTCCGTGCAAATGCGTAGCAACGCCACTGCTTTTCATGTAGACATAAAATATCGACGGAAAATTACTATTCATTTTACGATAGTTGTATAACCTTATTTTCATTTGTTCTATCGTTTATTGATATATTGGTCTATATATAGATATTATTGACTAGCCTGTTTAACTCTCCAGTCATAATCGTTTTATTTAAATCCCATTTATTTAGGAAATCCTAATGTTGTTTATGACGTCAAAACCTCCAGCCTGGCTAATGACACATGTATAAAGTCGACATGGCTAAATGTGACGGTATTAAATACTACAATAAAAATCATGTACACAGTTGTTATTTAGCATTAACTTTTAGTAAAGAGATTGAATATACAAATAATCGTTTTATAAAAAAAAATATTTAAAAATGGGTGGACTTGTAGCAAAATTAAGAGATGCCCTATCTGAGTTTACAGGTTCAAATCCGGCCAGAGTGCTGATGTTAGGATTAGATGCGGCAGGTTTGTTATGCTTTTATTTTCTGTATTTCTATTCTAATTTTTTTTATTTAAAACTTATATTTTATTAAAATTTCAAAATATATAATATTTAATTGTAGTACACAGTAAAGGTAATTGTGACATGAATCAATTCCTGTGAAAAGAATTAACAGTATAAATTTAAATTTGAAAATTCTTTAAATTTTTTTCCTCCGGGAAATATTGTTGCATTTATCAACTTGCGTACAGAATGATCACAGGGATATTGTATATTGAAGAATATTGTTTTCCTTGCAAAATAATATATTGCACGAATCTGTCCCGAGCAAAATAATATATTGCACGAACATGCGAGTGTAATATATTATTTTGCAAAGGACAATATTCATAACATTAATGCAATAGCCTTTTTATTGTACAGCAAGATCTTTTTAATGTCTATTTTCTGCAACAATGAAGTCAATACTTAAAGCAGTATTGCATAGAATATTGACAGCTAAATGTTACGTTCTACGTGGAATATTTTATTCCTATACAGTTAAAAAATATGCTTCTTATTTATAGGAAAAACAACAATATTATACAAAATAAAATTAAACGAAACCGTGGCAACCATTCCAACGATAGGATTTAACGTAGAAACAGTGAGTCCGTGCAAAGGAGTTAGTTTTACTGTTTGGGATGTTGGTGGACAAGATAGAATCAGACCATTATGGAGACACTATTTTCAAAATACTGAGGGTAAGTTTGATTTCCATATTGTATAAGTAATTTATAAAAAAAATTTAAAACCATAAACTTTTCAGTTCAATATTAAATTTATGAACATCGGCAATTTTAATTTCATAATTTCATTTTGTTTCACTTCTCTAATTTCCATTATCATTTGCTGAAAACATTTGATATTTGTAATTAGAGAAAGAAATCAGCTTTGAATCGTTTTCATGTAAAATACAAAATTCCTCGCCCATTTAAAAATCAAACAGTTGAAGTTATTTTGCGGATATAAAAGCGTTATTGAAATAACAGAAATATTCAGCATTCTATGTTTCCCTTTTAGGATGTCCTCTTTGCTTTATTTTAAGACTTTTGTGTTTAACGACGTAACTGTTTGCTTTATTATACGCCTTTTCGTCTTTAGGACTTTTGTACATAATTGACAGTAATGACAGAGAACGATTGGCGGAGGCCAGGGAGGAGTTATATGGTATCTTACAAAACGACGAGATGCGGAATGTACCATTGATTGTAGTGGCAAACAAACAAGATTTACCCAGTATGTTAGGTTTTGTTTAAACTTTCATTAACTATTTAGAAACATTCTTGCCTATATTGTGGTAGAATGAGAGAAAAAGTGGACTCCTTATGATTTACTTTCAGATACCAAATTTTATACAAATCAATTTTCAGTATTAACCTATACGTAGCCATAACATTAAAACGGACCTATAACGGGACACAAAAATTTCTTTGATACCAGTTTCGATTCAATGTATATTTTAAACACTTATGTATAATAATAAAAAATATGGAAAGAGGAAATAGTAATCCAAAATGTATTACAGCACATTAAAATGCAATATCACCGGAAAGCCAGGTAGAAGGAGCCATAGGGCGAGCCAGAGGGAGATACCCTTAGTTTCGAAAAGCTTAACAGATTTATAATAAATGTTAAGCATCAGTTTCATGTCAGAAATGAAAGTAAATGTTTGGAATAGGTGACATTGCGATACCATTATCGAGTTTGGACTTGTGCTATATTTCAAATGCATAACATGATAGAAGTTTCGTTGGAAAGTAGTAAATTTTAAAAATGAAAATATAAGTTTGTATTTTATTAAACTTGAAAAACTATAACAGAAATGTTAAGCTTGCCTTTTCTTAAACTCCTTGTTGTAGTTAACTTATTTATGAAATCATATTTCACTTATACATTGAAAATGTTTTCAGATGCACTCACTCCATCCCAAGTCGCTGAAGGCCTCTATTTACACAAACTCACTAACCATAAATGGTATATTCACGGAGCATGCGCAACAACAGGAGAGGGCATTTATGAAAGTCTTAAAGAAATGGCTCATTTAGTTAAAGAATATAAAAAGACGTATAGTCGTTGAAAAAATCAACATACTGCAAAGAACTTTTTCGTTTATTCTAAATAAACAACAAAATGGATAACTGGAAAGGTCAACAATCACATGCCAATCAATCAACACTAAAGCCCACCACAACTGAATCAACAGGCCTGACTAAACAATGTATTTGAGGTCAAGGACAATATGACTTTCAAAAAGGAGGAAGATTTGAGATATATGATATATGTGATTTATTTGTATTGTTTTATAATTTTTTATTTCAGTTTATATTAGAGCTGATTTTGTTTAAAATTATTGTTGAATTATATTTTTTTTAAATCCAGTATTATATCTTAAATTATTCAAAATGAGGCCCAAAATTATCAGAATACATATAAACATTCATATTTCTTTTCTTTTGTGCTTCATTTTACTTTTTGCGGGAGAATTGGAAATAATATTTAAATAAAACTACAGATAAAATATTTGCTAGTTGTTGTTGGAAAATAAAATCAAGCAACAGAGTGTCAGTATAACACATTCAGCTACAATCGAATCAATTTTGTGAAGGGAACTTCAACATTTTTAACGCAAACATGACCGTAAGATATCTTCGACTATTGGATTAGTTGAGAAATGTAGACGCAATACCCAGTTATGCACGTATCCTTGTATTCAAGAAAGGTAAACACTGCCAAGGGGAAATTAGACCTATAGTTTTGTCTTCAAATGTCCTTCATTGTCAAAATTTAGAAATAAAGTTTCGTGTATATGTTTCTCTCTTTGATATATTTCTCGGATAAATGAGATAGATAATAAAGTATCGATGATGTTTAAGGACCATAGCAATTCTAACATTCTTTGATGTAATTAAGATGCACTGTTCTTTTTCATTTCAACAATATGTGTGTCATCCCCGGTGTTCAAGATCGCAAGTATAGACATCGGGGAAAAAACAACCAAACAAAAAAAGTTGAATAGCAGATTCAAATGCAAAATGATTAATGACCGAAGCCCACCCCCTCCCCCACTTCAATAAAAAAAAACAAAAACAAACAAAAAGTATCAGGACAACTCTATAAATGAGGGAAGTACTCCAGATCGAGTGTCCAAAAATGTCCTATTTTTATTACAATGAGATCTTGATAATCAATGGTTGAACTATAAATTATATCTTATACGTGCTAAAAAAGACAACAATATAATGGTTGTATTAAGTTTTGTCACAACTGTTATGAATCATAAATTTTCCGGCTTTATTATTTTTGTAAACCAAAGCATGTGAAGTTCTGTTTTGAGACAATCTTTATTCTTGTATGATACATTGATATAATTCCTAAACAAGCAACAATTTCGAGATGGCGACCATAGAAATTGTTACTCATATGAAGCGGACTTCATTCAAGGGTTACTACGTGAAAACAAAAAGAAACTAACCCAATCCTTTAATTTCACTTTTCGTTATATAGATGATGTGTTGTCGTTAAATAACGACAAATTTCAATACTTTCTACATCTTATCTACCCCAGTGAGCTTGAAATTAAGGATACTACAGATACACCAAAGTCCGCTTCATATTTGGATTTGTTTCTTGAAATAGACTATGAGGGACGTTTGAAGACAAAACTCTATGACAAACGTGATGACTTCAACTTTCCTATTGTTAATTTTCCCTTCTTGAGTAGCAATATACCAGCATCGCCTGCATATGGCGTCTACGTTTCTCAGCTTATCCGATTTTCAAGGGCATGTGTGAGTTACCCTGACTTTCGACAAAGAGGATTACTGCTGTCACAAAAGCTTCTTAACCAGGGTTTTATCAGGGATAAGTTGATGTCATCAATTAGGAAATTTTACGGTCGTCATCACAAATTGATTGACCATTACATTGTTCCATTATCTAAGATGATGTTGGACCTGTTCCCACTGTCGTAACCTTTCATGTGCCTCCACAGATTTGTGATTTCCGCCGGATCGACTTTGTTGAACTTCACGGCGGCTGCCGTATACGGAGCAGGAACTGCTTACCCTTCCGGAGCACCTGGGTTCACTCCTGGTTTTTATAGGAGTTCGTGTTGTTCATTGTTTTTTAGTTTTCTGTGTTTATTTGTTGTGCTTGTGGTTGTTCATTTGTCTTCCCGGGTTTGTCTGTCCAATGGATTACGTTTTTTGATTGCTCCTTAGGTATATTTGTCCTTTTTAGGATTCGGTTTCAATGGTTATGAAAACTGACTGGAAACATCAGTTTGTGATTCACGATGAAGTGAACATGTTCTGATGCATTACAAACCGTATAAATTAAAAGATTATGTATATTCAAAAACCAAAAATATGATAAACATTCGGAATATAAATTTCATTATGATGCAATGTGCGCATCTGAAGTTGCTTATGCTCTTGTATTGTATGAGACCGAAGATAAAATGTAGTGTATGAGTGATGTTTCTGCTGTAACAGGTGACGGTTTATCAAAAAGCATGAAAGCTATGTTCGAAATTTTTAAAATATCAGATGAGATGAAGTTTTATTATTGGCTTATATTCCAAGATTATCTAGTATTTTCAGTATATTTTTTTAAATGGATACACTCGAGATAAACTTTTTTTATTGTTTTAACATGTAGTTTTACCTATTGTTTGTAAAGTTTCAATAAATGTTTATTAGCATAAAAATATTTGGATTAGTTATTTAAAATAGTGGACTTTCTGGACTCAAATCAATTGAATTTAAAGGCAATATTCTTGTCCTTTGGGGAATTAATGCCTTATTCCAGTCTGATTTGTTATTTAAACATTTTTTTTTATAAATCTGAGATAAACTAAAAATAAAAAATTAATAAACTATTTTAGTAAACAGTATTCGCAGATCTATGGCTCTTAGCTAACTTTGGTAGATGACTACATTGGAAGCCAAATTAGGTTTAAAAAAAGGGCTAATGGTGCATTATTTGTTTTAAAACCCTAACAAAGGAGGTGTACAATTACATATCGTTGTTATAGATATCATGTGTATGTTTTATTGAATCTTTTATCTGCCTTTGCCATTTAACAATTTTTTCACCATCTTGTTTTGTTGTGCCAGGTCTTTCCACTTGTAGCCATCTTTCTTCATACGGACTGTAACATGTCTTCTCCGGGTGTTTCGTGCCACCCCCACTTCCAACCCACCCTCACCTGCGAGGGTCATTCATTGTGCTCTCTCTATCACCTTTCCCTTTTTTTTTTAACTTGGGACAAGTCGGTTTTGTTCAAAAGCTCTTCGGGTCTTGCCTGAGAGAATATTGATAAATGTTGGGACTTTTGCATGAGGCTTTTCGTTTTTTGTTAATCATGTTTCCATAGAAGATATTTCTTGCTGATAGTCCCAACCATATACGCCAAATGTAATTCTCTTCTTATATTTTTGATCCGCTGCCTTGTCTGACCAAGCAATAGTGTCCCTCCTTCTTAGGTATTAGAAAACAAGTTTGGTTGTATTTTAACCAAATGACCTTTGTGACTATCTTTTGCCCTTGGGTTAATGCGTTATCCAGTTAGTAAAGTTGAGGACCACGAAGGCAATCTAAGCGGTTAAACTGATCTAATATGGCCTATTGGATCATGCCATCCGTTGATTTGGTTTGCACTGTGGTTAGAAAGCAGAGAGATCATGAGATCGTGGCGAGGCAGTGGAGGAATATCATTAGAAAAAACATTGGAAGATAAAACAGACAATAAGGATGCTTCAGTTAAAATTATCTAAATGTTAGTATACTGGGTTTTTTTAAAAATAATATGGAACAATGAATATGACAGGTACAATAACTTTTTTTTTCATTTCAGCAATTTCATTATTGCATATCTCTGATAATAGTCACAGGTGCTTGAGGATAGGACCCTGTCTTTGGTCCCTCATAGCCCCCCCCCTCCCCCACCACCCCTTATTAGCATAAATATCTGTTTTCTATTTTTACCATTTATTTGTACCATAAGGATACTAATATACCATATATTTACTCATAATACTCATGTTTACTATCAATGTGACATTCGACTATATAGTCGAATGTCACATTGATAGTTAGTCCGAGATTGCTCTGACGTCTGACGGCCTGTTTTGTGATATGCTGGGGCCATGGGTCCAACAGCCTCAGCATATCACAGAAAAGGCCGTCAAACCTCAGAGCAATCTCGGACTAAAAGATAGTAAACATGTTTATTTATGAGTAAATATATGGTATATTAGTATCCTTATGGCACAAATAAGTGGTAAAAATTAGAAAACACATATTTATGCTAATAAGGGGGGCGGGGGGTATGAGGGGCCCAAGACAGGGTCCTGTCCTCAAGCACCTGTGATTTTAGTTTCTATATCTGGGTAAGGAAGAAACCATTTGATTTTTATAAGAGAGGGGGCATTTGATCCTACCCCCCCCCCCCCCCCATGAAAATCAAATGGTTGCTCCCTAATTACTACTATTCCCCAATCAATATTAATGTCAATCGTAAAAATATTCTATTTTAACACTGGAATATACCATCCTATTTATAGATTTATTTTAAGGTTGTCATGTCGAAAAGTAAACAAAATAACTTGTCACATTTGCCATGCTGGAAGTTTAATGCTGGATTAAATATGTTGGTTGTGTTACAATGGCAGTTATGATGAAATTGTGTCCAAAGATATACTATAAAAAGGAATTAAAGTTTGGTTAATAAGAAAATCATATTTCAACTTGACAAAAACATCGACAGAAAATAAAAGTTAAAATGGGGCTCTGGTGGTCAAAATTATTTGATGTGTTATCAGAATTCTCCGGGTCGTCTACGAAGCGGATTCTCATGCTTGGACTAGATGCAGCAGGTAAATTTTTATTTGCTACCAAAATTGATTAAAAATACACTATATATTCATATCAGAATTTTGAGTTTTTGAAATAGTAATCAGACTTTTGATCCGACTTTTTTTCATTGACCTTGATTCTCATCAGTTTCACAGGTTTAAATTGTTTAATACATTAAAGTATACATGAAGATGCAAAACTGCAAATTAATGATTGTTTTACCTCTATTTTCTATTCTTATTATTAGGAAAAACGACAATTCTATACAAGATAAAGCTGAATGAGAATGTTCATACTATACCAACAATCGGCTTCAACGTAGAAACAGTCAGTCCAGTAAAGGGTGTTAGTTTTACTGTTTGGGATGTCGGTGGACAGGAAAAAATTAGACGGCTATGGCAACACTACTACCAGAATACAGAAGGTACAATAAGTATTGAAATAATATTTATAAAACTTAATTTGATTAGATCTTATAATTTTGAGCGTCCATCTAAATCATGCCGTCTTATATTTTTAATAATGAAAGCAGTATTGTATTTTTAGTTTTCAAAGGATACCATACCTGATTACTTTATTTCTTAATAATACATGTACATGTTAATAAATGTGTCCGTAATCTTCAAATTAGTTTAATTTTACTTTTCAGGTCTTTTGTTTATTGTGGATAGTAACGACCGAGAGAGGCTCCAGGAAGCTAAAGACGAACTTCATGGCATATTAAATTCTGACGAAATGAGAGGTGTTCCGGTTGTTGTTGTAGCAAACAAACAAGATTTACCAAGTAAGTACATCCGGTAAATCCCAAATACAATAAACGAGGGTTTTTATGAGTATTATAAAAGATAATAAAATATAAAATAAAGATCTAAAATAAAAAAAATAACAGCAAATAATGAAGTATAAAATAGAAAGAATAACTTAAGATCAGATGAGGAATTTGAGGGGGAAATCAATTGAAAAAATACTGATTACAGAAAATAACTGTTACAGCTGTACCGAAAATTTCTTTCATATTGGTGATTATATTGTAAAGTAATACGTAAAGATGAGTAACTCACATGTGCCAATTTGTCAGTTATCATCATTGTTAATTCTGGATAATTATTTTTGTAGCTGAATATTGATAATCATTGAATTTTAAGTATCTGACTGAATGTATATATATTTTTAAGGATCTATGAGTCCTTCTGAGGTAGCTGATGGTCTTGGCTTACCGAAAATGACAAACAGGAAATGGTATATACACGGTACATGTGCAACCACAGGAGATGGAATATATGAAAGTATGAAGGAAATGGCAGACTTAGTGAAAAATAACAAAAAATACTGACATTGGTCATGTTGGATCCGTGATATGTGTTCAGAGCAAATCGAAAGCAAATATTGATTGGTTGAATACAGGGATAGCAAGCTGTTGCTTCGAGTGAAAAGCACACACCTCGGTGAAAGTCCTGAAATAAAGACTGTTATAGGAGACGATAGAAGATATCTTTATTTTCATTACGTCTTTTTGAAATTTACTATGATATTTTCGTTTAAAATATTGTATTATTTAAAATGAAAACTATCAAGTTTTTACTTATGATGTCATTGATTATCATTATATTGCTAAATACATATAAACATAAAATAACGCAAAGGCAAACCGTTGTGTTAGTTATTTTACATAGATCGTTTATTTCGGTACTGATGTGAAAGTAAAATTTTCTTCCGTAAATGTGTTGGAAACAAGAAGTATCTCAGGCGTAGCTATATGTCATTAGGGAGCAATCATTTGATTTTTATGGGGGTGGGGGTGGCGGGGGGGGGGGGGGGGGGGGGCTCATGGAAGGAATTTGAAAGAAAGGCAAGATCCGAAATTTGGTGAAAAAAAGGCAGGACCAAAAATCCTCAGAAAAAAGGCAGGATGAAAAATTTAGTGAAAAAAGGCATAAACCCAGACAAAAAAGGCAGGACAACACCAGGTAGTAAAACAAGAGGCTCACCAGAGCCTGTATCGCTCATCTGGAGTCTGGTTTTTTATTGGACAATTAATCAAATATTTGACCAAGTTTGTTGCAATTGGCTCAATTATTCAGGGAAAATTTGTTGAAGATTTATTTTTCATAAGGTTTAATGTTAAAATATGTTCCCTGATGGTGGTAGTCCTGGCAGGAAGTTGATAAAATTGACCAGGAATAGGGGTGAACCTTAAATAAATGTAACAGAACCCGACCTCAAATTACACAAACCAATAACTCCTAAATAGAATTTGGGATTCCCTTCAGAGTAGGTAGATCTCAACATGGCAAACATTTTTCAATTTACATTTCACTTCTATCTCAAATAGTTTTGGAGATAAATGCAAAAATGTTAAAATTTTGAATGAAAAATTGACAAAAAAGGGCAATAAGTCCTAAATGGGTTTTGGGATTTCCTTTAAAATTTCAGGGTATGTAGATCTCAACATGGCAAACATTTTTCAAATTTACATTTCACTTCTATCTCAAATAGTTTTGGAGATAAATGACGAAAAATGTTAAATTTTGAAAATTTGACGAAAAAAGGGCAATAACCCCTAAATGGGTCTTGGGATTTCCTTCAAAATTTCAGGTTAGGTAGATCTTGTCATGCTGATCAATTTTACCTCAAGTCAGATTTTTGATATCTGTAACGGTTTTTAAGTTATAAGCCAAAAACAACACATCCACCCCTATATTCTATTTTTAGCTACAACAGCCATGTTTTATGTCAGATCAAAATAAACTGAAGATCGTTTGTTGAGGACTTGTCATAGATCATTCCTATTAAGTTTCAAACCAATCGGCCAAGCGGTTTCAGAGGAGAAGATTTTTTAATGAAAAAATTTTGAAAATTTGACAAAAAAAGGGCAACAACTCCTAAATAGGTTTTAGGAATTCCTTTAAAATTTCAGGGTAGGTAGATCTCAACTTAGCAAACATTTTTCAAATTTACATTACACTTCTATCTCAAATAGTTTTGGAGATAAATGACGAAAAATGTTAAAATTTTGAAAATTTGATGAAAAAAGGGCAATAACTCCTAAACGGGTTTCGGAATTTCCTTCAAAATTTTAGGGTAGGTAGATCTCGTCATGCTGATCAATTTTATCCCATTTCAGATTTTTGATATCTGTAACGGTTTTTAAGTTATAAGCCAAAAACAACACATGCACCCCTATATTCTATTTTTAGCTACGAAAGCCATGTTTTATGTCAGATCAAAAAAAATTGAGGATCGTTTGTAGAGGACATGTCACAGATCATTCCTATTAAGTTTCAAACCAATCGGCCCAGCGGTTTCAGAGGAGACGATTTTTGAATGAAAAGTTTACGACGGACGGACGACGGACGAAAAGTAATGGCAAAAGCTCACCCAGGAGGGCTAAAAAAGGCAGACTCGAAATTTTGCTGGAATAAAAATCAGGACTTAAGATTACTTCCATGCCCCCCCCCCCCATTAGAATCAAGTTGTTCCCTTTGACTGGATGTTTTGGTCTTAAAGGTACCCTTTAGATCATTTTAGGAATTCTGCATTTAGGGTTACACCAACTTATCTCTCTTATACTTACCAATTGGTTATTGTCGACTTTATACAATATGCAGAGAAATTTCAGAATAATTTGGAGAATGTGACTCAATGAAATAGTTTACGCTCGATGTGTATTACCACATACACATACAATTATAGTCGAAAAAATGTTCTGAACCAACATTGGCTATGAGAGAGATCGTAAATTAGTCCTGAGGGGATTTTGCAGCTACAGTCGTAATGTTATTTTAGAATAAAACAATCACAGCAAGGTGAATCATATATTTGAATTTTGAAATAAAAAATAATAATGAGAGATAAGCAGGCGTGTTTTTTCTACATTGTTTACCATGGGCATTACTGATGACACATGATTTGTTAAACTATACATGATAAAACATCGACATTGATAAAAAAAAACCTTCGGTGGTCCAAGACTGTACCTTCAACGGTTCTCCATATTTTCCATGTACAGAATCTACGGATGCATTGTTTATTTTAATTTTTCTTTTTAATCATAGAATTTTTTTTAAATTGTCACTTCCTCGATTTGAATTTGGAAAAACGGTTTGTGCAACAGCGTCTTAAATTGATTTTTTCCAATGCAAATATATATATTTATTCAAGTTAAATTTGTATAATGGATTGTATATTTTTCTTCCAACGTCTTACGGTTGTATCTCCATATGTATATCGAAAACTGGATTTTTTAATCACTGAGGTAAAAAAAGTTAAAGATTGAGAATGTTTAAAAGATAAATCAAATCCATTATATCGAAAATTACAGCTTTTGGTTACTATGTGAACTACTTTTAAAGCAGTCAGCTTTTGGCTTTTAATATTTGTTCAAATAATTGAAACTGATTCGTGATAACTGTTGATATTTTTTTTAATTTAAAAAAAGCTTACCTTTAATAACCGTCATGCATATGAAATGAAATTATATAAAGCACGGGTCGTAGCTTTCCCTTGAAGAAACAGTCACTGCATCTGGGCAAGGAAGATTATCACAATTTACTGCTATTTGAAATACAATTTTATAGTCAATGATAATGAAATAATGTGTAACTTTATTATCATTATGGGTTGATTATACTAGTAAAGTAAAGTAAAGTAAATTGTATTATTCAATCATGAGCCCGTGAGGGCATAAATCAATATATATAAATAAATAAATAAATAAATAAATAAATAAATAAATAAATTGCACTATAGGACTTATAACGTATGCATTCATTAAATGACAAGGTACTGTATTAACAGTTACTTATATGTATAAAATAAAGTACATGTATCTGTATACATATGACCACATATGGCATTTATCATTTCTCTATTCTTTCATTTTATAGTTTTTTCGTAAATTGAAGCATGAACTTAGATAGTTACTTAATTTATTTAGTGTTGCCATATCTTCATTGCTGAGCAACCATATTAATTTATTCTCATCTGCTAATTGTTCAAAATTTTTATTTATAGATGAAATATAACAATATAATTCTTCTCGATTAATAATGGAGAAAATAGAAGTGGCCTGGTATATGGCTCTGTTCACCGTTCGGAAATGTCAAAAGAGCAAATTAAAAAAATACCAAATGAGCAAAAGGGTATTTTAAAAGCATAAACCATCTCGGGATGCGCAAGAGAGATATCAATGGCAAATTTGTGTAACATAAATTTTTAGGGAGAAATTTCAAATATGAAACTGGAAAATCCCCGTTTCTTAATATAAAACCGTGAACACTAAATTCTAAAGGTAAATTGTTATAAATAGATAGACGCCATGTTTACTGATGGGTCGCTGGATATCAAAATTTTCAGAACCTTCACCATTTAAAGTAATACTGGTAGGATTAGATGCAACAGGTGAGTTCAAGTGTCAGTTTGTCTCGCTTATAAATTTTCGTCCATTTTAAAGCATATACATGCACTTGTTTACTAGAACCTATAGTAGGCAACATAGTGTTAATGTTCTCAGTTTTATCAGATTGTATTCTTCAATTTATTTGCAAGCCTATTTTCTTTGATGATTCTCTTGTTCGTTTTTTCAATTTATTATTATTGAACCAATGTGTAAGATTGAAAAAAATAGTAAAACACTAAAATAAGTATTATTTTAGGTAAAACAACCATTTTATACAGACTTAAGTACAATGATATAGTCACATCTCTTCCGACTGTTGGATTCAACGTAGAAACAATTCGACCATGTAAGGGAGTTCACGTTACGATATGGGATGTTGGAGGCAGTGAAAAGACGAGACCGTTGTGGAAACCATATTTAAAAAATATAGACGGTAGGTTTGTAAGATGAAAAAGGTTAAGAGCATGAGCTCATAATTAATACATAATACTACACCGGTAGGGGCTTGAACTGTGTCCTTTTGCGGACCAAAAAAAAATGTAAGTTTCATTATTATTGGGCTGACATGTATAACAAAATTCGAAAGATTTCATGAAAACAATACTGCTATAACCAAAAGAATAAAAGAAAATAGTGTACCATAAAAATTTAAAACCCTATGGAACAGAGAATGGAAACGGGGTATGTGTCAAAGAGACAACAACCTGGCCAAGGGAGCAGAAAACACAGCTATATATATAGTAATGTGAACTCCCATAAACAGGGAGTAACATCAGATGCTTTAAATACTAAGCATATTCCGCTAATATCGAAAACCGTGTTGAAGCTCCAAACCTTGTGAGACCTATAGCAGGTCCATTATTTAAGCTGATATGCGTACGATTTGAATTTCAAATAGTGTCAATTAAAAGCGTTAAAAACTATACTTCGTAATAAATATAGAATAATACATGGCAAAATCTGTATCGCATGCTGTATCACCACGAGGAACCAATATCAGTCCCGAGGGCCGAAGGCCCCGAGGGCTGATATTGGTCGAGTGGTGATACAGCATGCGATACGGATTTTGCCATGTATTATTCTGTTTATCATATATTTTAATAGATCCAGATTCATGATATATAAGAAAAAGGGTAAACAAGAATATGATGATTTTCCTGTAGTTCTCCAGGTGACTTGGAATTGTTTTTGTTTTCATAGACTTCCTGATTTGATTATCCTGTTTCATGATACTCATATAAAAATTCGGAATCTTTCATATTAAATGATACATCCACACTGAAATGTCTCTAATAACCTATTCATAAATATGCATGTATAAGAGCATTTTGAGACAATGATTTTTTTTCATGTAATTAAATGCATTCACTAATAATATTGTGAGCTGTTCCCACCTTAGAATACGGCACATATTTCCCTATATACTGGTTTATGCTGCCCTGCATTGATTCAAGATGTGAGGCTCGTATTCTCCGTCATTAGCCTTTTTAAACCTTGCAAGTAGCAAATGTAACTCGGAGGGAGAAACGGTTTCCAAAGTTGGTTCATCAGTCTCTCCCCCATTTCAACTGAACGGGGACTCCGTGACATGGCAGTAATTGTCGTCTGCAACTGACAATAATATCGAGGAGTACCGGTTAATAACATATGAGAGGTTCCGAAAGGGGTGCGATACAGGGTATGCGATACGGATTAGCTATGCGATACAGGGTAGATGATACAGACTAGAGAAAAGAACCTTTATCAAATATACAAAATTCCTGTATTTAGTATTAAATATATGATAAAGTAAATTATCATATACTTACAGAAAATAAAGGTTAAATTTTACCCTACGATAAAATTGGAAATTGTACATATTTCTGCCCAAATCTTATAAGAATTGGCTTAGCGGGCTGATATGAGTTTGTTATCAACTGTTTCCGGTTTATATCAACTGCTTCCGTTTTATATCACACCCCTAATCTGTAATCGTGTTATGAATCAGTCGTTTCCGTAATCGATTTTAAACATACTAGCACATAGAAACACGGCAGACGCTGTAGATTACTAGTATATTAATTCGATCAAAAATGTTGATACCAAGAGAAAAAACATTAAGTGAGATAACATTTTGACTAAATGGATGAGGGACGATGAGGATTTGCAGCGCCTTGAGGATATTCGGTAATACGGCAATGAAACTGAAATCAGTGAGATAAGAATTTTCATGGAAACCTATAAATACCAATGTTGAAGTATATGATAAAAATATCATAACATGTCATTATTCATATCAGACCCATTATCAGCCCGTGGTCAAAATCATCCATCGAGACTGGCGGCTCTCGGGCTGATATCTTGACCTAGGGCTGACAATAGGTGTGATATGAAAAATGCCATGTTATAATCTATATATATTAGTAATTTCTATGAATTAGTATAATACTTAATGATTAGGCTTAATGTTCGTGGTGGACAGTAGAGATCTTAACAGAATGGAGGAAGCAAAAGAAGAGTTAAATGGAATTTTAAAACTTGCAGATGTTCCACTTGTTGTTCTTGCCAATAAACAAGACATACAAGGTATCAGTCATGTCGATTTCTCACATGTGCATATCGTTTGCCGTTTTCAATGCAGTTTTTTATCTGACAAAATACTATTTAATACAAAAAATAATTGTAACATTCGATGATACCAATTTCGATGGACTAGATATTTCGTCGGTTCACGACTTATCAGTGGTTAAGGAGGCCGAAATGTTGAAATCAAAACAATAACAAACTTGAAGAGCAATGTTCAAATGATATTTTACGTGAAGTTTGAAAGTGAAAGTAGCCAGGCTATTGTTTATTAGATCGAATCAATAAATAAAAAAGATTAGTATAACACTTTATACATGTAATAAATCTACTTCATTCTTTTCAGTATCGCTCAGCCCATCACAAATTGCTGAGCGTTTAGAGCTTTCTAAAATATGTGACAGAAAATGGTCTATCTTTGGAACTTGTGGATTAACTGGTGAGGGAGTTTTGGAAAGTTTAAAGAATTTAACAGTCACGATGAAAACGACGAAATAAAATCATCTGAAAAGGACCCGGGAAATAGATACATTTCAAATAATGGCACATTTTGTGCTGCGGATTAAATAATTACAAGCAGCCAATTACTTTGCTAGTTCTTGGATGATCGTTGGGCTTCATGTGCTTAAATTGCTGACGAGGCATGTTCTCGAACTTGGTAATTGAAGCATCAGAATTGGTGTTTTACAACATTTATTTCATCAGCATTGTATTTTTAACATTTTTATTTTTTTTTAATCTCGCTGTAAATACATTTGTTTTATCGTCTATACATATATATATATACACACACACACACACACACACACCCCCACACACATATATATATAAAGCTCGCCAATCATAATCGTTTTATTTAAATCTTTTGTAAGTGTAGTAGGCTATCTTAATGTTGTTGTTTATGACTTCAAAACTTCCAGCCTGGCTTATGATAGATACAAAGAGTCGACATGGCTAAATGTGACGGTATTAATATTACATGTGTAATAAAAATCAAGTACAAAGTTGTGTTTTCTTGGCATTAACATTTAGTGCAGTTATTAAACATACATGTAATTGTTACATTTATCAAAAAACTATTTAAAAATGGGTAGACCATTTGGCAAAATTAAGAGTTTACAGGATAGATCCAGCCAGAGTGCTGATGTTAGGATTGGATGCAACAGGTCTGTTATTTTTTTATTTCTGTATTTCTATTTTAAATTTATTTTACTTTAAGAATGATTACATCGCATTTTAATTCATAATTCTTGAACAAGTTAAAAATATATAATATTTTTTTTATAAGTGAAAAGAATTATCCTGTAAGATAAAAGTTTCCATTTTGACAGTTTTTAAAATTTCTATCCTGGTAAAAAAATCCGTTTTGAAATACTATTACATTGTAAACAGATATATCATGTTTGAGAGTGGTATTTGCGAAAAATACCAGTCAAGAGCCTTAAAATTTCCCGAACCGCAAGGCGAGGGAAATTTAAGTCTCGAGACTGGTATTTTTCGAAAATACCACTCCCAAACATGATATATCTGTTTAATTGCCATCATATCTTTTAACAAGTAACCACAGAAACCTCGAACATTGACATAGAATTCTTTCAATCGAATGTTCAGGTCACTTACTGTTCTACTTTTGAAGTCCGGATTATATCCCTTTGAAAAACAATAATCGTAGAGTAATTTGAACTTCTCTGGTTATTCCTTTAGTGTATTGACAAATTACAAAAAGTTCCGAACGTCTTTTGGTTCAAAGAGGCCCGTGGTGGTAAAAATGGCAAATACTTTTTAGCAAATACCATGGTAAAAAGTGAAATCCAATGCCAATACCCCGCTAGGCATAAAAATGAGACAAATTCGTAACCGACGGCAAAAAAATGAAGAATATGCAAAAAATACACCGGCTATCAACCAATCAAAATCCTAGATTCTTATATAAGGTATAATTACATAAAAAAATAATCTAGAACTGCAACCTACATTACCCAATATTTTCTTATTAATATAGGGAAAACAACAATATTATACAAAATAAAATTAAATGAAACCGTGGCAACTATTCCAATTATAGGATTTAACGTAGAAACAGTGAGTCCATGCAAAGGAGTTAGTTTTACTATTTGGGATGTTGGTGGACTGAGTAAACAGGCCTTACTAAAATAATGTTCTTGAGCTAATGGAGGCTCAATAATAAGGAAGATGAACTTTTGTGATACATTATATATCATCTTTTGTATTTTATTATAATTTTTATATGTTTATGTCGGAGCTATATTTTGTATAAATTCAGTGTTATATCTATATGTAAAAAGAGGCTAAAACTCTCAAACAAAAGAGCCTAGATGTAAACAAGACCATACAAAGACCTCGATCTTATCTTGGAATGAAATTAATAATCATTTATTTTCTTTTGTGTTTCCTTTTACCATATTTACCGGACGTTTGGCTGGAGGTTTAGAGTGGCCGTATCACAGATTCACACAAACAAGGCTGAAAAAAATCTACGAATATTGGATTAGCTTAGACATGTAGACGCCATACCCAGGTGATGTACGTATCAGGAGAGGAAAATTAACAATGAGAATTAGACCTATAGTTTTGTCTTCAAACCTCATTGTCAAATTATCAAACTTGAGAAATAAACTTTGATGTATATATTGTCTCTTTAATTTCTCGGATGTCTGTTATTTAGTAGCACGTTTATTATATGGCAATTCAAACATTCTGTGATGCTAATTTAAATGCTTTGGTTTATACATTTCAACAATTTATGTAAAAAAAAAACAAAAATAAAAGCTAAAAAGTTGTAAATCAGATCTAAACTCCAAATAATCAATTTCCGAAAAACAAAAAAAAAATCGTGTCAGGACAAATCTATAAAATTATCAAAATTTCAAAAACTTTTAATTTTTTCAAATTTCCATCTGATTGGTCAGCATTTGTGTGAAGGATAAGTTTAGACAAAAATGATATGGTTTGAATCATACAACACATCTTGGACATGCAGTGGGACCCAGAAAGGTAATGGAAGATATTTTGTGATAAAGTGAGAAGTACAAATGTACCTATTTGGGCTATATTTCAGATTAATTAATACCATTAACTTGAATATAGTACCCCATATTTATAGTGTATTTTTTCCATTTTCGTATTCCCCACTTTCTGTGTACCTTTTTAAAAAGTATCCTATTTAAAATAAATATAAAGCATAAGGGACATAGTACTTAATTTAAACAGTCAGAATTATGTAAAAGTTGTAATTTGGTCACTGTCAATTTCAGGATGTTAGGGGCTAATTGAATTATAACTGTACCCTTTAAAAACATTTGAGGGATTTTCTTGAGTTAGCAATGGTAGAATTTTCTATTTTGATATATTTTCCAGTTATGAGTGTACATTGAAGGAAAGAAAGATAAAGTTTGAGCTTATTTATTATTTTTATTTGAATTCGGGCTAATGGGAAAATGCTCTTATAGAATAATTGTGGTCTCGGGCCAGATTTGTATAAACTCTATATTTTGCGTTATGTTGAACTGCATCTGAATATAAAAAATATCTTTTTATTGATATAGATTTTAATAGGGGCCAACAGATTCGTTTTTTATTACATTAAATTGATTACCGAAAATAGAATGAAACTAGAGATTGTGTGCCTGTAATTTGACACTGATGCCCCGTACTCCTGCTCACCGAATTCCCATTTTATTTATGACAGGTAATAGTTTTGAGAATTATTCTAAATAATTGAAAGTTTCATATTATACCCTGTTTATATTAATTTTTACCCATTAAAAATAATGAAGGAGCCCAAACTATAGGTCATGTGGACTTATATATTGGTGATATGCGTAAACTAAAGAAGAGTGATTCATATGTTGTTATATTAAAATTTTGATTTATCAATACAAACTTTTACTATACCAACACAATCAGTTTTCAACATATTATGTCCAATGTATTGAGAGGTTTAAATTGGAAATTTGTCTTGGTGTATATCGACGATATTTTGGTCTTTAGTAAAAATTTTGACGAGCACATGTCGCATCTAGAACAAGTTTTCATCCGTCTTCGTGATGCAAATCTCACATTGAAACCAAACAAATGCGAGTTTGCAGCAAAAGAGGTGAAATACTTAGGTCATATAATTTCAAAAGATGGTATTAAGGTAGACTCTGAAAAAACAAAAGTTATCAGTACGTTTCCTGTACCGACAAGACAAAAGCAAGTCCGCTCATTTATGGGGATGTGCAATTATTATCGGCGTTTTGTCGATTCATATTCTAAGATTGCCACTCCATTGAATGAGTTGCTGAAGAAAGAAAGGGAACGAGATTTCAGGTGGACAAAAGATTGTCAGATAGCTTTTGACAACTTAAAACAGGCTTTGTTAACACCTCCTGTTCTGGCTTACCCTGACATGAATAAACCCTTTATGCTGACTTGTGACGCTTCTAATTCAGCTATAGGTTTTGTTCTAGGTCAGTTGGATGGTCAGAAGAAGGAACGTGTTATTGCATATGGTGGTAACAGTCTATCGAAATGTCAACAGAAGTGGAACACAACTGAAAAAGAATGTTATGCTGTCATCCAAGGTATTAAGGCATTTCATACCTACTTGTCTCACCAGAAATTCACTATCTATACAGACCACAAAGCTTTAACATATTTAATGAATCAGAAGGCAGGAGCGGGTAAATTGACAAGATGGGCGATGGAGTTGCAAAACTACAATTTTGATATAGTTTACAGGAAAGGTTGCAACAATCAAGTGGCTGATGCTCTTAGTAGACGACCGTACCCTGAGCAGTCAGATAATGAAACTACGGCTGCACAGGTATCGGAAGTCAATACTGAGACAAAAGCCAGTGACATAAATGGGACTTCTGAGACCATTCAGGTAGAATTATTTTATCATGATTACACCATGGTTGCTCCAGTAGATCCTGTAACTGTCAATCCAGAGTTGTCTAATCTTCCCGCTATTGCCAAGTTGCAACAGGAATGCCCAGATTTTACACATATGTATAAGTATTTATCTGAAGACACCCTACCATTTGATAACCAGCTTTGTGCAAAGATACAGTCAGCTGCTCAGGACTATACAATTTGTAATTCGGTATTATATAAGTGGTTTCAAAAGCGAGTCAAGGTAGAAAATGGTGAGAAATGGATAAAACAGTTATGTTTGCCACGAGATTTAAGAGAAGATGCACTCTTGGCATATCATGACAGCTTTGCAGGAGGTGCACATCTCGGGATCGATCGTGTATATCAGGCTTTGAGTTTAAAGTTTTGGTGGCCAAAAATGCATCAGTTCATAGAAAATTACATCCGTTCATGTGATCGCTGTCAAAGGATTAAAAGAGATACAAAGGGTAAAAATCCACCTCTTAATCCTTTACCACTTGACACAACATTTGAAAGGTGGCATATGGATTTCTTAAAGCTTAGTAAAACGAAAGATGGTTATTCTTATGTACTTCTTCTTGTGGATTCTTTCTCAAAATGGGTCGAAGGTTTTCCTATGAAAAGTCAAGAGGCTTCAGAGGTAGCAAAGGTTTTATTTGAACAGGTAATTTGTAGGTATGGTGCAATGAAATGTTTGGTAACAGATCTCGGAAGAAATTTTGTTTCGAACTTGGTGAATGCTCTGTGCGAAATGCTCAATATAACCAGACATCACACAAGTTCATACCATCCTCAGACAAATGGATTAGTGGAAAGGACTAACAGTACTCTTATACAATCCATAAGAGCTTATAGTGATAAGGACCAGAACAATTGGCCAAGTAAACTCCCTGGTGTTTTGATGGCTTTTAGAAATTCCCCTTCTACTCAATCAACTGAGTATTCACCCTTCTCAATGGTGTTCGGCAAGGAGATGAACTTACCTTTTGACTCTTCGGTCCTACCTAAGGACAGCTTGTCAAAAGATGCAAAACATCATTTAGAAGAAATAATGTCCAATCTTAAAATTACACAAGATTTGGCTAAACAAAATGTTCAGTTGAAACAAGCTAAGATGAAAGAACGATACGACCAAAATTCGAAAATTCCAGAATTTAGGCTCAGAGATAGAGTTTTACTAAAACAACATGTAACCCCAGTCGGTCGTTCACCAAAATTAGTCCACAAATATCATGGTCCTTATTACATCACAGAATGTTGTCCAAATTTCACTTATAAATTGAGGAGATGCAGTGATCAGAAGGAACACAAGGCAATGATTAATGCAAGAAATCTTAGACCTTATGTGGATCCTAGAGACTACCGAGAATAGTCTCAGAATGGTCCACTTCAAAACCAAACTAATGAAGAGCAAAATATACAAAATGCAGATAATGATCGTCAAGATCAAATTGCAGATGAGTTACAAAATGATACAGATGCAGAAAATGATAGTAATGAACGCGGCGAAGAATATGATACTTTCTACGATGTAGAAAAACTATTAAAACATAAAATTTTGCGTGGAAAACGTTACTACTTAGTAAAATGGTCAGATGGTTCAAAACCTACATGGGAACCAGATGAACTAGTATCAGAGGATTTAAAAGAAGAATATCATACAAATCACAAAAGGGTTAAAAGAAAGAGGAGAGGTAATAGATATTTTAGACGTTAGGTTAAAAAACAATAATTGTAAAACATTGTCACTCTAAAGCACATAAGAAAGCAAATATTGCAGTTAATTCATATACAGAGTAATCACCTGGTTTGTGTTCCAGAATCTCAATCTGCGCAGTGGACACACTTCCTTTAGTTCGGCATTTTGGATTATTTTCTTTTTAAATTTTTGAATTTGTTAGGAAAATTGTGATGGGAAGTCAAACCTAACAGGATGCATTACTGTATTTTGTTGTTGATAGTGCTAGGACGTATGGACGCATACTCCATCGACTGAACATCATATTTTTTTTTTTTTCATTTTGGCGTATTTATGTCCAAAGAAACTGGAATCCAATCTAGAATTAGAAGTCTGTATAATGGAATTATTGTGCTATGATAATGAATACCAGAAGTCAATTAATTAGGTTTTAGTGATACTAATGATTAATTTGTTTTATGTTGTAGGTCATTTATTCATATAATCTGTAGTTCTTAAGTTTATGACTGTTGATTATGCGCACACATGACGTGAAAAGATTCCGTCGTAACCCAATCTGTTTGTTGCAGCATATAAGATAATATTTGCAGATACGTACCAGACTAAAATTGTTTTCTGTGAAGTTATATGCACATTTAAGATAATTATATCTTATTATACATATATTTTGATTGATTGTTTTTGTCTATACATCTTGCACGTGCTTCACTTCGCCTTTGTTGGTAGGAATTCATGCCAGTATCATACTATACACATATCGCTTACTTATCATTTATTAATCCCTACCCCTTTAACATAAAGTATGCTGGCAAAATTCTTTATATGGCATACTTGCACATTTGCAAACTTCAGTACTTACCTCTATGCCAACCTGACAACAAAATTAAACTACCCCTTTTATATTTGTATGTCTAAAGTTTGTGAACAGTTGCATTTATTACCATTTATTTAATTACTTATTGTGTATTTTTTTTAATGGGCATTAGATTCACAAATAATACTTCACAACCACATATTTAGAAGATATTGACATTATAGTGGACACAGTAGATTTTTAAATAAGAAAAAAAAATACTTCCGATGTTTTTATTGCAGTGTATTCTTATTCATGTATGTTTTATTTTTGTAGATAAAGTTTCAAAACAAGCTTTGGGACAAAGCTTAGTGAGGTTGGGGAAGGGTTGTTATAGTAAAAGTTTGTATTGATAAATCAAAATTTTAATATAACAGGTCAAATAAAAGTGAAAATATTTTAAATTTTCACCATTTCTATATTATACTCTGAAATATTTATTTTTTATTTCATTTTTGAAAAATATAATTATTTTTCATTTTATTCCATTTATTGACCTTTCAGAAAAATAACATAATGTGACATTTTATTTAATCTTTTAAAAGCTGTGAAAAAATGTTATTGTGTTGAAAGTAACTTTGTTTGTTTAATTGTGGGATAATAGATTTCACAGGATAATTAGCATCTATTCATAAAACCTAGATGCCATACTTGAGTGAATAAGGTCATGTTAACACGTGCCATTAGAGCGTGATGATTTTGACAAGCCAATGGAAATCGGCGTTGGAAATTGCATAATTGAAGAAGTGTATTGATTGGTGAAAAATAAGAGAAAGTTCTGAAATCAGTAATCACGTGACCAAATCTTCGCAACGAAATTTTGGTTTTAATTTGGCACTTTGATTGCTGATTTCAAAGAATAAAGTTCGTTTTAAATAGAACTTTCTCTCTGTTTTACACCAGGTAAGTTTCATTATATTAAGTATTATTTGCATTTTTTTTCAAAATAAGAAAAATATTATATTGTTTTAAATAATTGTAATATTAAAATTCTTACGAATTTGTTGTATAATTAATACAAAAAAAGATTTACTTATGAGGAAAAATATTTAATATATATAATTTAATTGTAACTTTATTTAGGATTATAAAAGTTTTGTTTAATTGATTGCCACGAACGCTGTATGCGTAAACTATTGCAGGATTTTACATATCTAATTTCAGTTTCAAAAACATATTTTTGTATATTTTCTGTTAATTAAAATGAATAGTCGAAAGTTGTCATTGTTGAAAAAGCAATCATTTTGTCAGAAATAGATATTTCTCAGTCAATTTCAATGTTTATTTCCTTGTATTTATTTCAGTTATTGATCACGGTTCGAACTTTGATTTTATGTTATTTAATGATATTTATACTTTCAGGATGATATTTAATTATTTAAGAATGTGGTTTAATTGAATTTCGAACAACATTTTAATTTTAACTTTGTGTCCAAGCAGCAGAATAATGTCTTTACTTTAATCTAGTTTTATCTGGCTATTGAAGATTTTCAAGGTTCACAGAATATTAAATGTTAATTATTATCTTCGTATTGATATTAAATTGTTTTTAATAAGATATAGTATTTGGTTTAAATTCGTTTTAGAAATTCAGTCAAATATTAATTCTTATTTGATGTAAAGCTGTTTCACTTGATTAAACACAGTTTTGGTCAGAATTGATTGTCAGTTAAATTTAAAAAAACAGAGCTATGACTCTTGATTTTAATTATTTTTGGAATTCTAAATTTTAATCAAGTGAGACTGCTAAAATATTGTGTAACAAACTGTTAAACACTTTGATTGCTGATTTCAAAGAATAAAGTTCGTTTTAAATAGAACTTTCTCTCTGTTTTACACCAGGGGCTAAAAGTCATCAGACAGGGCAGAAAAGTCTTTACGACATATCATCACAGGCTTTTTAAGAAAGAGACTAAAATGTAAAAATAAACCAAAGTCACTCTTCAGTAGGTTGCAGTGACTCAAGCGTAGCAAAGATGTGTAGTACTATATACGATGACTGTAATTTTGAATACATTGCCAAAGGTTCTTTAATAATACACCTAAATGCAAAAAATTAATCAATGTTACTCAAGCATAAAATGTAGGTTATGTTGAATCAAATGTTGCTGAGTTGTGTTGTACTATATAAGGTGATCGAAGTTGTAAGATATCATCAATATACTACCATAGGTTCTTTGAAAATATACAAAAATGCAAACATTTTTACCACAGTCACTCAAGCATAAAATATAGGTATTGGTGATTCAAATGTTGCTGACTTGTGTTGTACTGCATAAGATGAATGCATGGGTTTTTGAGAAATGGACCGCAAAAACTTAACCAAGCCGGTCGTACGTACGTACGTACGGACTGACAAGGTTAAATCTATATGCCTCTACCAAATTCATGGACGGGGCATAAAAAGGCATGCAAAAGCAGAAATAAGCGTGACGTCGTCACGTCGCGATGTAAAATGTAAAATTTTATTCTTTTTACGGACAGGACATATAGCTGAAAGATTTCCACAACGAAGGCGAAGCTGGTGACCATATATTACATCAAAAAAGTTGACAGCAACATCATATCATTTTTACAGAAAATATTGTTTTGAGAAATGACGATTTAAAATGAAATTGTTAATTTTTTTTGGCAGGTTTTATATGAAAACTACAGTAACAGGACGATTTTTATATTTGGTTTTGTTCGACTTGTGTATTTCATACACTTTAGTCGTTTTACGCCCTTTTTGACAGCTCACCATTTCCATTTATTTTTCTTTTTATCTATTGTCTTTTTAATAGTTTTCAATCAGAGGGTGCCGAATGTTGTAAACGAATATATGGCCTTTGATGATTGATAAATAGTAATGTATATATATATCTTGTGATACTTTTATCAATATGTCTGATTTCACGTAGTAGATAACACGAGTTAAAATGGCGTACAATGTTTTATTTATACTATCGGCAATCTGTTCAGCAGGGTATGTTGCAGGTATAGATACTGACACTTACAGTAGTCTTTTCTATGACAACAAAGATGTTTTTGTAGACAAACCAATAACATTTGAATACCCGTTACCGACATGGTTGAAAGGCTCTCTGGTAAGGCCATCACAGATCTATACTGTTGCCTTTTACATCACCGTGATTTTAACAGTAAACAGTTATTGACTTGGTCTGTTGTCCGAGGAACCAGTCAATAACTGTTGTATAATTTCCAATGCCTTAAACCTTTAGTTTTTTATCCTGTTATAGTTTTACTGGTTTATCGCGACCAGTTATACACTATTTTTTATTTGTGCATGCTGGTAGTCGCAATTTTCTACATTTTTTATGCGTGAACAGACGAATGGATCTGTTATTTATGGTAACCAATCAAAATAAGGCAAGCGGTCAACAGATCGGACCCGGTCCAACAGTTCAAAACTTCAGTTGACGGTCAACCGTTCAGGAATTTGAAGGATCTGAGCTTTGTTTTAAAAAAGTCAAACTGTTCATTATAATTTTTATTAAATTTATATAAAAAAAATCAAATGGTATAACAAAATGTTTTAATTCATATGACGTGTGCTCTGTCTCAATTTGAAAATATAAAGTTGTTCTATTCAAAGATTTTTAAAGAATTTACATATATTGATAAATGAATACGTAACGAAATAATCATTGAAACAATTTATATGGATTCAAAAGACGATATTACATATATTTCTAAATTTTGAAATTGTTATCTAACTATTGTTATTTGAAATTCCCTCGCTGAGAAGACTATATCAGTATACTGATGTTTACGCGTCGTAGAAAAGTTAATTTAGTTTTGGTAACAGGTTAATTAAATACGAACTTTCATCGAAATCTCATTCATATTAGATTTTTCCCCAAGTATAAAAAATGTAAACAACCACTGCCCATGGTGAATTATAAATACACACGACACTAAAAGCATTTAAATCGAATTTGATGATTTTTTAAAAATTTTGTGTTGAAGCTATTCTCAGGTTACTATGACTTTCACCTCAGGCAGAAAATAGTAACTGAGATATTGACATATGGCATAAATTCCAAAAATCAAACATTATCGATAGGCTAGTGATTTTTAATTGATATGACAAACTGTCAAGTCAGCTTGGTAACTGCATTTATTGAAGCTTGCTGTACCAGAATACAAATACTGTTTCAATATACTTTATTCCTTGAAACATTACTAATTCTATTCCAAATTTTTTAACATATGTTTGCTAAATGAGACAAAACATTTCCATGATCAATAAATATGTATTAAGAAATAAACATCGGATTAAAAAAGGGTGTGTCTTTTTGACATATTGAAGATGATGTGCATAAGTGAGAATTGCTGCCATCTAAAACCATGTAGTACAATAATTCAGAAGTTCGCAATGTTTTCCTTGATTTCTTGACAAAATAAACATGTTTTCAGAGATCACATCATACATTCCGTGTCATTATTAAAGCGGGTGGATGTTTTTGTCTTGAATAAAAGGTTTGCATTTTTACTTTTGAAGGTAAGAGCTGGCCCTGGATTGTTTGGAAATGGTCCAAGAAATTTTACTCACGCTTTCGACGGGTTTGGAAAAATATACAACTGGAAATTTTACGGCGACGGAAATGCATCGTTCTCTATGAATTTCATACGTTCAGAAGGTTACAATATATCGATTCAAAAGAACAATATCGACAACTTTATGACATTCGAAAACGTAACACCACTTTTCTCTTTAGCAGAACGGGAAATAGCCGTGATGAAAGGATTTGACAATACAAATGTTAATGTGTACAGAGTGTATAATGAAAAGAGTATGGAATATGAATACATAACATTAACAGACACTTGGAAAGTATATCAAATAGATCCATTGTCGGTTGGAACTATTGGTCCCGTCGATGCTAAGAAACCGTTAGAGACCGTCGGGTTCATAAACATGATGTCGTCTGCACATCCGGTGCCTGAACATAACACCACCAATCATTTTACGTTTTTGACTAGCGTCAGCCTTGTTCCGGGTGTAAAACATAAACTTTCTGTAATCAGAATAAAGTCCTCTCGTGACAGGGAATTAGTAGCTGAGTGGTTTGTAGACAAAGCTCCATATATGCATGCCTTTTCCGTTACACCAAATTATGTCATATTATTTGCTAGTCCTTACTATGTCAACATGGAAAGGATGTTAAAATATGCAAATGCATTTGATAGTCTTGAATGGTACCCTTTAGAAAAAGCCACTATTTACGTGATAAAAATTAAAACTGGAAAGGTTCAAACTTTTAAAGTCCCAACGATTTATCCTTCACACCACGCCAATGCTTACGAAGAAGGCAATCAAATTATCATGGACGTCCATGTATATAAGGATCCATATTTTTCAAAAATATTTAAATTACCAACCATCCGATCATCATCTGCTAGACACAATTATTCGTTTAGAGTTCCGGAAATAAAGCGATATGTAATCAATATGGATGCCAAAAATGTATCAGTTTCTTCCTTCACAAATGATCCCATATATCCATTTATTAATTATATAGAACTTCCCTGCATAAATGAGAACTATCGTCACCGAAAACACTGTTATGTATATGGGGTTGCGAATAAAAAGGACAATAAACTGTATTCAAGAACTGCATTGGTGAAAAAAGACGTTTGTGGTACCAATCAAGAAAATATATGGTCAATTGATGACCATTATCCAATGGAAATGTGGTTCGTTCCATCTCCAAATGCCACTCGAGAAGATGATGGTATACTGTTAACTCCAGTATTGGACGGAGAGAAGCAAAAGAGTTATCTCCTTATGCTTGATGGCATTACTATGGCACCGATAAACAGGGCTTATTTGCCCTCTCTTGTGCCATATACTATTCATGGGCGTTTCTTTACAGATGTAGTGTGAAATAATTCCATCCATGTATATATAGAAATTATGTTCTTAAAATAATTGACAAAGTTTTACTGCAAACATGAAAAAGTAAAATTTAGATATACGGTCTATTCAGATGTCTTGATTCGCGTGAAATAAAAAAAAAATATATGTTCGATTTTGTTATGTAAAATCGTTTTCTACTTGCTGCTAAGCCAACTGCTAAATATGTATCTCAATATACACACGATGTTTAACGGCGGCGAAGCTAGTACAGAATTTTTTAGTTTAACGCACCCTTCAAACACATACCAATATATGTGTGTATGTCAGGGCGTCGGACAGACATTGCGTTCCAAAAAGTTTATCATCAAAAATTTTAAAATTTCTTTCAAGAAAGTGTACAAAAAAAATATATCAATTTTTTGTATTGAACTCTAGGATCCTATCATATCATTTAATGTACAATGTATAATAATTCTATTTGTCATACATGATAAAGTCAATGTCAAATATATCTACTATGATTATTTCATGAGATTATAATCAGATTTCTAGAATTTACCCATCAAACACACTTCGTTTCCCCTCTAGTTGTAAAGAGAAGTCCCTGTTCTCTTTAGTTTTCAGTGTTATTGTGTGGCGTTTCATTGCTCATTGTATTCCATACACTCTATTACCTTTTGGACTGCTCCCGAGGCATATTTGCTAATTTCAAATGATTAAGGAGGGGGGCAAGGGGGGGGGGGGGGCAATAACAGCAAAACAGCAAATTGATTTGGCTTAAAACAGATAACAAGGAATCGAAAGTGATAAAAACAGATAACAGTAAATGAAAATCAATAACAGATAACAGTAAATCGAAAATGGCTAATAACAGTTTTAAACATCATTAGAAGTATGTTGATTTATGTTTAATAACTGATCATAACTAAAATAAGAAAGCAACATTTGAAAGTTGACATGTAGACAATGAATCTACTAAAGTACAGGAAACTTTAAATAGAAATAGGTACATGTCCATATACTCGTTCAAAAGTGTACTACTGGAAAATCTTCCAATCCTTTTTTAAATTCAGCGAATTTCCCCTCGTACCGCTTCTCTCCACTCAGTGAAGGCCTGCATTTTAAAAACTCCTTTAAGATTTTCCAGAGTTCACTTTGAACTCGTTTTAGAACCTACTAATCTTTACTGTATATCAGTAAAATCTATTTTAAAGATGCCCAAAGATCAAACAATATTGTGGATTTGATGGTTGCAAATTGAGGTCACTAATGCCAATAAATGTTGAAATATATTAAGGATGCTCGCTGATCATGTTTTGGTCTTTTTGTCAGATTTTCGGAATCCTCGGGTTTTATCAGTTTCTTAAACATGAATTTTTTTTTCCCATGAACACCTACTTTTTCTTTTATAATTTAATCATATATACCTTAAAATGGTAGTTTACAAAATTTTATGAAATCCTTTTTATTTTTTCATACATTTTTGAGAGACTGAGGTTGCCAATGCAAAGACAATGAAAAATCCAGAGAAACCCCATTTCCTGCAAATTTTCAAGGCCTTATAGCTCTAAAATGAGCACATGAACCTATATTTTTTTCTTGCTTATTTGTTTACTATTCATATATTCTTTTAATCTAAAACACCTATTTCAAATCCTATTTCTCTAATCTATCCTATTAGACCAGCGATCATCCTTAATACTATCACAATTTTAATACAAGGGTAAAGATTGAATTTTTTTTTAATAAAAGTAATTTTGGATTACGAAAGTCACAAGTTGCAAGTGTCGTCATCTCATGGGATATTGACTGCAGGATTGATGGCTTGAAATTTTCAAAATTATCCAGTGAAAATCCAGGTTAAAAAAAACAACATTGGATTAGAATCTAGAATAAAGAATATTACTTTTAAGTAGGAAAAATCACAAGGTTTCATTTCGGACTGCCGCACCTTTTTAAACATCTGTTCGTTTGTATATATCTGTTTGAATTTGGAATTACGCAGAAGAAACATATAGTGCACAAGTGTAAGATATTCTGATTGAATATTGAGTATTATCCATGTGCAAACAACAGAAAGTAAAAAATTATTAAACTCAGATATGAACAATGTATATTTCAAGTTTTGATAACATATTCTGTAGACTAAAATTCGGAAAGCCAAAAAAAAAGATACATTTAATCATAAAACATTGCGACCAGAATAATTTTATAATTTTTTAACAGAGTATAAAAAAAACTAAGTATGGTAAACATTAATTGAGGTGGTTGAAAACCACAGAGTTCAGAATTTCTATAATGCTATCAGGACTATGATCTTGGTTTGCCGCCTCACTTTCTGGCACATCCATGTTTTGGTGAGGATCAATAACAACAGGGGAAAGAAACGTATGTTTAAGTGATGGTCTTTGATGGGTATGTAACAGAAATCCTTCTCCGAGTAAGGAGCATTATATTAGCAGTGGTAGAACCCCAATTTTCAGTGATCTTCAATTTCTATCTAAAATTGCCTGTCGAAATTCTAACATTCCAATTTTCAATAACTGATAACAGCAATTACATTCTCACAATAACAGATAACAAAAAAAAATTGTCCTATAACAGCTAACAAGGAAAAAGACAGTAACAGCTAACAGCAAACAAATTTTAGGAATAACAGATAACAAAGAATTAATTTCCCCTATAACAGCATAACAGTTATACCCCTCCCCCCTCATTAAGTTATTACCAGACATTATATTGGTATGTCATTATAATTCTAATTCATTTCTAAACGGATTAAAATTTTATGAGAAAGAAAATAATCTTACCCTTTAGAATTTCATCACTCCAAAATATTGTAGACCTTACAAATTGATTAACCAATTGGAAGTTTCTATCTGACAAATGAGACTAGACATCTTAATTAGTTACTTTTCACTTCTTACTGGAATTGACACCTCACTGCATTTGACACTATCCTGGATGTTAACCGATGTGACGGGTGCCGTCAACAGAGTAGAACATCCTCACCATTCCGTAACACTTTATGGATTTCCCATATTTTTGTGAGAATTATAATTGCTAGTGTTTTAGTTTTTGCTTCTTCTTCTTGTAGACATTTTAAGGGTTTGCTATATACTATGCATCTATTTTATTTAATTTGGTGTAGTTTTGTGGTGTTTGTTCTCGTCAATGGTCTTGTTTCACTTCCCGGCCATTCTGGAGCATCTGATGTCATTCCCCCTTTTTGAGGCTACAAATTGCTATTTTTTGCTATGTGTGTGTATTTTTTATTGAATTATTTATTTATTTATTCTTTTGGCTATTTCTGCTTAATATTTGTTTGTTATGTTTCTGTTCTCATGTGGTAGATTTGTCTAAAAAATAAAATTTGAAATGGAATGAGAAAGAATAGTTTCTGCCCTTTAAGATTTGTTATTTTTGTCGAAAAATTAGGTCCAAGTATATTGATGTTACTGGAAAATGCACTGATAAAACATTACTTTCACATTTTTCATGGGAACTTGATATCAGGATTGTATTTATTTATTTATTATTTATTTATTTTTATTAGATGATTATCTATATCCCATCTATCACACTTAGCTTGAAATAAAGCTCGAACGTCGGCCCTTTCTATTGACGATAAAGGGTAACTTCAAGCGAAAATGTACGACAACCTGATGACTTTTCCATTTGTCAACTTCCTGTTCATCGGTAGCAATTGTTAACATTCAAGCAACACCGGCGTATGGTGTTTTCATTCCCAATAAATATCATTTGCTCAGATAAAATCTTAACTCTTCCATATGTCTTAGTTTTGTTGTTTATTTATCGCGATATTTTAATGGACTTGACATGAGCTATATGGCGGTTGTCTTGTAAGAGGCAATAATTGCTAATCAATTCCGGAGCACCTCAGTTCAAGCCTGTTTTTAGTGGAGTTTATGTTGTTAATGCTTTAGCTTTTTGTGTTGTTCTGTAATATTGTGCTGTTCAATGCCTGTGTCTTTCTTTATGTCTTATAGTATTTTCTTTTCTCCGTCTCAAACTTTCCCGTACAGTTGTATTTTAGAGTTAGAGAATTTACACACGTCGTTCGATGACATATTTGGTGATGCCTAAGTGTTAGATGAACGACCTGCTTCTATCATGTATTATAAACGTGGGCAGCATAGTGGTTTTCCTATTAAAGGCAGAAATTGTGCTCATACTTCTCCATCTCTGTTTGTCTTTATCTCTGGATTTATGATTGTTGGATCACGGTGTATCATCGGCACTGGATATATAGGTACTACTGTACAGAAATTTGCGCGTGATACAGCCAGGAGGCCAAGGTAAGAATACTTGGTTTTACAAACTATTTAAAAGGCTTTATCTTAATGTGTCCGTAGACGTTTGTTGCACATGTTTGTTCCTCTCATTTAACTTTAACAATCTGAAAATTTAAGCATATGGGGAAAAATATCACATAAATATCATGACCATTACCAGCAAAAAGTATTGGTGACAAGAGAATTTCGCATATAGCGAATTAAATAAGATGATGGTCACGTTAATTTTGATACAAATCTTTACAACGATGCATTATTATGTCAGGATTTTGTTCGTTTGAAAAGGGAATGGTCCGTTTTGATAGAAGACGCTTTAAAGTTTCGTTCGTTCGTATAGCGAATAGCTTGGTAAGTTTTATATTTACTGACCAAGCTATTCGCTGTACCTTTTTTCCTACCTTGGTATTTGTACCTCCCGGCTGTTTCATGCGCAAATTGCCGTACACCTGTACCTACATTCGGAACCGACTATACACCGTGTTGATGACCCCTCTTGTATTATCTATTAATGTGAACTGTTTTGATTTTTGATGGTTGTGCTTATTAATTCACCATTATATCTTTAACTGGTTTTCCAATATTTTGATCTCGAGCACTGCTGATGAGTTGTCAGTCAACGAAATGGCCATACAGTCCATCAAATTTATTTCGGTATTTTGTGATACAGTTTATTCTCTGCATACCTAACCATGATGGTTCGTTAGCTTTTATTTTGCTTTATTATTCCATACAATCGGCAAATTTTCCAGTTTCATAAAAAGAATGTTTGCTTTGATGTCTAAAGACCCAAGTCAATTCTAAGTCAGAACGTTTGGAGTCAAATGATTCGCTCTACATTTTGGCTTATTATAACAAAACATACAGTTTAATTTTAAGAAATTCATCCTTGATTGTTTCTTTTTTATTATTATTATCTATCTGTTTAAGTGTCCATTAACTGGGTTAGGTCAGTGTAATTATGTTAATCGAAATCGGCATATTAAAACTTTTCTAGATCAATTTAATATTTGATATCATGTGTATCATAATCCAAAGATTAAAATTTAATGTCGACTGGGTGTTAAAAGGGAAAAGAAGACCAACATGTGATATATGCATGTAATTGTTCAATTCAGATCACCTGATTCAGGAACTGTATATGAAGATAGTATTATATGATCCCTGTCTCATTTTAACAATTTCACCATCTTAACTCGCCATCGATGTCATGGAAAAACTCGTAAGATTGGAAATTAAATCAATATTTATATATAGATGAAATGAAATTTTGTATCTCTTTAACTCCCTCCCCCTTTTTTCCCCACATATATTTTTTTTATTTTCTTTAAGTGCAGTTTATAAATTTTTTAAAACACTATCAACATGCAAACTACGTCGAATCCTGGCTTTGCACAATAATGATAATTCGATTTATCACAGATGTAGGAATTATACTACACATATTTATGACCAGAATTTTTTTCATAGCACTTTGATATCGAAGGGTTGCAATACATTATATTGTCATGTCGTGTCATTTATAACTAAGGTGTTATAAAAATATTTGAAACAAATTAGTTTTCATTTTTATATTAGATCGGGAAAGAATCTTCCATGAAAAGTAAAAGGAACTCATGATGGTAGATATACTCTGTTAATAACAGTCGTTATAATGGCATTTAGTATCATTAAGTAACTCTGCTCTTTATCTCCATGAAGAACCTGTGTCAACAGATTTCCATCTATTATAACTAGTCCCAGTTCAGATGAAAGACTTACAAAAGATAAGGCCAATTCGGGGATCCGTTATTTATGTTAATATGGGCATTGATATTTTACGATCCTTCAGAACCACTGTACATGTGCTGCCGGGTGATACAATCTCAGTGCGAACTGCTATTAACATAAATAACTGATAAAATTCCGTTATGTAATAATGACCAGTTATTGATTAATTTCCACAGGTACGCTCTTGACCAAAATTCTTGAAACCTCAGTATATTTCCAGTGTTAAATTGTTGAAATGATATAATAACTTGATCAAGAAGTTTGATTCAATGATTCTGTCGATGAACAAAGGCAAGAAAAGACCCATCAAATCACATGTAAACTGAACTGGGTTCCAGATGCCAAATTGCCCTTATGAATTTCGTCTGATCTTTTAAACTTAAAATAATTATACGTAATAAAGAAAAAAAAAATTAAAGGCCAAAATATAATTTAATAATTATTGCATTGAAAAGAATAAACAAAAAGTATTTATGTAAAACCTTCTGTGTGTTTAAAACTCAGACACCATCGCTAAATCTAGCGCGTATTTTTGTAACATCTGTTTGTTGAATGAATTTCAAAGCTTTTGATGAAAATTATTCTTTTAAACTTATAGAGACTACTGCTAAACCCAGCTTATGTTTCTTTGTGTTGAATGGATTTAAAACTTTTCATGTATATTATTGTTTAAAACTTAAAGAGACCACTGCTAAGTCCAGCCTTTATTTTTTGTAAAACCATACTTGGGGGCGGGGAAGGGGGGGGTGTATGAATTTAAAACTTCCAATGTATGATTTTGTTTAAAACGTTTAAAAGAGGCCACTGCTAAATCCAGTAAACAACAAAATGTCACCCAACAGACAGAACCCTGGACAAAAGATAACTTAAAAGAGCATAAAACACAAACATAAACAGGGAGTCAGGATAGTTTGACTTGGTACTGACACTTAACATTGGTTAATCTGTCCAGACACTCTGATGTATAAAACATACTATAAAAGTCAATACAGTGTGATTATCAGCTAGGTGACCACTTACTATATCTGCAATATTTGGCTAGACGTTATAAATTTAGATAGCAGGGTCAGAATGGCCTCGTTTTAACAGTGTGTTTTTTGATAAAAGCTACTGTGTGTTTCATAAATATAAAACTTTTCGTGCATTTTATTGTTCAGAACTTTAAGAGAAAACTGATAAATCCACTTATGCTTCACAGTCTTTCACGTGTATAATCTACTTATTTTAACTTTTAATTCGTGAATTTTCCTTTTCTAAGTAATAATATACCAACTTCTTCGATGTATGTGTCAATATTCTATGGTTGATTAGCTTATAATATTACAGTTACTTGCTAGCCTGAAATAAATTATTGCCACCTTGATCAGTGATTAGATATTATCAAGAAAATTTCATCGCAAATTGATTTACTGCTACGAAATAACACTAGATATTTCTTTTAAACGTATCTCATCTTACATGATTTGATTTGGATTTTCTTACTTACATTGTGATAATAAGGAAATTTCTTACCATTACAGTACAACTGGTATCACTTTTTATATCTTTCAAAAGTTTTGATCGCGGACATCCAGAAATGCATTATAACTTCATTATGCAAGTATTTATATTTTCTTGTTCTTTCACTTATGCATGTGGTCTAATTAAAAAGTATTATTTATGTGGTATTCATTATCTACATAACTTTTAACATGTTCTATCATGCGGTTCATTTACACCCATCGTCTTCTCACTCCTAATATTAAAGATGGGATATGATGGATTAGACACAAATCACTATATGTAACTGACTAAAGTTAACGTAAAGAAAGCTCCCTTTTTCGATTTTCTTCATTCGAAAGTTTCAATGAGTTCTTCTACACGAAGAAAGATATCTCACACCAATACAATTTCAAGAGAAACCCTAGCACAGGTTGAGTAGAATCCTTTGCAATTTGTAAACTGTTTACAGCAGAAACCTTCAACGTCAGTCCACAAAATCATATAATCACAAACAAACAAAAATCGAAAAAAATATTACCATAATTTTCTTGACAATCTTACAATCCACATCCAAAAGATGTAACAAACATAAGAATCACAAGGCACAACAACATATTTGTTACTGCTCCATATTGTGCTACTTACAAAAAAAAGAATTGGGGAAATAATAAGGCTGGGCTGAATAAAATTCTGATTGAAAAGGCTGGAAAAAGATTGTGCAGCCACCATAACTGCACGTGTAGAAAAAAATTATTAAGATCATACATCTTCAAAACATACGAATTTTCTATACCCCTTTCATACTGACCTTCAACATAAAGAAAATCTCAGACCCCACTGAAAATGCAAGGTCTATCACTGGTTTGATCTTATTTCCTCGGACAACAAAATTCATATTGCGCAATTCATTGAGTTTTCACATCTGGTCCTTGTTATGGCGTATTTATGGGAAGGTCTGTATGAAATCTAATGGAACAACTCGTTTTCTGAAAAAAATTCAGAAAGTCTTGTCATCTGTTAAGTGCCTTCTGCAAATTTTTAAGTTTTAATTCTTATCTAGAATAGTAATACTGATTTCTGATTAAAACTTGTATTGAAAACAACAAATATTTTAAAGTACATACATTTATTGGTTATTTCTCTGCATTTTGTCGAAAATATCAAAGCAAGCAATATGAGAAAAATCGAAGTGAAAATAGCAACTCGTGTCATTGTTACGAATCCAGTTTACGATATAAATAATATTACTTTAATAAAACAAAATTAATGTAACAGTTTCATAAAACGTCTAGAAAGAATCGTCCATGGATAGTAAAAGGAACTCTTGATGGTAGATATGCTCTGTTAATAACAGTCATTGTGGTGGCATTTAGTATCATTAAGTAACTTTGCTGTTTTTCTCCGTGAAGAACCGGTGTTAACAGAATACCATCATCTTCTCTCGTTGCATTTGGTGTGGGCACAAACCACATTTCTACAGGAAAATGACCATCTACTGACCAAGATTTGTCGTCATTATTCTTGCAAACATTTTTCTTTATTAGAGCAGTTTTTGAAAATGTTTTGAAGTCCATTTTAAAGCCGACGCCGTAAATATAACAATAATTTTGATGGCGAACCTGTTCGTTAATAGTCGGAATGTCAAAATAATTCATAAAAGGTTCTGAATTATTTGTTGGAAACTGTGATCTCTGGACCTCTTCTTTATCCAAGTCTATTTTATACCTGTTAATAGCGGATTCGTATTCCGCTAGGTTTCTTTTGCTGGCGTTTCTCATCGTTTCAATTTCGAATGCTAAAGCAAAAAATGGGTCTTTACTGATACAAACATCCAGGATAATTTTATTGTCCTCCTCGTAAGCATTGACGTGATGTGTCGGATTAACAGCTGTCGATTCAAGCGTAATTACTTTCCCTGTTTTAATATTAACAACATAGAAGTGTGATTTTTCTAACGGAAGCCATTCAAGTCCCGAAACTGCATCAGCATTTTTCAACAACATTAACGGGTTTGCATAATAGGGAGCGGCAAATAATATGACATAATTTGGTGTTACAGAAAAAGAATGCATATAAGGTGCTCTGTCAACTTCCCATTGGGCAACCAATTCTCGTTCAAATGCCGATTTTACTCGAACGACAGATAATCGACTTTTTACACCTGGAATTATACTAACACTAGTCAAAAATGTAAAATGATGGCCTGAACCGTGCTCTGGAACAGGATGAGCGGACGACATTATGCTGATAAATCCTTCAGTGCCTGGTGGTTTTGCTGCGTTCACCGGGCCAATCGTCTCCATTGATAATGGGTTTATCTGATACAGCTTCCAAGTGTCAGCTAGCACTGAATATTCATGATCTTTAGTTTTAGAGTTGTAAAAGCTATATACATTAACATTAGTGTTGTCCATTCCTTTTATAATTGCCATCTCTGCTTCTGCTAGTGGGAATGGAGGAACTGTCTTCTCGAAGGTGAAGTAATTATCAATATTGTTAATTCTAATCGAATTGTTATAAACAATTGAATGCAGAAAGTTTGTTGAAAAAGACGCAGTTCCATTTCCGTAGAATTTCCAATTATATATTTTTGAAAATCCGTCAAAGGCATGCTTAAATTTTCTTGGACCATTTCCAAATAATCCTGGGCCTGTTCTTACCTGAAATAATTAATAGTTGTTACTTAAAATATCTTCAAAAACTGTTATCCTTAATTGAAACATACTGTGTAAAGTAAAACAAAATGTTTTTTCCATTTTTCATATTCGTAAATACCTAATAAAAACAAATTAAAACATAAGAACTGAAAGAGCTTTACCAACGAACCGCGCAACCAGTTTGGCAAAGGATTCTCAAAAACTATAGGCTTGTCTACATAACTATCCTTATTGTCATAAAACAAGGAACTAAAGTCATCATCCCCATATATTCCTAGTGACATAAAATTAAACACAAACAACAAAACCATTTTGGAATACATATTCATATTCTTAGACAATAGCCAGAGACTAAACAAAAATGGGTGAGTTATGGTATTTATACATTATATCAAGGTCACTATGTGTGGTCAGGTCTCATGAGCATTTTATGAAACATGGATTTGACTAAAACCTTGTGTTGTGCTGGGACTTCTTCAGATTTGTGTATAAAAAGAAAATGGTATTTCATATCAACATGCAAAACTGTATCAATACAATGTGCAAATATATGCTTAAATGTGCATATCAAGTAAGTACATGTACACAGTGACATATATATATTTATCAAACATATGATCTTCTGATAATACAATTATAATTGTAACAGTTCCGAGATATCATTTATTTATTTTGTATATATATAGAATATGTGTACATTGTCTCGGAATATAAAATTTATTCGGACAAGGGTTAGAAACAGGTAGAAAGAAAGGCGAGGCTTGCCATGATTTTGTTAACCTTTTTCTTGCCGAGTTCGAATAATTTTATATAGAGAGACAATGAATTCTATTTATCCTGCAACATAATTTATTTTTCAAAAATAGCTAGAAAACAGTGAATTAAAATGAATCAAGCCATTAAAACATTAATATATCTCAGTCAGTTTGCGGAGACACTGATACCGTAACGATTGCATAATTTGATGACGACACACACACACACACACACACACACACACACACACACACACACACACACACACACACACACACACACACACACACACATATATATATATATATATATATATATATATATATATATATATATATATATATACACACACACACATATATATATATATATATATAGAACCCATAAATGCCAATGTTGCTGAAAACCATGTATGAGTAGCTTTTGAATCAAGAATACACCTGTTATTATTTGTCAAATATTCCCACTATAGACTCCTAGATTACTGGTCTTGTAAATATAAGCAATATTTCTTTCCGAGGGGAACATTTTAATACGAAATAGTTTCCATGGGAAATTAATTATTAAATCCATCCCCCCTTTATTATTTTTTCTTCCTTCCATACAATTTTCATGATACTGATTTATTGTATTACCATATTAAAAAGTTTCCTGGGGAAATGTGAGTGGTTAATATTCCTATTTCGACAATATAAATATCAATTTTGGTCTAAGAAATAATTTGTTTTTGTTACTTCTTTGAACGTGATAATGTTGTTCCGAAAGTACCTGCAAAATTGCAAATCCAGAGTGAAAGGAAGTCAGGCGGAAACAAGTACTACTGATAATAAACTATATGTAGTCACTTTTTTATCTAAACAATCTCGAGTTAGATTTAAAATCCTCTTTTTCATCGCAGTCAGCAAAGTTAATACTACCCTCTAGTAGGTATTAATCTTGTATGTATGGTACCTAGTAGGTAGTAATCTTGTATTTATAGAAACCAGTAGCTAGTAATCCTGTATTTATAGAACCCAGTAGGTGTTGTAGGTAGTAATCTTGTATGTACAGTACCCAGTAGGTAGTAATCTTGTATGTATAGTACCTAGTAGGTAGTAATCTTGTATGTATAGTACCTAGTAGGTAGTAATCTTGTATGTATAGTACCCAGTAGGTAGTAATCTTGTATGTATAGTACCAAGTAGGTAGTAATCGTGTATGTATAGTACCCAGTAGGTAGTAATCTTGTATGTATAGTACCCGGTAGGTAGTAATCTTGTATGTATAGTACCAAGTAGGTAGTAATTGTGTATGTACAGCACCTAGTAGGTAGTAATCTTGTATGTATAATACCTAGTAGGTAGTAATCCTGTATGTATAGTACCCTGTAGGTAGTAATCTTGTATGTATAGTTCCTGGTAGGTAGTTATTTTGTATGTATAGTATCTAGTAGGTAGTAATCCTGTATGTGTAGTACCCAGCAGGTAGTAATCTTGTATGTATAGTACCTAGTAGGTAGTAATCTTGTATGTATAGTACCTAGTAGGTAGTAATCTTGTATGTATAGTACCCAGTAGGTAGTAATCTTGTATGTATAGTACCAAGCAGGTAGTAATCGTGTATGTATAGTACCCAGTAGGTAGTAATCTTGTATGTATAGTACACGGTAGGTAGTAATCTTGTATGTATAGTACCTGGTAGGTAGTTATTTTGTATGTACAGTACCTAGTAGGTAGTAATCCTGTATGTATAGTACCAAGTAGGTAGTAATTGTGTATGTATAGCACCTAGTAGGTAGTAATCTTGTATGTATAGTACCTAGTAGGTAGTAATCCTGTATGTATAGTACCCAGTAGGTAGTAATCTTGTATTATAGTACCTGGTAGGTAGTTATTTTGTATGTATAGTACCAAGTAGGTAGTAATTGTGTATGTATAGTACCCAGTAGGTAGTAATCTTGTATGTATAGTACCCAGTAGGTAGTAATTGTGTGTGTATAGTACCCTGTAGGTAGTAATCTTGTATGTACAGTACCTAGTAGGTAGTAAGCTTGTATTTATAGAACCCAGTAAGTAGTAATAGTGTATTTATAGAACCCAGTAGGTAGTAATCTTGTATGTATAGTACCCAGTAGGTAGAAATCCTGTATTTATAGAACCAAGTAGGTAGTAATCTTGTATGTATAGTACCTGGTAGGTAGTAATCGTGTATGTATAGTACCCAGTAGGTAGTAATCTTGTATGTACAGTACCTGGTAGTGGGTTAATGAAAAACTATATAAAATAAAAATAAGAATACATTTTTACAGTTTTCACAATGCTCAACAAAAGTGCTGATAATCATCATGTATATTTATTATTTGTCAGTATTGGAATGTGGAAAAATATTTAAATTCAACACCAATCCAAACATTTTGTAGACTATAAAAAATCCACCAAAATATGATGTTTCATGTTAGACAAAAAGGTATGCAAATTGGAGTAGCTACAAGGCCTGTTCTCACTGCTGGCAAAACAAGACTGAATTTTTGTAGTATATAAGTAGTAATCATACTGTAGTATCTTTTATTGTGTATTATAAAAACCAGAGGGTAAGGACAGATGAGGGAAAAACCACATATTTAGTAACTCTGTCCATCTGTCTGTCTGTCCATCGATCCGAAAGTTCTTGGGTAGGAAACTTTCGTGAAAGTTTTCTTGGCTTCTACAGAAGGGAATGATTTTATATTTTTTCTGCAGCTTCATAATGTTGAGTTGTAGCGTCTAAGCAATATTTGGATATGTCGTGCAGCCACTTCCTGTTTGCCAATAGTTAAAAATTCGACAATACTCAAAACACTAGAAAAATTTTTGTGAAAGTTATCTTCGCTTCTACAATATGGAATGATTGTATATTTTGTCTGCAGCTTCATAATGTTGAGTTGTAGCGTGTAAGCAAATTTTGGATCTGTTGTGCAGCCACATCCTGTTTGCCGTAAGTTTAAAATTCAACAATAATCAAAACACTAGAAATATTTTCATGAAAGTTTTCTTGGCTTCTATAAAAGGGAATGATTCCGTATTTTGTCTTGATCATGTTGAGTTGTAGCGTGTAAGCAATTTTTCGATCTGTCTTGCAGCCACATCCTGTTTGCCGATCAATGAATTGCAAGGTCCAGACCCGGTTTTGGTCTTGTTATAAGAGAGAGTGCAGTGGCAAGGAATTTGTCTGCGCAAAATCCGTTTTCCACATTAATTGCTGTTTGAATCCTGGATTTTCTCACCAAAAGAGTAGGGTAACTTTTTTCTATATTCATTTTATCGGTAACCATTAATTTTTTAATCTTAAATATTAACTATTTTTTATCTTTCACAATTGCATGAAATGAATTTTTATTTTAAATAAAAATTTTATGCTTATTCTTTAATAAGTTCAAGTTTTCTATCCCCAAAGGTAGTGTATAAAGTCAATCTGGGTTAATTACCATGCATTTTGTATCATTTTTTGAATATTGGTAAGAAGGACCCTCAGAATTAAAACTCTTCTACTGCCACACAATCTGATTTGAGCAAAAAATTCGTTTTGGTTCGGAGCTGAAAAAATGTCTTAAAGACTTTAGAAATAAATAATAAAATAAAACAGTATTTTAATCTATATTTAATGTTTGAAATTAGTTTTACATTTATGAAACATAACAGTGAAAATGACATTCCAACAAGCTTGAAAAAAACCTTCTAAAACATTATAACAATAAAAATGTTGGGAAATGAACTTCTACAAAAGTCTACATGTATGACATAGCCAGGTTCTATTGTATTGTAGTGGCAATTACCATAAACAGTTTGTATTATCATGTGTTTTTAACTATCATCAGTTGGACTGTTGTGCAACATAATACCTTCTCTCACTAAAATATTTCATAGCTGAGTGATCACATAGAGATGTTGAAGTGGATAGTGAAAAGCACTTGCTAAAAGAAGCTTTTTATAGTTACCTACAAACTAACTCTGGTTATGTAATTCGTGTAGAAATTTACCTCTATTCTATGCCCAAAATAATACAAATTGCAGATGTTATGATGATTTAAATTGTTGGTCTATGCCATTCAAAGAATATGTACTTGTAATTGTCTCACCATTTGCTTGCATCACTTAAGCACTGCATATGAGATTACCATGTGAAAAAAACCTATCTTCAGTCGGATAAAAATCAATACCAGGAATGACACTTTTTATAAAAAATTCTTGATTTAAATGATAGTTAGCTTGAGGATTTGTAATTTTTAATATGAAAACACATCTTTCTTCACTTAGAATATTAAGATGAACAATCAAATGTTAATTTCTTATCAAATCAATCATTCACTCTTAAATTAGCTGCTTTCATTAGGTGATTAAATAATAATACACTGCAAAGAAATTTATTTACAGATATGAAATAAAAACTGAATGGATAAGATATTTTGACTAAAAGGTCATTCCAAGATCATCAAACCCTTCTAAAAAATACTGGAAAGGTTGAAAATTTTATTATTTATTTTTTATTTTTTTTTATATTTGGCAGAGCAAAACATGCTGTTTGCAGATATTTGATAGGGGATTTGTGCTCGATTTGGCCACTCATCAAGTTACTGTATATGTCAAACACTGCTTTTGTATCATTAAAATTTGATAAAACAACAACAACACGTACAATAATGAGAACCATTTGTTTTATACTGACCTGAAGTAAATGCAATGAAATGATAAAGATTTTACCAGAAACAGATACAAAAAATTTCCAAAAAATGCATTCTGGAAAAATAAGATAATATGGGGCACCCTGATTTTTGAGGGACATGCAGGGATGATAATATATCAATTTACTTCAATTGGTCTAGTAAAGCAGAAATAAAAGTTGAACACCCTTCTGAAGAATCTATATGATGTAAGACCTTTTGTTTCACATTTAGTCACTATAAAGTTAGTAAACTTTGGTCTATGAACACAACAGGCATATTAAGTATCTTTATGCAGATCTTCATTATCTTTTTTACTCTCTGTCTTACTTAACCAGATCCCACATTCTGTTTTGTCTGATATTCCCATTAATCAGTGTGGCATAACCTTTTGTATGTGATTAAGCATATCTTCACGTGATATCTTATCTATATCTGGTTGAAATGTCTGATTATCATGAATTTTTACACCCATCTCAAAATCCCATCTGTAACTATTTAGTTTACATTCTCTGAAAATACAAAAATAAACAGTACAATGCTTTTCTTATTGTACAGTAAATGTTTTGTTTTTTTTTTTTTATTTATTACCATTTTTTTCAGGTTATTATCTAATTTTACTTGTGTTTTTTAAGTTTTACGAAAGTTAAACACAGAAAAACAATTTCCAATTGTTCATTTTCAATGAGAAATTTTGTAAAATTTCCACAAAAAGTTATCAAAAGTGGATTTTTTTATCTTTGTGCTGTATACTACTTGTATTGAAAAGAACAAAAAACTTGAAAAATACATGTATACAAAAGTTTCAACATGTACTAATTGGCTAAATAAAATTTAAACTTGAAAAGACAATGTATACAAACAAGGATTAATCTCAATTTTTGCACAGATTTTATGATATAACCTGAATTTAATTCAAGAAATTTTATTTGAAACAGGTTATAAGAAGTAAAACCTGTTAAATTTTTTTTTTTAAACATCTTCCCTATCAAACATCTGATTTTCTTCCATAGATAACTAATTTGACTCCAGAATATTTAAATTTTGAGACCACACAGTTTTTCATTTAAATACACAGACCAGTTTATACAATATAAACTGGGTTGGACCAGCAATTGATTAACTTATTAAGTCTCTAATTCAATTTTATCCTGCATCTCTGCTATATGAGCAACCAAAATACATTGACTGTATATTTAAAAGTTATATACAGACACTGACTGTATATAACTTTTACTGTGAAGCCATAGTACATTACCTTGGAATTTTATTTATGATGTCGTGAAATGCGACGGTTTTGCGGTCTTTTGATGTTTCTCGCTTCAATGGAGAAATTCAGTTTTCCAGCTAAATATAAAATTTATTCAAATTCAGCACCAAACAGGTGAGAAAAGCTTTACAAGCCTCACATTTCTACCTCTTTCTAAGACTTGTCTGAATAAATTTTATATTTGGAGACCATGTACTCATATTCTATATGTATTAAGTTCAACAAACTATTGATTTGTTACATACCTTGCAGATGCTACACTATCAGGTGGAGCCTCAAAAGTGGAAGATCTTGTTTTCATATTGTAAAAATATTTTCTGTTTGCTGATTTGCTCAAGGCTATTGTCCAAGGTTCTGAAAGTATGAAATAACATGTCTTTAAGTGTCTGTACTTCAACTTTCACAATATGTTTATTATTTCTTTCATATTCTTTATTTCTATTTTGGGGGGATGGGAGGGGGTGGATGCACAGGTGCTAGACATGTTTTTTTTAATATGTCTATATTCAAATATCAACAAGGTCAACAACTTGATATTTTCCGAAAAAGTTTCCTACCTGGTCTTTTTGGATAATTTTTTTAAACCTTTTTATTTCTTAAGCTATGATCTTCATCGATGGCTCATTTAAAAGACAAATTATAGATCTTTCGAGCAGTGTATAGTAAAGAAGGGGATAATAAACCGTTTATGAAATTTTAATATGGAACACTCACCTGTACGTTTTTCAGAAAAAGTGTGTTGTTGAGCTTGTTGATGTTTAGGTATATACATACATTAAAATTCTGTCTAGCCCCCGAGGGTGGAGGGAGGTTTTGTTAATGAAAATTAAGTCATGTATTGTGAGTATCTATTACACTTTAACATTATGTAAAAAGTATTTTTTCGCTCCTTTGACTTCGTACCCAATCATAACTCTCAGTGATAATTTGAAAATTACATGTGATTCAACATAACTGCTGAAAAAACGTCTCTAATTTCCTCTATAAATTTCTACATTTCGACATTTTAGTGTGCCTTGGTTTTATGAAATTTTCAATATTAACTTAAAGATTTTACATTTTTGAATCTAGATATACTCTCCAACTCAGAAATATTCCTAATCTTGAATTCAAAATTTGAGTAATTTATTGAGAAATGCACTATTGGAATCTTATCTAAAAATAATGAATTGAAATTTCTTTGAAACTTTTGTAATCCATACCATGAACAGTTTTCACAATACACACACCAGAAGGTAGAAAGCATCTTTCATCAGGTCTGTCTGGGGGGAAATAACAAAGTCTAGGTATACCTGAACCTTTTACTCTTCTAAAATCTAACCTGCAAATAAGGTATATATATTTTTTGTCAATTAACGAGTGATAAAAATTTAAATACTGAGGAAGTCAGCATTGTGTTAAACAACATCTGAGTCAGCTCCTATATGAATAAATATTTATTACTATATAATAAAAGGGTTATTGCATTAATATTGGTGGATATTGCCCGAGCAGTATATCATATTGCACGAGTTTACAAGGGTTATTGAATTAATATTGGTGGATATTGCCGAGCAGTATATCATATTGCACGAGTTTACGAGGGCAATATCCACCAATATTAATGCAATAACCCTTTTATTATATAGTCATAAATATTTTAAACACAAAATTTCTGTTTTATCCAGTCAAAATACAAGTTTTTAAAGAAACCTCAACTCCCCCTTTCCAACCAGCCATTTGTATAATAATTTCATTAACTGTTGATTTTGTCTTTTGATCATCAATAAAGCTAATGACCATCTTCTTATCAATCATAGACTCTGGTGTCGCTGTCAAATTATCTGTATGACCAGTGTCCGCCATCTTGTTTTTTTCCAGACGACAACAAAGGATGCAATAATATGCATGCCAATTTCGGAACGCCTCAGCTTTTTCCCGGAAATGCGTGCAAATACAGAGATTTATTGCACGGTCGTTTTCTCAGGTGTTTTTATTTAAATAAACAAACAAATATTTATTACTATAATAAATATTATTATTAGTGTTTAGGGGCCTCCGGTTGCGGGATTTTCTCTCTGTGTTGAAGACCTATTGATTGCCTTTGGCTGTTTTCTGCTCTTTGGTCGGGTTGTTGTCTCCATGACACATTCCAGGTTTCCATTCTCTATTCTATATATGCTTTCTTCAAGACATGTTGCTGATATTTCACATGTTTTAACTTACCCATTCGAATATAAAAGATCCTGTCATTAAACATATAGTTTTCTTTTTCTTGCTACAATGTCTTAGGGGTTATCTAGAACTGTCAAAATTTTTCAAGAGTTTACAAGTAAAGTCAATAAATACCAAATGGATATTCGAGGAAGGGGGAAATCAAAACAACTGACAAACTCCGGAGAACAACAAAGACAAGACCAAAACAATACACACACTACAATTAAAAACTAAAAACATATGAACAACATGGTGCATTTGCAAAATTCACACTAGGGTTTCAAATTCAATATTTTTAGCATAAAAAAATATCACTGCCGCTGATATTCTGGAGAATAGAGAGTACATGCTGGTGATATTTATAGAATTCATGATGCTGACAAAGTTGCCAACAAACTTGAGCATGTCAACATATGACTCAAGCTCTGGACTTAAAAAATATTGATGTACACTTTTTGAAGAGGGTTGGGGTTTCCAAAAAGATTGCTCTTTGTAAAGTTGTGAAAAAAGTTGAAAATTATGGATGACCCATTAATACATTGTACTGTTTCCAATTTCAAAATCAATCGAATTTTACTGCTGCTGTTGGAAATTTTAAATGGAAAGGTCTTCATCTTTTAAATAAGTTATTATAATTCAATCAATTCACTGTTTTGTGATTTTATATAATGTCTTACCTGTCAAATATTTGCCCAATCTGTTCAAATCTGTATATATATGGCACTATAATAGGAGTCAAACTTGGTTTCGTTGTTTTTGTAATGGATTTCACAAATCTTCTTAATTTTTCTATCCTACAAATTTTATATATAATTTTTTTAAAGATCAAATGCAAATTATTTACTGTGATTTTCAATTCATTAGAAAATTAAAACTTCAGAATAAGAAACAAGACACTAGTTCAATGAGCTGATTTGTGAGTATAATACATGTAAGTTCAAACTATCATCCTTGTTTCAATTCAACTTTAATCAAAATTGGGATGCTCTATTCTCTATAAGGCCACACCAAATTGATTTTTAGTTCTTTGGATTTTGCAGCTCTGATTACCGGAATTTGTGAATTTAAAGAAAAACATTTTTGCTGCTTCATTTTACAAAAATACTGAAAATTTGCCCCAAATTCCTCATTTTTCAAGAAATTAAAAATAAAAAGTATTTACACACTCCTGAAATTAGGTATAATATAGGGATTTTTTCCATTTTTTGCAATATTTTAGTTGAAAAAAACTTAAGAAAAAAAATTAAACTAAAATTTTGCTCACTCATACCTATTTTTGCCATAAAAAATCTGAAGAACTAAAATTCAATTTGGTGTGGCCTAAAAGATGTCTGCATCTTTAAAATGGTTGTAAAGTTATGTAACAACTAGGGTAATCTTTTTCTTAATGTCAAGAAACTTGCCTATCAGTAAAATGAAGATTTCTGACATCATTACCATACAGAAACAGAGCATCTACTGCATGTACTGTCATCAACCTCTTCTGACCCATACCCTTAAATCACATAACATTTGAAGTACACATAAAATTAATATAATATTTAAAGTCAAAAAGATTCTTTGAAAGTTTTCAAATTTCAAATATATTTACTTTAGTAAATATTAAAATTTTTAATATTCTTTTTGTTGTATTGTTGTTAAGTAAACCAATGCTGTATTAGGCTTATTCAAGTTAATTGGTGAATTATCATCCCTGCTCAACCATGGAAAATCAGCCCGACCCAATTTTTAAACAAATTTTTCAGAAATTTTTTGTGTCTGTTTCAGGTGAAATCAATGATTATTTCATGACGTTCCCTGAAAAATAAATGGTCTTAGCTATCCTATATGTTGTTGACCAAAATGAGAGAATGCATCCAATTTTCTATTCTGGACTTGCCGATTATTTCTGTGAACATGAACCTTGCCAATCAATATTTTTGAGAAATGGTGAATGAAAATCTATCTGTTAACTAGAAATGGCCTTATAATAAATAAATAAACTTTGCAACAACTTTGATCATTTATATAGAATTTTGGGTTATTGTCTGGATTTCTATATTTTCAACTTGGGGGGAAAAAAGGATTTACAGACTGAGATGCATATTCTGGACATTAAAGTTATTGTAATGTAATGTTTAAACAAAAAGATATTCCCTTCAACATAAATTGTAACTGTCAACAATGAAATATTAAAATCAGAGTCCAATAGTACTCATCAAAATTTTAACTGACTAATGAAATCACTGTTGAGACTAAATGTAATGCATCTTGGAATTTTTTTTTTGCTTCTTATGTTTACTATAGAATCTGTTAAAATTTACTCACTCAAAAATTAGGAACGGCGAAATGCAAAGAACTAAAGATCAATTTGTTGTGGCCTAACTCATTCTAAGTTAATCTACCTCTCCTTTCAATTCTTGCACAAATTCTACTTCAATTAAAGTTTTAGATGGTAACTCTACATGAATGTTGTCTTCATCCAATTTCTTCCATTTACCTTTTCCATCCCACTTAAACACATGTGACCTCTGAAATACACATGAAATACTGTGGTTACCTCATCAATTTTCATTCATGTTAAAAATAACAAACATACATTAGTGGTAAGGCTACTATAAATCAATTTACAGTTCTCTCAATTAACTCATTTAAACTTTGAAGTGTAAAATAACAAAAATATCACCTATTCACTTAAAATAGCACTCAATCTCTGTACTTTTTAATGAAAAAGAAATTTTAAAATCATTGAAGCTAACTTTTCTAATATCAATACATTAACCTCGTTAATTTTGCATATTAGATATTTGTTCATGATTAAAATAAAGCAAACTAAAAGTCTGAACCACCTTGTGTAATGGAATAAAACTATAGCACAAGTAAGGAACTTAACCATTAAATATTAAGTACTTTCTAATTTTCTTTCATAGTAATAGGTAAGAAAAGATAATGTGGCTATATTCTTGACATAAATTCAACACATGCACATGTGTTGAATTTATGCCGATTATTTAAGCAGATTATGTGCCTTTATTTTCATTTCATACAAAGAGAAATCTTGTACATCAAAGAAAGCATAAGTTTGAGTGGAATTCTTTACTTAATGTCAAACATTTTGCATCTGTCAGAGATAATTTTGCCAGCCAGAAAAAAGATGCAATATTGCTATGTATAATAATGAAACCATAGCAGACAAATCTGAATTGCAAAAACAGAAGAAAAACAATGCCAGATCTGTACAACTGAAGCTTTACACAATATTTACCCCACATCCTAACATATACCATCGTTTCCTATCAGCATTTCCTAAAACATAACATCTGTAATCAAAAGGACTTTTGATGGTGTGTAAGTCTGTTGGTGTGAGTTTGTCTACATCATATGTAACATATTCAATATCTGCTTTCTAAAATGAATAAACATTTTAATCACCACAAAAAAAGGTTTAAATAATTAAAGTTTTAAAGAATACATATACTAATGATAGTAGTTCCAAACTAGTATGAGTTACAAAGTATTCAAGATGTCCGTTCAATAATTCAAAGGTTCAGTAGCCCGAAGGTCCATTTTTCCGAAGGTACACAAGGCATGCATCCCCCAGAAACTTTGAGATTTTTTTCTATGTCAAGAAATCAGAAGACTGGGAAGACTTATATTCATGGGGGTTATAAAGTTGAAGTCATTTAAACATGGATTGGGCCTTTATATTCAGATATTTTTATACTGAGTGATAGTGAGATTTAAGATAAGAATATGAAGGCCCAGTCCATGTGTAAATGAATTCAACTCTATAACCTCCATGAATTATTTTCTATTCTGATAGGACAAATATGCTAATTTAGATCATTTGAGTTGTCCTATACATGTATGTATCTCACATTGGTTTGGCCTTCCATTTTTCTCACGATTAATATGCTGCAATCTATCCTTTTAAGAGCATATTTTGAATAAAATTATTTTCATAAGATGAATATTTGTACAGTCAAATAATGTTATTCATCTTTTACACAAGAAAGATTAATAAAACATATTCCCACTTCCCAGACTTAACGGTAATCATCATGTCGCTCAAAAATCAAGATGGCACAGTCAACGAAAATGTGTATTGTGGTGTACAATATTGTCATAATTGTCACAACTATTGTGGTTTTATCGCACGATTTCCCTGTAAAGATAAACAATTTCTTGAAAAAGATATTTTTTTTTGTTAAAGTTAACACAATTCATTTACATAAAAGCCTCTATACGTATGTACTAATAGTGGATATATTGGGTATTCTAATATGACGTCCTATATATCGTCAAACGATTTATTAAACGATATATCCACTTCTAGCACATGTGTATAGAGGCTTTATGTAAACATCAATTTTAACCAGAAAAATTGTCTTTTTCACACAAAATAGTTTATTTTTACAAAGAAGTCACGAGATACAACCATAACAGTTGTGTACAACAATTATGACATGTTGTACACTGAAATACACATTTACGCAGTCAGCGCCATCTTGATTTTTGAACTACGTGACGGTTACTAAGGTAAGTCTGTGAAACATGTTTTATTAATTTTTCTTTTGTAAATGAATTACATATTTTTACTGTGCAAATGGTTATCTTATAAAACTAAAGATTGTGTGTCTAAAAGACACGGATGCCAAATCCTCCTGCACATCAAATTTCCATCTATTATTTATGGTCGGAAATAGTTTTTTAAATTGTTTTAAATATATCCTGATTACATTAACCTTTACCAATTAAAAATAATGAATCCACAGTAATTCTGTTTATGACATAAAAACCTAAACACTAAAATTTATTGGAGTCACTCAAGCAAGAAATGTTGGTCATATGTTGGTGATCTGTGTTAAACTGAAGAAGTTAATTGTAGTTGTAAAGAAAATTTATATATCATCACAGTTTTTTCAAAAAAGAGACTAAAATGCAAAAACTTTTTATTAAAATGTAGGTCATGGTGACTCAAACGTAGCAAAGCTGTGTTGTACTATATAAGATGACTGTTATTTTGAAATATCAGTAAAACATATCATAGGTTCTTTTGTAATACACCTAAATGCAACAATTTAATCAAAGTCACTCAAGCATAAATTGTAGGTCATGGTGACTCAATTTTTGCTGAATTGTGTTGTACTATATAAGATCATTGTAGTTGTGAAATATCATCAATATATTAACATAGGTTCTTTGAAAATATAACAAAATTCAAAAACCAAAGTTAATCAAGCATAAAATATAGTCATGGTGACTCAAATAAAGCTGAATGTTGTTGTACTATACAAGATGAATGCAAACACATAATATCATTGATATGCCTCAATAGGTTACTGAGAAATGGACCTAAATGCAAAAATTTAACCAAGTCACTCATAATATGTGGGTCATAATGACCCAACTGTTGGAGAAATGCATTATACAACGTAAGAGGATTATACTGACAAAGTTTCATTGATATAACACCATGGATTCCTAGGATATGAAATTAGAGTAAAAAATTTATTGGAGTCACTCATGCATTAAATGTAGGTCAAAGTGACCTAAATGTTCCTCATCTGTGTTCAGTCTTATAAGGGGATTGTAGTGGTATAAGAACATTGATGTATCTCAATTTGTTTCTGAGAAATAGACCTAAACGCAAACATTTAACAAACCGGATGGACAAGGGTAAATCTATATGCCCCTTCCACATTCTTGGATGGGGCATAAAGCTTTATTCAAAATATGCTCTTAAAAAGAAAGAATGCAACATCTTAATCACAAGAGAAATGGAACAGCCAAAACAAAGTTAAGATACATTTAGACCACTCAAATGAGCAAAATTAGCATATTTGTGCTATTAAAATAAAAATACTTCATGGTGGTTATAGATTTGAAGTCATTTACACATGGTCTGAGCCTTTATATTCATAATTTATACCTTGCATACGCTCGGTATAAAATATCCAAATATTAAGGCCCAGCCCATGTGTAAATGACTTCAACTGTATAACCCTCATGAATTATTTCTTAAATATATGGTTTGACAATATATAGTTTTTCTGTTAATATTTAAATATGATGTCAAAGAAATTGATAATTCCTTGACTATGCTCAACTGTGTATATAATTTTGCTATGATGTAAATATACCTACTCCCATCAGATCTGAGAATGCATTTGCTGGACTTTGTTTTGATGGTGCTGTTCTTACTTCATCTGGAACCTGTATAATTATGTAAATAGTAACAGAATTAATGTGAATAAAAACTCTCAGTTAATATAAGTATACCTAATGATTTTCCTTTGTTACACGAATGTTCTGATTCTAAATTCTTTAAAATTGTATTGCTTTTTTAAAGTTATTCTTCCAAATTTTGTTTAAATCAAAATTTTCCAAACCATTGTCTTATAATTTCTTATTTTTATCAAATAAAACAGATATATTTGTGTTAAAAGTATGCAAACACAAAAAAACATCAATTTTTATATTCGACTGAAAACAATTTGTCAATATGACTTTCAGCTTAAAAACCATAATATTAAGATTTTTATATTTTTCAGATTTCATTTCACGGTTATTGTCTTATTTACATTTACACTACATCTCCTTTCATTTCTGTTCAGCTGCAAGAATAATAATATAAACATTAATATTGTTACTACCTGCCATTTCCGTAAACATTCAGTCCTAACTTCTGACTGTCTAGCTTCATATAAATCTCTAAATAAAAAAAATATACATGTATATATGTAAATGACACTACATAAAAGTAATAAAATCTGGGACCTTACAGAAGTAAAACAAGATATTAAGAATCTAACACCAGTGCAATTGCGAGATAAGGAAATCTCAGACACCCGAGGGTAAGATTTTATCGTTCTCTTACAAGGCTCTGAACTATATATGGGCAGGAATATGCCGTATTACAAGGTAAATGAACGATGCGCACAGTGAAATAGGATTTGAAAAACGAAGTTCAAAAGCAAATTCTATGTTGTAACAATTATTTTTAAAGATAAAATGTAATAACACAAAATTTTCAATTCATCAAAACAATGAACTATAGCTAAAAACATTTGAATAACAGAGTTTTATTGACGGTCAATGTCAGTACTTTCCGGTTTTGTGTACGATTTTCGTTACTTTGTTTACTGACCTTTAATGATGGATGGAAGCTTTATTCGATACATTTTGCATTGTTAGGCAATTAGGAGTTTGTTTGAAAACATATGAAATTTTAAAGAGGATATCAATATTTTTTGTACATTAGTAATAACAAGCCTCAACACTTTGGTGATAGTTTTTTACGGGAAACTGCACATGTTTTGTCTCAACCCATGGGTGAGATAAGAAAATATCACACCAGAAAAAATTGGAATTGTCTTGTCCCAAAAGTAAGAAAATTTTATTTTGAAAATGGAATTTTAACACCATACTAGAATTTGTCAATGGAGGGTTGGAATCAATAAAACTGTTTAACACCACTACATTTTGTGCACCTGTCCAAAGTTGAGAACTTGTTCAGTGGCCGTCTTGTCAAAAACAATTTTTGGGATTAGGGCGTCTTTATTAGATAATATGTGGTTTTTCACAAATCTGTTCACTTTTCTGGTACTTTGCCCATAATAGTAACAGTCTCATTTCTTTATACAGATTAATTATGTTTGTTTGTTTAGTTGGGGTTTTACGCCATTTTCAGCACATTTGGCTATTTCGCGGCAGCCAGTTTTTATTGGTGGAGGAAGCCGGAGTACCTGGAGAGAACCACCGACCTTCGGTAGGAAAATTGGCAATCCTTGTCAATTAAGATCAGAGTCAAACACACCCACAGGTAAGATTCGAACTCACGACCTCAGCATTTACAGTCTAGTGATCATTAGTAGTCATGACGAACTACCTAGACCACTCGGCTACTGAGGCCCCCAGATTAATTATGGAATTGGACATCACAAGTATAAATCTTATTGAAAAGGACTCAAGTAATATATACATTTGTACTATCAATGTACTTACGTGTTTTGAGTAAATGCTTGAATTTTCTTTAAACCAGCAATTTGCATTTTCCCCAAACTAAAATAGAGCAACATTACTTAATAAAGCATACAATAACAAAAAGATATTATAAAGTTTTATTCTGTCACCACCTTTCCATAATTACTATTTTTTTTCTGAAAATACTTGTTTTTAACATAAATCATTATAGCTATATGTTTTTTTTATTATTTTGAAGTGGAAACATATAAGAAAGAAGAAAGATATAATGGAGGTGAGACATTTATGCAAACCTTAGAATATAATTAGATCATGTCTGCTGTAATTTTATCATTACTTTATAACAATTATAACAAAAAACAAACATTTGAATTCTTTAGTACTTACGAATTGTTTGAATTAAACATGTAAGTAAAAAACTCTTCATCATTCTCCAAAACATCGTAAGGTACAATTTCATTGATATCCTCTGTTGATGTTGACACCAATAATTTATTAAGATCAAGATTAATTTCGTGAAAATATTGTCTAACAGTGTCCATGTCACTGGATAGGTTTTTACACACAATATACCTGAAATAAGATACTGAAATATGTATTCACAACACTATGGAGTGTAAGCACAGACCTTTACAAGATACAAACCGGAAAAATTATTTTGTCAGATAATGTTATCTTTATCAAACCATTAAAGATACAGAGACTCACATAAATCATTTAAGTTTCTGAACCTTATTTGATGTCGTGATGTGATACATCTGAACCTTATTTGATGTCGTGATGTATTTTTTTTCCACTGATTTATGATCTTAGTTATATTGTCTGGATCATTAACTCGCCACATGAGGTGGTATTTCAGGGTAATTTCCCACTTAATGAAGACTGTGTGTTGACCACTAGATGTCACTATGGTACATGGGATATTTGCTTACTGGCATTTTACAATATCCATTTTTTCTTATATTTGTCAGATTAATTATCAAATGTGATTTGACTGATTTTATTGTATGTAGTTTCATAGCATGAACTTTCCATTACATAATGCAGTACCATTGTACAATGGTTTTAAACTGCAAAATACATGTATATTATGTAAAATATACATAAAATACTGGCCATCAAAACGATGTATTTAATAGTTTTTTTTTTCTATTCCAGAAGATTTTTTATTCAAAAAGCATCCTTTTTCCATTTTAAATTACACTATTTACTTGGATAACTGCACATTATAATACTTTATTATTTTTAAAATAGTAATATGTGAATTCCAGCACACCTTTGGTGTGAAATATGTATTGAAGTAGAAGTTACTGTTCTATAGTATTAAGAGTTGTTTTGAGACCAGTTCACTCACAAACTGAATAAAGTCCAAAGGACCTAATGTTAAGTTTCTGAGTGACCTGGTAGAGTTCTTTCATTAATAAAACTAAAAACCTTACCTTTCTGAATTTGCAGGTCTGCTTGTGACAGGTTTAATAATGGAGACTTTGTTAAAAATTCTGTACATTAAATAAATTAATCCAATACTAAACGGTGTGAATAAATCAAATAACTTGCACACAAAATGGCCACCTATAAATAAAAAAATGAAAGACCTCTAGTACTCTTCTTATCATTGTCTTTTTAAATATTCTGAACTATTATATATTTTGAAGTCCTCTTTAAGATAAATTTACTCTGAAAATATAAACACCTTAAAAAATGGGCAACAATGATTTGTGTATCAGGAAACTATAAATAGAAATGTGTCACAAAGTAGTTTTATATAGTATAAATTATTTAAGTATTTCTTCTAAGTAATTTAGATGTTACAGCAGCAAAGCTGGTAAGATTTCAACTAAAACTCAAGGGTGTAAAAGGGCAACACTTAATGTCAAATTTATTTATATTTTGAAGGGTACAACCATAAACTCATTAAGTTGTGATAATTGATGCATGTTTTCATTAAAATATATCAAATTATTTAAATAGACCAGAAAAATACACACTAGCAACCTTTTTTTCAATCTACAAAAGTACCATTGGAGATAACTCTGTCCAAATTCAAAAATTACTTCTCAATAATCTCTATTACTAACAAATCTGCAACAAAAAATTATAAACCTAAGATAAAGTATTAAACATTTTAACAACATTTTATTTGTTCAGAAAATAATCTAACAAAGAATTACCACTCTACAGAATTGTAGACAACTGCCACTCAAAAAATGTAAACATTGTTTATCAGTCGCTTAACCTACCTCTCCGTAAAATAGAAATGGCCACCAAAAACTGACATAAATAAAGTTGCTTGGATAAAATTTCCTGAATATTTTCTTCACCCTCAACAGAAAAACCCTGCAATAAAAATTAAGCAGACTATTAAATCTTACAACTTTAAATAAATATTATACATTTATTTCCCTTGCATTAGTGAAATATGAAGATTTGTTCACCCTTGAAAAGTCATGTTTCACTCGAGCCCAAATGAGAGTAAAAATTTTGGGAACTTGTATTAACTTTTTATGTAGGCCTTAATTGTGTTTTGTCTGTAGCTCTTGCAATAAAAACAGAATATCATAGTGAAGAACAGTTATAAAAGAGATGTTCATTTATTTTAACTTTCCTTAAATGCAAGTGTGGATTTTGTGTAAAGAAAGCATCAAGTATAAGGAACAAGGAACAATAAAAGCCAAAAATCTTAAAAATCCGACAAAGATTAAAAAAGTTACATTATGGCTTCCACCATTAAATCAGTGAGTGACCTCAGCAAAATGGGAAACAACTCATACGTATAAGACGTTACATCTCACACCATAGAGTTATTTGGTTCAATGTGCATGGGAAAAAGCTGATGCCTCAGGGAACAATAAACTTGCTATTATCCTCCTAGCCATTTAAAAGTAATATACTATTACATCGCATTTCTCAATTCCTTGTCCAAGTATACAGGTCTATAATATAGTATTATTGCGTAAGGTTTTTCATATTGGCTTAGTAATTGGTGCGAGGCAAGCCATATTGGACTGAGGCAAAGCCGAAGTCCTATATGGCTATCCAAGGACCAATAACTAAGCCAATATGGAAAACCATGCACAATTATACCTTTATTGACTAACCAGTCCAATATGTCATATTGACTAGTCAATATGGCATATTGGACGGGTATGAGTCGTATTGGCATACTTTGACATTTTGTATTGTATTGACATGTTTTATCATATTTAGGCATATACATGTATTCTATTGTTAGTCAATAATTTTCTATACTGACTAGCTGGACTGTTATGCTGTGCAATGAATCGTTTTTCACTGTGCAATGAAGACACTGACTTTTTCTGGTATTTTTGCAGATATAATAAGAGTTACTATTATGTAAATATGTATAAAACAATATTTGGGAGGTGGTAAAATGGTATCAATATTGACCACATTGGTCAATACACTGGGTTTTTGGGAGTTGGGAGTTTGTTTTTTTGTCAATATCACACCATTTTAACCACCTAAAAAGTCCAGGATTTATAATTGTATTATAATTGTATATCAACAAAAACCTATTGTTTCTATTCCTGAATGTAAACAGAATAGAATCCAAAGTGACTCTAAACCTTACCCCATCTGCCATAACAAAATGTAAACCCTTTCCATCAGTATTTTCCTTAACAAACTGTATAAAAGCTGCCTGGTTTTTGGGATTAAATATATCACCATCTCCTTCCCATCCTCCTACACCTGTTGATAGTGGAAATATGAATACATCATCATATATTTGTATAGTTTTTCAATAATAATTTTATTAGCACATTAAAAAACACAATGACCACAATCAACTAAGCAATACTTCGATCACATACTATACTGTTTACTATCTATATTATACATGTCTAAGATATATATATATATATATATGCAATATAAAGATGGAATTTCAAATCGAGCCCTAATTACTTTAAAATTCACAATTTGTTTTATAAAGTTCCAGGGCTACAACTCTGTGAAATTGTGTTTATAAATTGTAACATTCAACAAGTGGCTTAAAAAAAGATTTTTATTGAAAAACCTCTTGGAGGCACTATGGAATTCAACAAATTTTTAGTTCAAAGGCTGTAACTATGTGAAAATCATGGAAAAATTCAAATCTGAATAATAACTCCAATGGATTAACTTGCATAACAATATGGACATATAGTATATGGAAAAGTGTCAAAACACTATATCTTGGACCAGGACAAATCAGATCAGCAAAAGAATACCTAAGCGAAAAAAAATAGTGCGAAGTCTGTAAATTTGAAATCCAAGTAAAAGACAAGGTCATGGGAATGGAACACAACAAGCAGATGCCACACTGATACATCTCAACTAAAGGAATTAAAGGAAACATATAATAAACTAAACAAAAAAGAACAGGACAGCACAGAAACTAAAGCACTAGCAATTTGAACTCCCACATTATATAAATTGGACTCTACACATGTATTTAGTGCAAATTGTTTTGCAGGAGACACAAAACAATTTCACATCCTTATAAAGCTGAACATATCTAAACAAAATGTTCACTGTAGACAAATGAATTATTTTAAACTATTCTCTTACCATAATGTGGTTCAAACATTTCAGCAGGACCAGCAAAAAAATCCTCTAGTTTAAAGTCACAAGGGCCCTTCAATGTCATACCAAAACCTTTGGCCTCAGCTTTGGTTCTCCACAACACATATTCACTAAATCCACCTGGTCCTGCACAAATATCAGCAAAATACAACAGTTCTGGATATTGTACCAAAGGTCTCTGAAAATGTTCCATCAGAACATAATTCCTGTGTTAAAGTTTCCAAAGTGATACTCAATAATTCTACACATAGTTTTATGTTTATATTCATATTATATTTATTCTAATCGAACCTTTTTAAAAGAAACTTGTTTTAGCTTCAGATGACCACTGATTTTCTCTGAACATCTAGATAGTAACTATACATATGTGTATTAAACCTTAATATTGCTTTTTATCACTAACAATATTATCAGATATTAATATTACTCAGGCTTACTGAATAGGTGTATGTATAGTAGTATATGTAAAAAAAGGTTGGTTTTTTTGCATACTACTAATTGAAAGAAAATATCCTTTTATCATCACATAGAACATAGCTTTGACAGTGATATAATGCTTGTAGATTTTATTCAAGTGCAAACTTACTCCATCAACATCTAATGGCTTTGTAAACATAAAATCCAATATGGCATCCATGTTAGCCATCTTCATTGCAGCTCTGTAAACATACATAAATATTCATAAATAGTTACTGAAAATATTGCATCAAAACACAATATTTTTTTCAAAGAGTCTGGGGCAAAAAGCTCACTGATTGTATGTAGTACCAAACTGACAAAAACTAATATTTGATACCTCAAGAATTCATCTTCATAGAATAAGCTAACTGACAACAATTTTAAAAAAAGCAAGAATTCTTCATTTCTTAACATATAATAGAAATCAAATTCAAATTGCTTGTGTTAATGCACTTGCTTCAATTGGTTAAAATTATGTTTTTTCCCAATCCTCCAAAGAGTTTTGAACTTTCTTCATTTGACTGGGTTTTTCTAAAACATGATTCAGTTATGTTCCTCACATACATATTTTTATTGATGTCACCATACATCAAGAGTGATAAAAATTAATTTAAGTTTCCTCAAACCTGTAACTCTGATTTGATTTATTTTCTTAAAGTTAATAACTGTTTGTTTGTTTAGTTGGGGTTTTACCCCATTTTCAGCACATTTGGCTATTTTGCGAAGGACTGTTTTTATTGGTGGAGGAAGCCAAGTACCCAGAGAGAACCACCTACCTTCGGTAGGAAAATTGGCAATCCTTGTCAATTAAGATCGGAGTCGGACACACCCCGCCACAATTGAGATTCGAACTCACAACCTCAGTGTTGACAGGCTAGTGATCATTAGTAGTCATGATGAACTACCTAGACCACTCGGCCACCGAGGCCCCAAAGTAAATAACTGTAATCCACTTAGGAAAAAAAAAGATTCTCATTGAAACCTTAATCATCTGCCACAAATCTTCATGGAAAGAAACTGGAGTTTTGTCATGGCCTTTATACCTGTTTAAGAAAAATGCCCCTCTTATAGTTTCATATGGATTTGACCTGGTTCTTGCTCTCCTCATTTCTTCAGGCTCAAGATTGTCAAATATATTCTGCGATAAAAGAAAATTTTACTTTACAATATGGTGATGATAACATATATAACCTTCTTTGTGACTTTTAATGTATGAGACAGCAGCCATCTTAGATTAGGCCGATATAATTTTACGCTTCAGCTTTGAACTGATTAGTTTTATACAGATTTTATTTAAACTGATAGAACTTATATTCTTGGGTGTAAATAACCTATGTATATAGTTTTGTGCAATATAATTTTTTTTTCAATTATTAATATATTTATAAAACATGCAGAAAAAACTGATCTTTGAAGATTTCACTTTATCCTGCAATCAGTGCTACAATAGACAAATAACAGTCAAAGATGTATTTGTATGTATACTATAACAATATTGTATTAGGCCTCGTCCACTAAATTAATAACAACTGGGTCAATTTCGTTAGATTCTTTGACAATTAGGAGGAACAAAATAACTCTTGTTTTGTTTAAATTTCCACCGCATTTATCTATCAAAAGTTACCAATTATCATTCTTTTCTTCTCATCTGGACATGTTTCCAAACGGTTTCACTGCCAGAACAGATATTATGCTTCTGTGGACTTATATGAGGCCTTCTTAAGGGTTATTAGAAATCGGTTTTTTTTTTAATTTACATAAGTAATCATTTTAATGTCCATATTGCAGGATCAAAATAATATCAGAAGAATATAGAAAATATTTCTTTTCTGCTCAGACATGGGGGAATGTGTTTAAGCAAAGCCTCTTAAAGAAATGCACTTAAAGGTCAAAACTTAACCAAGCCAGATGGACGGGATGTAAGTTTCAAAAATTAAGGTGTGTCCCCTTTTTGGACCTTTTTATCTCTTAAACGGTATTAGATATATTGAAAACGGATCTTTAGAAGTTTTTTTTTCTATTTTCATCAAGGAACATTAATCATAGTGCTGAAAGCATTGAGGAAAGTGAAATTGAAATCTTATTAAATTTATCTGACATAATGAAATACAGTTGTCAAAAAGATCATATGTTCTCAGGATTCTGAAAATTTTGTTTTTCAATGAAAGCATTTAAAGGTTGCATTCAAGCTTAATTGTGGAATTTATCTTGTGTCTGATCCATTTTTCCTCTCTTGAAAATGAAGTATTTTTTACATAGACTTTAGGCAATCTACTACTATTGAGTTTATTAGACATGTCTAGCCCTACCTAAGACACATCCACTGGTATACCAAGTCTATGGACCTAAATCAAGAACTTTAGTGAATGGTGTCACATTACTCAAGACATCTTCTTGACAAATATCATTGATATACCATGAAGTGTGATGAACAGACGACAGACAAGGGTAACACTATAGGTTTCCACCACGTGTTTGACTCCATTTGTATTTATAGTCATGAGGGTCATTTTTTTTTATGTTGTGGCTTATAATTCACAAACAAAACACCTTAACAGTCATTCATATCAAGTTTGGAATTAATTTTCATGGAAATAGATCTTTGATTTAAAGATGTTAAAGGAAAGATGGATCATTGATACAAAGTGATGGGTGAAGCTCACCCTGACTTAGTCAGATGAGCTCCCAAAAAGTCCTATTCTTTGCCAGTATTAACCTATTAAGTCATTACATTATTCTTCTTCTTTTTTTTTATTTTCTTTTTTTTTTTTTGGGGGGGGGGGGGAGGGCTTGACTTGTCTTTGGATTTACAGTTTTGTTTTATTTTGTACAATTAATGTTAAGAAAATAGTATATTTTAGTTTCCAATATATACATGTACGTTGTCAACTGATAATAAATAATATGTTTATGTAAAAGAGCTCAGTAGTTCTATGATACACGTAGATCTTTGTGAAATGAGATACATTCAGGTGTAACTTTGGATTCTTAGCTTCATGATTTCTTGATCTAAGTAACTGAAAATGTTATGTCTATTGCATCCATCTAGATTTTCTCTACATAATCTTAAACTTTATACAAATTGACAAAATGTCTGCATGTTCTCTTAGATCATGTTGATATTATATATCGAAAAGCCTTTGAGCAAATCATATAAATCATACATGTATATCATGAGTGAATCTGCATAATAAGTGTTGGCAGCTGGTTTGGAAAGATTGAATTTTCCCAAATCCGTTATTTTTCTGCACATCATCACTCGTTCCCACAGAGATCTCTTCATTCAATAATTGCTCCTATTTGGAAAAGTATATTTTGGCAGCCTTTTGGTTGGTATTGGAATATCAAGTTTTATTTTTCAAAGTTTCATTCATTATTGGCTAGTTCTGGTTCCATGTTAGACAATCAGATGTCCGCATTTTCCCAGTCGCAATTTTAACCTCTGACATTAAAGTTTTCAATGACATAAGCTAAGTAGTGTCAGCTTGGATCATTAAAATCTGAACAGTTATATAGTTTAAGGGCAATTAACACATATTTAATCACTGTTTAGTGGCATTGTGGACTAATGACAGGTGTAATCAATCAAGGGAATGGTGTTTCTTTTGATCATAAGTGGCAATAAGGTCGTACACGAGATCCGCAAAGTATCAACATGTTAAAAAATATAGCATCTCGGCCGAGTCGGATAGCATCTCTGCGATTTCTGATAGCGTCTTGGTGCCAGGTTGCCACTAGGGCCCAGGGAGAACATTGTCAGCTAATGTTGTTAACGAAAAGTAATTCGTAAAAGGAACTATTTTTTTCAAAAAAAACTACCAAACCAGATTGTCATCCAAATTAAGCGGAAATGACCAATGCGTACACGGAAACTAACAATCACGTTTTCATAGTGATCAGGTTTGCCGAACACCACCGAAAACACAGTAAGTTCAACGTTCACAGCCAAAATCACAAGTTTGAAATAAAACAAGATAGAAACATATAAAATTGTTTATTTTATCTATTTCCTTATATGTGAGAATATTTACATCCTTGATAATTTATAAAAATGAAATGGACAATATATTTCAAAATGAAAAAATTAAGTAACACAGTAGCCTTCTCGTTTGCATGGTCGATTTACTGCTACATGTATTGTGCTTCCGATCCCAAATGTTAGATAACAGTTATGAAGAATTAAACAGAATGGACAGTAGCAATGATAGATGGTCGTAAACTCCCACTTTCAAAAACTAAAACTCATAAAAATTAGATAAGAATTTTGAAAGTTAAACCAAAATTATCAAAAAGAATTAATGACCGCCAGACCAGATTTCCAAAAATCAATCCCTACCTATACTTCTTATGGGGGAACATTGTGGTAAAATCTTGTAAGGATACATTTGATAGAACAAAAGTAAATGAGCGGAAAACTAGCTATCTGCGGACGATGTTACCGATGACAGGCTCATACCATAATACATCCACAAATATTTGCAGTCATATAAAAACAGAATAAGAATTAAAATTATTTGTGACAAATATCTTCTGCTTCAATCTCTCGGTCTTAAACTAGACAACTTATCATGAAAACCAATGTAAAGTCGTTTTAAACTTACCTTACTACTTAACATCATTTGCAGAATTTTATCATCACAAAATTTATTTTCATCATCAATTGTTCTCTTTTTCTAAAGAAATAAAAGAACAGATATATGTATTTATATCTTTAAAAATATATACATGTTTATTGATTAACCAAGTTTGTCATTAAGAATAGAAAATACTAAGTTAAAGCACAAAATAGCATTTGCCACTTTACTGTTAATTGCACATTTGTAAATTTTACAGTGTGGAAGGGTGGTATAAAATTACATAGACTCATCTATAAGTGCTTAAAAAATATGTCTATGATCTTACAGGTCCCTGTACTTTCCAACTTCTAAGTGTCTCTATTGAGGGTGTTTCTTCCATACAAGTTGGAAGCCATTCAATGGTTTCTTCCTGAATTATCTGTAAACAAAAATTAAGATGTTAAATGTTCAAAACGACTCCTATGAAATTCTGCAGTGTGCATATGAGATGCTTCTCATAGAAAAGTTTTAAGAAACAACATTAAAATTTACTTTTGTCACACTTAACATATATATCTTCACAGAAAAATTCACATATTGTGTGTACCATATAAACTATATAAATTTTTAATGGTTGAATGATCCTGTTTATAGACTTAGAAGTAACGAGCCAACAAATGTTTTGTACAGTATAAAGTTTTTTTTAACTTCCAATAATCATATTTGTTCTGGTAGTGAATTCCACTATTATATTTTCTGTCCATTACCCAATCTTCTACATTAAACTGCTCACTAAGCCCATATCACCACTCCTCGTTATAGTTACTTAAACAACAAAATCGATAACAGGAAAGGTCAACAATGACATACCAATCCATCAAAACAACCCAACTGACAGAACACCCGACAAAAATAACATAAAAGTGTACAAAACACAATCATGAACAGAGAGTCAGGATAGGACTTGCCTTTTCCTGTTCAAAATCCCAATCAATATCTGCCGGTTCTAATCCTTTAAGTGTTAATCCTAAACCTCTGCGTCCTCTTTGTTTAGATGCCTCTATGATGTCCACAATACCTTGACCATGTTTTCCTAGACCTTTTCCTTTGGTGTGCCCCATTTTTGCCTGAAAGAAAAAATACAACATGTCAATCATGTCATTAATCTTTATAGAAAATTAAAATATGTTCATATTAGTATTTCCATTCTCAATAATTTTGGTCTGATTTTCTATTTGTTTGCTTCAACATTAAAATTTGTATCTGTGTTACTTCAAGTTTTAAAAATTTAAAATTAATGAAAAGAAAACATATACACCAAACAATCTTATCCTAATTTTTTTCATGTATATATATCCCTGTATTTTCCCTGTTCTGTTGAATAATCAGTTAATGAAAATAGATAGTCCCATTATATTTTATTTCTTAATGAGAATTTAACACAAAAATGCATTCTCTTAATAACTTTTCCCTACCATTCAATCTACATGAAAAGATACCAAAAAGCTGATTTTTTAGGGGATTTTTTTTAACTTTGAGTATACAAGTATGTGTTTCTATATCATTGAATGGCCATAGGCCTCACATAAGTCTGAGTCATATAATATCCCTTACAACATTCAGACAGAATTCACAGTTTATTCATCTATTAAAATATTAAATTACCATCATTCGTTTAGCAAAATCAGTGTATCCATCCATTTTATCAGACATCTTGGCTTTTTTAGGGGCTGGTTCTCCAGCCTCTCCATCTTGATTTTCTCCATCATAAACCTGTAGTTTATCATCATCACTGTCTGAATCTGAAATATTGCAAGGTAGACGTGTAATGATATACCCACTTTATGATGATAATTTGGTTGAATAGTAAAATACATTATCATACTTTATGTATATTTCTCTACTTTTAATGCATTTTCATTGGTTTACAAGAATGTGGCATTTTACTCGATCACCCGGTGGAAAGAAACAGCGGGTGGTATTTTATACTGCCACCCACTGAAAAGAAAGTGGGTGGTACTTTATACTGTCATCCGCTCATAAAATCCATGACTTTCAGTATATGAAATAAATAACAAATTTCTAAGAGGGTGACGAAGTATATTGAAACCCCTCTAAAAACATTGTCAATATTGCTCTTCGAAAAATTTAGAAAACGAACCACACTTCCTTTTAGAGTGTCCTCTATATAATTCATTGAGACATTATTTTATTCAAAGGTTGAAAGTCAATGTTCTAACTTTTCATCTTTGAATAATTCATTCAAATTTATTTGGCTTTTAATAAATGAAAATTTAACATTTTTAAAGGAACTTCGCTCCTATATTAATATTTGTTTGGAAACAAGAAGGTTAAGTCCCCTTCGCCTCTGTTGACAATATTTTCTCAGGGTTACAATATACTCTGTCACTCTCTTAGAAATTTGTTATTTATATAATATTTTTGGAAATTGATACTTTCGTTTATGATTTCACATTATCCAAATTTTGTCTTAAAACAATTACTTATTTCTGAGAACAATTGAAAAACTGACCAAAGTACGATTTTTTTAACTGAGGTCTTTGTTGACTTCCAGAAGATTGACTTATCCAGCATGCACAATAAATGGAAATTTGTACTGCATATGTCTTTTCTGAAATTATCATTTCTGAGAACATGAAAGTTGGTCTTTAAATTCCACAGGCAAAAGGGTGAGAGATTCAAAAGACCCACCATGTCTGGAAAATAATTTTTGTTCCAAAATCTGTGGTTGTAAACCAAATCCCAACGATTTGAAATAAAAACCTTATTTAATTTCTCTCCATTTCAAAGATTGATGCCCCTAGCATTGACAATGCTAAATAAGAAAAAATATGTTGTAAAATTAGTTTAATTTTGTAATACTAATGTCATGAAGTTTATTCCTTGTGAACAAAGCAAAAATAGAGTAATTATACCGACTTGTGTTTTTGAAAATTCATATTACTTTCATGTTCACAAATTTATTTGTGCAAAGGAACTTAACGCACAAAGAAGGTATTATGTAATTTAGTATTGCAATGATATACAAACTATTGATATTAATGATAGTAAATTTAATTTTCCTGATTTGAAAAATTATCTGTGGCTCTTGTAATGATATCAATCATTTGTATTTACTTTAACTAGATTATCTTTACACGTGCATCTATTCTTAGTACCGCCTACCGGATTGAGTGACAGTTTAACTGATTTTAAAATATATAATTGTATCTTGGGGATTTCTAACAGTTGTTATAATCATGTCTTAGAGTAGTATTAAAGTATTAGAATTTACATGGATTTAGTCATCAGTCAATAAGCAATTGATGAATATAACAGCTCCAACACTTCACTCTTCAGACAGTAAGTTCAGATTGTACCAATTTCTAAATTTCTTTTGAAACAATTAAATTAAAAGAAATCTTCTTAGTACCTGATAATGTTTCGCTGTTCATTCTGTCAAATTTGATTTTTTGGGGGAAACGAGACAAAATATTCTACTTTCACTTTCGGCGGAAATCAAAATATGTAATCTCCACCCCGAAGAATTACGCGACCAAATTCCAAAAAGCTGCAGAGACATGTTACGTACATTACGTATGACAGCTTAAAAAAATATATATTTTTTTAAATATTTTATAAAGGTGGTTTGAGCAAAAGAATCAGAAAATTGTCCATTTTGAGTTAAATATAATATTAGTCCATCATTATTATATCCCCATTACAAAATTTTCATCACATAGTGTAGAAAAAGATCATTTTCATCAAGGACGTATAACTAACATACGTCCTTGTTTTCATGCTTCAAATTTCGGAAAATTGAGAATATCAGACATCAAATAAATATTAGTTTACATCGGCAACGAAAAATTTTGATAATAAAATTTAATTATTTCTGGCATAATCCAATGAATATGTGTAAATTTTAAAGAGAATCTGTTACTGATTAATATTCTGGATCTCACCAGAGAATTGGTTTTAAAAAGTATTTTAATGCTGGATTCTAAGCACATTTTCTTGGATAAATGTAGGCCGTTTTTTTCTTTTTAAATCAAACATTTAAGAATTGTTATCTGATTTCAAAAATTAAGAGGTATATCGAATTTAAATACGAATCGTAAATTGAAAATATTCAAATCATCAATAAGAATAAGAATATTTTATTACCAAATCATGGGCCATAAAGGGCAAAAAATCAAATACAATGATTAATGTGATTGGACATAATAATACAATGTATTAAAAAGAAAAAAGCAATAATACAATGTTCAAATAATATATACTATACACTGACGGCACAGTCATATCAGAGCATATCAAAGTTAACAATCAATTTATCATATATTTGGTACTAAATACAGGTGTTTTGAATATACGATAAAGCCCATGATGTTGGTCCGTATCTGATGTCTGTGACGTCATACCCTTTATCGCATGGCTTCCCCTTTATCGCATACCCTTTATCGCATGGCTTACCCTTTATCGCACACCCTTTATCGCATGGCTCACCCTTTATCACATAGCTTTTTTCAATTTTTTTTTCAATTTTATTTTTTTTGAGTTTTTTTTGAGGGGGGGGATTTTATTTTGGGGGGGTCAAATTTCAAAAAAAACAAATGTTCAATTTTTTACCGATTATTTGACTTTTTTTCAACCCCCCCCTTATTTTTTAAATTTTTTTTTCACAAAATATTTTCCCCAATCAATTTCATTTGTGGCAGTAGTCTTTAATTTGGAAAATTTGAAGTCCTCTGTTTAAATATATGATAAAGTGTATAATACATGTTAAAATCTGTATCACATGCTGTATCAACCTCAACCAATATCAGCCCTCGGGCCAAGGCCCTCTGGCTGATATTGGTTTCTCGGGTTGATACAGCATGTGATACAGATTTTACCATGTATTATTCTCTATATATTATATACATTGTAACATCAATGCAGCAATGGTCATAGTATCAACCCTGTTCATGTATATTTTATTAAATATTTTCTGTTATCATTTTTTAACTAACTTATAAGGGGACTCAACCGTCTTGTTTCCAAACAAATATTAATATAGGAACAAAGTTCCTTTAAAACTGTTAAATTTTCATTTGTTAAAAGTCAAATAAATTTGGATTAATTATTCAAAAATGACAAGTTAAAACAGTGACTTTTTGAATAAAATCATGTCTCAATGTATTATATAGAGGATACTCTAAAAGTAAGTCTTGTTCGTTTTCTAGATTTGTCAAAGAGCAATATTGACATAAACGTTCAGATATGTCCAATGTATTATTATTATTATTATTATTATTATTATTATTATTATACTTAGCCTTTTCAATTCTCAGAGGATGAGCACTAATTCTCAACTTATATAGGAACTGGCGGATTTTAAAATCTTTTATCTCAGTGTATTTTTCTCTATCAAAGCAATTTTTAAGTGAAAAATAAGTATCAAGCTTTCTATTATTGCAATTTAAAATATCTGATTTATGTTTATTCCAGAAAATCATAAAACTATCACGTAATTTTTCTTTAACAAAATTGCATAAGGTACCAAGATCATGAATACCAACTCAAGGTTATCTAAAATATGCTTTATGCTTGAATACCATGTCTGAATATTACAGTCAAGTAAATTCTTGTTACACATATAAGCATTGATACATACTAAAAAGCGGGAAACATATTTTAAAACGTCAATTGTATGGTGATTTGAGAGTATGAATTATTCGCGTTCAGATTATTTTGTGGGCAATTCACCTATATACAACATATTATGATTAATTATATATCGTAAAAAATGCTGCATGTAAACATATATTTTCATAGGTATAACATGCAATTCTTATATATATTTTTGTGCAGATATTCCTTCCGTAGAATAAAAACTGTATAATAATTAATCGGATGATTATTTGATCATATGTGCGCAAGTTTTCACAAAAACCAATTTTCGGAATGCTTGCAAAATATGCAGAAAACCATTCAGTTGAATAATTGAGAACATTGACGATTCGCAAATTTTAAAGTTACATCATTTTTGCGAACATCCGAATATAATATAGTCTAGGCTAAGGAATTTAGTGCAGTACAGGTGCATTTTTCTGGTGAATGTTTTTGTATACATGTGCGCATACACTAAATTACTCAGAATATTCGATCCCCGACGCACGTTTTGAAAACCCATACATTTGATTGATATTTGAGATATTGCAAAATTCCTGTGGAACACATGCCACATTTTTCTGGTAACTCGGAATATTTTTGCAAAGTTCGCACGGAATTCATCTAACTTAACTGAGAGGAATGTTAAACATATCACTGAACCGGTACCGCCTAGAAAAACCTTATAAACAATGGATATTTACAAACTATAATAAAAGTTATCCACACAAAATTCATCGTAGGAAGATTTGCATCTTACAAGTCTACTTAACGAAGTTTGGAGAGTTCTTTCTTTCTTGAAAACCATGAACTTGCCTGGGCCAGTGCTCGGATACTTTATGGAGGATTTACCTCGTGAGCTAGCATTTATTTTTTACTCCTTAAGGAAAGATACATTCATTACCTTAATACATCCTGTTGGAAAGATGCGTGTGTTCCGTCTTCATGTGAATCCTCCTTCCTCGGCTGTTTCTGCGCTGTCCACTACAACCTCCAGAGGTGCGCCGACTGGGGTGATCAAGTCCCAGCCCGAAACCACATGGCTATACATCCCTGCCTCTACACTTTACTACTTCAACTGCTCAGACCTTTTCCTCCACAACCACATTGATGATGTCTCCGCCTCTTTGCACAAGTTACCAATCAGCTTACTTCTTTCCCCTCCAACAATACCAAGTGCTCTTAATGCCCTCCACATAGACTGTCCAACAAACCCTCTGCTTCCCACTTCCACTGGAAATAACCAAACCCTCCATCCATTGTCTCTACATTCTGCAAGTAGGTCTTGATACTTCAATCTCTTTCTTTCGTTGGCATCTTCTATTCGTTCTTCCCATGGCACAGTTAGTTCCAGCAGGATTGCCCGTTTTGTTGAGGCTGACCAAATGACTATGTTAGGTCTCTGGTTTGTTACTGCAATCTGTGGCGGGAATTGTAACTTCTGCTTCAGATCCACCAACATTTGCCAATCATTTGCTGTTCCCAGTAAACCACTTCCTTCCACTCTCTTCTTCTGTCCTTCCTTAACAAAATTGACAAAGGTAAGGCCTTCTTTGTTCTTTCTTGGCTTCCTGATGTTTCTCTCTAGGGTGTCTGCTAGTGTCCCTAATACCTTGTCGTGTCGCCATGTGTATCTTCCGTCCTTTAAAGCACTCGAGCATGAAGATAGTATAAGTTTGCTGGCTTACTGCAAAGAACACACTTTGGGTCATCTATCAATCCCCATGTTGCTAGATTTGTTGGGCTTGGCAATACATCATATACTGATTTCAGCTTGAATTGCAACCTATGTGGCTCCATCTTCCAGATCTCATTCCATCCTAACTTCAGCTGTCTTGCTCCTTCCCAGTTTAACCAGCTTCCTTGTTTCTTCATACTCACTGCCTTTACCATTCTACTTTCTTCTTCCATTGATCGTACCTCTTTCTGTACAAGGTGTCTTTTTTCCTCCACTGTTGCTGTTCTCCATTTTGCTGTAGGCGTTACACCCAGCCCCTGTCTTCCCATTGCCACTCTGCCAACTTTCTCACTGTGTTTTAATCGTGACTCAGCATCTTCTATTGTCTTCTTTGTCGACCACTTCCTTCCTGTTCTTATTTCTACTTTCGCTGACCGTACTTTCTCATCCCTGCTGTGTTTTAACATCAGATGTTGTCTAACCTTGGTCACCTTGAATTCCTCAGTGATTGACTTGAGTGGTAGCTGTAACTTGCTTCCTAAACAGTATAGGCCCACACTGCTAAAACTACGTGGTACTCGAAGCCATCTACGTAAGTAACCGTTTGAAATTCTTTCCATGCCCTCTACCGTTGTCATTAGTACATCATACACAAGGAGTGGCCATAGCAGCCGAGGCAATATCCCATGCTAATAAATCCATGCATTGTATTTCCCTGATAATCCGCTCTTATCTACTGCCTTTAACCAGTCCTCCAACTGCTTATATGTATCTTCCACATTCAACTTGTCTGACAAGGTGTTGTTAAACCATTTTTCAAGGCACTTAACTGGCTTCTCTGAGACTTGGAATTATCTCGTCTCCTATTTTAAACCTTTCCTCCTTAACTTTACCATTCTTTACCACCAAACTTCTGGATTTGCTTGGCTTCACTTTCATTCTTGCCCAGGTGATCATCTTATCAAGCTCTTGTAGTGTCCATCTGGCTTTAATCACTGTCTTTGTGCTTATTGTCATATCATCCATGAATGCCCTTCCTGGTGGTTATCGTACTCCTGACTTCATCCATGGCCCTCTGCTCTTTTTCTCTACTGACTTCACAATCATATTCATTGCTGCTGAGAAAAGTATGACAGATATTGTGCATCCTGTCACTATTCCCACTTCTAAACGTTGCCATGATGTTGTATAATCTCCAACTGTAAATCTCAGCTGTAGATGGTTGAAGTATTCTTTTATCAGCTCTCTTATCCTGTCAGGTACATTGTATCTTTCCAGCATCAACTCAACTAACTTGTGTGGTACTGTCCCATATGCATTCGCTAAATCCAACCAGACAATTGCGACCTTTCCCTTTGAATGTTTTGCTTCTCGAATTATCTGTGATAATACGCCCGTGTGTTCAATACAGCCTGATACATCTGGTACACCTCCTTTCTGTACTGCAATGTCAATGTAGTTGTTGCTCAGCATGTAGTTGGTCATCCTTTTGGCAAGAATAACAAGAAATATCTTTCCTTTCACATTTAACAGTGAGATTGTTCTAAACTGTTTCAGTGTCTCTAACTTCTCTTCCTTCGATATAAAGCACCCTTCTGCCTTGTGCCAACTCTCTGCAAGTTGACCTCTTCTCCAAATGACCCTTATCAGTTTCCATGAACGTCTTGTAATTCTCTGGCAGTTCTTGTATACTTTATATGGTACTCCATTCGGACCTGGTGCTGACGCTGCTCTTCCTTTCTTGATAACATCTACTATCTCTTTCAACTTTGGCTTCCGGGCTTATTAGTTGTTCTATCTCCGGTAGGTCTTCTTCCCTTTTTGGGTCACTGTGCATTTCCCTTAGATATTCTTCTACTTCCTCTTTACTAGCTTTCAGTTGCCCTGATCCTTTCTTCCTCAACAATCTTGATGCAAATTGGAAAGGATCTGATGTAAATTGAGCTCTTGCTTTCATTCTCTTCTTTCTCCTTTTCCTAGTTCTCTCTGCTCTCCTTGTGATCTTGAGGCTCCTCCTGATGGTATCACTGATTCAGATAATGCTGGTTTTTTATCCTCTGATGCCTGTTTATATCTTTTAAGTTGCCTAAGGTCTTTCCTCATCTTTGCTATCCTGGATTCTCGTCTGTTCTTTTGACCCTCTCGCCTCACCACCTCTTTCTCATCAGCACCAAATCTTTCAATACCAATGTTGTAAATAAATGATGTCATCGATTCTATCTTCCTATCTATGTTACCTGCTAATGTTGTGTTCAAAATTGCATCCACTTCCTCATCAAACTGTTGCCATTCCCTTTTACTTTTATTGTTGGGCCATTTTGCTCTATTTCTCCTTATGTTCTCCTTGCTTGTGTCTGATGTTCTTTTTGGCTCTTGTGGCTGTCTGTTGTTGTCTAAACCCTCCCGTTCCTGTTGATTCCTCTCTACTATGCTGTCCTCCTCACTGTATAACACATGTAGGCTGTGGTCGCTGTGGTTTATATCCTGAACTACATCCTCCTCCGTCTCACCAGGCTGCCCTGTGCGTTGTGTTATGCTCTGATTTGGCTTGCATTTCATCTTTCCCATATGTATCTTCAGACCACGTTGGTTTTTGCAAACTTTCCCACAGATGCATACATTTCCGTTGTTCAAATTCGTAGACTTTGTTCGGTCCTGTGTCTTTTCCGGTGTTTCCAATCCTGTAGGTTGCTCATCCTTTGATGTATATGGGGGGTCTCTGGGGGAATGAAAATATTTATTTCTTTACAATTTGGAATCCCTTGAGACCCCACCCTCTTACCGTATAATATATTATATTCTTACTCCTTATGGGAATATGCATTCATTGATGTACTAACCCCATCGAAATAGATAAAATTGTCTTTGTAACTTTGAAATCTTTGAGATCCTCGCCCTATAAACATATACATTCTTACTCCATATGGGAAGATGTATTCATATATGGCTTAGGTCACATCCCTAAAACCTTATATATTGGTCCTCCTTATAGGAGGACACATTAAAAAAAGTTCCTAGCTTACGGGGAACTTCGTTTGGGAGATTTAGTTTTGGCACTCCAACATAATTATTACTTGTTTCTGTGCATGTTGGCACAAAATTCATTTAAGGATTATTAATTATAATAGCGTAGTATCAAGACAACTAAATGTGTATCAACTGTGCGCGTTTCCACTCAAAATTCATCTCAAGAATATTTGAATCAACGTAAAATAACGTCAATACTTTATTAGTTACTGCCAAGCTTGGTAATATACAGTTATCCGGTAATAAATTAAAGATCACAAAAATTTAATAACCTTTGATGATATATAATACCTTTACGTATACGTACGTCTACGGTAACATTCTGTGCCAGATCAGTTTCGAATATGAAATTTATGAAACCATATAAGATTTTGAACCTTCGGCTGCGCCAATTCCGGCTTGAAATGCTCAACTCAAGGACTGGAAAATTTGTGACAAATTCACTCGTTTCTAGAAAAAAACCATTTTAGATGAAAATTCCATACAATAATTTTCTGTATCAAATAAGCTGTAAATATGAAAAATTAGCACAGAGAAAGGCAGTCGCTCGAATTTTTCGTCTGCATAGAAAGATGCATTTGAAGACTTTCTGGTCAGCTTTAACCTTCTCTCGGCAAATAGATGAAATTTATTCACGTTATTTGAGATGCGCTTCTGCATTTTACAGTAAAAAGGGGTGTGGTGAGACAAATTAAAGGAAGACATCTGCCTTTGATTACAAGTAAAAGAAAAAAAAACTGATGCGACTTAAATCGAATCTAAAATACGTGTACTCAACATATATGTAACTGCATTCGCAAATTTTAATTTGCCAAAACCGTTTTTACATATTTTAAGCAGATTTTTTTTTTAAACATTTTAATTTTCATTTATATGTAGCTAATTTTTATTGTTTCATCTGGTGGAGACAATTATACTGAATCAACCACAAAACACGAGCGTCCATGAATTATTTTACCACGGTTTTTTTTTAAATGACGTTTTCAGCATCACATATTAGAACTGCCCACAATTATATCATTCGTTTCAATTTTGTAACACCTCTATAAACAAAGACGTCAGATGAATCTCGGACACTATAACACCGCTGAATCAATGTCTAGTTTTGAAGCTCCGTTTTATGTTTAATTCTAAATATATTTTGTATACTACATGTATTTCATAACAGTGTATCCTTCTTCGTGTAGAAACCATACATTTTGTTCTTTGCCAAAATCGGATAAAGTGAATATACTCTATAAATCTGATGAAAGACGGAACACCTGCTTTTATTTTTCTGGCTACGTAGAAGCTTGTACTTAGCACTAAGTAACATTCTTTTTGATATATTTTGATAAAAACTTGCATTCAACAAATGATTTATGGTATTAGTGATTGCTCCCATAACGACTTTACCCTAAAATCTTTATCAGTTAGTCCTATTTCAGTGAACTTTGACCTTTTAGCAACTCAATTGTTCTAAAAATATGCTATAATTTTTACCCAATATGGGTTCAAAATAGTTACGACCAATATAATACTGACCTTTATACCCAGAAAGTGATGAGGCCTTAATCCTGCATACCCTGGAAAACTGCATATATAAATCATCGATAATACAACACTATACATGATGCCAGATATAAATAAATTAACTGCAAAAGATACTATATTGACATTTTAAATACAAAACGCCTTGGTGATCTTGTTGTAGCGTGTTTGCCCCCAGTGCGGAAGGTTCCCCGGCCGGGTGAAACCAGACATTAAAATTGGTATTTGCTGCTTCTCCGCCAAGCACGCGGCATCTAGGAGTAAGAGCAAAGACTGGTCGGCTCGGAGTCAGTATAATATGTCCGGATGAGGTAATATGTCTTTCTGCGGACAGTTACCCCATGAGCTAGCACATTAAAAATCCGACTTAGCGTGTCGGTCTAGTACAAAGCAGGGATCATATTCATTATCATATCAACATGTTGTCGTCCTGATATCCACCTGGTTGCCACTGGACGTTAAACAATAATTCATCCATCCATCCGTTTCAAATACTACTTTTCATCAGTAGTGTTTGGGGCCTAAACTCAAATCTAAAATTTAAAGTACATTATTAAAAAAAAAACAAGAACATTTTCCACCAGCGAGACCATTTGGTTGATACATTGTATATTCCATTTCAAGATACATTGAAGTTTTTAGTCTTTCCATACATGGACAAGACAAGTAATGATTACCAAATGTCTTTTATTTTAAATATATATCACAGAAAATATAAATAACATCCAATCTAATATTTCGGATTTTGAAAATGGGAAATATAAACAGTAATACAAAGCATTGAACTGTCAATACAAAATTACTGATGTTGAGATTTTTGTCTATTTAATTATACACTGAATTTCCAAGGTATTGAAATCCAGTAGGGACTTCATCCGTCAGATGACTTCCAGATTAATCAATGTTTAACTCATAAACACAACCCTGAGTATTCTAACTGTTTATGCAAATATGTATCTATCCAAATTACACACAACCCCAAGTATTCTGTTTATGCAAATATGTATCTGTCCAAATTACACACAACCCTGTGTATTCTAACTGTTTATGCAAATATGTATCTGTCCAAATTACACACAACCCTGAGTATTCTAGCTGTTTATGCAAATATGTATCTGTCCAAATTACACACAACCCTGAGTATTCTAACTGTTTATGCAAATATGTATCTGTCCAAATTACACACAACCCCGAGTATTCTGTTTATGCAAATATGTATCTGTCCAAATTACACACAACCCCGAGTATTCTAACTGTTTATGCAAATATTTATCTGCCCAACTTACACACAACCCCGAGTATTCTAACTGTTTATGCAAATATGTATCTGTCCAAATTACACACAACCCCGAGTATTCTGTTTGTGCAAATATGTATCTGTCCAAATTACACACAACCCCGAGTATTCTGTTTATGCAAATATGTATCTGTCCAAATTACACACAACCCTGTGTATTCTAACTGTTTATTCAAATATGTATCTGTCCAAATTACACACAACCCCGAGTATTCTGTTTATGCAAATATGTATCTGTCCAAATTACACACAACCCTGAGTATTCTAACTGTTTATGCAAATATGTATCTGTCCAAATTACACACAACCCCGAGTATTCTAACTGTTTATTCAAATATGTATCTGTCCAAATTACACACAACCTTGAGTATTCTAACTGTTTATGCAAATATGTATCTGTCCAAATTACACACAACCCTGAGTATTCTAACTGTTTATGCAAATATGTATCTTTCCAAATTACACACAACCCTGAGTATTTTAACTGTTTATGCAAATATGTATCTGTCCAAATTACACAGAACCCTGAGTATTCTAACTGTTTATGCACATATGTATCTGTCCAAATTACACACAACCCTGAGTATTCTAACTGTTTATGCAAATATGTATCTGTCCAAATTACACACAACCCCGAGTTTTCTAAATGTTTATGCAAATATTTATCTGTCCAAATTACACACAACCCTGAGTATTTTAACTGTTTATGCAAATATGTATCTGTCCAAATTGTGACGAAAATGATAAATTTACATCAATGGTATGAATTATTAGTAATTCAAACTTACCCTAAAATTTTAATTAAGGGAAATATATGTAATTTTTTAAACTTAACTTTATTAATAGCATATTTCAACCATAGGGTTCAAGCTATATATACATGTACAATCATATACAAATCCTAAATAAAATCCATATGACATTAAAGTACAAATACATAATATAAACATGGAATCTGAGAACATGTAACCGATCTGGACCTCATTTTCGCAATTCTAATGATTGCTTTATAAAGTCACAAACATAAAGCAACAGTTCAACTTGAGGATTAAGGACTATTTTTAATTTTTCAAATCGCAGTATATGATGTGAGAAGTAAGGATTATTTTGTTTTATTTAAGTAATAAGATTATCTCTGAAAGAATCATTAATTTTGCAATTATAGTCCAGTCAATCTAGCATAAATTTTACCCTAACCTTAAAGTAATTGCAAAAGAAGATTTTTAAGTTTTAATCTTTAGCATTATACCCCAAATATACACAGAAAAAAGTCCAATAAAATCTCACTTGAGGAAGACTAAAAAATCACGATTTTAAAATTCCTATGGAGATTTGCATTGAAAATGGGAGATAACTCTGCAAAAAAGGCAGAAATGTCAATAAAAATTGATACAAAATTATAACTTTACCGCTTCTATTCAGCAGAATATATATTTTCTTGATATTTTAGCCGTCTTTAGAGTATAACAAACAACTCTAAAGGTGTTTTCATATCTTTTATCAAGCTACAACCTAGATTTCGTAATTCATTACTTGACCATTTATTAAATTTTTCAACATGTCAAGGTAAAGAATCTCAAATTTAATAAAAATTATTAAGCATATATTCTTCTTTTTGTGGTTTAAAGTTTCTTTAAACAAGGTAGATGCTGAACAAATATAATTTACAGATATAAACAATACCAAATTTTCACAATATTTTTTTCAAAATGGTCACAAAGCCGCAAATTTGCAATTTTTTTTAATGAAAAACGTGCAAAATAATTAAAAATACCCAAAACACATTTCACGTGCAGAAGATTATAAAATATAGTCAAATACAAACTTATAACTCCATCAAAGTATCATACTTTACATGAATTTCAAGAAAATCAACCAAAATCTGACAAAAAAGACTCATTTTTGCAGAGTTATCTCCCCTTTCCACTGTTAATTTCCATAGGAAATTAAAAATGCTGATTTTGAGTTTTCCTCAAGTTAGATTTTATGGGACTTTTTTCTGTGTATATTTGGGGCTTAATGCTATACATTAGAACTAAAACATTTTCTGTTGCAATTAGTTTGAGGTTAAAACTTAGTTTGACTGGGCTATTATTCTATTAAAGAAAAGTTATATTCATCTTTAGAGCTCTCAGTTTTAACTACAAAAAGGTCACAAATATAACTCTTTTGCACAGAGGCACTGATGCAACCAATGTGTTGGACTCAAATATCCGCTTATACTATACTTATAATAGAAGGACAAAAGCCTTCGTTTGATCGGCATTTTGGACATATCCATGAGATCCAAATAAAGAGAATTTGACACAAACTTGGTCCACTGTAAATAAACAGCAGTGACAAAAAAGTCCATATTTGACAAATATCAGATTTACTGGCTGCATGCACATTCTAGATATAAACAAATAATATACCTAGAAACCATTTAAAAAAAATTATTATCGAAATAATTCACTTTTACTGAATTTCCAAATTCTTATTAATCAGTTTTATTAATATAAATGTTTGCTGTTCCATGTTTCTCTTATGATATCACATCAATCATTCTACATGTTACCATCAACTGAATCTCAAAAATCCACGATTGGATGAAGTTTATTTTTTTCTTTCAAACTGCTTAAGTTATGACTTATAAATTTCCAATCGTGTATGGTATCATCACTTCGAGTACACAAGTTTAATCTGAACTGGCAACATCACTTTAAATCAATGGTTTGCTATAAACGGCTTGCTATTCACTGGATCACCTTCAGAAAGAGTGTCTCTGAAGAAGTTCAGAATAGAATGCCACGAATCCTCACTGGCTTTAGCTTGATCCTCCATTCTGCCACCATAGTAGAAAACCATCTCTAAAATATATTTCAAGTCAAGACAATCCCCATTACTACAAATTTGTTCCAAACAAAATATTTTTAGATGACAGTGTGCTTTTAAAAGTAAATTTGTGTTTTTGTATGTTATATAAAGTGAAGTTTGGTTGCTAAGACGAATAATTCTCAGTGACTAAAGAAATCCATTCATACAGATTTTAATTCTTGATAAAGTTAATTACTTGAACTGTTTATTTGGGTTGTGTTCCAACAACTACAAGGATATATATACTGTGCAGTTTAAATCTTATGGCAATTTTTTATTCCTTCAAACTTTATGTAAAATTAAATTGCTTTTTTCTTCAATATAATCTTTTGAAACAAGTGCTTAAATCATTACTGAATGTCACATTAAGAAGGAATCTGAAAAAAAGTACGCTAAAAAAATGTGGTGAAATAACCCATGATAATATAACCTGGAATCAAATATCTAAAAACAAAATGGGCACATTGATGCACCAAATTAAATCCATGCTCATGGATGTCATGAAAGAATTTCCTAAATCCAAGATCCCTTCCATGCTCCCCTTAAAAATCAAATGATTGTTCCCTTATGAGCTTCAGATTTCATGATAACATATATTTATTCTGAGTAAAAAATTCCTCTTCAATTAGACTCTTACCAAAGAGTTTATGGTACGTTACATTACAGACTGGAATATACGGTGGTTCAATTAAATGCCCAGTACGAGGGTAACATTTTACAATCAAATTATGTTTTTTGTCTTCAGGGTAACAGGCATGCAACATCTGAGCATAATCGGACTTTAAACACTGGTCATCTTCTCCAGCTATATACAATATCTTAATATCCTTCTCCCAGGTCTAGAAAAAATTGAAGAAAAAAAAATTTAGGACAGAAGATTTCATGTACAAATTGACTATTACCAACTGTTTTTTTGTTGGAAACAAATAAAATTCAAAACGTTTTTCTTACTTTGTAGTACATGTGATATTGCAGTAGCATTTATGATTCTTTTCTCTTGTGAAACATGGAAAACATAAAAGATGCTAGTCAGAAAATTTGCACATTGATTTCCATAGAAAACATTTTCTCCAAAGAACAGATAACTACTAGTATGTATAAGGGAGACAACTCACTTATACCAAATATGGGGAATACTACATATTGTTGGTACATGTACATATATACAAAAATCTGCATTTTGCTTGTTTTATTTCATAAATGTAAAAACTATATAGGATAATTAATTTATATTTTAGGTGCATGTAGTATTTCATATTTTAATTTATTCTTTATGCTCTGTATTTCACGGGAATATGTTAAGTTTTTAAGATTAGGCCTATCAGTATTACTGTTTGAAAAATCCAAGCTTTACCTTCAAGAACTTATCAGTTGAAAAAACATGATCAAAACAAGTCTTCATAGTGTATCCCTTTTCTGTTGATATCATACTTGAAAAATCAAACCTATGAAAAAAAACATATGATAAGAAACACACTACAGTTTTCAAGAATTTACATTGCTCATTTCTATTTTAGGCTACCTCGACTACTGCACATGATTCTTGGTTTTCAGTGCAATATGGCTTCTTAATTTTTCCGTAATTGATTATCAAATGTTTTGTTTACTGTATATCCTTTATAATCTTTGATGAATTTTAACACAAATGTTTTCAGGGATCAGACAGCACTTGTGAAATGGTATGGCTGCTGGCCAGACAATGAATCCTAATGTTTATCACCTACATGCATACAAGTTTTTTAAGGGTTTTATCCTTTGATGCATTTAATCTGACATGAATTGCCAACATATTCTCATTTAATAAAACAAGTAACTTCTTTAATTGTTAACTTATCCCCGGCAAACTGTAAAATGACCAACAGGAGAAAATAAACTGGTTTTTATTCAATAAAAGAAGTCTTATAACCCACAGTTTATAAATATTTCTTCATTAATTGTCGACTTACTCTACACAATCTGTAAAAGGACCAACTGGAGAAAATGAACAAAAAGGAGTTCCATTTATATTCACAACTGATTTTACCTAAAAAATAAAATATTGTTCAAAATGAGAAATTTTCAGTAAGTTTAATTAGAATAAGGCGGTTAATTTAGATTTTTGCAGATATGTTTATCTTATAGATATGTTTATTTTCCAACTAAAAATGGGCCCACATGGGGCAATACAAGAAAAATGTTACAAAACAGACATACATTAGGGAAAAGAGATATTTAGAAATCCAAAGCCCAAATTCACTCATATTGGTAGAGAGAAACTATTGAATTTGTGGGGTACATAACATAGGCTACACTATATATGACATGAGATTCTTTAAATATGGAATCTAATACCTGACTGACATTTCATTATTTTAAAACCAGAAAATTAAAGAACCATAAATATTTTTTCCTATAACAACACAAATATAAATGACTTTAGAGTAATTGAACAAATTGACATTATGGAAGTAAATTTCACTCCTGATTATACATGCTTTGCTCACTAATTTATACTTACCAATCATCAACTTTTCATAATAAAAATACCATGTGCTTAACTTTCAATAACATAATTTTTTCTCAAAATAGTCCTTTTTTTAAATGTCCAAAATTAATATAATCACATATAAATTGTATCTTCTTCTCCCACTTAGCTGACCAAAAATTTGCAATCTTAGGTTGACCAATTGATCTTATTGACATAGTAATAGTCAAATGGTTATGGAAGCAACAAATACTAGTATGAGACTTCCTCAAAATTACATGAATTTGAAATTCAAAGAATAATTGGTAAATTTTAACAAATATCTCCGCACTGTCATGTCTATGGGGCTTATATGAGCATGATCTGACTTCTCACATCAAAAAAATTTAAGATGAAAGGCCATTTAACATCAGAGAAATTTCAAACTATTTTTCAAGTCCTATACACCTTACAGAGTGGTTGGCAAACAGGAATATCATTGTCCATTCATCCACAAATCTTGTGTATGCAACTAGCTAGCCTCTCATATTTGGAGGATTTTGTTCATACTTGGTATCATGGTTGTACAGGATTCTAGTTTGTGAGGGGTCTAGAGACTGCTTTGATCCTGGACCTGCTTTAGCATCAAGCAGCCCCTGTGAGACCCCTCACTATTATAAAATCCTGGCTTAATGGCCCTAGTTTAACAATTATAAATTTCTTATTACTTACTTGTGGGCACTCCAGACCCAACATCAAAGCTAGTTCTCCACCTTTGGAAACACCTACTATCCCTATACCATTTTTACTCACCAATGGATGAGAACTAAACCAATTAACAGTATCCTAAAATTAAAATGTTTAAAACTGTTACATTTGTTACATAAACAGCTAGTTTTAAAATGCCCATAATAGACGGGACGTATTATTGTATACCAATGTCTGTCCATCCATCTCCGTCCATATGTAACACTTCGTAATTTGATTCAATCAATTCTCATGACATTTTAACACAACTTTAGGATTGACAGAAGAAAGCTCCCTTTCGATTTTGATGATTTTCAATTTTGTCATTCTGGAGTTATTAGACTTAGATTGTCAAAAAAATGCAATTTTTCACATGTTGCGCTCTAACGCGTCAATATGCCATGACTGATTTTCTTCAGACTTTAACACATTATTGCAAATGATGGTCATAGGGTCTGTATGATTGGTTAAAATAATAACTTGGGTTTTTTTTTCTCAATCACATTTCTTTCTCTAACAGTTTGCAGCAACATTTTGCAGTTTCTTGCAGCTGCAGTCATTTACACGTATGTTTGTTTAATATGGTATGCAGTTGACGAATAAGATTAGCAACTGGAAATAAGTGTCCTCAAGTATGAGACCAACCAAAGAGAAGATTAAGATGAGCAATTAGAGTGAAACAGAGCTTCAGTGTGAGACTGGCTAGGGGAAAAATAAGATAAATTAGGAGATGTAAAGTATGTTTCATTGAGAGACTGGCAACCTTGGAGAAACACTACTGTGTTACACAAATACGTCTCCAGGATTGTTTTGAATCAAAATGTTTTAGTTAATGGTGAATTAGAGTAACGATTACCGTCATTAAATTTAGGCTGGTGTCTTTCTACAATAAAGGTTAAAATGGTTATCTCAACTTATTTTTGACAGATACTTCAATATGAGAAAACTAGAAGTTAACTGTTAAAATGAGCATAATGCAGGTATCAGATCCCATTTCGTAAAAAAAATCATAGACTACAATTCTTATAACTGTTAACTGTAAATCAAAGTTACCTTCAAATAATCAAAATCTAGATCTATAAAACTAGCAGGCAAGTCTTCAAAATTAAAATAAGGTAGTGCATATGTGATAAACCCTCTTGAGGCAAGGAGCGAGGCACGAAATTCTATTTGTCCACCAGATGATCCAAATATATCAATCACACCAAGGAATGGTCCTTTACCTATAGTAATTGAAGACAGGAATAAAAGTATTTAGAAGGATCATGTTTCTTTACATAGTTATATTTTTAACAACATGCAAAGTAATGCTTCCTGGCATGAACTTCTCTCTGAAATACCTAAGTGGTGATTAACTTGAACTTCCGAATATCCAAAAAATCAATTAAAGAAATTCAAAAGTGATACAAGCTCATAGTAGTATGCTATAAGTTTTGGCCAGAAAAGGTACCGTAATTTTTAGTGTATAGGTCGGTACTTTTTTCCTCTGAAGCGCTGGGCTTGACCTATGCACCACATCGACCCATCTAAGTACTTTTTTTAATTCTCATAAACCACAACTCACCCTCTATAGTTATTATTAACAAGAGTGGACACACTAAATGTCGCGCCTGAATATGCACATGGACACAGAATGATTATCTGATGCCTGACATTGAAACTCGAATAAATGAGTTAAAAGAAATAGTAATGGTCAGGCTATAATTTATCTGAAAAATCTCATGCATGTCATTCAAGCCTAAAACTGTGTCCAAGGCGAGCTGACAGGTCTCAGACTGGTTTGTACCCACCAAAAATGGTGAGTCTATATAATACATTCATAACATTTGTTGAGAAATGGACTTATTTGTAAAAATGGAACGAGTCACTCAAACCTAACATTGAGGTCAATTTGGATATAGGTATTGCAGCTACAGAACTAGAGGCTCTCAAGAGCCTGTATCGCTCACCTGGATTCAACTTTTCACTTTGAGCAGACCTAAAAATTTAAGTGTTGCAGTCAATTTGGCTGGTTTTTCTATAGGATTCTATGTTAAACTAATTTCAGCTGTGGCAGTCATCTTGGTTTAGTCCAGGTCAACGGATACATTTCTAAAAGAGAACCATCTAAGGACCATTTCTGCTAAGTCTTGTTCCAACTCGCTAAGCGGTTTCAGAAAAGATTTTTAAATGAATTTTCCTATAGAGTAAAATATTTAACAAAGTTTGGTGTGGCAGCCATCTTGGTTGACAATCCGGGATGATCAGACATATTTCTGAAAGAGGACCTCCTAAGGACCATTACTGCCAAGTTTCGTTCCAATTGGCTCTGTAGTTTCATAAAAGAAGATTTTTGAAATTCATCCCCCCTTTTTTCTAATTTTAGTAAAAGCAGCCATGTTGGTTGGAAGTTAGGGATGCCAGACATAATTTTTGAAGGGGGCCACCAAAGAACCATTCCACCAATGTCCCAATTGGCCCAGTGGTTTCATACGAGAAGATCTTTAAAGGAAAGTTTATGCCAAGGGCAAAAGTTTTGCTGTGGCGGCCTCTTGGTTCACAGTCCACGAAATCAGACACATTTCTGAAAAAGGACCTCCTAAGGACCAATGCAACCAAGTCCTGCTCCAATATGTCAAGTGGTTTCAGACAAGAAGATTTTTCAATGAATTTTTCCATAGGGCCCTATGTTAAACTAAGTTCGTTTGTGGCGGCCATCTTGGTTGACAGTCTGGGTCATCGCACAAAATTCTGAAAGAGGACCATCTAAGAACCATTGCTACCAAGTCTAATTCTAATTGGTTTAGTGGTTTCAGATAAGAAGATTTTTGAGTGAATTTTCCATAGGGTCCTATGTTAAACTAAGTTTTGCTGTGGCGGCCATCTTGGTTCAGAGTCCACGAAATCAGACACATTTCTGAAAAAGGACCTCCTAAGGACCAATGCCGCCAAGTCCTGCTCCAATATGTCAAGTGGTTTCAGACAAGAAGATTTTTGAATGAATTTTCCCATAGGTCACTATGTTAAACTAAGTTCGGTTGTGGCGGCCATCTTGGTTGACAGTCTGGGTCATCGCACAAAATTCTGAAAGAGGACAATCTAAGGACCATTGCTACCAAGTCTAATTCTAATTGGCTTAGTGGTTTCAGACGAGAAGATTTTTGAGTGAATTGGCCATAGGGCCCTATGTTAAACTAAGTTCTGCTGTGACGGCCATCTTGGTTCACAGTCCACGAAATCGGACACATTTCTGAAAGAGGACCTCCTAAGGACCAATGCTGCCAAGTCTGGCTCCAATATGTCAAGTGGTTTCAGACAAGAAGATTTTTCAATGAATTTTTCCATAGGGCCCTATGTTAAACTAAGTTCGGGTGTGGCAGGCATCTTGGTTGACAGTCTGGGTCATCGCACAAAATTCTGAAAGAGGACCATCTAAGGACCATTTCTACCAAGTCTAATTCTAATTGGCTTAATGGTTTCAGACGAGAAGATTTTTGAGTGAATTTCCCATTGGGTCCTATGTTAAACTAAGTTCTGCTATGCTGGCCATCTTGGTTCAGAGTCCACGAAATCAGACATATTTCTGAAAAAGGATCTCCTAAGGACCATTGCTGCCAAGTCTGGTTCCAATTGGTCAAGTGGTTTAAGACAAGAAGATTTTTTAATGAATTTTCCCATAGGGCCCTATGTTAAACTAAGTTCGGCTGTGGCAGCCATCTTGGTTAACAGTCCGGGTCATTGGACACATTTCTGAAAGAGAACCTTTTAAGAACTATTACTGCCAACTTTAGTTCCAACTGGACAGGTAGTTTCATATTAAAAGATTATTGAAAGTCCCCCCCCTTTTTTTCCTATTTTTAGTAACAGCAGCCATCTCGGTTGGAAGTCGGGGATGCCAGACATAATTTTGGAAGGGGGCCACCCAAGGACCATTCCACCAAAGTTTTGTCTCAATTGGCCCAGGGGTTTGAGAGGAAAAGATCTTTAAAGGAAAGTTTATGCTGAATGCCGTCTTTAAAGGGCAAAAACTCCTATCCATGATTCTGGTCATGTTGACTTATTTGTAGATCTTACTTTGTTGAACATTTTTGCTGTTTACAATTTGTCTTTATCTATAATAATATTCAAGATAATAACCTAAAACTGCAAAATTTCCTTAAAATTAACAATTCAGGGGCAATAACCCAACAAAGGGTTGACCAATTTATCTGAAAATTTCAAGACAGGTAGATCTTGACCTGATGAACATTTTTACCCCATGTCAGTTTTGCTCTAATTGCTTTAGTTTTTGAGATATAAGACAAAAACTGCAGTTTACCCCTATGTTCTATTTTTAGCCATGTCGGCCATGTTGGTTGGCAGGCGGGGTCATCGGACATATTTTTTAAACTAGATACCCTAATGATGCTTGTGGCCAAGTTTGGTTCAATTTGGCTCAGTAGTTTCAGAGGAGAAGATTTTTGTAAAAGTTAACGGACGACGACGGACGACGGACGCCAAGTGATGAGAAAAGCTCACTTGACCCTTTGGGTCAGGTGAGCTAAAAATGGACTTAATCATGAAAGTGTGACTCAAGTCTGAAATTCAAGTCAAGGTCTCAGACACCCATGTATCCATCAAGGACTATCTATTGCTGAAAAATGGATATAAACAAGTAAGTCAAGCATGAAATAGAGGTTAAAGGTAAGGTGTCAGACGTTAAAGTGGTATATACTAAGAACTTCTATCAACCAAATATTGTGGGTCTCGTTACAAATGTAGTAAAGTTGCTGAGAAATAGACTAAATCATGAAAATTTGCCTCAAGTCTGAAATTCAAATCAACGTCTCAGCAGCCATGTACCCACCAAGCACTATCTATAGATCAAATATGTTTGGTCTATGTATTGCAGTTGCTGAGAAATGGATATTAACCCAAACCGTGAAACAAATCAGTCAAGCATGAAATAGAGGTCAAAGGTAAGGTGTCCGATTTTAATGTGGTATATACCCACTAAGAACTTCTATCAACCAATTACTGTGGTTCTAGTTACAAATGTAGTACAGTTGCTGACGAATAGACTAAATCATGAAAATGTATATCAAGTCACTCAAGCATGAAATTCAGGTCAAGTTAGCTGACAGGTGTTAGACTGGCATGTAGCCACTAAGAACTATTCACAAATACAAATACAAATATAAATATTTTTATTTCCAAATCAATGGGCCCTGAGAGGGCATTTCAATTACAATAAAAGTATAAAGAAAAGGGGAAAAAAATAGAGAAAAAAAGAGACAATTAAACATTGGAGATGATTAGACAATATGAATATATGAATTAAATTATATAATATGGCAAAAAAAAAACCAAATACGATGATTACAGACCAAATATGATAGACCTAGGTAATACATGTACACTTGCTGAAAAAAGGACTTAATCTGAAAAAAAGTAACATAAGTCACTCAAGCATGAAATTGAGGTCAAGGTCCAGAGAAAGGTGTGAGACTGGCATATACCCACTAAGAACTATGTATTGACCATACATGGTTGGCTTAGGTGGTATAGTTATTAAGAAATGGACTTACACAGGTCACTCACTCATGAAATTGAAGTCAAGGTCGAAAGGCAGGTGTCATACCGACATGTACCCAGTAAGAACTATCTATTGACCAAATATGGTGGGTCTAGGAAAGTTGCTGAGAAATTGACCAAATCTCAAAAATGTGACAGTCACTCAAGCATGAAATTTAGGTCAAAGTCAATAGATAGGTGTCAGACTTGCATGTACCCACTAAGAACTATCTATAGACAAAACATGGTGGGTCTATGTATTACAGTTGCTGAAAAATGGACTTAATCAAGAATTTTGGATGAATGTCATTCAACCATGAAATTGAGGTCAAGGTTGAGAGACAAGTGTCAGACTGGCATGTTCCCACAAAGAACTATCAACAGACCAAATACTTTGGGTCTAGGTATTATAGTTGCTGAGAAATGGACTTAACCATGAAAATGTGACAAAGTCACTCAAGCATGAAATTGAGGTCAAGGTCCCAAGCTAGTTGTCAGACTGGCATGTACCAACTAAGAACTATCTATACACCAAATATGGTCGGCCTAGGTATTACAGTTGCCGAGAAATGGATTTAACCAGGAAACTTAGATGCAGATTTTACATTCATGTTTATGAAGTCAGTGAACCATGAAAATGAGGTCAAGGTCACATGAAAAGTACACTGCAGCAAACCTTATATGATAAGCTATTTAGTGGACCATAAATCTTAAGTCTAGGCATTATAAGTTAAAAGTTATTAAAGTTTTTTTTTTAAAATTAAGGCCCCGGCCGCCGCCCCCACGTGAAAGTGTACCTATATCTCGCATTCACGACTTTTCTTCGAAGACCAGACAATAAAACAATTTAAAAACTGCTTCAACAGATACACCGCATCGACCTATAGTCCAAAAATAATGGTAATTTGGTAAAAATTGGTCATTCCACATATAGTCTGAAAATTACAGGGTGGTATATATATAAGCAGAGTTCTTAATATAATCACCTGCAGGCACAAATAAAGTTCCTCTTAGTTTTCCAAATCTTATTTCTTCTCTTTTTACCGTTTCATCAAGAAACCACCTTCTAATTTCCTTCGAGATCAATGGTTTTAATGTTGAACTGTGACAGTCATTCCATGTATGGTGCCCCTCAAAAACATTCAAGTGTATAATCTCTGGTGTTGTTACATCTCGTTTCATGTATCGTTGTCCCATTTTTTGATCTGGATCTGGTATCATACTCCAAAATAATCCCATTGCATCTGTACCTGTTGTTAAAATAAAAATAATGCTATACTATCAAACCTGCTTTAAAAGCCACCTCTATAAAGCAAATAACTGTCTATAAAAGGCACAGTGAAAAAATCCAATTCATAAACAAGCATGTAAAATTTACCTCTGTATAGAGGGCACCTGCTCTAAAGGGTACTTTTTTCTGGTCCCTAAATTAGGTTCCCCTTATAGACAAGTTTGAAATTAATGAATCTTGCAAAAAACAAAATTTCAACCAATTCAAACATGATCTGTACCAAAGTTAATGTTTAATATCACATTCAATTTAAACTTGTCAAATCAATAAAATTCAGGATAATAAATAATATGCTTAAATAAGAAATAATAAAAGAACAGTGTTCCAATGTCCCCCGCCATGTGGCAATAACTCCAAAAACAAAATAATGGTACCACACTGAAATTCAAACTTGACCGAGATAATACTAAATCACAACTATGATATAAATTTTATAAAAATTCGTTCAGAAATGTAGGCATGAGAGCGCTTACAATGTTGGACAGACGCACAGCATTTCTATGTCCCCACACTGCATTGCAGCGAGGGGGCAAAAATGTAACAAGTAAACCATTCCAGTATTGAAACATATGAATAATCTTAACAGCAATGTGTTAATTTCATAACATACAGAGGAAAGTCGAAACATACAACCTAATTAAATTTTTTCCTCTTTAACTGTGACTAAATGTTAAACTGGAAAGTGGTATTTATAAAAATAAAGTGATCTAAATAAACTTTAATTTGCATATGTCAAAGTTAACATTTGTTATTTTTAATAAATAAATTATTTGTTATTATAAATAAATCAATTTTGAACACACGTTAGATTTGCCTCACCTACACATGTTAGATTCCATCCTACTAAAAGAAGCCTGCCAAGGTAAATGAAGCCTGCAAAAGCCTGCAGGTTAATGGCTATAGGTACGTGAAATATTTTTACATATTATGGTATATGAAAGTGTATTATTTGAAAATATCGAAAAAAAAAATTGATTTTGATAAGTTTTTCAACTCTTAATCAATGATTTTCTATTGTCGTATTTGAAGCCTGCAAGAATGCGACACCATCTTGTTTTACCCGAGATTCGAGTTGACATGTATAGTTAATTAGCCAGTGTACATTGTAGAATAATCAATTTTAGGTAAATAATCACATATTAACATTTTTATATAATTATTAAAAGAAATAACTATACTTATATAAACTAAAAACAACTTGAAATATTCTCACTTAAATAAACAATTTAATTAATATAATTTAATCACACAATCATAGCGAAACCCTCACAAATTCTTCAAAATTTACAAAAAACCGATCCAGAAAATTTATTGGATCTCAAAACAGTTCAAAATGCTCGGTATCACCATTCAAAAAAAAATAAACCAGCTAACTCTCCTAAAATGGCAGATGATGTTCAGACAGTTATTTTGGCCTTGTACCAAAATTCTTTTATTAAGTCTGTCATCGCCAACAGTGACCAGAAGCCACCAAACATTATTTGCTATACTGATGAACAGATTGAAGATATGTGGAATTGCATGACAAATGACAGTATCATTGGCCTTGCTATTTGACTGCAATGGTTTATCAAAATTTTAATTTGGTTAGAAGGGGACAGTCACATCACCTGTTATGCTTGGGCCGGTATTTTTACACTGGGATGGTTTATATAGCACTTATTGTGATTTTTTATCTAAAATTCGTTCTGCTTTGGGTTTCCACATCCCAGTGGACAAAATTGTTTTCGGCACAGATGAGGAAATGGCTTTGGTAAATGCCATCAAGACAACTTTTCCAGCCTCCGAGCATATTTTATGTACACGACATTTGAAGGAAAATGCGCAGAGGCATCTTTTAGGCCAGAATGTCCCGGAAGAAATAAGAAACAAAATTATTTCTATGATATTTGGCAATTCCGGGCTTCTATTTTCTGATTCACGTGTTTCATATTTAGAACGGGAATCAGAAATTTTGGTACAATTCAGGCGTGTCGGGGGCAAATATCTTAGAGATACAATGTAAATTGCTCCCTACATTAAAAGAAAAAATTTTTCTCCCGAGCCAAAACAATGGTAATATACCAAACGATTGGAAATATAATAATTGTGAGTCAATGAACCACAAAATCAAAAACTTGGGAGACTGGAAGTTTTCGAAAATTCCTGATCTGATTGCCAGATTAAGGGACATTCATGAGTTCCAACTTATTGAGATAAGGGGTGCACTTCATGGGAGGGGTTGTTTGGAATTGGCAGAATGGTCAAGGCATTTCAGGGTGACTCATGATATTTGGATTGACTTGACGGACGAACAAAGCCGCAAAATTTATTTAAAATTTAAACATTTTAGGCCGCAGTCAAATCGGTTGGTGTCTACAGACCGCTCGACTTGCCAAGAAACCCGGTCAAGTCAAGCGGGTACGGAATGCAAAGACAACATCCACCAGCAAGCGCCCTAAAGTAGGCCAACTAAAATTAATTAGTAGATTTTCATCCAACTTTTTGAAAAAAATGGGGCGGGTGGGAGGATTTTATTTTTTATTTCATATGAAACTATTTTGTAAGGTGTTATTAATATGTAAACGTTATAAAATGGCTTATATATGTTTTTATTCCAGAAACATGCACAATAGAAATTTCAACTCCAATCTCTGCAGACTTAAGCTGACCAAAAGACATCTAAAGGTCATAAAAATAGTCGAATCACGAAAACCATGTTGAATTGTTACAAGAAGTTAACAAAAAAGGAAATTATTGACACGGATACAGGTAACGGAGATGAACAAAATCCGGAAATCGTAAATTTTAGAAAATAAAAAAAATCGGGGCGGCACGATTTTCGAGGGGCGGGCGGGGATGAAAATTTATCAATTAATTTTAATTGGCCTTATAGAATATATTTTATTCAATTTTGGTTTTTTCTTCTTCCGCTTTAGGTCAACATTTTTCTATTTCTTCTTCCTCTGCTCTCACAGTTTTAGCTGAAAAAGATTTTTTTTCAAAATTTTTATTTTGTATATAGTTTCTCATTATGAAAAAGTAAAAGTAAATAAATAAATTTAAAAAAAAAAAAAAAAAAAAAAAAAAAATGGACCCAGAAGTAGAACCATGTCCTCGTCGTTGGGTCTGGTAATAGTCCTATAATATATGCCTTCGCATTATATATTCACTATTTAACGTTTTCATGCTGATATTTTCATTTTTTATTTTTTTTTAATGCGGGTGGCACATTGATAATAAAAAAAAAAAAGAAAAATAGCAAAATCAGTAAAAAGAAAATAGAAATAGAAAATAATGCCCCCGAGTTCATATATTATAGGACTAGGTCTGGTAACATATTCATTTATGAATATGGCAGAGAGTTCTACATTTTTATTACATTCAATTAATATTAAACTTAATAAAATTGTTTATTTTACAATATACACTGGCTAATTAACTATACATGCCAACTCGAATCTCAGGTAAAACAAGATGGCGTGGCATTCTTGCAGGCTTCAAATACGACAATAGAAAATCATCGATTAAGAGTCGAAAAACTTATCAAAAATTTTTTTTCGATATTTTCAAATAATATACTTTCATCTACCATAATATGTAAAAATATTTCATGTACCTATAGCCATTAACCTGCAGGCTTTTGCAGGCTTCTACAGGCTTCTTTTAGTAGTACCCCGTTAGATTTGCCTCACCTACATACGTTAGATTTGCCTCACCTACACACATGTTAGATTTGCCTCACCTGTGTAAGTTCCTGTGAGGGATCTTTGTTTGTCAATTTCTACATTTCCATTAGAATCCGATGTAAAGCATGCCGAGGCCGAAAACTTAGATTTTCCTTCTGTTACTGATGACTTTACCGTTATATTTTGCCATGGTTTCAAACCTGAGATTTTTATGGATACCTTATCGTCAACAAGGGATTCATCTGGTTTTACTTTTATTTCCGTTAAACCACGATATTGATGCTGAATACACCTGCGGCTATACAAAAAAGATTTGGTAACCACCCTTCTCATGTCCTGAACATCAAAATTTATGTCAAAGTCCTAAATATTGACCTCATGTTACGGAAACTTAAAACGTAATTCGGGTTAAAGATGATAATTTCCCGGCAAATGATACTTTATGCGGATCATAGTTTTTTGTGAACAATATAATTACGTCATAAACGAATCAATGTAACCAAATGAAATTAATTGCTTGCATGAGAACATTAGCAATTGAAACATTTAAAATTATTAATAAGGATAACCCTGTATTTTTACAAGATCTTGTAGCCATTAAAAATAAAAAGGACAAATATACCTAAGGAGCAATCAAAAAACATAATCCATTGGACAGACAAAACCGGGAGACAAACGAACAACCACAACCACAACAAATAAACACAGGAAACTAAAAACAATGAACAAGAATTGTGACGTCAGGCAAGATGGAGCGGCTGGAAAAAAATTTGACTTCATGGTATCGGAACAAAAAATGGAAAAACATTTATTTCAAATGAAAGTATATTCAGGAAACAGCTTACACATCTATATTTTGTGTTTGGACAATTATATGGTAAGAAATCTCGCTGCATTATTAGATGGTTTTGCATAAAATATACTTTAAAATTCGTGAACCGCATTTCTCTCAAATTGTTTGGACTTGTCTCTATAGATCAACGACGTCATAGTAAAATTTCCTATTGTTACGCTTCTTTCCAAAATGGCGACGTCCATTGCCGTTAATTCTACGGAAAAAAGAACTGCAAATGAGACAGAAAACAGAGACTACTCGTTAAATAAACAAAAGTCTTTACAGAAAAAATTAGAAGCAACCCAATCCGAACATTTCCGTTTCAAATTAACCGGAGGCGGGCTCAGAATTTGGTTTAGTACTAGTAGTTATGAAGTTTTCCGATGGGCGGTTAATACATTTTATAATGATTTAAAACAAGAAAATGATTCAAATTTTATATACAAGAAGATAAATGATAAATCGAATAAAGTCAATGTTGAAGATCAATACAAAATAAAATGTGATGGTTTGGACACACGGGAACGACATGTAAAACTAAGCTGCTTTTGTGTAAACATGTATCATACAACATCGTCACTTCTTGTGAATGGCAAAAAATTATCAATGTTCATTGAAGATCACCTTCCAAAAATCATAAACTTGATGAAAGATTACAAAATTGACGGACATCCTGTGAATTTGGATAGTTTGAATAAATATTTATTTGAAATGATTGCCGCTAACATTTCTGATGTTAAGAAACAAGAAAACACCGCCCCAACAGTGGATACAGAAGAAACCGTCCCTTTACCAGTAAAAACAGCTGCAATATTGCCGATATCGGAGACGAATACAGAACAAACTTACGTAAAATGTATCGAAAATACGAAGTCGGACGACAGTGAAATGCCCGAGAATAACTGTCGTGGTGTAATTAATGGTGAAATACATATTAACAAAGAAGAATCAATGGAATGTCTTATTCGTTTGTTACTTCAAAAGGTCACTTCCCTCGAAAAATTGCATTTGCAAACAAAAAGTAGACTTGACAATAAACTTGATCAAATCAACGATCGATTAACGGCTTTACATAGACAAATAGCAACAAACGATAAACACCAAACTGATAATCTTATGGATGTAAATTTACAAGTTCAGAATGTAAGAGTGGAACAAGATAAACTATTGAATGTTCAAAACAACAAGTTACAGAGCATAACGGATAAAATCAAAGATATACCAATACGTGTTCAGAGTGCTGAGCATTGTCCTATCATACAAGAAAGAAACAAAATACCGAAACCAAATGACAAACCACATATTTCTAAAACTGAACAGGAAAATACAAGTCGGAATGAGATTACATCAGACGAAAAAAGAAGACGGCCTGCGTTTTGGAGAACACATAAGGAACACTACGATGGAAATCAACTGGGAAACGAGAAAACGCTGATCATTGGGAGCTCAATTGTCAAAGGAATTGATACCAGAAAAGTAGGAGAAAATGTTGATGTTCGAACAAACAGAGGAGCAACAGTGCCGATATTGACCGAGAAACTAAGGAAAATGAGTTTGATTGAATACAAAACACTTATACTAGTTGTCGGCGGAAATGACGCATCTTCAAATACAAATCCTGAAGATTTTTATGACAATTATATCACGATGATACAAACAATACATTCAAAATCACCAACAACAGAAATCGTGATATCCGAGATTTGCCCCCGACGAACGGTCAATACATCTGAATACAACGATATGCTGCAAAGAATTTCGCGTGAATTTGACATCAAACTTGTTATGAATAGTAATTCTTTTCTGTCACGTGGAGATGAACTTATCCCTAGTTATTATCACCGTGATGGTATTCATCTAACAAACCAAGGTACAATTCAATTGCTAAGAAACATAAACAAAATTGTAAATATTTTTAAAAAAAGGTCTATGTCTTCTGGAAATTACCAGAACTACCAAAGTAATGGTCGAAAACGACAAAGGTATACATTTCATGGGCATTGTTTCAGATGTGGCTTTTATGGTCACCACATCAACAATTGTTTTATGTATTAGGATAGTGCTGATGTATCAGAATTTGAGGATAAATATAGAATCTCAAAACAAAATAATGTAATACATTGTTCAAATTCTTTTCATGTACTTAAAAACTTATGTCCGGATTGTGATACATCGGAATGCATTTGCATGGAAAATTCTAATTCATCAGTTGAAACAAACACTTGTGTTAAAAATGTAAATTCTAACTCTTTAAAGTTAAAGAAAAAGGGGTTAAATGCAATTTGTCTGAACATTAGACATTTATTACCAAAATATGACGAAATAAAAAATCTCATTGTTACAAACAACAAATTTATTGATATTTTCGGTCATGTTGAAACTTTTTTAAAGACGAATATTGAAAGTAATGAATGTAAAGTACCTGGATACAAAATCTTTCGACGAGATCGTCAAAATAGGGAAGGGGGTGGGATATTAGTATATGTGAAGGAAACTATTTCAGCAAAAGAAAGACGTGATTTATCAATGAATTCTATAGAATCTCTGTGGTTAGAAATTTCTTTACCAAATAGCAAATCTTTTATTATGTCATTTATTTATCGTCCACCAGATTCTCTGCAATCTTGGATTGATATTTTTGAGGAAGAACTGGAAATGGCTACTTCCGAAAACAAGGAAATTTTACTGATGGGGGATTTTAACATTGATTTACTAAAAAGCCAGAACAAAAAATGGCTAACTCTTATGGAATTGTTTAATTTAACGCAACTAATTACAAGTCCAACACGAATTTGTGAACACTCAGAAACACTTATAGATCATATTTATACAACAAACCCTGAAATTGTACATGGTCATGTGTCAAAGTATGCTATAAGTGATCATTATCCCATATGTCTTAACCGTAAAGTCAACAACAAATTTAAAAAAGATAAGCACACTGTAATTGAATACAGGTGTTTTAAAAAGTTTAATGATGTTGAATTTCAGGCCGATTTGCTCACATTGCCATTTCATGAAATTGAAATGCAAGATGATGTAAATATTGCACTGGATTTATGGTATACATTATTTTTACAAGTTCTTGATAAACATGCACCTATTAAAATCAAAAGAGTCAAATCATACAAGCAAGCCGATTGGTTTAATGAAGAAATAAATGATGCGATTCATAAGAGAGATATGTTTCATTCCCATAAAGATTGGGAAAATTATAGGATATGGCGTAACAAGGTAACTTCTTTAGTAAAAATAGCAAAAGAGAAGTACTACCAAAACGCTATATCAAATAGTAAAAATTCTAAAGAGTTATGGACACATATTAGGGAAGTTAACCCCAAATTAGATAATACTTTTCCATGTAAGCTAGATTATGAAAACAATACTTTTTTCGATCCACATGATATTGTTAACTCCTTAAACGATCATTTTTCTACGATCGCCGATAAATTTATCGGGCATAAAACATCAGATATGAATTTTACATTGCTTCAAAATTTTATTTCTAAAAAACTACCGAAAAATTCCGATTTTCAACTAAATCTTATTACGGTAGCGGATGTTTATTCACAATTAAAAAAGTTAAATCCTAGTAAATCTTCAGGTCTTGATAAAATTGGGCCCAGAATATTAAAACTTGGTGCAGAAATTATAGCACCATCTTTAACATTTTTAATTAACAAAAGTTTGACCAGTGGTCAGTTTCCAGAAAAGTTAAAGCATGCAAGGGTAACTCCTATACACAAGGGAGGACCGGAAGATATCCCGTCAAATTATAGACCAATATCAGTTCTCTGTACTATATCAAAACTATCTGAGAGACATGTTTGCTCTCAATTGTATGGATATTTAAATGAGAATAATTTGTTACATACTTCACAATCAGGTTTTAGACAATGCCATTCGAGTCAAACCGCTCTTACAAAATTAGTTGATGAGTGGCTAAAATATTTAGATCACGGTGAAGTTGTAGGTGCAGTTTTTATTGATTTTAGTAAAGCCTTTGACCTGGTAAATCATTCTATTCTTTTGCAAAAATTGCAATATTATCAGGTTGGAGACATGACAAAAAATTGGATTCAATCTTATTTATCTGATAGGAAACAGGAAGTTCACCATGGAAATATAAAATCTGATAAACATACTGTTAAATATGGTGTTCCTCAAGGGTCTATTATAGGACCCCTTCTTTTTATAATATACATAAATGATTTGTCTTTTCATATAAAAAAATCTGGTATTGATTTATATGCTGATGATTCGACTCTGCATCATCATGACAAAAATTTTCAAAGTATAAATACCGAGCTGCAAAATGATGTGAATACTATCGCGTCTTGGTGTGATAATAACAGCATGGTAATAAATGCTAACAAAACTAAATGTATGACCATTGGCTCCAAAAGAAAACTTATTAAATTACCTGAGCTTTCCATCAAAATTGATGAAACCGAAATTGAAAACGTCAAATGTCATAAACTTCTTGGCATTGATATTGATGAAAACTTAGAATGGGAAGATCAGGTAAACAGAGTATGTAAAATTATATCATCCAAAATTGCACTTTTAAATAAATTAAAACATTTTTTACCAATTTATGTTAGACAGCTGTTCTATAACTCATATATATTACCATATATGGACTACTGCAGTTCTGTTTGGGGTGATGTACTTAAAAAAGATTCAGACAGAATTACTAAGCTTCAAAAAAGAGCTGCAAGAATTATATTAGAATGTGATAATACAGTTCCTTCAAATTTTATGTTCTCTTCTCTGAACTGGTTACCTTTTGTAGAAAGAGTTAAATATCAAAAATCTGTGCTAATGTATAAAGTAGTAAATGGTCTTGTTCCAGAGTATCTATTTTTACAAACTGTTAGTGAAGTTCACAATTATAATCTGCGATCTTCAGTAAATGATGATTTGTTCTTACAAAGACCAAATACAAATTTTTATAAAAAATCCTTTCAGTATTCAGCAGTTAAAATTTGGAATGATTTGCCATATTGCATAAAAAATTCTCGAAATATTAACATATTTAAGGAACATTGTTTTAAATATTTCCTTAATGGAGTTTAAGGAAAATGTACTATATCTTAATTATATACGTTTATTATATACTGTTTATAATTTGTTGATTATTATTATGTGAATGTGTATTGTATGAATGTGTATGATTTTGTTAATGGATGTTTGGAGGGCCTCAATGAAAATTAGATTAAGTCTAATTGAGTAACCCTCGATAAATAAAGAATTTACTTACTTACTTACTTACTTACTAACAACAGGAACTCCTATAAAAACCAGGAGTGAACCCAGGTGCTCCGGAAGGGTAAGCAGTTCCTGCTCCGTATACGGCACCCGCCGTGAAGTTCAACAAAGTCAATCCGGTGGAAGTCACAAATCGGTGGAGGCACATGAAAGGTTACGACAGTGGGATTGAGAATGTGGTATGGTAGTGTAGAGTGTAGAGAAGTCGAAAGTTTTTATGCTGTTGCATGTAGCCAAAGATTTTGATTTTAGATATTGAAGTAAATTTTTGGAGTTTTTAAGAATCCACATCTGATTGACTCCACTGGTTGAATATGATGTTTCACAGTAATTCTGAAGGCCCTCTTTAATACATGTCAGTATGGATTTTAAAATCTTTGAAAGAGGTTTTGTAGAGCAATTAGCTGACCCAGCAATGTACCTTTGTTTAAACGGATAATAACTCTTATAACCCGGAGGTATATGAACACAGCAGAAATACCCAGAGTTAAAACCACCAGGTATGGCCATAAATTGTTTAGATATTCAGCCCTTAAGATTTGGAACAGTCTGCCACACGAACTTCGGAATCAATCCAACCTTAACCAGTTCAAGACCCTCATTAATACGTGGACAGGACATTCGTGTTCATGTATTATCTGTAAATCTTAGGTGCTGAATATCTATATGGAATTTGTCTTGGATTTTTTGTCATTCCGCTTGCCTGCTTTTATGTTCAAATGTCTTGCTGTTTTAAATATATGTCTTATGTCTACTATATATAAGTCGGTATAAAAGCTCATGAGAGCTTATGTTTATTGTTAAATGTTTTTTAACCCGACTCTAAAGAAGAATTACTTTACTTTACTTTACTGGAAACTAAAAAACAATTAACAACGCGAACATCTATAAAATCCAAGAGTGCTCCGGAAGGGTAAGCAGTTCCTGCTCCGTATATGACACCCGTCGTGGAGTTCAACAAAGTTAATCCTGTGGTAGTCACAAATCGGCGGAGTTACTTGAAATTTTACGAGTGGGAATAGTATGGAACGCCACAGCTGTCTTATGTTCATTTCCATAATGTTGTTATGTCCCTTTGTTGTTTTATTAAGTCAAATTGTCTGATTGTGTTGTTTGTTCTTATGTTGTTCTGTTAAAATATTATTTTATTAAGTTAATTTCTATTTTCTTATGTGCAATTATTATTTCATCCAGTCTAATCAATTTGTTGTGGTGTTAAATGATCGTTTTGTTGGGTCAATTGATTATATTGTTATGTTAAATCATTATTTTATTACGTTAGATCAACTTATTATCATGTTTAATTATTATTTTATCAAATCAAATCAACATATTGTTATGTTCAATTATTATTTCGTCTTGTTAGTCTAACTTATTGTTATGTTCATTTGATGTTTCATTACGTCCAATTAGTATAATGCTATGTTGCATTTTCATCACGTGATATCAAGTAGCAACTTTATTTCATTGTGTTGAGTTATTATGTTGTTGGGTTGAATCGTTATATTGATCAAAGTTATATTGTTCATTCGGAAATGATCTTCGAGTTACTTCGGTATTAACAGGTTAATTTGAGACCACTCCCAATCTGCCATAAACTATTCAACACCTACCCAAGTGTTTCGGGTACCTGTTTAGATAGATTAATAGGTTCAAGATTATACCCATCATCAGAGCGACTCAAGCCCCTGATGTTTTATTTTTTGGGATCAAACATTTTTAGGGGGTGCTATGATCAATTTTGGAATAAAAAGGCAGGGCCATGATCACTGTAGGTGTGAAAGAACATAGCACTAAGTGCTTTTGTCCAGCCCTGATGCTAACATCCCACTGTAACAGGCATTAATCATGTCAATATTTAGTTTATTTTTAAAAGGGATTTTTCAAAGAAGGCATCAATTTTTTTTCGCGAATTAAAAAAAAAAATGGATGTAAATGAATTATTTCAGACATACTTATTAGCAATTGATTTTGAACTATTACAAACAGATGTATAATTGTTCACTGGGTCCTTTATAAAAAAAAAATTACCATTTTGCATAACTTTAAGAAGATACTAAAACTTGTACTGAAACTAAAATTCACAAATAAAAGGATAATCAAAATTCAGATTTAATTATAGAGTGGGAATCTCGATTGTTTCAAATATATGAAGACCAACCCAAGGTACCCATCATACACCAATGAATGTGCGTCTTGTTATAAGGAGAAACAAAATACGTTTAGAGTTGAGATCTCAACCATTTCATAGTTATTTGAATGTTAAGGGGTTTGAAAGAGTGGATAAATATTACAGATGATCGTCAATTTGGATTTTTACAATACATACCCATAGTCATCTTAATTTTTTTTACATCAAAACACAACAATGTTTAGTATAATTGGAAGATCGTCCAAAAAATAAAATTTGTTCGTTCCGTCCTCATTTTTGACCCCACAATTTTTGCATAAGATCGACCTGGCGTATCCATGTTAAGAACAGGAAAACATAATAATACGTCATACTTCCACGTCGTTGTTTTATTTTCCTTTTTAAAAATTATCTTTCTTGTTCCTTCAAATAGGTGTTTAAATGTCAAAATCGAAAACGGCAGCAAACTCTAATCGACCCGCCATACTGTTGACAAATTCGCAACACGTGACCAAACAAAAGTTTTGGAGCATCTCACAAATAATTTTTACTACAAGTGTTCAACGTTTGTTGACATTCGTCTTGTTAGAATATATATAACCATGATAACATTTTAATATCTAATAAGAGGATTTGCTTTCTAAAAAAAAATCATTTCATTTAAACATTTCAAATTTATTCCTCTGAGAAACGTGAATACACAAGTCCATTCCGAACTTGATTCGTATTTCTTTTCGAAAGATAACTTCCAGGTAAAAAACAAATCAATAATATATATTTTAAAATCTTTCTCATCACAACTATTCTTAATGCAGTAAATGGTTGAAATGGTTAAGAATGACGAAATGAACAGTTTTCTTCAACACCCATTTGTTATTCGATAGAGTTATATTTCTATATATGTTATTTTTCAGTGAATAACTGCATGCAACCCTATGCATTGTACCGCAATTTAAAATTCTATTGAGTTCATAGGAACTATTTGCAGATTGGGGGTACTTTACCTCAACAGATCGTCGTGTCAACAATACTCCAGCACGGCTAGTTTTTATCAAAACTACCAGTGCTGGACTAAAAATGCAGGACATGTGTCAATCAGGACATTTTCTGGTTTAAATGAAAATAAAAATGTAGGTCGCAATAGCAGGCGAAAAAAGATCCAGAACCAAAATTTTCAGGGAAAAAAATAGGCAGGACCAAACATTTGATCCTAGCCCCGCCCCCTCCTAAAAGTCAAATGGTTGCTCCCTTAAGACGTATTATCTTTAACTATTTTACAACGTACGTTGAGAAACTGATACACAACGAGTCGCACACTTAAATTATTGGTCAATAGTCTATGCTTTTCTTTATAAGTCTTTATCGTATTGTGCACAAAAATTATTTTCAATTGAGAATTTGTGTTATAATTTATGTATTGGATACGTTTGAGAAAGATATACTGTTTTTATTTCGTTTTAGACGATGTGAGGTAATTTTCAAGACTTTTGTGTTTTTATGCAATCAACGGGAGAGGATATATAAGATAACTGTACCGCAAAAAGTTAGCGCGAATACTTAGCAAATGAAATGAAGTTTTTACATTAATATATGGTACGTTTTCTATAAATCATATTATTATAATATTGTATAATTCAAAAGATGTCATTTGTCAAAATAGATCACATGGTCAACCTGTAAAAAGCTTGTAAAATAGGTGTTTCCATAAATAAAATTAAAAATGTTGAAAGACCAAGAGTTTCTAAAAATAATTTAGTTGAAAGACCCCCTTATTCCAAAAATAGAATTTAGAAGAACAAATTTATAAAGCAATATTTTGATTGGCTGTTGGATTAGTCTAAGGACCAATCGGAATCGATCTTTCATTCTTACTTCGGAAGTTCATTAAATATGTGATATCTACATGTTGTTTTGTTAATATTAAATTGTTAAAGTTTATCATTTTCAATTCAATATCAACATAATGAAAAGGATATAGGGAAAATGTCAGAGATTCAAACTCGTAAAGCACAGGTTAGTTCGTTAGTTATTGAAATAGAACATGATTTGATATTTTGTGAATTTGAATATTATAATAAAACAATTATAGCCTTTAAAATGTCGGTCGATACATGTTTTATCGACCTCCTCTAAAGGCTATAATTGTATGACGTCAAAGATGTTATTTTACTTATTTTATAGTTTTACTTTATGTATTTTCTATGAAGTACGTTTACTGATCGACACTCACGTCAAATAAATTTTTGTTTTTGTTTACATTTTATGTACGGACTTAGTCTTGCTTTTGGTTTCAAAGACTCAACACCTTTTTATTTTTATTTTTTATATGTTCGTGATCAACACCATATTGGTGGAAACGTTGGGTATTTTTAACTTTTGAGTTTGTTGTTGTTTTTTTACTTTATATTTGGTTTTGTTCGACTTGTGTATTTCATACATTTTAGTCGTTTTACGCCCCTTTTGACAGCTCACCATCCATTTATTTTTCTTGTTAGCTAAGATTTTGAACCTTCGGCTGCTCCAATTCTGGGTTGAAATGCTCAACTCAAAGACTGGAAAATTTGTGACAAATTCACTAGTTTCTATAAAATAAACCCATTTTAGATGAAATTTTCTGTACCAAATACAATGTAAGCGGTAAATACGAAAAATTAACACAGAGAAAGGCTGTCGCTCGAACGTTTCGTCTGCATAGAAAGATGCATTTGATGACTTTCTCGTCAGCTTTAACCTTCTCTCGGCAAATAGATGAATTCACGTTATTTGAGATGCGCTTCTGCATTTTACTGTAAAAAGGGGTGTGGTGAGACAAATTAAATGAAGTTCAAGATATCTGTGAAGGAAAAAAAACTGATGCGACCTAAATCGAATCTAAAATACGTGTACTCAACATATTTAACTGTTTGCGCAAACTTTAATTGCCAAAACCCTTTTTACATATTTTAAGCAGATTTTTGTTAAAACATTTTCATTTTCATTTGTATGTAGCTAATTTCTCGTCTCAGTAATTAATGAAGGAAATTTGCTTTTTTATACTAAATTGTTCGGTTTTGCTATCGTTTCGTTTCGTTTCGTTCCATTACACGTTATAAATTGAAGAAATAATTCATGGACGCCCGTGGTTTGTTGGAAATATTAGCACGGGTGCGCCATATTTCTGTCGAAATTTTACCCTGAGCGGAGTAAAAGGAAGACATCTACCTCTGGATACAAGTAAAAGAAAAAAACTGATGCGAATCTAAAATACGTGTACTCAACATATTTAACTGCATTCGACCAACTTTAATTGCCGAATCCCTTTTTACATATTTTAAGCAGATTTTTGTTAAAACATTTTTATTTTCATTTATATGTAGCTAATTTTTATTGTTTCATCTCGTGGAGACAAATATATTGATTCTTTGCTTATTAAATTAATCCACCTGCTTAATGCCTGAAACAATTTAAACTAAATTATTTTGTTTCTCGTCTTAGTAATTAATGAGGGAAATTTGCTTTTTTCATAAACTAAATTGTTCGGTTTTGCTATTGTTTCGTTTCGTTCCGTTCCGTTACAAGTTTATATTGAAGAAATAATTCATGGACGCCCGTGGTTTGTTGGAAATATTACCACGGGTGTGCCATATTTCTGTCGAAAGTTTACCCCGAGCGGAGTAAAATTCATAGAAATATGACCATCCCGTGGTAAAATGAACCATAAACCACGAGCGTCCGTGAATTATTTTACCACGGGTTTGTTTTAATGACTTTTTCAGCAGCCCATATTAGAACTGCCCACAATTATATTATTCGTTTCCATTTTCTAACACCTCTATAAACAAAGACGTCAGATGAATCTCGGACACTATAACACCGCTGAATCAATGTCCAGTTATGAACCTCCGTTTTATGTTTAATTAGGTCTTTCCACTTTCCGTGGAAAGACCTTTTGCTTTTGTTCTGATTATTTTTTTTTTTTTTTCTTCTGCCGTCTAGGATGTTTTTTTGTTTCTTGACATATCGAAAGGATTTTTGGCCCATGATATCGTACAGTGATTGTGATTTCACCATTGACCCTGTGTAACCGAACACTATTTTTTATAGGAGTTATCTCCCCGCGTCCTCCTTTTCTTGTTATCTTTATTTCTCTGTAACCGTAAAAGATATCGACCTAAAACCTTTTGCAATGTCCTCAGTGTATCTGTGCGCAACTTTGTTCCATTGGTCGGAAAGGATCTGACGACATTTCATAGGAGTTATTTCCCTTCAAACGACTTTCATGTGCCTCCTACGATTTGTGACTTCCACCGGATTGACTTTGTTGAACTTCACGACGGGTGCCGTATACGGAGCAGGAACTGCTTACCCTTCCGGAGCACCTGGGTTCACTCCTGGTTTTTATAGGAGTTCGTGTTGTTCATTGTTTTCAGTTTTCTGTGTTTATTTGTTGTGCTTGTGGTTGTTCGTTTGTCTTCCCGGGTTTGTCTGTCCAATGGATTACGTTTTTTTGATTGCTCCTTAGGTATATTTGTCCTTTTTTTTCACTTTTGGTGTATCATACAAATTGTTATTTAGAGTTGAGATATCAACATGAAACTTTGTATTTAGGGTTCATGACCCCTAACAAGTAAAATGAGGTCAAGGTCAAAGGTCAAGGTCAAGTTCTAAATTTTGACTTTTGCTTGTTATCGCTTCTCCTCTGAAACGGTAAAAGATAGCTGATAAAATGTAATGGAGAAAATGTTAAGGACGTTGAGACCTAGCTTTGTTACATTTGCATAAAAGTTGTATGACGTCATTTTATAGGCGTAATTGCCCCAAGAACGTTTAAATTTGCGGTTTTTCGTTGATTTCTCAACAATGGTACATGATAAAGGCATGGGGTCTTTTGTTTTGACATCAAGGATTGATAACCTTCAAATTGGCATCAAGGTTAAAGGTCAAGGTCAAGTTCTAAATTTTGACTTTTGCTTGTTATCGCTTCTCCTCTGAAACGGTAAAAGATAGCTGATAAAATGTAATGGAGAAAATGTTAAGGACGTTGAGACCTAGCTTTGTTACATTTGCATAAAAGTTGTATGACGTCATTTTATAGGCGTAATTGCCCCAAGAACGTTTAAATTTTCGGTTTTTCGTTTATTTCTCAACAATGGTACATGATAAAGGCATGGGGTCTTTTGTTCTGACATCAAGGATTGATAACCTTCAAATTGGCATCAAGGTCAAAGGTCAAGGTCAAGTTCTAAATTTTGACTTTTGCTTGTTATCGCTTCTCCTCTGAAACGGTAAAAGATAGCTGATAAAATGTAAGGAGAAAATGTTAAGGACGTTGAGACCTAGCTTTGTTACATTTGAGAAAAAGTTATATGACGTCATTTTTATAGGCGTAATTGCCCCTAGAACATTTAAATTTTTGTTTTTCGTTTATTTCTCAACAATGGTACATGATAAAGGCATGGGGTCTTTTGTTTTAACATCAGGGATTGATAACCTTTAAATTGGCATCAAGGTCAAAGGTCAAGGTCAAGTTCTATTATTTGACATTTGCTTGTTATCACTACTCCTCTGAAATGGTTGTAGATAGCCAAGGAAATGTAATGGTGGAAATGTTTAGGACATTGATGCGCAACTTTGTTACATTTGAGTTAAAGTTGTATGACGTCATCTTTTGAGAGTAATTGCGCCTAGAACGTTCAAACTTAAGGTTTTTCGTTTATAACTTGACAATGGTACATAATAATGGCATGGAGTCTTCTAAAATGACCTCAACGACCAATGACCTTGAAAAAGGTCACAAGGTCAAAGGTCAAGGTCATGACCTATATTACGTATTTTGCATTTTTTCACACTTTATAAGTTTTTTTCAGATTTTTAAAGCAATTAAAGCTATTGAAAGCGTGAAATTCAGGCACTACTTTTGATGTCATTTCTGGCAACGTTATTATTTCTGTAGACGTTTTGGATATATTGGAATGTTAATTAATGTGACAATGTTACAACCCATGAAAACGTCTAGAATTGTCAATTTATAAGGTCACATTAATGACGTTTTTGATGTTTATAGTATAATTCATCACAAACATTTAGTTAACCAGAAATAAACATTTTTCTTAGTTATTCAAACTAGCAGTCCATATATTTTTTTTAACAATTGTGAAATTACCTATCATATCAAACCAGAAGTGATATTTGTAATACGGGAAGTAGCATAATACCTCCCTTATTTCAGTACATAGAACCATATTATATCTTTGAAATCACTGAAAGTTTAGCTATGCTCTAAAACCAACAATTACATTTTAAACCTCATTTTTTTTATCAACAAATCTGCAATTGAGGTGGAAAGACCTTCAATTGTTCTCTGAACAATTGGTTTTTAATTCTAAATATATTTATTTCATATGTATTTCATAACAGTGTATCCTTCTTCGTGAAGAAACCATACATTTTGTTCTTTACCAAAATCGGATAAAGTGAATATATCCTATAAATCTGATGAAAGACGGAACACCTGCTTTTATTTTTCTGGCTACGTAGAAGCTTGTACTTAGCAATAAGGGAACGGTCATTATTTACTAATAGGGGGGGCTGGAAAATTTTTCCAACTATCAGTCGTTGCCAAAAGTGACCCCCCCTAAAAGTTTCAATATCTTAATTTGACCCACCCATAATTTTGATAAAGAAAAAAGTGACCCACCCTATTCTTAATATGAAGTGTACACTCAATCAAACTTGTAATCAAAGTCATATTTCTATGTGTGTTTCCAGGATATTTGCTTGAATTATTCATTGTATTTTATGCATGTGGGTGTTCAGCATCTTGATTTTTTGACAAATTTTTACTTAATGGTGATAGTCAAGAAAATGATCAAGTTATGGTATCTACAACTTTATATATTGAAATTTCACATAATAAACATACAATGCAGATAATCAATACATCCATGACATCTGTCTGACAAAAGGAACAAATCTAAACTACTAATCAAAATACTCATGCACCTTACTTGGACTCATCCAGATCACTTTCACTCTCACCATTTTCATCGACCATATCATCTTCACTCACAACTTCATCTTCACACTCAGCTACATGGAAGAAATTTTCTGAGTATTGCCAAAACTTATCTTCAACTTCTTTTTTTAAATTATCCATGATTAAACACTTAGCCTCAAATGAAAATGAATTTGTTTCTAGTAACACAAATAAACTTTTAACATGCTTTAATCCAATAATTTGCACACAACTTAGGTCTATGTTGTTAATTGGTTGTGGATTTTTGCTTTTCAACAGGTCTTTAATGTTCTTTGCACTTCCGACATCTAAGTAATTTGCAGTTGTATCACATTGGCACAAGTTTTTCAAAACATAGTCACAGTTATGCTTTAATCTTTTCATGCTTCTCTTCAGTGCTTTTCTTTTATTGTTGGAGATTTTTTTGTTCATTTTTCCACTAATTGTCCTTCCAGTTTTAATATTAACACTTCCAAATATTTCTGTATAGCGCTTCTTCAAGGTGTCACAGTTTTCAATATATTTAAGAATATTTTCACTCAATGTGACCATTGTTGTTAACGTAGCCTGATTGAAAATGTGATGTGTTATAAGGTAGTCTTTTAGCAAGGCTCTACCATTTTTGTCATGTATTAAGTCTTCATTCTCGGTTATTTTTTGCTTAACATTTAATATATCAGAACGAAGATTATTCAGGCGCTGAAGATTATAATCTATCCGTTTGTCATCTCCGAACTTTATTTTGCCACCACTCAAAAGGTCTCCCAGCGCACTTGGATTTTGTCCCGTGATATATTTTAGTGAACATTCCACTGCGTCAATCTTATATTTAAGTTCCCATTGTCTGTTTCTTTCTTTTGTGAAGAGTTTTCTAAAGTGTTCTATGTCATTTATACATGAATAACTATTTATATAAAACTGTTCCAGTAGCGTATTTGAAAATTCACACTTGGAATTTCTTGGATTGGGATACCACCCAAACTTTGTGTCTTGCCATTGAAGCGACCCTTTGAGAGATGGAACATTAGAACTCCTCACATCTTTAAGCTTATGGAAGGCTAAAGCTCCTTTCCTGTGGAATTGGTCAGAACATGACTGACAATAACCTATAATAAGAAAATAATTGCACTTGTACTTAAAGTTGACAAAAATCTGATTTAGTTTAATACAAAGTGTGCAGTTAAGTATTATCACATTTGACAAATTTAACAGTTTAGAGGCGAGAATTTAGATGTACTTGTTTTATAGTATCACAATTTATACATGTACAATGTATGCGTATCGGTTATTTGTAGAATACATGTAGCATTTCCATTTCCATATATTAAAGGTTCCTAGCTTCATGGATGAGTTACTGGAATAAGTCGACATTTTCTGCTTGGAAATATATAAAAGGGTTATTATTTTAGATGAAATATGTGATAAGCCTCATTTTATTTACTTAAGTAACATATCAAATGGTCACTTTTCTTAAGCGTCTGATAATTAGATAAACAATCAAGATAACAAATGGATAAGCATTATAAATAGATTTTCTACACACAGATGGTAGGTCAGATTACAAACATGTTTTAACCACTTTATTATGTTTATGATCTAATCGACATGTGAATGGGTTTATTTTTAGAGAAAAAAAAAATCCCTACAAATAATATATTAAAATGACACCGTACTCGACCCAGGTTCTTCTACAATTGAAAAAAATGTAAAAATGTATTTACCAAGTTCACAATCTTCACATTGGAGATCTATACTTTCGGTGTTGCATCTGTTGCACTTTTCTTCTTCTATAAAGCGTAAATCAACTATCTTGTGGACTTGTAGTTTGCCCTGTTGGGTGAAATATTGTAGAAATTTACATGAAAATAGCTAATTATGAGAATTGCTATACATTGAAAAAATAGTAATTGCTTTACTATAAATATGGAAATGATGATATGGAAATAGCAGCTAAGTAAAATCATTCTATTCGACAACTATCATAAATCAAATTATTCTTTTGTATACCATCTCAGATATTTTGAAATCTTTTTTTTAAATATTCATTTGTTTTCATATGTTACATTAATAACTAATTTACTAAATGAATAAATTATGCACAAATTCCGATCATAAATAAAAGAATTTCACAATATGTCTGAATACAGTATGAACAACATTTTTATAAAAAGGATATTTAGGATATTACTGAGTGTACATTTTTGAATTTCATGGAAAGGAAAATATAAACCAGCAGGTTTTTTTTTTAAAGTCAAAATCATTTTCAATACATGATATAATAAGACTTACCCTGCTAATTGCAATGGAAGAATATAAAATGTTATGTATTAAAATGATAATTAAAGCATTAATTAAAACATACCTTTTTATCAGATTCTCTTCCATTTTGTCAATATATCTACACTGTACAATCCCGTGGTAATATAAAAATGCACTAAGTAAATCCAAATTGTCAAAGTTAAAATATTATACATTTATATACAATAAATATACACATCTGGTCACTCCTCATTCATTATCTGAATCTGAATCACCAAAGAATTTCCTGTGTTTCCAATGAGACACAGACCTCCCATATCGGCTTACAGCTACAGGGGGTGGCAATAATTCATCCTCACAGTCAGATCCAATTTCAATTTCCTGGTCAGTAAGATCAGTCTCTGACATGTTTGACATTACATCATCATCTTCATCTTCACTATCAGTAGAAATCTGTTCAACATCTCTGGCATTTTTGCTTGGTTGTTTCAAACATTTCTTAATAGCATTTTTTCTTGCAATATAGGATTCAACAATTGAAACCTTTTCGGTTTTTTTTCGCGGGACCGGATCGCAAAGTTTTTTCTCAGTAATGAATTTGTTTAATACATTTACGCTCAAATTTTTAATAGTCCCTTTCAGGTGCAATTCTTCCCAATTATACTGATCAATGGATGTATTTTTGTCAGCTACATTTTTCTTTTTTCGATGCTCTGATCTTTTTTCTCGCTTAAATTTCATGGTCTCCATATGATGTAATTCTGCTATTATCAAGGAACCATCATCTACTGCAAACTTCTTTTGAAATTGGTCTATTTCATCTTGTGGGGAATTTGAACTCAATTTTCCATTTTCAAATAGAATTCGAACCTGACGCCTTGGTTGGTAATCATCTGGTTCACGTAATTTGCCAGTTGCATTACAGGTTGGAGTGTTTTCATATTTTTGGTATTGCGCATTGTCATCTGGTATAGGTCGAGGAACACAAGTTATGGGTTTACCGGAAGACCACCCTTTTGAACAAAAGTCACATATATTTCCATTTTTTTCTTCGCATTGAAATTTGACAAATTCCAAGTATAGTTCTCCCTCATGGAAATGATTTTCATAAAAATCTGAAATCTTTCTGTAATACTTATATCCAGGTAAATCTTTCCTTTTGGTTGGTGCTGTATCTAAAAACAACTTTAGCGTGTCTTCATCGTTGTAAAACATACTCTCCTTAGGATGTGCTACAAGCCCAGTCATAAAACCTCCCCGAGGACCTGGTGAACTTTCTATGCGCATTGCCAATTCTTTACATGTTTCCATTACATTATATTTATAAATTTTATCTTCATGTTCTTCCATTTCATCAAGCGTCATATTTTTTACATAGTCTGAATGTATATCAAGGCTTTGATATTCCCAATGTATTGAACCTCCGTCTGAAATCGCCTTGCCCACTGCAGATTGTGTCCGTTCGACTTCATTTTGGCAGTCACCGGTGGCCCTGTGGATCCTTGTGTAGAAGTCTAGATCTTGTATCATGACTTTTTCAGCGGCTCTAAACTTGACGTCCCGGTTTGACTTTCCTACACCTGGTCCTGCATCTGTCAATTCTAATACCCTTGGCTTGAGTTTTCTTAATTTCATTCTTTTAAACATTGCTATGAAATTGGAACAGTTTTGTGATAAGTTCTCCCACAAATCGTTTATTGACTCTTTCGTGTCTTTTCTAGATAAGCTCTCTTTTAGTGTAGAAATGTCATTCTGAACAAGATTAATCAAATCATAAACTTGTCCAACACATGTTTTCTCCGCTTCAGATTTATTCTGTGTGCTATAATTCAATAACAGTCTAGCCTTTTGCAAATGGGCGTCTAACGAATGTAGTCTTGAGTGTTCGTAATCAAGGTTTCGAGCAGAATCTACGGCCTTTGCTTGGTCCTCGGACTCGGACTGCAACATAAAATGTCTTAATTTATCCCGAAGAATTGCTGCAACTTTGTGAAATTCGTTTGACAAAATGTCAGTTTCTTCACAGGGAACTTCATAAAGTTCTGGAATTTCATGATGTAGTCGCATGTCCTCTGAAGCCCACACAGATCCATTACTTCCAAGGTAATACTTTGGCCTGAAGACACATACGTTTTCATCTTCAGTCATCATTAATTGCGTCTTGCCATCAACTTCAACAATTTCTTTCATGAAAAAGCGGTGACTGCTAGGTGTAATGTTCAGTTTTGCTTGCGCAAAGTCATACTTTGGTAGCCTACGCTGTTTGCTTTCTTCAACAGGTTGAAAAACCTTGAATTTGTCAAGTCCATCGGATGCTTCGGGCTTTAAATACGCTTTGTCATCCATGCTATGGATAAGTGATAGCTCCTTATCATTTATGCATAAATGAGTCACTGCTCTTTTCACATGTGCTCTGATGTTTTGTATGTATTTTATCTTTGTCTTCTGATTTTGTAGGTTTTTTGCTCGAGAACAGCCACTTCCCGCGATGGCGCTTTGCTTGGATACTTCTGATTGATTTTGGTTTTGAACGATTATATGCCGTAGTGCTAGATTTTATTGGAGCCTTTCCGTTTGAAATCCGATGGTGATTGATGATATTTTTAAAATCAGACTTCCGAACAGAGTGATTTAGATACAAGACAGTATCTTGTCGTCTTCCATGCGCTGTTGCTTTGGTTTCAATACAGTTAAGAAGGAATTCTTCGTCCTCATCATCTATTTTTTCCTTAGGCCCTGCTCCCAATTTTCTGCGTTTTATTCTGTTTTCATCAATTAAACTTTCTGCAGTTCGTTTAACAGCTTGATTAAATTTTTGACGGTGGTAGTCACAAGCTCCAGCTATTAGATCTTTTTGTTCTTTTACTGATATTTCGATATCTTCTTTCTCTTGAATAAGTTCATCTATTCGGTTCTGTGGTGTTCGATGAGCCATGTTTCTAATACTTGTTTCAAGAGATATTTTCTTACTTTGCAGTGAAGTAATCCGTTTTTCTATTCGAAGATTGACTATATCCTTTGCTGCTATTTCGGCATTTTCACATTCTGTTACAATATTTTTTATACGCTCAATGTGTTTCTTGGCAGAATGAGGGTTAATCCCTACTGAATACAAGTCAGAGTTCCTTAAATTGCAAGTACTTAATATCATTTTTACACATTGTTTGTCATATTCTGTGTCCATAGATCGCATGATTTTCATAAGTGTGTCTTCAGAGATATCGCTTTGAAGTTGGAAATTGTTTCTGGTGCATAGATTTTGAATTATTCTCTCAACTGGCATATTATGCAATCGTAAGCAGAGATATGCAACTTGTTCAACAGGGTGTATGAAATAACAGCATAATAGTCCTTTTTGAGAATCCATCAGTTTGTCACGGAAACCTGTCTTATCGGGTAAGTGTTCAAAAAAGCTTGAATAAATGTCGTATGCCGTCTGGAAGGTAAGCAAAGTTTCATGTTCCAATTCATCTAGAACTGATATAAGTCCCAACAAAGAACGGAATTCAAACTTCGAATTTTTATACAATGTTAATAATCCATTTAACAAGATTTTATTGTCCTCTATAGATTTTGCACTTTGTAATGAAATTCTAATATTATTGTCTGAATCATAAACCACATTTCTATCTCTTTGCATAGGACGGCTATAAAGTTTTTCCTGAAGTGTAGGAATTTCTTTTGAAGTCATTTTTTCTTTCTTGAAAATAGCATTCGAAAAAACTTCACAATTTTAAATGATTTAAAATATCAATTTTCGTATATCAAACTGCAAACATCAAACTATTACTTGTAACTAGTTAATCCCATTCATTCCTTATGCCCATGTTGTTTACTTATCTAATTATATTTAGATTAGGATGAGATAATAGCATTTAATGTGTATAGTGACAGCTTGAGTAAATTATATGCTCTGATTTATAATATCTCCTGATCAAAGTATTTGGCATCTGTTTATTTAATGTCTGGAGAATAATCAATAACAACAAAATAATTTTACCATGTTTTTACCTATCAAGAAAATGACCCCCCCCCCCAATAAGAATACATATTAATTTTTGACCCCCCCAATTTAAGCAAAAAACTTTTTTTGACCCTCCCTAAGATTTTCCAACCCACCCACCTGCTAAATAATGACCGTTCCCTAAGTAACATTCTTTTTGATATATTTTGATAAAAACTTGCATTCCACAAATGATTTATGGTATTAGTGATTGCTCCCATAACGACTTTACCCTAAAATCTTTATCAGTTAGTCCTATTTCAGTGAACTTTGACCTTTTTAGCAACTCAATTGTTCTAAAAATATGCTATAATTTTCACCCAAATATGGGTTCAAAATAGTTAAGACCAATATAATACTGACCTTTATACCCAGAAAATGATGAGGCCTTAATCCTGCATATCGTGGAAAACTGCATATATAAATCATAGATAATACAACATTATACATGATGCCAGATATAAATAAATTTACTGCAAAAGATACTATATTGACATTTCAAATACTACTTTTCATCAGCAGTGTTTTGGGCCTAAACTCAAATCTAAAATTTAAAGTACATTATTAAAAAAACAACAACAATATTTTCCACCAGCGAGACCATTTGGTTGATACAATGTATATTACATTTCAAAATACATTGAACTTTTTAGTCTTTCATTACATGGACAAGTCAAGTAATGATTACCAAATGTCTTTTATTTTAAATGTATATCACAGAAAATATAAATAACATCCAATATTCTTGTGATCATCTAATATTTCCCATTTTGAAAATGGGAAATATAAACAGTAATACAAAGCATTAAACTGTCAAATACAAAATGACTGAAGTTGAGATTTTTGTCAACTTAATTATACACTGAATTTCCAAGGTACTGAAATCCAGTGGGGACTTCATCCGTCAGATGACTTCCAGATTAATCAATGTTTAACTCATACACACAACCCCAAGTATTCTATTGCATATGTATCTGTCCAAATTACACACAACCCCGAGTATTCTAACTGTTTATGCAAATATGTATCTGTCCAAATTACACACAACCCTGAGTATTTTAACTGTTTATGCAAATATGTGTCTGTCCAAATTATACACAACCCTGAGTATTCTAACTGTTTATGCAAATATGTATCTGTCCAAATTACACACAACCCCGAGTATTCTAACTGTTTATGCAAATATGTATCTGTCCAAATTACACACAACCCTGAGTATTTTAACTGTTTATGCAAATATGTGTCTGTCCAAATTACACACAACCCTGAGTATTTTAACTGTTTATGCAAATATGTATCTGTCCAAATTACACACAACCCCGAGTATTCTAACTGTTTATGCAAATATGTATCTGTCCAAATTACACACAACCCCAAGTATTTTAACTGTTTATGCAAATATGTATCTGTCCAAATTACACACAACCCTGAGTATTTTAACTGTTTATGCAAATATGTATCTGTCCAAATTACACACAACCCTGAGTATTCTAACTGTTTATGCAAATATGTATCTGTCCAAATTGTGACGAAAATGATAAATGGTATGAATTACTAGTAATTCAAACTTAACCTAAAATTTTAATTTAGGAAAATATATGTAATCTTTTAAACTTAACTTTATTAATAGCAAATTTCACCCATAGGGGTCAAGCTATATATACATGTGCAATCACATACAAATCCTAAATAAAATCCATATGACATTAAGGTACACATACATAATATAAACATAGAATCTGAGAACATGTAACCGACGTGGACCTCATTTTGGCAATTCTAATGATTGCTTTATAAAGTCACAAACATAAAGCAACAGTTCAACTTGAGGATTAAGGACTATTTTTAATTTTTCAAATCGCAGTATATGATGTGAGAAGTAAGGATTATTTTGTTTTATTTTAGTAATAAGATTATATCTGATTAATTTGGCAATTAAAGAAAAGTTATATTCATCTTTAAAGCTCTCAGTTTTAACTACAAAAAGGTCACAAATATTACTCTTTTGCACAGAGGCACTGATGCAACCAATGTGTTGGACTCAAATATCCGCTTATACTATACGTATACTAGAGGGACAAAAGCCTTCGTTTGATCGGCATTTTGGACATATCCATGAGATTCAAATAAAGAGAATTTGACATAAACTTGGTCCACTGTAAATAAACAGCAGTGACAAAAAAGGCCATATTTGACAAATATCAGATTTACTGGCTGCATGCACATTCTAGATATAAACAAATAATATACCTAGAAACCATTTAAAAAAAATTATTATCGAAATAATTCACTTTTACTGAATTTCCAAATTCTTATTAATCAGTTTTATTAATATAAATGTTTGCTGTTCCATGTTTGTCTTATGATATCACATCAATCATTCTACATGTTACCATCAACTGAATCTCAAAAATCCACGAGTGGATGAAGTTTATTTTTTTCTTTCAAACTGCTTAAGTTATGACTTATAAATCCCTAATCGTGTATGGTATCATCACTTCCAGTACACAAGTTTAATTTGAACTGGCAACATCACTTTAAATAAATGGTTTGCTATAAACGGCTTGATAACCTATTCACTGGATCACCTTCAGAAAGAGTGTCTCTGAAGAAGTTCAGAATAGAATGCCATGAATCCTCACTGGCTTTAGCTTGATCCTCCATTCTGCCACCATAGTTTAAAACCATTTCTAAAATATATTTTAAGTCCAGACAATCCCCATTATCACAAATTTGTTCCAAACAAAATATTTTTAGATGACAGTGTGATTTTAAAAGTACATTTGTGTTTTTGTATGTTATATAAAGTGAAGTTTGGTTGCTAAGACGAATAATTCTCAATGACTAAAGAAATCCATTCATACAGATTTTAATTCTTGATAAAGTTAATTACTTGAACTGTTTATTTGGGTTGTGTTCCAACAACTACAAGGATATATATACTGTGCAGTCTAAATCTTATGGCAATTTTTTATTCCTTCAAACTTTATGTAAAATTAAATTGCTTTTTTCTTCAATATAATCTTTTGAAATAAGTGCTTAAATCCTTACTGAATTTCACATTCAGAAGGAATCTGAAAAAATGTACGCTAAAAATGTGGTGAAATAACCAATGATAATATAACCTGGAATCAAATATTTAAAAAAATGGGCACTTAGATGCACCAAAATAAATCCATGCTCATGATGTCATGAAAGAATTTCCTAAATCCAAGACCCCTTCCATGCTCCCCTTAAAAATCAAATGATTGTTCCCTTATGAGTTTCAGATTTCATGATTACATATATTTATTCTGAGTAAAAAAATCCTCTTCAATTAGACTCTTACCAAAGAATTTATGGTACGTTACATGACAGATTGGAATATACGGTGGTTCAATTAAATGCCCAGTACGAGGGTAACATTTTACAATCAAATTATGTTTTTTGTCTTCAGGGTAACAGGCATGCATCATCTGAGCATAATCGGACTTTAAACACTGGTCATCTTCTCCAGCTATATACAATATCTTAATATCCTTCCCCCAGGTCTAGAAAAATTTGAAGAAAAAAAAAATTTAGAACAAAAGATTTCATGTACAAATTGTCTATTACCAACTGTTTTTTTGTTGGAAACAAATAAATTAAAAACGTTTTTCTTACTTTGTAGTACATGTAATATTGCAGTAGCAGTTATAATCCGTTTCTCTTGTGACATATGGAAAACATAAAAGATGCTAGTCAGAAAATTTGCACATTGATTTCTATAGAAAACATTTTCTCCAAAGAACAGATAACTATGTATAAGGGAGACAACTCACTTATACCAAATATGGGGAATACTACATATTGTTGGTACATGTACTTATATACAAAAATCTGCATTTTGCTTGTTTTATTTCATAAATGTAAAAACTATATTGGATAATTAATGTAGTATTTCATATTTTAATATATTCTTTATGCTCTGTATTTCATGGGAATATTTTAAGTTTTTAAGATTTGGCCTATCAGTATTACTTTACCTTCAAGAATTTATCAGTTGAAAAAACATGATCAAAACAAGTCTTCATAGTGTATCCCTTTTCTGTTAATATCAAACTTGAAAAATCAAACCTATGAAAAAAAAACATATGATAAGAAACACACTACAGTTTCAAGAATTTACATTGCTCATTTCTATTTTAGGCTACCTGGACTACTGCAGATGATTCTTGGTTTTCAGTGCAATATGCCTTCTTAGTTTTTCCATAACTGATTATCAAATGTCGTGTTTACTGTATATCCTTTATAATCTTTGATGAATTTTAACACAAATGTTTTCAGGGATCAGACAGCACTTGTGAAAAGGTATGGCTGCTGGCCAGACAATGAATCCTAATGTTTATCACCTACATGCATACACATTTTTTAATGGTTTTGTCCTTTGATGCATTTAATCTGACATGAAGTGCCAACATATTCTCATTTAGTATTAAAAACAAGTAACTTCTTTAATTGTTAACTTATCCAAGACAATCTGTAAAATGAACAACAGAAGAAAATACACAGGTTTTTATTCAGTTAAAGAAGTGTTATAACCAACCGTTTATAAATATTTCTTCATTAATTGTTGACTTACTCTACACAATCTGTAAAAGGACCAACTGGAGAAAATGAACAAAAAGGAGTTCCATTTATATTCACAACTGATTTTACCTACAAAATTAAATATTGTTCAAAATGAGAAATTTTCAGTAAGTTTAATTAGAATATGGTGGTGAATTTAGATTTTTACGAACAAGATATGTTTATTTTCCAACTAAAAAAGGGCCCATATGGGGCAATACAAGAAAATGTTACAAAACAGACATACATTATTTAGAAAGCCAAAGCCCAAATTCGCTCATATTGGTAGAGAGAAACTAATGAATTTGTGGGGTACATAACTGTCATATATAGGTTACACTATATATGAAATGAGATTGTAAATATGGAATCTAATACCTGACTGACATATTTCATTATTTTAAAACCAGAAAATTAAAGAACCATAAATATTTTTTCCTATAACAACACAAATATAAATGACTAAAGAATAATTGAACAAACTGACATTATGGAAGTAAATTTCACTCCTGATTATACATGCTTTGCTCACTAATTCATACTTATCAATCATCATCATATCATAATAAAAATACCATGTGCTTAACTTTCAATAACATAATTTTTTTCTCAAAATAGTCCTTTTTTTTAAATGTCAAAAATTAATATAATCACATATAAATTGTATCTTCTTCTTCAACTTAGCTGACCAAAAATTTGCAATCTTAGGTTGACCAATTGATCTTATTGACATAGTCATAGTCAAATGGTTATTAAAGTAACAAATACTAGTATGAAACTTCCTCAAAATTACATGAATTTGAAACTCAAAGAATAATTGGTCAATTTTAACAAATATCTCCGCTCTATCATGTCTATGGGGCTTATATGAGCGTGATCTGACTTCTCAAAGCAAAAAAATTTAAGACGAATGGCCATTTAACATCAGAGAAATTTCAAACTATTTTTCAAGTCCTATACACCTTACAGAGTGGTTGGCAAACAGGAATATCATTGTCCATTCATCCACAAATCTTGTGTATGCAACTAGCTAGCCTCTCATATTTGGAGGATTTTGTTCATACTTGGTATCATGGTTGTACAGGATTCTTGAATGGTGAGGGGACTAGAGACTGCTTTGATCCTGGACCTGCTTTAGCATCAAGCAGCCCCTGTGAGACCCCTCACCATTATAAAATCCTGGCTTAATGGCCCCAGTTTAACAATTATAAATTTCTTATTACTTACTTGTGGGCACTCTAGACCCAACATCAAAGCTAGTTCTCCACCTTTGGAAACACCTACTATCCCTATACCATTTTTACTCACCAATGGATGAGAACTAAACCAATGAACAGTGTCCTAAAATTAAAATGTTTAAAAATGCCCATCATAGACGGGACGTATTATTGTATACCAATGTCTGTCCGTCCATCTCCGTCCGTCTGCAACACTTCGTACCATAACTCAAATTTGCTTCAATCAATTCTCATGACATTTTAACACAACTTTAGGATTGACAGAAGAAAGCTCCCTTTCGATTTTGACGATTTTCAATTTTGTCATTCTGGAGTTATTGGACTTAGATTGTCAAAAAAATGCAATTTTTCACATGTCGCGCTCTAACTCGTCAATATGCCTTGACTGATTTTCTTCAAACTTTAACACATTATTGCAAATGATGGTGATAGGGTCTGCATACTTTTTGATGAGTTATGGGACTTAGATTGCCCAAATATAAGCAATTTTTAATGAGTATAAAATTTCCTGCACTCACATAGATGATATTTAGTTTGTTGTTACAGTGTTATAATTTAGATATGTAAACCCATTGAAATAGTAACATGACACTTAATTTGCTAAAAAAAAATCAGTATTATCCTACGAGCGTATCATGCGCATAAGGCGCAGCAGTTTATTAGTGTTGTATTTATTAATACTATTGAGAAGAACTTGTAACAAAAACCATATTTGATAAACATCTTTTTTATTTCAATTCTATATGCCAGCTCTCTGAGGTTTATACACATGCAATTTGTCAGTCAATGGTTAAAATAGTAACTATGGTTTTTGTTCTCAGTCACATTTCTTTCTTTAACAGTTTACAGCAACATTTTGCAGTTTCTTGCAGCTGCAGTCATTTACACGTATGTTTGTTTAATATGGTATGCAGTTGACGAATAAGATTAGCAATTGGAAATAAGTGTCCTTAAGTATGAGACCAACCAAGGAGAAGATTAAGATGAGCAATTAGAGTGAAACAGAGCTTCAGTGTGAGACTGGCCACGGGAAAAAATAAGATAAACTAGGAGATGGAAAGTATGTTTCATTGAGAGACTGGCAACCTTGGAGAAACGCTACTGTGTTACACAAATATGTCTCCAGGATTGTTTTGAATCAAAATGATTTAGTTAATGGTGAATTAGAATAACGATCACCGTCATTAAATTTAGGTTGGTTTCTTTCTACAATAAAGTTGAAAATGGTTATCTCAACTTATTTTTGACAGATACTTCAATATGAGAAAACTAGAAGTTAACTGTTAAAATGAGCATAATGCAGGTATCAGCTCCCATTTCGTAAAAAAAAAAATCATAGAATACAATTCTTATAACTGTTAACTGTAAATCAAAGTTACCTTCAAATAATCAAAATCTAGATCTATAAAACTAGCAGGCAAGTCTTCAAAATTAAAATAAGGTAGTGCATATGTGATAAACCCTCTTGAGGCAAGAAGCGAGGCACGAAATTCTATTTTTCCACCAGCTGATCCAAACATATCAATGACACCAAGGAATGGTCCTTTACCTATAGTAATTGAAGACACGAATAAAAGTATTTAGAAGTACATAGTTTTATTTTCAACAACATGCAAAGTAATGCTTCATGGTGTGAACCTCTCTCTGAAATACCTCAGTGGTGATTAACTTGAACTTCCAAATATCCAAAAAAATCAATTAAAGAAATTCAAATGTGTTACAAGCTCATAGTAGTATGCTATAAGTTTTGGCCAGAAAAGATACCGTAATTTGTAGTGTATATGTCGGTACTTTTTTCCTCTGAAGCGCTGGGCTTGATCTATGCACCGCATCGACCCATCTAAGTACTTTTTTTAATTCTCATAAACCACAACTCGCCCTCTATAGTTACTATTAACAAGAGTGGACACACTAAATGTCGCGCCTGAGTATGCACATGGACACAGAATGATTATCTGATGCCCAACATTGCAACTCAAAGGAAAATGCCTTAAAAGAAATAGTAATGGTCAGGCTATAATTTATCTGAAAAATCTCATGCATGTCATTCAAGCCTAAAACTGTGTCCAAGGCGAGCTGACAGGTCTCAGACTGGTTTGTACCCACCAAAAATGGTGGGTCTATATAATACATTCATAACATTTGTTGAGGAATGGACTTATTTGTAAATATGGGAAAAGAGTCACTCAAACCTAACATTGAGGTCAATTTGGATATAGGTATTGCAGCTACAGAAAAATGGACTTAATCATGAAAGTGTGACTCAAGTCTGAAATTCAAGTCAAAGGTCTCAGACACCCATGTATCAATCAAGGACTATCTATTGCTGAAAAATGGATATAAACAAATCAGTCAAGCATGAAATAGAGGTCAAAGGTAAGGTGTCAGATGTTAAAGTGGTAATACTGTGGGTCTAGTTACAAATGTAGTACAGTTGCTGACGAATAGACTAAATCATGAAAATGTATATTAAGTCACTCAAGCATGAAATTCAGGTCAAGTTCAGCTGACAGCTGTTAGACTGACATGTAGCCACTAAGAACAATTTACAGACCAAATATGATGTGCCTAGTTAAGACAGTAACTGTTGCTGAGAAATGGACTTAATCTAAAAAAAGTAAGACAAGTCAATCAAGCATGAAATTGAGGTCAAGGTCCTGAGACAGGTGTCGGACTGGCATGTACCCACTAAGATCTATCTATTGACCATATATGGTTGGCTTGGGTATTATAGTTATTAAGAAATGGACTTAATCATGAAAATGTGACACAGGTCACTCATTCATGAAATTGAGGTCAAGGTCAAAAGGCAGGTGTCATACTGACATGTACCCACTAAGAACGATCTATTGATCAAATATGGTGGGTCTAGGAAAGTTGCTGAGAAATGGGCCTAATCTCGAAAATGTGACAGCCACTCAAGCATGAAATTTAGGTCAAAGTCAGGTGTTAGACTTCCATGTACCCACTAAGAATTATCTATAGACCAAACACGGTGGGTCTATGTATTACAGCTGCTGAAGAATGAACTAAATCAAGAAACTTGGTTGAAAGTCACTCAACCATGGAATTGAGGTCAAGGTCAGACTGGCATGTTCCCACAAAGAACTATCAATAGACCAAATACTTTGGGTCTAGGTATTATAGTTGCTGAGAAATGGACTTAACCACGAAAATGTGACAAAGTCACTCAAGCATGAAATTGAGGTCAAGGTCCCAATCCAGTTGTCAGACTGGCATGTACCAACTAAGAACTATCTATACACCAAATATGGTTTGCCTAGGTATTACAGTTGCTGAGAAATGGATTTAACCACGAAACTTAGATGCAGATTTTACATTCATGTTTATGGAGTCAATGAACCATGAAAATGAGGTCAAGGTCACATGAAAAGTACACTGCGGCAAACCTTATATGATAAGCTATTTAGTGGACCATAAATCTTAATTGTAGGTATTATATGTAAAAAGTTATTAAAGTTTTTTTTAAAAAATAAGGCCCGGCCACCGCCGCCGCCACGTGAAAGTGTACCTATATCTCGCATTTGCGACTTTTCTTCGAAGACGAGACAATAAAACAATTTAAAAACTGCTTCAACAGGTACACCGCATCGACCTATAGTCCAAAAATTATGGTAATTCGGTAAAAATTGGTCATTCCACCTATAGTCTGAAAATTACAGGGGGATATATATATAAATAGAGTTCTTAATATAATCACCTGCAGGCACAAATAAAGTTCCTCTTAGTTTTCCAAATCTTATTTCTTCTCTTTTTACTGTTTTATGAAGAAACCACCTTCTAATTTCCTTCGAGATCAATAGTTTTAATGTTGAACTGTGACAGTCATTCCATGTATGGTGCCCCTCAAAAACATTCAAGAGTATAATCTCTGGTGTTGTTACATCTCGTTTCATGTATCGCTGTCCCATTTTTTGATCTGGATCTGGTATCATACTCCAAAATAATCCCATTGCATCTGTACCTGTTGTTAAAATAAAAATAATGCTATACAATCAAACCTGCTTTAAAAGCCACCTCTATAAAGCAAATAACTGTCTATAAAAAGCACAGTGAAAAAATCCAATTCATAAACAAGAATGTAAAATTTACCTCTGTATAGAGAGCACCTCCTCTAAAGGGTACTTTTTTCTGGTCCCTAAATTAGGTGCCCCTTATAGACAAGTTTGAAATTAATGAATCTTGCAAAAAACATAATTTCAACCAATTCAAACATGATCTGTACCAAAGTTAATGTTTAATATCACATTCAATTAAACCTTGCCAAATCAATAAAATTCAGGATAATAAATAATATGCTTAAATAAAAAACAATAAAAGAACAGCTTCCAATGTCCCCCGCCACGTGGCAATAACTCCAACAACAAAATAATGGTACCACACTGAAATTCAAACTTGACCGAGATAATACTAAATCACAACTATGATACATGTATAATTTTATAAAAATTCATTTAGAAATGTAAGCGTGAGAGCGCTTACAATGTTGGACAGACGCACAGCATTTCTATGTCCCCACACTAGGTTGCGGCAAGGGGGCAAAAATAAACCAAGTAAACCATTCCAGTATTGTAACATATGAATAATCTTAACAGCAATGTGTTCATTTCAAAACATACAGAGGAAAGTCGAAACATACAACCTAATTAAATTTTTTCATGTTTAATTGTGATATCTCCTGTCAAAAACAGAATTAAAAGTTTAAAGGGGTTAATTTCGCACAGCATTTTTTGGCAATTTTTAGTTCCCTTGTTACCGTGCTGATAGGTCGCTTTTGATCCATCACAGGTGCCTAACACAGTATCCGAAATCAGGGGAGGTACTAACTGTTTAACCGGAAAGTGGTATTTATGAAATAAAGTGATCTAAATAAACTTTAATTTGCATACGTCAAAGTTAACATTTATTATTTTTAATAAATAAATTATTTGTTATTAGAAATAAATGAATTTTGAACACACGTGTCAGATTTGCCTCACATACACACATGTTAGATTTGCCTCACCTACACACATTAGATTTGCCTCACCTACACACATGTTAGATTTGCCTCACCTGTGTAAGTTCCTGTGAGGGATCTTTGTTTGTCAATTTCTACATTTCCATTAGAATCCGATGTAAAGCATGCCGAGGCCGAAAACTTAGATTTTCCTTCTGTTACTGATGACTTTACCGTTATATTTTGCCATGGTTTCAAACCTGAGATTTTTATGGATACCTTATCGTCAACAAGGGATTCGTCTGGTTTTACTGTTATTTCCATTAAACCACGATGTTGATGCTGAATACACCTGCGGCTATACAAAAAATATTTGGTAAACACCCCCCAGAACATCAATATCAAAGTCCTAAATATTGACCTCATGTTACGGAAACTTAAAACGTAATTCGGGTTAAAGATGATAATTTCCCGGCAAATGATACTTTATGCAGATCATAGTTTTTTGTGAACAATATAATAACGTCATAAACGAATCAATGTAACCAATTGAAATTAATTGCTTGCATGAGAACATTAGCAATTGAAACATTTAAAATTATTAATAAGGATAACCCTGTATTTTTACAAGATCTTCAAGGACGTATAACTAACATACGTCCTTGAAGATCTTGTAGCCACTGAAAATAACTCTTATAACTTCAGCTATACGAACACAGCAGAAATACCCTGAGTTAAAACCACCAGGTATGGCCTTAAATTGTTTAGATATTCAGTCCCTAAGATTTGGAACAGTCTGCCACACGAACTTCAATCCAATAACCAGTTCAATGCCATTATTATTACGTGGACAGGACCTTCGTGTTCATGTATTATCTGTAAATCTTGGGTGCCGTGAATATCTATATGGAATTTGTCTTGTTTTTTGTCATTCCTCTTGCCTGCTTTTATATTCAAATGTCTTGCTGTTTTAAATATATTTACTTGTGTCTTATGTCTACTATATATAAGTCGGTATAAAAGCTCATGAGAGCTTATGTTTATTGTTAAATGTTTTTTAACCCGACTCTAAAGAAAAATTACTTTACTTTACTTTACCGAAAAGTAAAAAACAACGAACAACGCGAACTCCTATAAAATCCAGCAGTGAACTCAGGTGCTCCGGAGGGGTAAGCAGTTCGGGCTCCGTCTACGACACCCGTCGTAAAGTTCAACAAAGTTAATCCTGTTGCAGTCACAAATCGGTGGAGGTACTTGAAATGTTACGACAGTGGGAATAGTGTAACGGTCAATCAATTCGTGATGACGACCATAAAATCCTATGTGATGACATCAACTTATCCCTGACAAAACCATGGTTAAGAAGCTTTTGTGACAGCAGTAATCTTCTTTGTCGAAAGTCAGGGTAACTCACGCATGCTCTTGAATATTGGATAAGCTGAGAAACGTAGACGCCATATGCAGGTATATTGCTACTCAAGAAGGGAAATTTAAATCATTTCGTCTGTTTCGGTGTCTGCTTCTGGCTTTCGAATATATTTCATGCATTTTATTGCTTATACACCAATTCCCCTATATGAGGCGCCGTTTTACTATTTATTCCCTATTTTTGACATCAAAAAAGATTTTTTTATATAAAAAATTGTGATTTTTTGATATCAGTAAATCAAATTCTTGATATTATAAAATAATGAATGTTTTCTGATATATAAAAAATCATTTTTGATATCAGGAAATCAAATTCTTGATATTATAAAATAATGAATGTTTTCTGATATATAAAAAATCATTTTTGATATCAGAAAATATTCTTTATTTTGTTTTATATCGAGAGATTCTGATATCAAGAGATCGATTTCCTGATATCAAAAAATGATTTTTTATATCAAAAATTCGAATTCCTGATATCAAAAAATCAATCTTTTTGGCTGTATGTTTGAGTTTTGGCTGTATGTTTGAGTTTTAAGGAAATAAAGATTGACTTAAAACGTTTTTGATATCGAGAAATATGTTTCATTTTTTTATATCAGAAAATGAGTGAAAAATTAATGATGGCTCCCTTACTTGCACAATATTTAAGACATGTCCATTACCAATCCAAACTTTATTATTAACAGACTGTAGAACTATTTAACAATCATAAAAAAAACAAGTCTTAAAGTGTAGGAATTTAGTTGATATGCCTCAAATAATTAATTGGCCCTTTTGCAACTTTTATACCGCCTGATTGGCAAAAACAAAATTCTAAAAAACTAATTCCACTAGTTCGCACTAGTATTTAAGGTGATAGGCTATTATTCCGAATCCGTCAACACCACGTGATATTAAAACAGTTACATCCTTTAGAACTCATGGTTTTGTATCCAAGTTCGTTCCTACAAACTCCTGACATCACACATCCAGAATTCTCAAAAAGATTAAAAAAACTTGAATTACAACTAAACAATGCTGAGAAATCTAAGTGCTTCAATGAACTTGATTTTCAAATAAGTGCAACTGAAATTTCATCAGCAATAAGTAAATTAAAAAATGATAAGGCACCTTGACTAGATGCTGTTACAAATAATATGTTAAAATGTAGCCAGACATTTCTTCTTAATTGTTTGGTTAAACTCTTTAATTCTTGCATACCAAATGAAATATACTCTGAATCCTGGGCTGAGGGGTATATAAAACTTCTGCATAAAGGGGGTAGTACTGAGGATCCCAACAATTATAGAGGGATAACCATTACTAGCTGTATTGGAAAGTTATTCAACAGTGTTCTTAACTTAAGGTTAGACAAATTTTTAATGAAACACAACCTGATAGATGATTGTCAGATTGGGTTCACAAAAAAAAGCTAGAACATCTGATCATATCTTTATATTAAAAATATTGTTCAAATAAAGATGGTAGAGTGTATGCCTGCTTTGTTGATCTAAGAAAAGCTTTCGACACTGTTATTCACACTGGGCTAAAACTAAAACTTTTAGAGAATGGGGTTGGCTCAAAATTTTATAATGTCATCAAACAAATGTATTCTATCAGCAAATCCTGTGTAAATATAGATAATGGAATGCATACAGATACAGTAATATTAAATAAATGCTCAATTCACTGTTTAATGTATGCAGATGACATAGTGTTGGTATCTTCATCAACAAAAGTACTTCAAGATAAACTAAATATATTAGAAAAAATACTGCAATGATTGGTGTTTAACTGTTACTTTAACCAAAACAAAAGTTCTTATTTTCAACAAGGCAGGCAGGCATCTAAAACATAATTTTATATATGAAAATAAACAACTTGAATGTGTATCTAGATGTAAATACTTAGATATCACTTTTTGTTCATCTGGATCTTTTTCTTATGTTCAGAATGAACTCTACCAAAAGGGGTTGAAAGCTTATTTTAAGCTCTGTAAAGATTTTGTTGCACATGGATCCTCTCCAAAGGCGTCACTTTATGTTTTTGATCACACAATTTTGCCTATAATAAGTTATGGATGTGGAATTTGGGGCTTTTTCAATGCAAACTCTAGCAGATTAAAACGTAAACCAGAGATGCATATTGAAGAAATATTCAAAGGAATTCAATGTGAAAAACTTCATATAAAATTTTGTAAATATATCTTGGGAACTCAAAAGAAAAGTACAAATTTTGCTGTTTTATCAGAACTGGGAAGATTCCCATTGCATTTTATTATTGTAAGATCAATGTTGAAATACTGGCACCGTTTACATAATCTAGATGATGAATTTCTAGTTCTGAAAGATGCATATTTGACTTCAGAACATTTGCATAAGAATCAACAACCTTCATGGTATGGCTCTGTTGAAGTATTGAAAAAAGCATTGTTTAATTGTAACAATGACATATTAGTTAAATCCAAAAGTGGCTTTAAGACATTCTGTAATAAAGTTACAAAAAACACTATATTGAAAATTGGCATATTCAGAAAAAAACAATTTTTTAAGTGGAAAATTTTGCACATATCTAAAATTTAAAGTTAATTTTGGTATGGAAAAGCATCTTATGATCATAAAAAATTTTGAGCAGAGAAGGAGATTCACAAGGTTCAGACTATCAGCACACCATTTAAGAATAGAAGCGGCGAGGTTTCAAGGCACTCCCAGACATGATAGAATTTGTCTTCAATGTTCATCTGATGAGGTTGAGGATGAAAATCATTTTTTATTTAAATGTCAAAAATATAATGATGATAGAACTGAATAAATGAAAATAGTATTACATCTTTGTCCAAAAGTCAGTGATTTAAATAACACTGAAAAATTAATTTGGCTTATGAATAATGAGAACTTTGAGATATTGAATGGCATTTGTACTTTCATAAATAAACATAGTTGTCCTCATTAGAGATGGTCACTTCACTTGCATTTAGCTTATTTCATCTCCTCATACTGGCGTGTTTTCATATGTATATATATAATTTCAATTGTCTAAAGCGAGATTGACAGATAATTATTTAAGTCATTAAAAAAGATAGAATATACATAAATTATATTATATAACAACACTAGAACCTTTACCTTGGTGACTTCTGCACAGGTGAGATTATGACTCTCTACTGTGCTTTAGCCACGAGGAGGTTCACTAAAGTGAATTGTTTAATGCTATATAATGCTCAAACACTGGAACCTTTAGTACTTACCCTTTGTGACTTCTGCACAGAACAGACAATTGACTTTCGGCTGTGCTTTAAGCACGAGGAGGTCCACTATGGTGTTTATATTTTATAGAACTATAGACGTGCACAGACAATTTATACACTGAACCGCAAAAGAAACGTCGCACAAAATGACATGTTCACATACATTTATTTCAAAGTGACATTTATATATTTTAAATTAATTTTTACAAAATTTAATGAATGATTTACAGTCTTTTGGTTACAATGTTCACAAAAACGTCACAATTGTCGCAACGTCACATGTTTTCAATGCTGTGCTCCCACGTCCGTTAATAACGTGTATGTCCTCCACCGGCACCAATTACTGCGGCACATCTTCGGTACATGGAGTTGATGAGCCGATTAATAAACGCCATCGGAATACGTGCCCATACTCTCTGAAACGCTTGTGAAAGTTCAGCTGCAGTTGTCGGACTTGGCTGCTCATTATTCAACCGTCTTTGAACTTCGTCCCATAAATGTTCAATAGTGTTTAAATCTGGACTCAAAGCCGGCCAATCCATAACATTAATGTTATTCTGCTGTAGGAAGTCTCTTGTGGCTCTTGCGGTATGCGCACGTGCATTGTCCTGTTGGAAAGTCTTGTTTTGATGACGTGCGAAATGGGGCTGAACATGGGGTGTCAAGACTTGGTCGATGTAACGGGCAGCTGTTACGCCATTTCCTCTGCCTGGGCCAAGGTTCTGAAAGATGACTGGACCAAGTTTTAACGTTAAGGCCGATTCCACCCCATACCATGATGCTAGGTCCTCCCCACGCGTCTGTTTCCAGAATGCAGCTGTCTTCGTAACGTTCCCCGCGTCTTCTCCACACTCTGGTTCTGCCATCGGCTGTTGAAATGCAGTAACGGCTTTCGTCAGAGAAGATGATATTACGCCATTGTCGATTTCGCCAATTCTGTCGCTGAGTGGCCCACTGAAGACGAGCTTGACGGTGTCGAGGAGTAAGAATAGGTCCTCTTGCTGGACGGCGACATCTCATGTTTCTAGCAGCTAATCGCCGACGAACCGTATCATCACTTATGGGTCGTCCATGTGTTCCAACAGTGTTTCTGGCAGTTTCGGCAGCTGGGGTGAACCGATTCATCAAATGGTGACGAACAATGCCTCTATTCTGTCTAGGGGTAGTGACTTGGGGTCTACCACTCCGTGGATGGTCATTTGTGCTGTTTGTTGCATTGTACCGTGTCCGTAGACGTTCAATTGTTCGAACAGCACAGTTGAAGTCGTTGGCAATAACTCTGGCAGATTGCCCAGCATCCAATCGACCAATGGCCTGTTCTCTCTGTTGTGGAGTCAGACGTGGCATAGCTTCTGTGTCAACATGATACTAACACTCTTTAATTTTCTCCGGCCTTTTATACCCATAAAGGAGCATGAATTTCACGAACATTTAAGATTTAAGAAAAATTACCGCCAAGTGTGTCCCACGAGCGGTTTTAGGTACGGTCGCTCTACGATATCAACTGAAAATTATTCAACCGAAAATTTAATTCACAGGTAATTTAATCTTACCTGGTGATGTAATCGTAATACTGATTATATAAAAATCATTAATTAATATTTATTTTGAATTTTGCTAACATTTTGAAAAAGCGACGTTTCTTTTGCGGTTCAGTATATGTAATATATGTGAAAACAGAAGGTCCTTTTGCATCGGCCCTTGGTCTCTTCTTCTGCTGAACAATCTGTAAAGCTTGCTCATCTGGATAAGGGACGAGGTGGACAAATTATTTATATTTTCTTTACCTTCTTTTTAAACACGCCCGTGTGGGAAGAATCACACATATATATTCTGTTATTCATCAGTATTATTGTTTAAAAAAGAAGTTCTATCTGTATTTATGTATCTAATCAATGTGTTGTATTGTGTTGTCATTATATATGTCTCTTAAATGGGGCCCTTAATTGGTAATAAAAAACTTGAACTTGAACTATTTTACGGGTCGAAAGTGAACGATTTTCATTGGTTACTTTTCTAGGTCAAAAGAGAAACAATTTTCGTCATGGGTAGAATTTTCTAGGTCACACACCAGGCGGCGATATGTTCGACGCGCAAAATATGAATGTGTGATGACTCAGGGATTTGTAGGAACGAACGTGGATACAAAACCCTGACTTGGGAAGATGTTAGAACTGAGGAGAGAGGATTATCATAACAATTAACTGTTTATATATAGATAGATCTTCTTTATTGTCACATTTTTATAAAAAAAATTAGTGTGTGTGTTATGTTGTATTTTGTGTGCTTATATCCCTAATGGGATTGTATTTTGCATAAATAAAGTTAATTATCTATAATACTAAATTTACGAATTAGCCGTATAGGCGGCAAAACGCGTGGTTCAAAATAAACGATGTATGGTTCAGATTATAAAGGTTATTATCGGATTTGACAATCTGCATTTATAAATTTCAACTGCAGTTTTGTTTATGTGCAAATGGAATTTGTTTGCACTTTTCCTATATGAATTCTCCCAACATATCCCTTAGAAGGTTCTCGAATGCATCATTTTAACACATTGATTTAAATAAACAAGTATGCACATATGTTAAATGTATTTCTGTTTGAAATTACGGAAGAAGAATAAAACTAATTAAAAACATTCTCCTTCGAATGGGATGTTTCCGCTTCATGTATTCAGGATTGTTTTTTCTACAATAACGCAATTTCTCTGTAAAGGCTATGAACTTTCAAGATTATATGAAGAAGTAAGGTAAAGTTCAGAGGAATTCCTAACTTAGTTGTTGTTTTTTTTTTTTTTTTTGGATTGCTCGGATGTTTACATTGCACAAAGTGATTAAACCAACAATTATCTATTTTTACATTATTTGTCATGTGACCTGTCTAAATATATCTCTACCATACAATTCCCTGTAAGCCCTAGATAAAACTATTTTTAACAAATGGTCATCTTTATCATTAATGACGAAATTTATCTCGGACATCTTTGATAAATATAAACGTGGACAGCACACGCATCCACACATTAAAAATGCTTTGATCGTCTGATTATTGGATATATTTGTGAAATTAAGCATCGCATGCCCTGCCCATGATGACAATGGAACAACTGGAACAATTATTTTCCAAACATATGCTCTACCTAACTCATGGCATCTTTTGAAAAATTCATCCGTCACTAAGGAAATGGTTACATCTACAATGTCATTTTCATATTTATTCTGAAGGAAAAATGTAATGCATTATGAAATGTGTATTTAATGAAAGCTTTTCATCAAGTTCCAGTTCAGAATTAATTGTAACAATAAAAATATTGACAATTTATGTGGTTGTGTTTTTGTCATAGATTTTGACTTTGATGGAACCTTAAGGTCCATTTTTGGTAATTCTACGTGGCATACAGTCTACTTCATCAGTGGATACATCTTCGGTAGTAACGAACAGCCATATGACAATTGGGTCACGTTGACCCACATTTCACGCTTCATTGACTTTGGTTAAAGTTTGCATTAACATCCATTTCTGGAATACTACAGCATCTATAGACATGAAACTATCAGTTGATACCACCTACTTGACAGGAAAGTTTATGGAAAGCCTGCTACAACATCCATATTGAATCACTGTTCCATGAATGCCATGGCCGCAACAACTTTTTATAGTCAACATGGCCACCACAAAAAAAAAAAAAAAAAAAAAATGCTTATTTTCCCGCGCTCGCGCGGGTTCAATGTCTTGTAGCAAGATATATTTCCTGACAAGGGGAAATCCAGAATATTACCTGCAAAATACAGACAGAATATTGCTTAAAACGACAGTATGTATACAGTAATTAAGTTATAAGAAATAATCAAGTTTTAGTCACGTTTATTTAATATATACTCTCATGATTTTTTCTCAATGAAAGTTTGCCGTTGTAAAACAAACAGATTCCTTGGATCTACTGGTGAATTGTTCGAGACATTATCATCAGTTTTGGATCTTTGTTCTGTTTTTGGTATCTCCTTTTCACTTTTTGGTATACTATTGTCTTTCATATCTTGTTTTATGCTTGTCATGTCTTGTTTCTGGTCTTCCTCTTTTTGCAATACATTAATTTCCCCCTTTTTCTGAAGATCTGTATCGTTCATTTTATTATCTTCTTTTGCTTGGTTCAGGTCTGGAATCCAGATATTTTTGTTCGTGTCACTTATTTTGATGTCTTGTTGTTCATATTTGGCTTTAACCCGTGACGTTTCTTTATAATTTTCTGTTGTATTTTTATTTTCACCTGTTTCTTTTGTATTTTTATTATCAAGAGTTTTATCTATCGAGTTTTTTCCCACTGCTGACTCGGTAGATTCTAACACTGAGGTAAACACTAAGTCGTCTACATTTGTACCTTCTGTGGTTGTCATGTTTGGCATAGTTTTAGCCCTTTCCATATTTTCATTGAAATTTTCTATCTTTTTATCTTCTGAAGTATTGTCACTTGGCGTCTGATTTTTTATCACTTTTTTCTTCATTGTCATAACTTTGCCATATTTTATGGTTAAGTTTTGTCTTGATGTTTTTAATTCGTTTGCTATGAAGGCAAAGTTCTCATCAACACAGGTACTCTAAAAACAAGACAGAATATTTGCTAAATTTATTATTTGCATGATCTACGTTGGTTATGGTGTTAATGTACACGAGAAGTTAACCTGGGTCCTTCTAGAATACAATAAATAGGATGTCTGAGTGACAGCAAACTGGATTTTAATTGATCACTATCTGGAGCCGCTTCCCGTCCGCCCTACATCACCAAAGTAATAAAAAGGAATTAACAAAAAACACGCGGATGACAGTTGTTCGTCATTTTCATCTTCAAAATCTTTCTTTTGAATTGAAAACTAATTTAAGCAATGGCTCAAAATGTTTAAAAATACGTTTTAGCCCTTTCCATATTTTCAGTTTATTTTTGACAAGGAATGAAATTATTCTTATTTAAACCTCATGTTTAATAGCAAGGTTTGTAAATATACAATTTCTTCTATCAATCTATTCAATTTCGTATTGTACAAAATTATTAGAATAGAGAATGGAAAGGGGGAATGTGTCTCAGAGACAACAACCCGACCAAAGAGTAGAATATTCCAAAGGTGGAGGTACGTGTATATAAGAAATACATACCCCTAAATCAAGTAGCTCCAGGGCAACTACATTATCGGGGTTAAGCAGTACAGTCAGTAGTGCCAATGCTCCTGCCTGGGTGAAATGATTATCGCCAAGCTGAAAGACAACATAACCCCCTTTCATTTAATCTACAATGATTGAAAGTCTAATCTTGACAATGTCTTTGTTAGGTAAAATATTAAACAAGAAAAGCTCGGCATAAGAAATAAAGAGACTGCTCACTCTTCCGGAGGACCTGATTCTACCTCCGGTTTTTTGATGGGGTCCATGTTGTTCACATATGTTTTTAGTTTTTAATTGTAGTGCATGTATTGTTTTGGTCTTGTCTTCGTTGTTCTCCGGAGTTTGTCAGTTGTTACGATTTTTCCCTCCTTCGATTTCTTGACTTTACATAAAACATGTTTAAACTGTTAAACTAATACCTCTAGGGTGAAATACAAAACGCTTTGCAGCACAAATTCATCTAAAAACAGAAAATGGTTAAATCAGTTCCTGCTCCGTAAACTGCACCCGTAGAAGGTTTTCAAACGGTTCTGAAATTTTACAGTACATTAGGATTGTTATTTACGTCGTTTGTTCCTCAAACTTAAACTTATCCGTAATCGACACAGCTTTTTCACTCAACATGTAGTATTCTTATATTCAGAACATACACTTATAGTAAGAAGGTACTTCCACGTACTGTTGGTATAGATTTCTCTTGTCCAGTGACGATAGAAGTGCAAGTAAACAAACAGAAATACCTTTAACACTCTTAACGAATCATTAGTTTCCATTTTTGAAGCGATATTAATGACATCAGCATCATTCAGTCTGTTATGTCTCATATCAACTTCCTGTAAGGTTCTGTTCTTTTTCAAAACATTCGCCATAACGGCAGCTCCTTCAGCTGCGAAACCATTAAAGCTAATATCTAACACCCTCAAGCCATAATTTTTCTGCAAAAATAACAACTAAGTATTTTTTATGTAATCTTTTTACTTCAAAAATCTTTGAAATAACTAGTTCGAAACACAATTTTTTGTCAATGATCAGGCTTGATCTGATATAATGATCATTCCTGCTTTGATAAAATCATTCTTCTTTTTAATTAAACTGTCCAGTTATGTGACTGTCAACCGATGTTGTCTTATTGAAACATACCCCGTAAAACCTTTTCCTTCTAACAAAGATCAATTATATTTTATTCACATATATACCTTCACTCCAGCTAGTAAATCCATAGCACCTTTTCTCCTTAGATGATTCCAACTAATGTTAAAAGTTTCTAAATTTTCTGTATCCGCTATTAAAAAAATATGAAGGTTAAACACGTCAAAGCAAAATAAAGATATTAAAAACAGAAATTCTTAACAAGATTGACTGTTATTAGGTATGATATATTAAAGAAAAATAAAAAAGCCCAAATGTAAACTAAGCTTTGCCAAACTAACTTTTTGTACAAACTACAAGAGAACTTACACAGAACCAACTATAGAATCAGCTACAAGACAATTTACACAGAACCAACTACAAGAGAACTTACACAGAACCAATTACAAGAGAACTTACACAGAACCAACTACAAGAGAACTTACACAGAACCAATTACAAGAGAACTTACACAGAACCAACTAGAAAAGAACTTACCCAGAACCAACTACAAGAGAACTTAAAAAGAACCAACTATAAGAGAACTTACACAGAACATATCGGAACTGCAATCCAGCTGTTTCGGCAAATCCGTTGTGAGAGAAGTCCACATGCTTTAGTCTTTGATTCTCCTACAAATTACCATACAGATACGTGTATAAACTTAATCAGCTTAAGCACTAAACTAAAGTAACTATGAAGTGTAAAATACATATCGTGTCTTTCTTAACATTAAAGTGATATGCACGAGTGGGTTTTATCCAAGTCAAGCGGCTTACACAAAATGATATGGTCTATTTGAAATATCGTGAAAAAGCAGCTTCATTGACAGGGTATATATGCATCACCCCTAACTCAGGACAAAACTAGTTTATAACATATTGTTTGTTGCATCCACTACTATACATGTATTACCAGTAGGATTTTTTACTTAATATATATGTTACAGGTAATAGGTCAGTTTTTGTTCATTTAGAGATATATCAATATCACGAAAATATTAAACTTGTACCTTCATAACTTGAGCAAACATAATAGAATCTTCATCTTTAAATCCATTCCCTGGTATAAACAAATGTAATGTTCTTCAATAAATAATAACAAACGCAAAAATGAAAGAAAATAAAAACAAAAAATATCCTTCATTTTGCCGTGCACTAACCAAAACTGTTGGTGAAATTCAAACTGTTCAGAATTTGAAACCTGTTACCTCTTCAAATCTTAAATTAACCAAGAGAGCATAATTTTTAAAACATTTTTAGTAATTGGGATTTTATACAAAAGTAACCCATATTTTTGATTATATATATACTAAGATTTAAAGGATTAGTAATATCAATCATCAGAATTTGCACAAAAAAAAACAGTAAAATCTTTACCCGATACAGAAAGAGTCTGTAAAGCTGGGTGCTCATGGAGAAATTCTTTTAACGCAGCTGCCCCCTCGGTTTGTAGCTTGTTTTCTGACAAATTCTGTGAAAACATTGGAGTAAATGCATTGCCTTTGATAATAAAATTATGTTACTTTAGAATAGAAACTCAATACATTGTGTAATCATGAACAACTGATATTTAATTAAACGAAATAGAAACTGATTTATACATTTTAGCAGGAGATGTAGACTTACACTATAAAGGTTTTAGTTTTCCAATATATTGATCAGATTTAATTTACAATACATTTCCTATGTATTTTTCTATTTTACTCACGGTTAAATACGGATTACGGAATAGGAAATTCCTAACGAAGGCGTCCTACATTGAGATCATATTCCAAGGTAAATTCATCAAACTCAAATACCAAAACCAGACCCAAAATGGCAGAACCAAAAATCATCGAAGGAAAGGCGTATGCACGAGGGAGCTACTTATTAGTTTCCAAATATGTTTTAACAGTAGAATTTTTTGTATAGCTTGTAATAACCTAGGAGAGTCAAATCCCCCACCAGAAGAATCAACTCATTAGAGTGAACAAGTCGTCTTATCGAAATATTTATACAATCGTGTATCTTTCAGTATTTTTTTTAAGAAGCTCAGTGCAATAAATAACGTTTTCCCAAACACAAGAATGTGGCGTGGTAATACTTTGATTTTGTGTTATTTACATGTATTTGGGGGCTTTAAAAATAATCAACGAAACATAATAACAGTAACGAGACAAAGACAAGTTTAGGCAAAATGTTACTAACAACTTTGATACAACCACTTTCATGCCTTCGATTTTTAGACTTTGATTCCAAGCCTTGATTATCAGTTTAATAATGAATACATAATGTCTGTATTTCGATCTTCTATATATATATATATGGAATCCCGCTACATTCTCGGGAAGGGTACAATTATGTGTTAGTTATCCTCATCTCAATTCTGACTTTCTATCTTGTTTTACATGAAGCAGTCGCATATAAATATAGTTGAGAACTAATTGTGTATATACGTGTATATATTTGTAGTAACTAAAACACTTTCTGTTCCCTTTAGAACACCCGTCTTGTGATCCAACAAAGTCAATCCGCATGGTAGTAGTTAGTGGAGGAACATGATGTTTTGCTACAGCGGAGAAGCCCAACATCATTTTTGATATTGGTACATTGTAACAAACAAACAATTCATGATGACAACCATAAATTCCAGTAGTGATGACAAAAATAAAAAAAAAATTTATACAAGTTTTCAAAGATCCTATCTTGATTTTAGGTATTATAATCATTCTTTTTTTTTAGGGGGGAGGTTTAAGAATTTGAATCTGACTGAGATTATTGTTAGATTACAGTTTTACACTATAGCTCTGAAGGCCTGTAAACGTACGATCACTGGATTTTAGTATAATCCATCTCTATTCTTCATACTGTTCGGCATTATTTTGCATATTCTTAACGTTCATTTTCTATCAAAAAAAAAACAAACAAACAAACAAACAAACAAACCAAATTTCATAGCGGTAACCTGAAATTATATTGTTTTAACATTATTGGCAGAGTTATTAATTTTATTATTATTTTTTTTCTTTTAAATTCTTTTAAAAATTCTTAAATTACTGTTTTATTACCAGATAAGTCAATGATGTATTGTCCCGTAATGCTTCCACCAAAGCTTCCATGCCACCTACTCCCATGTCATTCCCAGACAAATCAAGTCGAGTAATAGACTCGTGTAACTGAATAAGAACAAGAGCATTTATTATTTTATTTCTTGTTTTGCACAATACTTATAACTACATGTTTAAAAAACAATCTGCTGTCTTTGTTAAAAAGAAAAAAAAAACTTTAGCTTTTCTCTCTGTGAAATAAAAAAAAACTTATATGCAGGTGAAGACGTAAAAATTTAAATTTATATATTGTTTATAATTCATTCTAAGATTTTAATAATATATACTTGAAGAATTGAAAGCTACAAATGCTATACCATTAACGGGATTGACAAAGCGCCGACTCCTTGGGGTCCTAGATTGTAATTAGGGAGAGAAACCACAACGTTGTCTGGTACCTCCCAATACTGACGTACTGGGACCACTTTATGTTTATTGCAAGCCTTTTCATACATTTTCTGCATCACTTTAGGGCGGTCCAATTTTTGCCTACGCTTTTCTGAAACAAATAAGCAAAATACATGTAAAATTAAAATTTTTATGATAACAATTAGTCCCGGAAATTAGTGCTACTGACTTAAGTGACAACATCGAAGAAGTCTTACCTTGTGCAATAAGTAGTAGAGTTTCATCCGCAGATAAAACAGGCCCACTTAATCGGCCCCTATTCGCCGAACATCGTTCCATGACTTCACTCACTTTTTAACCTATCTTCTTAAATTTTCCGCCCATTTTATATGACAGGATATTAACAAAAAATGTCTCATATAGGATATATCCCATTTCATGTATGAATAATTTAATACCGCAACATTGCAAACATGAATTTTTCCAAACAATACGTTGGTTCAATATTTCGATCGCAGATTACTTCAGAGATGAAGAAAATTGCTTTTAAAATCGAACCTGACTATTCAAAGTTGAAATGTAAATAACCTTTCAGTGAGAAATGAAAACAGAAACCTTTTTGTTAATATCAAGGGTCTTCTTCAACAATTTAGAAGACTTTTTCACCGGATAGTGAACAATATCAGTTTATTTGTTATGAATTCTACGTATATGTTTTAATTATTTATGTGTTAATTATTTACATGATTTCTACAAATCAGATAAAAACACGTCGTTCGTTTTAAAAAGAATAAATCTCTGTTTTGCTAGAGCGGTTCATTAAGATTTTGCTTGAACTTGGTGACATTTATTTATTCTGGTCACATTTTAATTTCACTTACAAATCTATTTTAGTATACTGTCATCTATTGTGAATTGATACAACATGACAGGATTTAACAGTGAAATTTCTTTAGGAATAAAAATGAAATTTGCATTAAATATCACCTTTGTTTATTTAAATAATCGATAAGTTATACCCGTGCATATTGCATATACTGCAGTTACGCCTAAGAAAACATTTTTTTTTGTATAAATGCGAACAAGTGAACTCGCAATAATCCTATCTTCGTGAAGGTTTGAATACATTTGAAAAGAATTATTGAATAATCTTTTTGAACAAATAATAAACGCCGTCCATATGATCGATTTCAAATGAGGAAAAGAACACTTAGCATGTGCAATTTTGGCTATTTATGGCAAATTAAACTCTTAATATTTAGTCGATCTATGGTGTAATCGTAAACCAATAATTATGAATTTCGAATCTACGGAAACGGCTAAAGATTTTTGGCTTTCATGTATATAATTACAAGAAAATAACTTTCTGTTTGACTACGAAAGTGTGATGAGAAATATTCAAAAGTGAAAAATGATTTATACAGATCATTTATCATGTGTTTGGAAATGCATAATAAAATTTATATTCCGATAGAAAAATATTTACATGTATTTTATTATAACAAGATAATTCTACTTAATAAAAAGTTTGTCAAAACATTTCGTATACAAAACTGTATAATCCCATAGTCCCTATAGAATCTTTCTCAAGAGAAATAGGCAAAAATAACTGGAACCAACCTCGAAGTTCGTCGTCGGGAACATCATGCATATCTATATCTTTTGTGCTTTGCCTTGAAATCTCGTCAGTAAAACCTTCAGTTCCGTCGTCCTTCCGAGATCTCCGCAATCGGCTGGACGCACTGGTAACAGTTCGCCGACCATGTCTGCTGTTCGCAGTTATGGGAGTCTTATATGAAAAGAAAATATATCACCAGTTGAAAATGTTAAAGTTGACATGAATACTACATGTAGTAAATGAAAAGGGATAAAAGTGCAGCCTTTATTATTGACATGAATAGTACTACATGTAGTAAATGAAAAGGGATAAAAGTGCAGCCTTTATACCTTAAACTATAAAGTTACTCTAATAATTCTTTGCTTGAATCTCTGGAAAAAGGTCTAGCTCTTCAAACATTTGCATGAATGTGACATGCAGTTTTATTCATGTGGTAATAGTCAACCTTACATTTCTTATTAGGGAGGGACTTAATGGTTTTGCCTTGTGTCCGATCAAGTTAAGTTTTTTTTATTAGTAAATTAAACCAACCTAAAATTTACTTATTTTTAATATTTACTTTATCACCGTTCTGATTTAAAGGAAAACAATGCATGTAAACTAATATAAAAATGCTATTATTGTGCAGATTATGGCGAAATTTTGTGATAATAACTTTTTCTTATGTAAAAGTAAGTTACTTACTGTATCTAGTTCTGTCATTTTCAGAAAAATTTTAAAAATTATTGTTTGTAATTTATTATGGAAATATGTAAACTTTAAATTGTTAACAAACAAAACCATAAATGAATTGAAAACCAATAGTGCATAAGTAACTAAAACAATCAAAATAAAACAAAACAACTTTTCGTGCATGAAAACTATTAAATGGTTGACTGATCAATCATTTTTATAAAGTGAACGTTTCTTTCATTTTTAAATATTACACAAAGAAGTAAAAAGTTCGATCTATTAATTATTATTAATTCATGATAACAGGAAAAAAGAGCGACTTATAAAACCTTTGTTGTTCGTATCCTGGGATTTAGATGTATAGAATTTGTTCCATTTTTGATGAAAACATATATATGCTATATTTGGTGCATGTTTGAAACGAGTTCAATCTCTCGATATAAATATATGAGTGTTGTCTGTCATTTGTCCATTTTTGACAGCATATAGACCTTTGTTGACAAGATAAACGAACCTGTTCTAAATATAATGCAACATATTATAAATTTGCATAGAAAATCTGTCATGGAGAAAAGTATAGTTGTGTATACAATTTTGGCATATCAAACAATTCCACTCAAAGTAATCAAATTAGAACTTTACAATGGATAGCCAAACCAATGACAAGAAATTGCTATGTTTGAACTGCTCAGCTGATTACAGTTGGTCAGTCAATATTTGTTTGTCATTAACCATTTGCATATTAAATTGATAATAAAAAGCTCGGCAGGTTGAAAAAAGAAATTCTTGTTATAACTGAGTTAAGATTGAGATCTGTTTTAAAAAAGCATTCAGGCTTTACAGGAGAACCATGCAATAACCATGTTTTTATTAACACCTGGTAAACGATATTTCTGCTATTTAAAGTTTAGTTCACCGTATGCAAAATGTGATTTTTTTCAGAAATACTTCTTTTGCATATTAGAATACAATGATAAAAAGCTCGGCAGGTTGAAAAAAGATTTTTTTGTTATAACTGAGATAAGATTTTGAGATCTGTGTTAAAAAAGCATTCTCTGATACAACGTTTAATGCACCCTTCAAGTCTACGTTTAAACATTTTATGTCTCATCTGCAGCGCACAGGGCTTACATGTAATTCTTGACATCCAAAACAATAAATAAACAAAAAAAGTACCCCAAAATGACCTTTTAACAGTAAAATTTTTAGTATATATATCATGGCCAGTAAAGATTTAGATTAGACGTACAATGGTAGATTGCTGTGTTGCTTGATAAAGATATATATATAAAAAAAAACATTCTATAATAATTCCGATAATCATATATGATGCTCAGAGTCGAAAACTTAAAGCAAAATGTTATAGGCATCGGAATATATTCAAATCAATGGTAAAGCCAAAATCCATTTACCCGAGAGGGTACAAGAAGTTAAAGTACGTGTACATGCAGGAATAGCAACATACCTTTAAAACGATACGGCGTTGTCTAGCAGCCCCAGGGGTATAGCTGCTCGGTCTAACTAGAGAACTAAGAAAAAATACTCTTTTCTCCTCCTTCTCCATAATTTCGGAAGTTTCGTCATAATAAATTCATATTGTTGAGATATTAAACGGTGTTATCGATTTAATAGATGTCACCAGCTACGTTTTGACATTGACGAAATTGTTTATTATTATCAATTTAATAACAACAATCTTTGTTTTCATAGAGATTATAGACCTTTTGAAATGCTTTGTATAAGATATCGTGTCCTATCTTTTCGTCGTCGAACTTAAAAATAGGTACATTTTAAGAAGAAAGTTATTAATAGTATATAGATAAATGAAATATGCAAGTTAAAAGATTAAAGGATGAGCAATATAATTATCAAATAATTTTAACAATAAAGATATTAGCAAATTTACTTCCCAGGGCTTAAATTGAATGGTAGAATAAATTGGATGGTGCCTCAAAAAAAGAATAACACGTTCATTTTCTGTTCCTTTTTATCCTGAAATGTTCAACTGCAACAAAATGCGCGTATTCTGTGATGCCGATTCCATAAGAAAATTTTGCAATGCTAACAGTGTAAAACTGTTACAAAGAATTACCTGGTGAAATAAATATTCTATAGCGGATACCAATTCTGATGCATAAGATATGCATATCACGTAGATTTACGACTCATCTGTTGAACGCGAAACACGGTAGCCTAAATTGCAAACTCAAGTGTCAAAACGACCTAATTTAAAGCCAACCAACGATAGGCTATGCACGAGGAGAATATTCTAAGTTAACCCAAAATTGTATAACCATATGGGAATCCAGTAAATTTCACGCTAGTAGTAAGTACTAAAAATACTCAATAAAGTTTTATACTGTGGGAAAAAAGTTCCTTACCTTGTGAAAATTTTTCCCTTATAATGTTAAATTAGTTCTGGTTTGTGAAACTGGTTAATTCTTGCTTAACTAGTTTTTCTATTCAGAAAAAAAATTACTTTATAGGTAATAAATTGGACGAGATTCAGTTTTTACTGCATTTTTTGCTGCTTCTTTTAAGTAACATTGGCCTTATTGGTCCGAGACTACAAATATAATCCCCTCTATGAATTTTGTGTATGTCTTCCATATTTACTTTTTGGCCCTTATACATGTTATATTTTTAAATGGTTTCTGTTCTAAATTTATAGTAGAATGTTCAAAGTTGATGTTTGAAAAAGTTTGAATGAGCTGCTGTCTGCAAGAATTCTGCTACCATATTTTTCTATGCAATTGGCATCCCCACTCCTTATACCCATAACAGTTGTGGGGACGCCAATTGCATAGAAACAAGTGCCTGTGTCTGCTACCCTAGGAGATATTCTTGTTGATATTTTGAGTTAGCACTGATGAATTTTTTTTTATATAGTTTTGACAGGAAGTAAGTATACTTTGCACACGAGAAATATTTTCAAGTTTGAGCCGATGCGATTTTTTAATTCAATTATATTTTAATATGGAAATGCACTATGAATTAATTGTGGTCTTGGACCTATAGGTTTAAGCTCCGAGCCAAATTTGGAAATGAGACCATCCAAAGATCCTTCCACCAACTAACGAGAAAGAATCAGTTTACGACGAACAGGATAACTAGCTCTGTTTAACAGTAACTGTATGCCTGGGCCTAATACTTCTAGAAAGTTCAGAAGTTCAGAATTTTCATGTTGTTGTTAAAACTTTTATGCACATGGAGCTATAGACCGAATTATTCTGTCCCTATATTGCAGATATTTCCTGATTTTCGTTTGCTTTTTTCTATTTATTTTATTATTATTTTTTTTGCGATGCACGTAAAGCAAAATAAAGCTAGAGGATGCTGGTGGACGGGAGATTAGTGCGAGATTGCTATGACGTCTGACGGCTTTTTGTGATATGCTGGGCCGTGGGGATTATAAGTAGATAAATCATACATCAATCGATTCCTTATTCATTCTTCTCTAAGAATATGTACAAATTTATTCACCAACAATCTCCCTGTACCACACACGAATGCTTTATTCCATTCAACCCACAGTTTTCATCATTTCACTTTCAGTTGATAACTTCATGACAAAATGTCTCCCACTGAAAAATTCTGTCTTCTCTATACTAGTGATTTATCAGTACGTATACTTCATTAAACTACTGTTAATTCTTTTTTGTTGTTTTTTTTCTGTTTATTTACTACAGGGATCATATACAGTTCCTGTTTACTAATTTGAATATTTGATAAATCAATTATTGTTTTATCTATTTTCTTTGGATCGAAAGTTGGAGGAGGCAACTGCTTCCTCCGCCTCAATGGAATTTACGGCCCTGAGGGAGACGTCTTTTAATATGAAGCAAAAGTTTGGTGAACTGACAGTTAGACACATTTTGTTTCTCAGAATACAGAATTGTGAAATCACTTTCTATCGACAGAAAAGGGAATTTATTGGACACAATGATTAAATAAAAAGCTTCAAAACGCACACAAATTTTCATTTCACAAATCTTTATTTAACATTTTGTGGGTTGTAAAATGACTAACAATATTTTTGTGAAAGGGCGTATAACTCTGTTTTAGATGAAGCCGAGGGGTTCCGAAAATCGTCTGCTTTAAAATAGCCTGAAAATGGGGAAGCTTGTGAAAAAAATCCAACAGAAGTCAGAAAGATATATACCTGTTGTCTTGAATATTCTCATTGTAATATTTTGCATGTGTACATTTATTCCAACGGGAGCAGTCAAAAATTATTTTCATGGAGAGTGTGTTCTTTACGGCGAACCCTCGCTGAAAGTTGAAAGATTGACCACAAATTTAACAAGAATCAAAGTCGATAGAAAAGATTCCAGATGGGGAGAGACCAGCTCGTGTAATTACACAACCTATACACCAGTGGTTGTTGCTATCTATACCTTTATTTGGTTATGGTTTCATATACAGCTAAGAACCTCAGTTTATGATGAAAGGTAGAGATAATTACAACAACCACCAGCATGCTGGAGACAGTCTTATTACAGTCATTTTGGGTAATTCTGCGCATCGTCCTATTTGGCGCATTAACATGAAAATGATTTAAATGCGCCTAATTAAACGCTGCGCCGAATTACCCGACAACATAGTACATAGGACCTTGGGGCGTTATTTATCTTACTCATTTGTTTCTGATATATTTTTCTTATTTTGCTTTTTAAATATTTTTCGTTTTCTATTTTCTGTTTTTACTATCAATGTGCTGCATTCCAAAAAAAAAAAAAAAAATGAAAATATCAACATGAAAACGTTAAAAATGGAAAAGAATGCGAAGTCATATGTTAGAATAGGACTAGCCGGAGACATACCAGCAACAGAGAGTACTGACAAGGGGAGTAGTTTTCACCATTACATCTGTTATCAGGTCTGGTCGAACTCGCAAATTATGCAAATATTTCCGAACAGTGAACTGATATTGGAAAAAGCTTGAGGATATGATTTATCCTCACATCAGATATGGTTGATTAACATTACATCACTGTATACAAAGATCATGTGAGTGATGATGCTTCCAAAATACCCCCTATTGATTCTTGATGAGAGTGAAAACTAATCGCTTGTCAGTAAACGAAAAATGGCTGTCCCGTGTTAAGGGAGAGCAATGCCCTTAGCACGTTAAAGACCTCTCTGTAAATGTCGAAAAAGAGTAGGCTAAAATACCGCTACAGGGGCCGCTCTCGCACCCGCCAAGTGGAGAGGATTAGTATAAGTTGGTATAACTTGTTTCCCAATCCACTATAAATAGATAAGTTTAATTATAGTATAACTAATCTTGAAATGCAAATACCTACAATGTAACAATCTACAATGAGTTACCGAACAACACATTAATTTACAATTCGCACGAATGATTTATCAGTGTTTTTCAGTCACAAGTTTTAGATCTTTGGTAATCGAATTTCAAGATTAGTTATTCTGTTTATTACATTGAAATATTCCAAGTATTCTGAAATTTTAACGAGAAAATACAAGGGATTATGTTTTAATATGATTACGCGTCGACCATTGTATAGCAACATCGTTGGCGACAGCTATTGTTACGTTACTTCCTAGAGTCAATGATGCCTTTCGAATTCACTGGATGGGTTATCGAGTTTTGATTTCACTTGAAAATCCCGATATTTCACCTCACTCAATGTAATAAACTGTAGTAAACCTTCAAATGTGTTTATATAGTTATCCCATAAATGAGTTAACAGTTTCAGGTGTATTCAGAATGATTTCCTACTAGAATTGCAAATGTTAATGAAAAATGCATCTGCATTTTTAAAAGATGGATATTTTCCATTGAACTACAGAAACCTTCCCAAAATATAGAAATCTGTACATATGGCAGGTGGTCAAGAGGGTTGGCATCTCCAAACAGTATGTAATGAAAAAAAATCATGTTTCCCAATTTTTCTTGTTTTCCATCATAATGGCTAATCACCCAACAAGATAGTGTCATATATACATGTATATTGTAGGGTAATTAAAAACATTCAGAAATTGAAGAACATTACCCCTATGATTAATCTACTAGATATATTGCACTTTTAGAATTTTTGTTCATTTTCCTTTTTTATGTTGTTATAGTTTTATATGAATGATCATGTAGCTTTCTTTTTTCAGAAATGTTTTAGCTGCAGCAGTTATAGGTGGAATATTTAATACTCTCCTTTTTGTTGTGTTGTTTGTAACCAGTTGTATCCTTGTAGTGGGAACCAAACATTTCTGTGATCACATTGAAAAGACACTCAAAAGGTATGGCTTTTTACAAAGTTTTGCAATTTATTGCAGATTGGTTTGCAGCGATGGAAAATATGGTTTGCTGTCAATCAGACAGCTTTTTGTTTGAAAAGTATCATCTATAAATGTCATTCTTTGTAAGAATATAGTCACCTTTAAAAATATATGATTCACATAAAAAAATCTACATAGTTTTAGTTGTGTCATTCTATGAATGGGTCTATATCATAACATAACATTATGTCTATGTATCCAACTTACATGCCCTCTTAGGGGCAATAAGTAGCAGAGTAACAAAATATGATTGAAAATAAAAGTCAATTACATGAAATAAAACATTTGTTAAACTTAAAAAAGCTCTCTCCACCAGAAAAATTCCCAATTAATAGCTGATGTTAGGTACTTGCCATGGAAACCAGAGTGAAGCCTCCACATAACAAGTAATGAGTTAATTTATTGTACCCCTGCTTTTGATGCAGGGTATATAGTATTCGTTGTGTCCGTCCGTCCGTCTGTTCATCCGACCTTTGTATCCACAACTAAACTGCTGAATGGAATTTGATGAAACTTTCAGAGAATCTTCATCCCATGATGGCATTGTGCACCTCCTATTTAAGAATTTGATCAGACCAATTTTTGTGGTTTCCCATAGAAAAACATATGGAATTTGATGAAACTTTCAGAGGATCTTTATTACATGATGCGATAGTTCACCTCCTATTTTAGATTTTGATCTGATGGATATTTGGGGTTACCAATACCAAAACATGGACTTTGACATTTATTGTGATTGGGGTACCATGATGCCATCCACAACTCCTCCTAAACCACTGAATGGAATTTGATGAAACTTTCAGAGGATCTTTATTTCAGATGATGCTGTAGTGCACCTCCTATTTTAGATTTTGATCTGACCAACATTTGGGGTTTCCCATAGAAAAACATGGACTTTGACTTTCAATGTGATAGGGGGTACCATGATGCCATCTGCAACTCCTCCTAAACCACTGTATGGAATTTGATGAAACTTTCAGAGGATCTTTATTACATGATGCCATAGTGCACCTCCTATTTTAGATTTTGATCTGACCAACATTTGGGGTTTGCCATATCAACACATGGACTTTGCCATCCGCAACTCCTCCTAAACCACTGAATGGAATTTGATGAAACTCATCTCACTGGTGTTGGAGTTTTCCTATCCAAAATATTGACATTTCTTTTCATGTATCTTATGTAAGGTGGGGGTATCAAGTAGTGAACTTTGCTCACAGTATTTCTAGTTTATCTAATAGTAATGTACATACTGTCATTATAAAAACCATGTATGAAAGACTTAAAAAACTAGAAAATGTGTCCATAAGACACAGATGCCCCACCCTGAAAACAATATACATGTAGGTGTTGCTGAACTGCGTTGCATTATACAAGAGGACTGTAGTGGTGAAATATCATTGATATATTACTATAGGTTTCTGAGAAATGGAGCTAAACGCGGGTGGGGCATAAAAAGTTTATGAATTGCAGATACATTTGTACCCTGTGATAATGAAATAATACATTAACCTGATGTAATATTTTATGTTCAGTATTTAATTGATGTGAAAGATGTAAGTACCAATGCACATTTTGCAGCTTCTTTTTTTGCATCTAAGGGATTTGAGTAGTAAATTTGTAGATCAACAAATATTTCATATTTTTTGCATGATTTTATCCAAAATTGTAAATGTTTTATTTTGTATTTACTAAGAATATTGAATGAAAATGTAGGAGCTTCTTTTGTTGCCTTGTTTTTTTTTTTTATTTACAGAGCTTCTTTTTCAGATTATTTTATTACTAGTCTATACAATTACAATTATGCATGTACATATGAAGGCATACTCTATTTGCAATGTGTATATTTTGTTTTATGTTTAATTTTCAAACTTTTGAGTTTCTTTCCTCTTTTGATAAAATGACATAAATAGTTTGCAATATTCTATTATGAAACTACTAATTCTAAGTATTAAAGAAAAAAACATATGTGTGTGTAGATTTCATGCTTATAAAAATTGGTCTAGGTACACATGTAGGTAGATTTTTGTCTCGCCTGCAACAAAAAGTCATAGAGGCGAGATATAGGTATTACTTGCTGGCGGCAGCGGCGTAAACTTTTTTAAAACTTTAATAACTTTGCACATGTAATACCTACAATTAATATTTATGGTCCACAAGGTAGCTTATCGTATAAGATCTGCCGCAGTATACTTGACTTGTGACCCTGACCTCATTTTCATGGTTCACTGACTTCATAAACATGAATTTAAAACCTGCGTCCAAGTTTCATGGTTAAATCCATTTCTCAGCAACTGTAATACCTACCTAGGCCAACCATATTTGGTCTATAGATAGATCTTAGTGGATACATGCTAGTCTGACACCTGGGTTGGGACCTTGACCTCAATTTCATGCTCGAGTGCATTTGTAACTTTTTTGTGGTTAAGTCCATTTTTCAGAAACTGTAATACCTAAACCCACCGTATTTGGTCAGTAGATAGTTCTTGGTGGGTACATGTCAGTCTGACACCTGCCTTTCAACCTTGAGCTCAATTTCATGCTTGAGTGACCTGCATTGCATTTTCGTGGTTAAGTCCATTGCTCAGAAACTAGAATACGTAGACCCACCATATTTGGTCAATAGATAGTTCTTGGTTGTTACATGTCAGTCTGACACCTGGCTTGGGACCTTGACCTCAATTTCATGCTTGAGTGACTTTGTCACTTTTTCCTGATTAAGTCCATTTCTATAACTATAAATACCTAGGCCAACCATATTTGATCTGTAGATAGTTCTTGGTGGGTACATGCCAGTCTGACACTTATCTCTGGACCGTGACCTCAATTTCATGGTTGAGTGACTTTCATCCAAGTTTCTTGATTAAGTGCAATTTTCAACAACTGTAATACCTAGACCAATCCGTCTATGGTCTATTGATAGTTCTTAGTGGGTATATGCAAGTCCGACACCTTTTTTTGGACTTTGACCTCAATTTCATGTTTGAGTTACTTTGTCACATTTTCGAGATTAGGTCCATTTCTCAGCAACTTTAATATTAGACCCACAATATTTGGTCAATAGATAGTTCTTAGTGGATACATGTGTGACACCTGCCTTTTGACCTTGACCTCAATTTCTTTTAACACATTTTGCATTGACTTGCAAAATGTCGGGTATCAGATAATCATAATTCTGTGCCCATGTGCATACTCAGGCGAGACATGTAGTGTGTCCACTCTTGTTTTTTATTACAATTATTTTGCTGAAATTTCGATCTTGTCCCTATGGGAGAAGTTTTTGGGTTAATGGTGCTTGTACAAAAAAGTCAACAAAAACTTCAGGGTACAGGTACATACCAAAAGATGGGGGATAATAGGGAAACCCTAAATACACATATATTTTTATTTTTATGTGCATTAATGAATTAAAATGTTATTTGGCAACTATTTGTTTAATTTAGGTATCTGAATATATATATTTCCTGATATATTTTCAACTTTGATACTTCATATTTGATTAAACCATATGAAAATGTTGTGTAAGGGTACATATGTGTGTTATTGAATTTTAAGAATATTCTTTATTGGTTTGTAGCTCACCTGGCCCAAAGAACATGTGAGCTTATGCCATCACTTGGCGTCCCTCGTCGTCTGGCGTTGTCTTGGTAAACTATTTCAAGAATCTTCTCTTCTGAAACTACTGGGGAAAATGGGAAGGACTTTTAACGACCGACCACCACCGACCAACCACCGACCACTTAAAAAACTGTTTTATATATGTTTTAAATCCAATTTTTCTTTAGTTTTGGTTAGATAAAGTTTTTTTTACAAAAAAAAAAGTTGGGATTTTTACGTTTTGGTCGAATTTTGGACCTTTGACCAATTCTGTTTGACATTGACAACCACCGACCTCCGCAAAAACATCACCGACCAATTGAAAAATGGTGTTCAAGTTTAAAATTCGAACATAAACGTAAATACCCCAATATCTATACGGCCAATATAAGGAGAGTGGGTGGAGTGGGGGTCTTCAACATTTTTCATTTTTTGATGAGGAAAAAACTTTTTTATTTAAAGATTTTATTTTAGTCAGAATGCATTGAAAACTTTCCCAACATTACTTTATTTTGTATTTACCTCGTCAGAATATGAAAATTGTTGAACATGAGATCATTAAAGGATTAAAGGATGTCCTGTTTGTTTGCTCACTGTCAATAATAATCAAATAAGGGACGAGATCAAAAGTTCAATGTAGGATAAAAAACTTAATTCAAATAGTTTGGGGGTGGGGTGGGGGGGGGGGGGGGTAAAATCTCTGCAAGTTTTGTTATCCGACATTGATTTTTGGATTGAAAAATACGGATTCAAGTCAATATACAGAAAAAACATACATGTACATTGTTGGGGAAAAACAGGACCCATGATACAAAAAGTATAGTCTCAAAGCATATGCCAATATATTGGTCAATCAATTTTTCCCAAATTAAGTTAAGATTGGGGGGGGGGGGGGTCAGTGAAAAAACTATGTGAATTAAGTTTTTTATCCTACATTGAACTTTTGATCTCGCCCCTAAGTACTATATACATTTATTTACATGAAATAAGCATAATTTATCAATAACAACGGCATATAAATCATTAACAAAGATGAAAAATAACGAACATTAACAAAAACAAAAAAAAATATTTCCAATATAAATAAATGTTCACATTGTCTAACATTGTCTAATTTTTTTTGTAGCGCATTATCTTTGTGGTCGTGACCGCTCCGTTGTGGCGTGTTTTCTCTGGCAAGGCTTCTTTGCTAAGGATTGGGCCTTTGTGTTAACGGAGTAAGTCCCGTCTGTTGATGTTGTCATCCCGGTGGCTGTCCTTTTTCTCCTCTTATCTTGTAGAAAAGTAGTATAAAGGGCGTCTTTGTCGACTGGATCCTTACAACGCCAAACCTGGTCAGGGATAAAATAATGTTTCTGTGCTGGTATTAGTTGGTAGTCCCCGTGGCTTTGCCTTGGGACGCATAGTGTTTAAAGGCCTATAATTGTAGAAACAACAAGCCCTGTCAAATATTTTACAATATTTCCAAATGCGGTATCTTATTATTTTTTTATTTATTTCATTTATATATTTAATATATTATAACCATAATAAAACTAATGTTTTAAATAAAATTAACATATAAAACATATATTAAACAGTTTTTGCGAAGGTCGGGGGTTGTCAATGTCAAACAGAATTGGTCAAAGGTCCTAAATTTGACGATAAACCTAGAAAATACAATTTTTTTTCTCCAAAACTAAAGAAACATAAAATTTAAAACATATATAAAACAGTTTTTGAAGTGGTCGGTGGTGTTTTTGCGGAGGTCGGTGGTTGTCAATGTCGAACAAAATTGGTCAATGGTCCCAAATCCGACCAAAAACATAAAAAAACAATTTTTTGGTGCTAAAAAACCTATATTAAACCAAAACTAAAGAAATATAACATTTAAAACATATATAAAACAGTTTTTTAAGTGGTCGGTGGTATACGTGTTTTTGCAGAGATCGGTGGTTGTCAATGTCAAACAGAATTGGTCAAAGGTCCAAAATTCGACCAAAAACGTAAAAATCCCAACTTTTTTTTTGTAAAAAACCTATACTTAACCAAAACTAAAGAAATATAACATTTAAAAAATATATAAAACAGTTTTTTAAGTGGTCAGTGGTGGTCAGTGGTTAAAAGTCCTACCGGGGAAAATACCTTCAAACTTTAACTGAATGTTCCTTAGAGTATCTAGTTTATAAATTATATCTGAAGTTTTGATCTATCAACAAACATGGCCGCTGTTGCTAAAATTAGAACATAGGGGTCAAATGCAGTTTTGGGCTTATATCTCAAAAACCAAAGCATTTAGAGCAAAACTGAATGGGTAAAAATGTTCCACCAGCCATGAAATTTTCAGATGAATTGGACAACCCTTTGTTGGGTAATTGCCCCTGAATTGTTAATTTTAAGGAAATTTTGCAGTTTTAGGTTGTTATCTTGAATATAATAATAGATAAAGACAATCTGTAAACAACAAAAATGTTCAGCAAAGTAAGATCTACAAATAAGTCAACATGACCAAAATCATCAATTGACCCCTTATAGGAGTTTTTGCCCTTGAAAGATTATTTACATGTAAACAGAAAATAATGGTCTGACATTGTCACAGATGTTTAGGGCATTAATTGAAATAAATTAAATGGTAGCAGTACAAGTCAGATGGAGGGTCAAGGGTTAAGGTCATTGAAAAATTCCATAGCAACTGATGAAAAAGTCCCTAGCAACCATATACATGTATATTTGGATTAAGGACCTTATAATTTACCTGTACAAGTCAAAAAGAAAGGTCAAGGGTCAAGGTCAGTGAAAATGTCCATAGCAACCAATGAAAAAGTCCCTAGCAACTATATATATTTGGGTTCAGGACCCTACAATTTACCTGTTCAAGTCAAGATGGAAGGTCAAGAGTAAATGCCATTGAAAAAGTCCATAGCAACCGATGAAAAAGTCTCTAGCAACCATATATATTTGGGTTAAGGACTTTATAATTTACCTGTACAAGTCAAAAAGAGAGGTCAAGAGTCAATGCCATTGAAAAAGTCCATAGCAACCGATGAAAAAGTCCCTAGAAACCATATATATTTCAGTTCAGGACCCTACAATTTACCTGTTCAAGTCAAAATTGAAGGTCAAGAGTCAATGTCATTGAAAAAGTCCATAGCAACCAATGAAAAAGTCCCTAGCAACCATATCTATTTGGGTTCAGGATTTCTATATATAAACTGTACAGGTCAATAGTAAGGAGAAAATTGTGATGGTATACATTAATTAGCAAAAATAATCATTGGTGCAAGATCTACTGGTACACAAAAGATAACAGGTGAGCGATTCAGGCTCTTGGGAGCTTCTTGTTTTATTTATCATAGTGTAGAGGAGATCACTTTATTTTCAGAGCTAAATATAAAGTAACTGTATACAGGCTCATTCTATGATACCATAAAGTGGGATGTTTTGGAGTAGGGATAATTTAGTGGTTTTTGCTTAAAACATGGTGTGTTAAAAGGAGAAGGTATGATTTGGCCTTTTGAATTCCAAAATAAAAAAGTAATAAGAATATTACTCTCAGCTTTTTGTTTTCAACAAGAAATGTCTGTAATAGTGGCAATATGATGTCAAAGATGGTAAATTTTGAAGAAATCAATGAAAGAAAAACACCAAATTTTACTCATTTTTGGACCTTTGAATTAAACTTTGGATATGAGCAACAGCCTTGCCCAAAAAGATATTTCAGTGAAATGTGTCTTTATGTAACACAAACATTATAATATGCTGTTGGCGTGGCTAATGATGCGAGCACAGTAATAGCCCTTTCCAGAAACTCAATTGCGGTAACACGATTCTGATTCTAAAGTTATAATTTGAAGCAAATTATTTCCCTTACTTCTGTTTCCGGTGAACAAAACTTTTTATAGCCTTAGTATGTAGCACAATATGGCTGCCCCCATTAAACAAAGACTTTTCTAAATGACCCATTTGTAGAAAATGTAAATGCTCCTATAGCACTCGCTGCGCTCACTATTAAAAAATCTTTTTGGGTGAGGCTGTTGCTCACAGCTGTTTTGATCAAAATCTAATATGAAAACACCCGATTTTCTTCAAATCCTTGACATCACTGTTGCATCACGGGAAGGAATTTCTTACAATGATTTATAGATTATTAAAGTTAGATCATTGTACGATAAAAATGCACAAAAGTCGAATCTGAAATCTTAATTTTAATTTTTCATGTCAGATGGGGTCAAATATGGAATGAAATCATACCATTTCCTTTGACACCTGGTATCAGTACAGTTTTGGCACTAAAATAAAATAAAACTCGCTGTCATAAGAGTATTATTTTCTGATCTGTATGATAAGCAGTGTGTTCTGTAATGGTAATAATGTTGTCACTACAAACTGTCATGATTGGCAACTAAAATCTTTTATGAGTTTAATTATTTTGATAGACAAATATGTATACAGAAGTTTAGGTTTAACAAAATTAATATTAAGTTACTGTAAAGAAGAGAAATATTAGAGATGCATGCTTAAATGGCCATTGTTGTTCTTTATTATAGCTATGACTGTCACAAAACAGAGAATATGATATGGTCTGTCTATACAGATGGGAGGACACATTCATTCTATAAATATCTACAGCTTGCTGAGGTAAAATGCAAAAATTAAAAGTTATTTTTGTTAGAAAGATTGACCAAGAAATATTGACACATCTTTAGACCCTTACCATATTTCATTACCACTTGAAAATACAGCTATGGCTTTTTATCTGCAGGCTATCATATTTCAAGATAGTTCATTCCTGTCTGGCTACTGAATTTTTCATCTTGTGTCTTTCATTTATGATTTCAAAATCTAACGAGATTATTAGTTTTGGCAAGCTAATAGAATCTTGGCATTAGGGATAATTTATCATCCACGAAGGAAATGTTATTTTATTGACTTTTGTTAATTTTCATGACCTAGGTAATTTTTTAATAACTTTCAAATAGTAAAATCTTCATAGTGAATATTTCTGGCAAAAGTAAGCCTCTGAAACCTCCTAGCTGAATGTACTTACATTGTACAATTGGTGTGACTAATATGGGAAAGGACCTTTGTAAAAGATGCATATTTTCTCTGTTTGACAACTAATATGTCAGTCATGAACAACTCCTTATAAATTATAAAAATGAATAGATTGTTGGAACTTAAGGTGAGTGATACATTGATATTTCACTTTTAGTTTTTATTTTGTTGACCCTACAATACAAAAACAGATAAAAGAATAAACAGCATACATGTGTTGAAAGAAAATAATACAATAATTTAACTTTTATTTCATCTTTTAAAGTAATCTTTTAAACTGTTCCTTCATTCTGTAATATAAGTTGAGTATATTATACAGCATGATAAGTTGGTACAAATATTTAATGTTCTTCATGCCTTCTCTTCATATGAAAGTAAGTTAGATGTATACATTCAGTGTTTTTGTTTTTGGTTTGTAGTAACAATGGATATGCTTATTCGTTTTAGGGAAGTAGCTGGATAACATTGATAGCTTTGGGTATTCAGATATTTTACAACTTTAAAAAAGTACTGGAGTTTTTGACAGAAAAAAGTGAAGAAGAAGACACTTTTTCAGATACAGAATCTGATGACTTCATCCAAAGTTCTTATAGATTTCATGATTTTAATGCTGATACTGGCTCTATAAGATTTTCACACAAAAGTAAAAAATTCAAAAGGAGTGATGAAGAATTTCTCTTACCACTGTAAAGTTTATGGCTTTAATCAGTTCTTATCCTTTAAATAAAGCTCAGATTTAAATATTTAACACTAAGGGCTCAAAATTTATTCAGAAATTAATGCATTGTTATTTATTACTAGTATTTTGAAAAAAATGTCAGAGGATTTTGCTGGTTGTATTAAATTACCAAGTGTACATCATTCACATTAATTAATCTTTGCAGTGTTGTCTGTTAAGGAAAATCTGTAATATTTATTAAATGCAAAGAAAAATTTCAGAATTTACAGTTCATTCTTTCTTACTTTGCACAAATAAATATCAATGATGCATCATTTGAAAAAAAGTATTTGCAAAGAAAACACATACCATAATATATGGTACACATCATCTTTTTATACATTTAGCTGTGGTCAAATTGAAATTATTATTTCAAAGGTAGAAAATTTATGTTTTTGGTGCCATAATGTATTGATCATTTACCTGTAACTTACTAGTGTTATCACATGATATAAGTTCATTTATTTATTGTGGATTGGAAAATGAAGTTTTTCCGAGTTGTAGTAATTGCTCCTTAGATTGAAGGTGCAAGGGCATCAAATTTTGATTTATTCTTTTTAGTGTTAATAATGCAAATATCGCTAGCTACAAGAAACTACCTTTACAAATTTTTATTTACTGAATTTAAAGTTTTTCCAAGTTGTAGTAATTGCTCCTTAGATTGAAGGTGCAAGGGCATCAAATTTTAATTTATTCTTTTTAGTGTTAATAATGCAAATATTGCTAGCTACAAGAAACTACCTTTACAAATTTTTATTTACTGAATTTAAAGTTTTTCCAAGTTGTAGTAATTGCTCCTTAGATTGAAGGTGCAAGGGCATCAAATTTTAATTTATTCTTTTTAGTGTTAATAATGCAAATATTGCTAGCTACAAGAAACTACTTTACAAATTTTTATTTACTGAATTTAAAGTTTTTCCAAGTTGTAGTAATTGCTCCTTAGATTGAAGGTGCAAGGGCATCAAATTTTAATTTATTCTTTTTAGTGTTAATAATGCAAATATTGCTAGCTACAAGAAACTACCTTTACAAATTTTTATTTACTGAATTTAAAGTTTTTCCAAGTTGTAGTAATTGCTCCTTAGATTGAAGGTGCAAGGGCATCAAATTTTAATTTATTCTTTTTAGTGTTAATAATGCAAATATTGCTAGCTACAAGAAACTACTTTACAAATTTTTATTTACTGAATTTAAAGTTTTTCCAAGTTGTAGTAATTGCTCCTTAGATTGAAGGTGCAAGGGCATCAAATTTTAATTTATTCTTTTTAGTGTTAATAATGCAAATATCGCTAGCTACAAGAAACTATACCTTTACAAATTTTTATTTACTGAATTTAAAGTTTTTCCAAGTTGTAGTAATTGCTCCTTAGATTGAAGGTGCAAGGGCATCAAATTTTAATTTATTCTTTTTATTGTTAATAATGCAAATATCGCTAGCTACAAGAAACTACCTTTACAAATTTTTATTTACTGAATTTAATAATATGTAGAATATTTTTAGTGTGGTGAATTTTGGTGTCAGTACATGTATGAATTTACTTTTGATTTTTATTTTAATGAATTCTTGTGTAATTCTTTATTGCTTGAATATACACACATTTTTTTATGTTTGTATACTGAACCGCAAAAAAAAACGTCGCAGTAATTTGAGGTAAAAATGATACAAGAATAAATGCCATATTTTATTTGAATGGACGTATAAAAATCATTGTTATTGCACAATTTCACATCATTTCAGTTCATTCACTGTTCATTGATAAAGTTTTTCACCACCATATCACAGGATCAATTAATACAGGTCACCAGTCAGTAGCGTGTGTGTCCTCCATTAGCGTTGATTACAGCTCAGCAACTCCTGTACATGGAATGAATCAGACGGTTGATAAAGTTCATAGGAATCCTAGCCCACACCTGCAGACAAGATGCCTGAAGTTCCACAGCAGTTGTAGGTCTTGGATGGACCTCATTCAGTTTTTTCTGAATCTCGTCCCACAGATGTTCTATGGGGTTAAAGTCCGGACTAAGAGCGGCCAAGGCATAATCGTAATGTTGTTCTGCTGTAGAAAGTCCCTTGTAGCTCTTGCAGTATGCCCATGTGCATTGTCTTAGTGGAAAGTGTGGTTTTGATGGCGTGCAAAATGTGGCACAACATGATGTCGTAGAACGTGATCGATATACCGGGCTGCATCGACACCTTTCCTCTACCTGGTCCAAGAATCTGGAAGACAACAGGCCCTAATTTCTGGTTCAAGCCGATTCTGCCTCATACCATATTGCTTGGACCTCCCCATGCATCTCTTTCCATCATGCAGTTATCAGCATATCTTTCGCCCTGTCTTCTCCAGAGTTGTGTCCTGCCATCTGCATTTGAAATGCAGCAACGGCTTTCGTCTGAAAAGATAACCGTCCTCCACTGCTGATGTCGCCAATTTTGACACGGGGGGTCCAATGTAGTCGTTCACGGCCATGACGTGGTGTGAGAATAGGACCTCTGGCAGGATGACGACAACTCAGGTTACGACAATTCAATCGATGCCGGACTGTATCATCACTAATTGGTCTCTGGTTAATGCCTACTGTCTGACGAGCAGTATGAGTTGTGCAGAGGAACCAGTTCTGCAGATGCTGTCGTAAGATGTAGGGACCCTGACGCCATGTTGTTACTCTGGAGCGACCAGTACGTGGACGGTTATTTGTACTGTTTGTTGCATTGTAGCTTTCACGTAGACGTTGAATGGTGTGTACATTGCAGTTAAATGCATTTGCAACGACTTGAGGCCGCTGTCCAGCAGTCAAACGTCCTATTGCCTGTTCTCTTTGTCGCAGGTAGTCTTGGCATCAGTATTGCATCAAACAGATGATGATGACACAAAAACTTCGCACCTCTTAAATACCCTTAATGAGGCACGGATTCAACATGCATATCATCATCATGAAATTTGACTGCGGAACATGTCCCACGAACCCAGCGAAACCAATATTAGGATGACTGAATTAATGAATGCAGTCAGCCATAATGGAGATTTAAACATAATCGTAGCATCATTTAAAGGTAATTTACCTAAACCAAAATAAATAAATAAATTTTTTCAATGTATTTCAAAATTTTAGTTTTCGAAAAAAGTGACGTTTCTTTTGCAGTTCAGTATATTTAAATTTTTAAATTTTTATATCAAACATTAGGAAGCAGGAACAACTGGAACATCTCTCTAAATTTATATAAAAAAATAATATTAAACAAATCAATAGGGATTAAAACTTGATTATCCTTGACCCCTCATTGCCATGAACGTGTAGTTAGATCATTATGATCATTGATAAGCCTATCTGTGCCTCTGCAAAAAATCATGTCTTGAAGGCCACAGACCTAATACAATATTGCAGACTTGGTCATCCTGTATCTTCCATTTCAGACCATAGCATAAGGTCAGAAAACGTCCGGTTTTAAATAGTAATATTTTGTGTGATTATTAACTCATTTTTCTTCATTGAATAAATTTATGTGCAACTTTTTTGATTTTAAGGTTTTGTTATTTATACTTTTTTTAAGAGTACGGAATGATTAATTCTTAAAAGAATTCAATTCCTTATCATTAAATTTTAATATGATTTTTAAGCTTAGTCAATGTCAACATGACACAAAGGCTTTAATTTCACATCTTTGACTGTTTTATTTGATTGGATTTACTACAATGTATTAAAATCTTTCCTGAAAATTAAGCTACAAAATATAACTGAATAGCATAAGGACATATCATTATAATTGATCTCACATAATTTGTTTTTGATTTTGCTTCACTGTTTAATTATAAAAACCTTGGGCACATTGTTCATGTTGTTGTGTAATTTATTTCAGGGAATAGTTATGATACAGGTAAGAAGTGCCAAATGGGGTTTGCTTTTACATAATGTTTATTTTAATGTTGTGAAAATATTGTTATGAAATTTTCTTTTATGTGTGTGCATTGATTTCAAAGCAAAATATATGTTTTTTGATAAACTTTCTGTTGTAATTTCTTGCTTTTGATGCTTGTTTCTGGCAAAAATTTATGAAAAATAAAATCCTCCCAAATTCAAAACTAATTATTTATTATGATACTATTTTATTATATTATAATTTAATTTATATTGTAACAGTCCATTTGACTTGTTTTTTATTGGTTGGGCAAGTTACATTATACTGTATAATAAACTTTGGATACTGTGACTTCACCAACATATTAATTCGCAGTACACAATTAAAAAATTCCTGGGTTAAATAAGTTATTCAAATGATTCTACCTGCATAACCTACTTTGGTCAGTTTATGCTTAAACATTTACAGTTTTGTGGTTTAAAAAGAAATATAATTTACAGTCATGATCTATTATGGTCTGCATACCTTAAATGAAGTATACCAACATTATGTATAAAATACATGTAAGTATAAGTTTTTCAATAAATCTTTGTGACAATGAACTTCAGATGCAGGTATAAACAATTTATTTTAGTTCCAGATATGTTTGTCTTTGATTTAAATACTAATGAACATTTTTCATGCCTGCTTGTTAAAAGATGATACTTTGACAAATTAGATAATATAAATTTTTTAGTATTTTGATTCAGTTTCAATTAAAAATGCTGAGACAATGTAATGTTTTTAAGGATACAAATGGAACGAAACTTGAAAGGAAGCATCTATGGGAGGTTCTTTACAAAGTTTCATCATTTCGACAAAGTAATTAATGTTTTTAAGTTTCAATTAAAAATGTTGAGATAATTTAATTGTTTCTACATCTGTGGAAATAGTGAAAACAGAATTTTGAAAATACAGTTAAGAACTGACCTAATTGTATCTCAAATTCGAAATAGTTATTACAAGAAACAAGGATTTCAAACTGTAAATGAATATACAATATGACTGATTTAAGCGTGGATTTCCGATGTTTATACCATCCGGAAAGTGTGTCTCAAAGTTAGGTCAAGTCCCGCCCACTAGTACATTGTATCAATATGATTGGATGATACGTCACGGTGGTCAGTTGAAATTGTTTACAAGTTCATCGGTTCTTGGTCAAAATTACACGTTTACAAATTCCCACACGCAGGTGCTTTCCTTTGTACAAAACATGTAAAAGTTTTATGTTTTTCGATTGTGTATTCTTAACACAGTTCTTCATTACACCTTTTATTTATTGGGCCTTACAATAAATTACGACAAAGAAAACTTTTAGTTTGACCGTAAGTTTTAAATATTGAAATGTGATGTAATGCAATTCGCATTGAAATGTTTTTCACAGATATATCTGGTGAAATATATTTATTCATTATAATATATTTTAAGGCTCAAGTTTGAAGTTTGAGTGAAATTTTTATACTGTAAAAAAATTCTTCAATATTAGCTAGCAATGAAATCATTCACTTTTGACGAAATATGAAATTATTATCAACCTTCGTAGAAATAAAAGCAAAGTCGCTGGTATTTTAAAAAGTTTTGTGTCAAATATATATTTAGATCCTTGCATGTTCCTCTATGTACCAATTCAGTGAAATTCGACTCTTTATTACAAAATTTAAGTGAAGATTCAGTTTACACATACACAAAATTATTCATGAAAATATTACGGTATCAATAATTGCTCAGAACAGTGCTGTAAAGCAGTCGTAACAGCACACCTGAGCGTGGGAATTTATACTCGCTGACCATGAACTTGAATACAATTTAAACTGGCCACTGACGTATCATCCAATCATATTGCTACAATTGTATTAGTGGGCGGGACTTGACCTATCTTTGAGACACGCTTCCCGGATTGTATAGACATCGGAGTCCATGCTTAAATCAGTCTTATTAGCTCACCTGGCCATAGGCCATGTGAGCTATTGCAATCACTTGGCGTCCGTCGTCGTCGTCGTCTGTCGTCGTCGTCGTCTGTCGTCGTCGTCGTCGTCGTCTGTAAACTTTTTCAAACGTTAACTCGTCCTAAACTACTGGACCGACTTCAACCTAACTTTGCAGAATTGTTCTTTAGGGCATCTGGAAAATTTCTATCGTTTAAAATTTTTGAAATGTCGAAAAACATGGCTGTCGTTACTATAAATAGAACATAGGGGTAAATTGCTGTTTTTTGCTAATAACTCAAAAACCGTTACAGATATAGAAAATCTGACATGGGGTAAAATTGATCAGCATGACAAGATCTACCTACCCTGAAATTTTGAAGGAAATTCCAAAACCCATTTAGGAGTTATTGCCCTTTTTTCACATTTTTGGCTTTTTTTTATGTTATTATTTCAAAAATCTTCTTCTCTGAAACTACTATTCAAAATCATATGAAACTTGGTAAGATTGTTGCTTAGGGTACCCTGCATAGAACTGATGTGGGGATTTTTGATTCGTCGAAAAACATGGCCGCTGTTACTAAAAATAGAACATAGGGGTAAATTGCTGTTTTTTGCTAATAACTCAAAAACCGTTACAGATATCGAAAATCTGACGTGGGATAAATTTGATCAGCATGACAAGATCTACCTACCCTGAAATTTTGAAGGAAATTCCAAAACCCATTTAGGAGTTATTGTCCTTTTTTCGTCAAATTTTCATAATTTAACATTTTTCGTCATTTATCTCCAAAACTATTTGAGATAGAAGTGAAATGTAAATTTGAAAAATGTTTGCCCATGTTGAGATCTACATACCCTGAAATTTTAAAGGAAATCCCAAAACCCATTTAGGAGTTATTGCCCTTTTTTGTCAAATTTTTAAAATTTTAACATTTTTGCATTTATCTCCAAAACTATTTGAGATAGAAGTGAAATGTAAATTGAAAATTGTTTGCCATGTTGAGATCTACCTACCCTGAAATTTTGAAGGGAATTCCAAATTCTATTTAGGAGTTATTGGTTTGTGTAATTTGAGGTCGGGTTCTGTTACATTTATTTAAGGTTCACCCTTATTCCTGGTCAATTTTGTCAACTTCCTGCCAGGACTACCACCATCAGGGAACATATTTTAACATTAAACCTTATAAAAAATAAATCTTCAACAAATTTTCCCTGAACAATTGAACCAATTGCAACAAACTTGGTCAAATAGTTGATTAATTGTCCAATGAAAACCAGACTCCAGGTGAGCGATACAGGCTCTGGTGAGCCTCTTGTTGTATTTGTGGTAGCACATGGAATAAACTGTTTCAATATTAGAATTTCGATACAAATTCTTTACCGAGTACTTGGTAGATGCAACATCAAATGAAGAAAGTTTGACATAGGAAAACCATATAGACTATTTTGGATGGATTGTAGAACATCTTTTTAGCTCACCTGGCAAGGCCTTGGGAGCTTTTGTCATCACTTGGCGTATGTCTGTCCGTCTGTTAACTTTTCTCATTTAAATCTTCTCCTCTGAAACCACTGGGTCGAATGGAATTAAACTTAGCAGGAAGCATCTATTAAAGGTCCTTTATAAAGTTCCTGATCAGACAACAAACATGACCAACATGGGCAATTGTTGTTTCTGATTGGCTTAGTTTTCAAAAATCTTCTTCTCAGAAACTGCATGGCCAAATGGAACAAAACTTGACAGGAAGCATATATTGGAGGTCCTTTATAATGTTTCCACATTTCATCCCAATCGGACTACAAATATGGCTGCCAAGGGCAGTTCTTGTTTATGATTGGTTAATATAAAAAAATCTTCCCTGAAATCGCTTGGCCAAATGGAACAAATCTGGACAGGAAGCATCTATGGGAGGTTCTTTACAAAGTTTCATCATTTCATCCCGATCAGGCAACAAACATGGCTGTCATGCACAGATCTTGTTTCTCATTGGTTTTTTTTTCTGGAACTGCTTGGCCAAAAATGTCATCCAAACTTGACAGGAAGCATTTATGGAAAGTCTTTTATGAAATAAATTATTTTCATCCTGATTGCACGACAAGCATGGCTGCCATGGGCAGTTCTTGTTTCTGATTGGCTGATATAAAGAAATCTTCTATGAAACCACTTGGCCAAATGGAACGAAACTTGACAGAAAGCATCTGTGGAAGGTTTTTTTACAAAGTTTCCTCATTATGTCTAGATCAGGCGACAAACATGGCCACAATGGGCAGTTCTTGTTTCTGATTATTTTCGTAAACAATGTTTTGTTATCTCCCTTGTTTTTTAAAATTTCGCAAAATTGTTTATAAATAATTTCTGTTATGCAAAAAAAATCTTTTCCTCTGAAACACTGCGCCAAATCAACAGAAACTTCACAAAAATAAGCTGCGGAAGGTCCTTTGCAGATTCCTTGTCTCTCAATTGAAACCAAAAATGGCCTGAATGTTCCTCAGAAGGTGATGACCAACTGTTGTTACTTTGGTGCCAATCCCTCATTCAAGATGGCCAACAGCAGAGGACTTACGTTAACATAAGACCCTATGGGAAATATGTGCAAAAATTGTCTGGAGAACCGCTGAATTTTAGAATATGTTGACCTGTAATTAGGACCTTGATGCAGAAAAATTTGCTCCCCACAAGGCTTACCACACTTCATAATGATAGGGAGAACTGACTTCTCTGAGGTACATCAATAAAAACTGCTTTCATGCCTGGTGAGCAATGCACTATGAGCCTCTATATATAGTTTTGCAAGTTACCGCTAGTTTGTATTATGAGGATTTTACAAGGACTGTTTTAGTTTTGCATATTTATGGTATACCTAGTACAATATTATATATATTAATGTCTTTCAATTTGTTTAAGATGAATATGTATTTTTTATTGATGCGGTATTTGTAAAAGAATAAAATTTTATTACTTTTAAAAGTTAAATTTGTATTTTGCTAAATAGAAAATAACTTACTAAACGAAAATTTACATGAGAACAAGACATTTAGAAGTCCTGGCCAATTATCTATTTCTCCTGAACTTTTGTCATATTTCCACCAAAATATTCAAGTTTTCCTTGTAAACAGAAGATTTAAACTTAATGGAATGGGTGAGATGGGAAAATGAATAACTTGGGTAATCACATAGAAAATGTTTAAGGGCTATTATTATATCAAAATGAAGGGCAGCAATAAAGTTTTGATGATAACTAGATTTTGTAGGATTTTTCATGTTTTTAAAAGCTCCAAGTTGTTCCAAAACCTATATATATCAAGAAATTGAGTAGAATTGTAACAATATCTTGAAGGTGGTCCTCTTTCAGAATTGTGCCACAATTTGTGGTGGATGACTGTCAACCGAGGTGGCTGCCACTGTCAACCTTAGTTTAACCTTAGTTTAACATATGACCCTATGGGAAAATTAATTTTAAAATCTTTTTGTCTAAAACCACTGAGCGAATTGGAACGAATTGGCAGAAATGGTCCTCCTTCAGAATGTGTCTGACTCTCACTGTCAACAAATGTAGTTTAAACCAGCCAAGATAACTATTACACTTAAATTTTTAGTCCTGCTAAAGGTGGACAAGTTTAATCCAGGTGTTCGATACAGAAATTTGAGAGCCTCTAGTCAAAAATTTATTGACAGCCAGACTACCCATGGAAATCTAGAAAAGAACAGATAATAGCGGAGCTAGCATATGCATATCCTGAAATTGTTGGCAATACAGCAGTGTTTTTAATTTGCAATGCCAACTTTTGGGTAAAAGATTACAGTAAATTTGAGGATTTCCTTGGCAAGTGGTATAGGCATTCCATACTGATGGTCAGGAGTTCTAATTAAACTCTTTTAAGGTGTGCTAGACTTCAGTCTTGATGGACAAAGATCGCTGGATTCTCAGGGTACTCCAGCTTCCTCCACGATATAGACAATAGAGCTTAAAGTCTCAGTTGCATAAAACCCCAATAAACTAAGCCAAACGAAAATACTCTTTTCCATGATTTGATCATATATTTAAATTCTAAAGGTCATCATCGTATATTAATGATTCTTTGCCTTTTTGACTCACATGGACCAATGATCCATGCGAGCTATTGCCATCACTTTGCATCCATTGTCTGTCATCATAAACTTTCCCTTTAAGATCTTCTCCTATGAAACTGGGCCAATAATTAATTGGAATGGTCCTTGAGTGGCCCGCTTCCAAAATTATGTGCACCCCTAACCTCCAACCAACATGGCTGCTGTTACTAAAAATAGAAAAAATTAAGGGGGATGAATTTTTAAAATCTATTTCTGTGGAACTACTTGGCCAGATGGAACCAAACTTGGCAGAAATGGTCCTTAGGTTCTCCTAGAATTGTATCCAATGACCCGGAATGTCAACAAAGATGGCCGCCATAGCCAAACTTAGTTTATCATACATGTAAGACCATATGGGAAAATTCATGTAAAAATGTCCTTGGCTGAAACCACTGAGGCAATTAGAACCAAACCTGGCAGAAATGGTCCTAGGGTGGTCCTAGAATTGTGTCCAATGACCCGGAATGTCAACAAAGATGGCCTGTCATAGCCAAACTTAGTTTATCATAGGTCAATATGGGAAATTTCATTTAAAAATTTTCTTGTCTGAAACCACTGAACCAATTTCAAACAAACTTGGCAGAAACGGTTTTAAGGTGGTCCTCCTTAGAATTGTGTCTGCTGACCTGGAATGTCAACCAAGATGCATGGCCGCCACACCCGATTTTAGTTTAACATAGGACCCTATGGGAAAATTCATTAAAACTCTTCTTGTCTGAAAAAATTGGAACCAAACTTGGCAGCCATGGTTATTAGATTACCCTCTCTCAGATTTATGTCCGATAATCTGGACTGTTTTTCCGTTGGTGTTTCATGGCTGTTGAATGGCAAAATTAATCTAGGTGAGCGATACTGGCTCTTGGGAGCATTTAATTAAAATTCTCAATATTTAACAGTTGTACAAAGAATTTCAAAATACGTGTTTGAAGTTACTCTTGCATTTGTAAAGGGCATTTTATATGTCACTAAAATGTAAAACAAAAATCAATTGGAACATCAAAACCATTACGGTTAAAAACTTAAGGCATAAATTTCTAAAATGATAAAGGGAATTCGTTTTTAAACCCCCCTTTTCCCCAGATTGTTATCTTGGTCTTATTCGTCATAACAGCTTTATCAAACAATAACTGTTAAAAATGTTTTCACCACCAAACAATTTCTATATAGCATCGATACTCATCGGTTTGTTCTTGACTGCTTATTATCTTTCAGATCGTCAATTTTTGGCTTATACCTTCCACAGAACCCACTTCTGTAACAGGCCGACATTAAACCATGTTTCGCAGGAATATTAAATGTAGTAGTTTTTCGGTGGTCATTTTGAATCAATATTTTTCTCTAATACAAATATCAGTACCTGTGCATTGAATCTGCATTTCAACATGTTTAAGTTGATGAAAAAAAGGTAAACAAAAAGATGCAGAAACAACTTTAGTATTATATATTTACAAGGATTGAAGACACACAGTCTAAACATAATCAAAGTATATAGCAAGCGTAATAGTGGTTTATTATCACGGACCTGTATACAGATCACAGCCGGTTATCACAGTTTCAGAAATAAATGTACACGGCATAAAAATTAAATTCTCAGAAAAATCGAAGCAGTTTAATGTCTTCTTTCGCCTCTGATTCTTAATGCTAACTGCATGTCTTTAGGCATTATAGTGACGCTTCTAGTGTGTATTGAACAAAGGTTAATTTGCATCTTCAAGAACTGATGTTAAATAACTTTCAGTTGCCTCTTGAGCAAAGAAAATATGCTGCACGTTATAGATATGTAAAAAATATAAATAATATTCAAGAATCTACTAGTAGCTGAGTTTACATTCAGGTGTTAAGAACCCGCGACCGAAAAAATGCAGCCGATGATATTTTGTAATTTCGACATGTCACGGTTCAACTTGAGACTCTACCAGACTCCATCAGAATATATTTAGTCTGGTATATGAAGGTCTCGCAAAAAATTAAGCCAAAAATCGCAAAAATAAGGTTAAATTCGTTATCCCAGGACCAAACTGTGTTAAAAAAATTATTGTTTTTAAACAGTTTATTAAATTAAAAACGAGAAATTGTCAATGAAATCGCCAAGGTAAGTGCTTCAATCATCTGGCAAATCGTCTATGAATTGAAACCTCGAGATTGAAACGTCTGTTATTATAACAGGTTTAAGAAAATCGAATCTGAAAATGATCCCAGGAGCTCTCTGATAAAAGCAACTTTTATAGAGGATAAAAGATTAAATAAAACTTTAAACTCCATAAAACAAAAATTTGTATTATTATCTTTGAACGTTTCAAACCAAGATTTTAAATATAAATTACTCATTTTTGAGGAAAATAAAACACTCAAAGAATTTTGAAAACATCAGAATAAATAAATCAGGCAAGTTGCATTTTTTCAGCAACATTCTTAACACTTTTAAATTACAATGCTACTTAGAATTTCCTCATTAAAAAACACAGATCCATTCTTACAAAAATCAGAATTAGTGCTCACTGCCTAGCTCAATGTAGAAACAGGTCAATACAATGTGTTTATTCCAATTAAAGGGCCCATTAAGAGCATAGGAATTTACATACCATGATTACATAGATTGGTATTATAAACAAAACAGTGACGAAAAAAAAATATAATACAATGAAGAGTAATAAAATTGACAACATCAGCAAATGTTATGCATTGAACGTAGATCGGCATAGGTCAGGCCAGAGCCACATATATTTATCACATTCTCAATAAGAACAACACACTTCAGCATTCACATCATCAATAAAATATATGCAAAAATTTGATATAATATACTACAAATAATATCAGTTTAAACTAATTCAGATTTCATCCTAATACCAAGACCTTTATTAATGAAGTCTCCCAATATTTTGAATAAATTAAAATTTTCTTGAGTATATAAAAAAGCCAAATAAAAGCAATATTTTCATTCATTAATTGTGAATTTTTGCAAAAAGCTGATATTTTGTTGAATAATTCTAACCTTATTGTAGAGTAAAAAGGACATTCTAATATAAAATATAAAACTATTTGAAGTTGAATTTGTCATCATTTACGGCATTGTGTTTATTCAAAGAATTTCGATCAAAAATAGATGTAGCAGGTGCAACAGCCTTTTACAAGAGTGTAGTCGACAGTGCACAAAGTAGAAAAATTGGAATCTGAAACAGGAACACATTAGAAAGCACATTCAATCTTTACTATAAGCACAATTTTATATATATACAGGCCGGGATCCGCACATAATACTTAAGTTACAGTTCCTGATACAGGTCATCTAGTCGTCGAGTCAGCCAGAATACTCACTTTTTAAAATGTTATTTCCGGCATAATTTTCCGATAAACCTTCTTTACAAATCTCTGGAATGCTATTTTTGGAATGAGATGATTTGTTACCCTTTTTGATATTTCAAATAAAGCCTTATTTCCCGGTCTAAATTTCCTCACATTCTTCAGGACTCCTGTTTTTATTTCATGGTTTAGCTGTTGTCTTTTTGCGGATAGAACTTGCTGTAGATAATTCAAGTTGTTTCTGTCTTTCCGAGTTTCAATGGCTCATTGCCTGACAGTGTTCAAGATCAGATGCCATCTCATGGCGTCTGCTTCATAGATCTTCCAATGCCGGATTTAGCGGGGGGGCACAGGGGGCACGTGCCCCCCCCCCCCCCCAGTTGAGGTCACCAAAAAAATTTTTTTAGGTAAAATTACTAGATACAAAGCTTCACATCGTTCAACATGGTCCTGATTACGAAAGGCAAATTTTAAGAAAGTGACCATAACACGTTATCTATTGTAATGGTTGATTGCCACCTAGTTGTGAAAATTAACATGTATGTAACTTTTTACAAATCTGATAATAAAGATAAGAGTTGATGAGATGGAAATGTATCACAGCGAAGAAAGTAAAATTAATTTTCCACCAGTGCCCCTTGAAGATTTGCAAGTGTTTAATTGAACATGTACCATTCTTATACAATGGCTTACTTATTGATTCATTGTTAGCTGACGTGTATTGTTTCAAATACAAACAAAAGATTATTAAAAGATGTCTATCTGTTTTTTTAAATTAATACATTTGAAATTCGTTGGTAAGTAAAAATATCTGGACTTTTTTAATTTAAGTGTGTTGTTAGTACAAATGGGCATTTACAATATCTGATAAATCTTTACTACCATGATTTGTTAAAACTGTTCCGACATATAAGAGGTACATCAACATTTTTTTAAATAATATTTATATCAATGAGACTTCTGAAATATAAATTTAAAACCTTTAATTTAATAAATGGTCATTTATTTTATTTAAAACTTCAAGATATTAATAATTGTCAAAAAATTTCTTCTCTTAGTTGATTGTTTTTTAGCACCTCGGTGGCCGTGTAAAAGAACAAAAGTTTGAGATCCATTTTGAAATTTGATACATGTAACGTCAGAGAATCCAAACTGCACTGGCTACCGAAAATGCAGCCACTTCAATCATTATATTTTGAACTTTAAAAATGCCACCTTTCTGTGATTTTGCATGAGATTTTTGACGAAACAAAATTATTAATTATTGAAAGTCTAATTACCTTATTTGGCTCCCCTTTTCAATTCGCTCATGGTACATTTTTCAATCAGGGATAACTTGATGTCATCACTTAGGAAATGTTACGGTCTTCATCACGAATATCGCAGATGATGTTGGACCTGTTCCCACTGTGGTAACATTTCACACACCTCCACCGATTTGTGACTACCACCGGATGGCGGATTGACTTTGTTGAAATTCATGACGGGTGTCGTATACGGAGCAGGAACCTGCTTACCCTTCCGGAGCACATAAGTTCACTTCTGGTTTTTATAGGAGTTTGTGTTGTTCATTGTTTTCTAGTTCTCAGTGTTTATTTGTTGTCCTTGTGGTTGTTCATTTTCCTTCCCTGGCTTGTCGGTCTAGCTATGATGTATTGCGTTTTTTGGTTTGCTCCTTAGGTGTATTTATCTTTTTTCTTACAATCACTAATCATGCACAGAGACCACGGAGGACCAGATCCTGATATCTAGTTCTACAACCTGACAACAGCAGTAAAAATATAATAATTGCTTTCAATTTTTCGGCAGATAACATAAGCTTCAGTGACGTTTATCAAAAAGAAGATATGATGCTGTACCCCCCCCCCCCCCCAACAATAAAGGTCGTAAAATCTTCATTATCCCCCCCAAAAAAGGGCAGATAATTTTTCAAAATTGTGCCCCCCCCCCCACTCGTCGCCACTCTGGATCCGCCCCTGATCTTCACACGTGACATTACAGGTAACTCTCCACTTAATGAGGTTAGTAAAGCACGAAACAGCTAAATGAAAAAAAAACGTGAACACAAAAATCGCAGATAAGTTACAATGAATAGCCAGATTAACGATTTAAAAGAGAAGATAAAAGAGAAACAAGATGAGCTTAATCTCTTAAAGCAGCAACTAAGAGCCTGTTTGGTAAATCTCGAGTTATAAGATCTTGGTTAACTTTTTACATAAATATCATCTAATTAATAGCCTTTCTTCACAGGCGCTTTTCACAGAAAAAAAATTACTATACATGCCAAGTGAAAAGAAAAGGTGCCCAATTCGGGCAACACAATTTTACGCGCCTGCTTCGATTTCCAAAGAATTATCACTTTCACCTTTCGGTCCTGCTCAAAACTTTTTGATCAATAGAAAAAATATTAATTTATCAACACAATGATGTATGACACGCCTACCTTACTTGCCAATCAACAGCGCTTTAGGCATATGAAATCGGTCAAAAGTGAATTATTTATCAATACTACAATGAACTGCAAATTTGAAGACAAGGAGCAAATAAAAAAAATTAAAATAAAGAAAATGAACTGTTTAAAAAATGTCTTTCTTTGTTCTTTTGTCATGATTAATTAATTGATAAACAATGGTATGAAGAAGTAATAATAAATAGCTGCTGGTAAATAAATTGACGAGTTGATGGCGTTCTATTTATAAATTAATACTGACTAGTTTCCAGGTTTTTTAATTTTAGAATACTGAGTTAGCCAATCAGAAGGCAGCAATTCATTTGATCCTTGTCTTCAAATTTGCAGATTATTGCAGTAATGATAAATAATTCACTTTTGACCGATTTCATATGCCTAAAGCGCTGTTGATTGGGAAGTACCTTACTTCCCAATCAACAGCGCTTTAGGCATATGAAATCGGTCAAAAGTGAATTATTTATCATTACTTAGTCTACAATAATCTGCAAATTTGAAGACAAGGATCAAATGAATTGCTGCCTTCTGATTGGCTAACTCAGTATTCTAAAATTAAAACCTGGAGACTAGAGTATTAAGTTATAAATAGAACGCCATCAACTCGTCAATTTATTTACCAGCAGCAATTTATTATTACTTATTCATACCATTGTTTATCAATTAATTAATCATGACAAAAGAACAAAGAAAGACAATTTTTTAAACAGTTCATTTTCTTTATTTTAATTTTTTTTATTTGCTCGTCTTCAAATTTGCAGTTCATTATAGTATTGATTAATAATTCACTTATGACCGATTTCATATGCCTAAAGCGCTGTTAATTGGCAAGTAAGGTAGGCATGTCATACATCATTGTGTTGATAAATTAATATTTTTTTATTGATCCAAAAGTTTTGAGCGAGACCGAAAGGTGAAAGCGATCATTCTTTGGAAATCGAAGCAGTGGGGACGTTTTCTTTTCTCTTGGCATATATATAGTTTTTTTTTTTTTTTCTGAGACAAGTGCCTGTGCCTAATTCATCTACATAAAAATTGAAATGCAGTATTTCTTGTTGTCATGGCTACATTTCTCAACAGATTTTAACTAATTTTAGGCCACACCAAATAAATTTTTTGTTCTTTTGGATTTATGAATGTCAAAAATAGATGTAAGCGAGCGAAATTTTCTTTTTACTTTTTTTTTTTTTGAAAACTTTATTTTTCGGGCCAAGATAAAATTTATTTTTTGAAATAAAATCTTGCAAAAAATCCCAATTTTTACAAATTTTAGGAGCGGCCTAAAAAATGAATAATTTCGGGCAAATTTTCAGGATTTTTGCAAAATGAAGTGTCAAAAATCTTTTTTTTTTAAAGTTTACATAGTCCAAAAAATAGGAGCAATAAAATCTAAAGAACTAAAGATCATTTTGATGTGATTTTATATCAAAGGTTTATATCAGCATTCCTTGAAGTTTGAAAAGTAACACTGACAGATTGATTTTCTTAGAGTTATTGTCCTTGAACAGATAAAATATGATAAAGTTGTATTTGTAAGTGCTCTCATGTCTACATTTTGTTTTCATTTAAATTTATGCCAAAAGTTTAGATTAGAATTCTATCGGACAAGTTGGAAAATCAACACTGACGCCTTATTAGGGTTAGGTTGCTAAGCAACCAAAACCCTTATGCCGTCGGTCGTTTGGTTAGACAATGAAGGAAACTTTGGAAATCTGGTGTTTTGTGGAAAAAGTTGGACCAGAAGTTTTTGAAACTATGTTTTTATGAGTAAATATGCAAGCTTATCTAGGATTGAAGCTTAAGCAAGGCTAGTTAAGCAGCTTTTTATCTCGATTTTGAGATGACACATGCGCAAAGCAACCTCCATATTTTTCGAATTACGACTATGTTTATATTGGAATATCATATAAGAAAATAAACATTCCGCGGTAAAATAGTCCTAATATTTGTTGTTGCTGGTGCAGTTGTTTTTTAATAGAAATGTAACTGAAACACACCGAGAAGTGTAATTGTCCAGTTATTTAATAAAAGATGTGTGTTTTATTGACGATTTCCTTTTTGTTTTGAAAGCCGTGTAAAGTATTCGCACCTTTTAAAGTGTACAATGCTATCGGCGTAAGGATTTTGAATGTTGACATTTGCACGGATATTTTGGGAAGGATTACAATCAGGTTTATTTTCAAAAGATTTCAAAGGTAAGTTCCATTTTTGTTGTGAACGTGATTGTTAACTTATACAGAACATATTTTGCACATTATTTGCTTATTCTTCTTGTAATTCTGATGGTATTTTGTGTATTTGATTAACCTTTTGACCTGATCATCGTGACTTCATTTTGTCAAACCTGTTGGTCAGTGATAGAATTGCATACAGGTTATTTGAAATGCCGACAACTTGCACATTAAGATTGAAAAACACTGTGTTTATCATTAATTTAGAAAACGGTATTATCGAAGGTATAATGGGTTTATTTTAATTGAAAGCTTGAATGTTTACGTTCTTTTTGTGTATTTGATTAACCTTTTGACCTGATCATCGTGACTTCATTTTGTCAAACCTGTTGGTCAGTGATAGAATTGCATACAGGTTATTTGAAATTCCGACAACTTGCACATTAAGATTGAAAAACACTGTGTTTATCATTAATTTAGAAAACTGTATTATCGAAGGTATAATGGGTTTATTTTAATTGAAAGCTTGAATGTTTACGTTCTGATCTACCTGCACATGCGCAATGTAGTGTAAATAGAAATAACCCCCTTCTACAATTGTCCAAACTTTGTCTTTTTATATAACCTTAATAACTTGAAGACCTTTGATTTCTGTTTATTTTAATTCATCAAATCATTATTATGCGTTTGACTTTTTAAAAAAATTCAATTTAGAGTGATAATTCAAGAAACGTTAGCCGACTCCTGCTTTCTTTGATTGATTAGTGCATATTTATGTACAGACATGCGCAGTAAAGTTGAGTAGTAGAACCTTCAGCTCAGATACACTGTGTTGCGAAAATATACGTTTTAAAAAATCACTGTATATTTTGAAACCAAAGCAATACATATGCTGTCAATTTAAAAAAAAAATCAGTCACCTACCCACAGGAACATTATTATATAATAGACACTTTTTCCGCAGAGCTCGTTAACTTTCATAATTGATATATTTCCTTGTAAATAATACTGTTAATAAAAAGAATTCAATACCAAAACCTATTTTGCAATACATTGTACAAACAAAAAGCATTGAAATAATCATCAGCAATGTTTGTACAAATAAAAGTCAAATGCTAGCAACCTAACCCTACCGGTGCTATGCACTTTGATTTTTTCTAAGAGTAATTTCTCTTTGAATGGTAAGATTATTCAGAATTGTCTTTGTAAGTCCTCTCACATCTACATTTCTTAATAGATTTTAATGAAATTTATTTCAAACATTTAGATTAGCACCAAATAATGTTTTCTAAGAGTTATTCCCCTTTGAATAATAAAAATATGGGAAATTGACTTTGTAAGCACTCTCATGTCTACATATCTCAAAAGATTTCAATGAAATATAATATCAACATTTTCTCGACAAGTAAAAAAAAATCAGCTCTGACGGATTTAATTTTCTGCATGTTCTGAGATTTATTCCCTTTGAAAAATTAAAAATAAGGAAAACAGACTTTTAAACAATTTCATATCTACATATCTCTACAAATTTTATTTAAAGTATTGTGCACCCAGATATAAAAGTAGTCATTATGAAATAGAAATTGCTTGGAACAATTGTATTTCAAAACAATTCCATAATTATTAAATATTCTGGAAGACTCTCAGACCTTTTAATTTTTGTCGAGCCTGCGACTTTAGTCGCAGAAAGCTCAACATAGGGATAGTGATCCGGCGGCGGCGGCGGCGGCGGCGGCGGCGTTAACTCATTTCTTAAAAGCTTTATATTTTAGAAGGTGGAAGACCTGGATGCTTTATACTTTGTATATAGATGCCTTATGTTACGAAGTTTCCGTCTGTCATATGTACATTGTCCTTGACCTCATTTTCATGGTTCAGTGACTACTTGAAAAAAAAGTTAAGATTTTTTGTAATGTTAATTTCTCTCTTATTATTAGTAATAGGATAACTATATTTGGTATGTGCGTACCTTGCAAGGTCCTAATCCCCATCAGACAGTTTTCAATTGACCTCGACCCAAATTCACGGATCAGTGAACAAGGTTAAGTTTTGGTGGTCAAGTCCATATCTCAGATACTATAGGCAATAGGTCTAGTATATTTGGTGTATGGAAGGATTGTAAGGTGTACATGTCCAGCTGGCAGGTGTCATCTGACCTTGACCTCATTTTCATGGTTCAGTAGTTATAGTTAAATTTTTGTGTTTTGGCCTGTTTTTCGAATACTGTATGCAATAGGTCTACTATATTTGGTGTATGGAAGGATTGTAAGGTGTACATGTCCACCTGGCAGGTGTCATCTGACCTTGACATCATTTTCATGGTTCGGTGGTTATAGTTAAGTTTTTGTGTTTTGGCCTGTTTTTCGAATACTGTATGCAATAGGTCTTCAATATTTGGTGTATGGAAGGATTGTAAGGTGTACATGTCCACCTGGCAGGTGTCATCTGACCTTGACCTCATTTTCATGGTTCAATGGTTATAGTTAAGTTTTTGTGTTTTGGCCTGTTTTTCGAATACTGTATGCAATAGGTCTACTATATTTGGTGTATGGAAGGATTGTAAGGTGTACATGTCCAACTGGCAGGTGTCATCTGACCTTGACCTCATTTTCATGGTTCAATGGTTATAGTTAAGTTTTTGTGTTTTGGCCTGTTTTTCGAATACTGTATGCAATATGTCTGATAGCATTTACTTTCATTAGAAATACACGACAGGCGAGACATTTTTGTGTGTCCACTCTTGTTATTAAAAGTTCATAGCAACCATACATTAAATTAGACTAAAATGAAGCAGCAATTGCTTTGAACAGTTGGATTTCAAACATTGCAATTCCATCGAGGTAAATATCCTGGAAGGTTCTCAGACCTGTAAATTTTTGGAAAAATACCTAGCAACCATATAATAAATATTCGAGAGAAACAGCAATTGCTTGGAATAATAAATTTAAAATTGCGTACGATTTTAATTTTGGAAGACTCTGAGACCTTTAAATTTTGGAAAATTACCTAGCCACCATATACTAAAGAAGTCAGGTGTGAAATAGCCATTGCTTGGAATAAATTGAATTTCAAACACTGCAATTCCATCTTTGGTAAATATTTTGGAAGAAGCTCAGACCTTTATATGTTGGGAAAAGTACCAAGTAACCATACATGCATATATTAGAATAAAAAAATAAAATTTCAATTCATATCCTAACCATATGTATTTGTAAAATTTATGTCAAAGGTTAGATCAACATTATATCCTATGAGTTTATTTAAGTAAGTTGCAACTTTTTGTCTTGTTATTTATAAATGTTATTGACCTTTTTTCGGTGTAGGATATTGGTTATTCTATAGCAATCTTATTACTTTGTCTTTGATAAGATATTAGCTAAATGATTTTTACATAGTAAGAAACGTTAGGTAGTTATCTCCCTTGATAAAATTTCCCAAGGCAGATAATTGTAATTATCTCCCTATGATCCTAAGGTCTAAATACAAAACTTTGCAAGCAATCAATTATCGTATTTCTATAGTCAAAATAGTTAAACTTTCAAAGTTCTAGCCTTGGCGAGAAATTTGATTATCAACTGTTCACGAAGTTAGATTTTGTTTATCTAATTCTTTCAATCGTTTTGATTTAAGTTCTCGTTAAGAGACATATTTATTAATAAACAGAAAACTGCACACTTTAGCAGCAGTTTCTTTACATTGCTACATAATCTTCCAAAATGATTGGGACAATTGAAGGTGTATATCATTGACCAGTCAACAATCGAGTATGACATGTGGATTATCAAATTTTTATCCAACTGATTGGATGCCCTGAAAACAGCAAAAGAATTATAGAAAAGGAGGTTTCATTATGTTTTGGGTAACTTACTAAAACCAGTAAAGGGAGATTCTCTAGTAATGTTTCTCATATCTTTTCAGTTTTGTAATTTTGTTGTTAGTTGAACTTCAGTTATCTGTAAATGCATTTAAAAAAAGTTGTTTTATTTGCAGGAGTCCACTATGAATAATCCAAATTTAAATGTAGTTGAACTATCTTCACTAGACAAAAAGGAAAATCTTAGCAATGAACAGATTGGCAGATACAGTCGGCAGTTAATTTTACCTGAAATAGGGGTTAAAGGTAAGTCCAAATAAAAAAATATGTTTAGGATTCATGTTTATAAAAATTATTTGAGTTAGGTAGACACCGGTAATTATTTTAATACTAATTTTTTTTTTACCTTTCCCATATACATGTATTTGAGGAATTTTTAGTTTTAAAGGTGCTTGTATAAAACTGACAATAAAAAACATTAGAGTTGTCATAAATACTTCTAAATTGGAATCATTATGTAGATAAATTTCCCCTGTTTTACAATAAAAGTAAATTTGATTGGATATGATAATAAACAATTTTATCCTTGTTTCTAGCATTCAAGCTTACAGGGTGGCCCAGTCTTCATTAGTTATGGAAGAAAAAAATATGAAAATGTGCAGTATTGTTTTGGACTATTATATATTATAGGTGGGTCCATTTTGGAACCCTTTTCTAAGTCTGTGGATTTGTCACCACATATTTTTTGTGATAGTTACTAGATTTGTTAAAAGAAAAGAAAGTAATATTACATTGTCTTGTCATGCAGATAAGGTAATTTAATATCAGAGCTAGTCTACAAAGCAATTGTTTCCAGATCTAAAAATCGACAGAATCTTATGCATCAATTTGTTTTTAAAACTTATAATTATTTAAGATGATTTAGGGACTAAAATGTAGTTCACAAAATATGAGAAAGTTATGGTTTTGTTTTTAAATTTTTTATTTCTAAAGTGCTACTGAAATTAAATTATGTACTGACTTAAAAGTTTTTCAGTTTATACATTTTTTCTTTTATAGAAAACAAATAAATAGCCTGTAAAGTCTTTGACTGGTAGTTAAAACAATTTTATGTGAAATTTCTTATAACTGAATTATATGAGAAAACTGATACATATAATTTTAATTGTAGGGCAGTTGTCACTTAGCAGTAAATCTGTTTTAATAGTTGGAGCTGGTGGTTTGGGATGTCCGTCAGCAATATATCTAGCAGCTGCAGGAATAGGTAAGACCACTATTTGAATGAAATACAAAGTAACTGTGTTTTAGTCCTCCCGACTAACTGAAACAACAGTAATTTCATACTTATCCCCAAATAAGATGAAAACAGACAAGAACAGTAGATCTTCTTTGGAAGCACATCTTGTTTATGTTGAGAAAATTTGCAAATGGTATGGGAAAAGTTATAAAACAGTCACAATCATTTGAATTAGTGATTGGATGGATTTATCATCCTTATGAATTATTTGACTGGAGACTATGTAATTTGTCAGTAAATTTCTACGGTTGATAAAATCCTCCTCAAAAAGCTGTAATTGTATACTAAAAGAGTGTTTGATTTAGCAGCATATTTTTGAAAAGAGGCACAGACATTTATTTATCATAATAAGTTGATATTTCTACATTTTTCCTTGGATGATATTGCCTTATATTTTCAGTTATGTTCTTAATCCATAGACTGTGAAATAAAGGCATTTGTCAATGTTACTTTGAATTCATATTGTCTGTTACATTGCAAGTTGAAATAATACTGAAGGGACATTTTTGACTAAAATGATAACTAATGTTATAACACATCATGGCGTATTGAAGTTTGATACTTGTAATTATTTCATTTTAGACCTTCAAAACTTACATCATTCTATATATTTATATAATGATGTAGAAACCATTCCACCAAATGCTAACTTTTCATTAAGAATTATTACTATCAAAATATATTGTAACAGTAATATTTTGTTTATTCTTGAAATTGATACTAGGTAGACTTGGTATTGTGGATTACGATGAAGTTGAGCTGAATAATTTACACAGACAAATCCTGCATACAGAGAATCGTGTTGGTACTCCGAAGTCATCTTCAATTGCTAGTTCTTGTACACAGTAAGTAATTCATTTCATTTAATATTTATGACAAGGAAAAAATCATCTTTCTAAGTTTAATGGTTTCTTCACTAACACTGTTAGAATAATTGAATGGTTCATTAAATTTGATTTCTTGAAAACAAAATTCCTATTTTATGAATATGGTAATTTCTTTATAAAAATCTTATCTGTTCAATACATTTTATGAACAAATATATTTAATTAATTAATTAAAATAATGAAAAATATTTATAAATTTTTTATAATTATATACTGAAAAATATTATGGAAGTTTTCATCAGCTTTGATAATACATATATATACTGATGGAATTCATTTATTGTAATTGAACATAAACATTTCTAAACTATGATCATTTATTTCGATAAATGTTTTGAATTTTGAAGTTCATTTTAGGTACTTTGGCTTCCTTCAACATAATAAGAAAATATCTAAATTTTATACAGAAAAATAATTTAGTTTTGATTATATGTACATTTACCGATGAAATACTCATGTTTATTAATGACTTAAATGGTTTTATTTGCCTTTGGTAGTACATGTAATATGTTTCTCTTCTTTTATAATAGGTTAAATTCATTTGTTGAATGCATTCCATATCATATACAGTTAGACAGCACAAATGCAATGGAACTGATACAACAGTATCCTTTTAAATAAAATCTATTACAAACTGTATTTTTTATGTTACTGTTTAAAGCAATTTTTAGAAACTCTTCTAAAGTTTCATGAATTGGATCCTACTGTGTGTCTTTTTTCTAAACGCAAGTGGTTTTTCAGAAATATCTCAAATGTTTCTTTAAAATGAAAGTGAAAAGTATTACACTACCTTTTTTCCCAGTAGTCGTGGTGAATTATTGTCTTTTGCACTGCTGAAACCCAAATATTTTACGAGAGCTGATTTTCCAATACATGAATTTGTGTGCATTTAGTTGCTTTTTGCATCATATATGATGTCAGAACTAGCAAATGGGTTGAACTAATGCATATGTTGTACAAACAATGGATAGAAAAGGTAGGTAGTTTTTAATCCTCGTTGATTTGTCCACAAAAAACATAAAAATTGCTGAACAACAGAGTATAAATAATGAATTCACAGTATTCTGCATCAGTTTCTGAATTTACAACAGCTGTCATAGAAATTATATATTTTCCTTTAACTCATTTTGAAGATATGATGTTGTATTAGATGCCACAGACAATGTCGCCACAAGATATTTACTAAATGATGCTTGTGTTTTGTCAAAGAAACCACTTGTTTCTGGTAGTGCTTTGAGATTTGAAGGACAGGTATTCTGTCAAGTTTTAAATTTCAGGATATTTCAGCATTAGATGTAATAGTTATATTTTAATTAATATTTATAATTTTTTGTGGCAGTGTTTTAAAAATGTTTTTTTTTCAAATTAAAAATAAACACAAAATTCTTTTTTTAATTGGGTTTCAAATGAAAAAAAAGTTATCATTGTTACAATATTATGTGCATGGAGGGGAAGGGATCAGGCAGTGCCAAATAGTGGTAAAGTGAAATCTGTTTTGTTGTCAATTTGACAGCTCATTTCTTATACAGGGTATTGAATAGAGGTCAGTATTTTTATTATCTCCCTTGAAAAACTTTATTCTTATCTATCAATATGCTCAATAATTTATATTTATTGTAGTAAAAAGGAAGTGATGCCAAGAACAATATAATTAAAAATGTTATGCTCTCTTTCAGCTGACAGTATATAATTATAATGGAGGGCCCTGTTACAGATGTCTTTATCCCAAACCACCCCCTCCAGAAACTGTTACCAATTGTTCTGATGGAGGAGTTTTAGGAGTCAGTAAGATCAATTAGTTATTTGTCTTAACAATATTTAAGTTGTACTGATTCGAATGAAAAATTAAATTACATTCACAAATTTAACTGTGACACATCATGATAATCCAGTATAGTTGATTAAATAAATTAATAAACTGGTAATTGAATACAAAGATGGGCTACATACATGTAATCAATGAAACAATATGAATTAGGTAAAATAGGTATATTTTTGATGGACAGGAATGAATAGTATTGGTTCTTTAAGTAAAACTTAGTGAAAAATCTCTATTTATTATCCTTTAGTGAAATTGGAAGCCTATTCCTGAAAACAGTTGGCTAAAATGACAAGAGATATGAGACTAAATTCTCATGGTGTTATTTTCAAGTATGTTTGTAGAACTTTTTAGTCTGATTAAACTGTTTTGCTTTTAGAAAATAAATGTAACAGTAAAGTACCAGTAACTCTAAATTGACAGTTTGATTGCTTTGGCACATTTACATATTAATTTTGAAAAAAAAATATTTCAGCATGCACAGTTATTTTTTAATTCTTTAGTTCCAGGAATTATTGGTTGTCTGCAAGCATTGGAGGCCATAAAGATTTGTGCTTGTATAAATTGTATCCTTATAATTTCAGATATATTAATAAATGCTCTAGATGAATTCCCTGTAAATGAATTAGAAAAAAACATTTATTCAATGAAATTTTTTTTTTCAAATTGGGCACTCAACATTTGGGCAGGTTCATGCTATTTTATGGATAAATTTTGAATATTACTTAACAAGACACAGCATTGTACAGCCAGAAATTACTACTATTTGATGGTTTACAAGGTAGCTTCAGAACAATAAAACTCAGGGGAAAACAACCCAGTTGTCCAGTATGTGGCGAAAACCCAAGTATTTTAAAATTAATTGACTATGAACAGTTCTGTGGAGCTAGAGCAAATGATAAGGTAAACAATCATTTTCCTATAATTTTTTTCTCACCTGTGACGAATTGCACAAAAGGCGGGATATAGGTACATGTACAAATGTATCATCTTCCGGTGGCAGTGGCAACGGTGGTGGAGGCAACATAAACTTTTTTAATACATTCTTAATAAATTTGCACATATAATCCCTATACTTAAGATTTTTGGTAAACAGATACATTATAATATAAACTTAGCAGCAGTATACTTGTCTTGTGACCTTGACCTCGTTTTCATGGTTCATTAACTTTTTAAAGATTTGTAAGTCATTTCTCAGCAACTGTAATACCTACGCCCTTGGTGGGTACATGCCAGTCTCACACCTGTCAGCTGACCTTGGAGACAATTTTAGGCTTGAGTGAAATGCACCAGATTTTTCAGACAAATGTCACCTGACCATAACTATTTCTTTGAGTTTGTATGTTTGGTATCAGATAATCTTTATTCTGTGTCCATGTGCGTACTCAGGCAAGACATTTTGTGTGTCCACTTTTCTAAAATAGCAATAACTATTGATACCTCTTATAGCATAACTTCAATATAACTTCACTTTATTCAATGCAGTGTAAAATGTAATTCTAGTTCAAATTACCTTTTAAAGTCATGGAAGATTATTTGGTCAAAAAAAGATTTTTGTTAACATGCATTTTGCAATGTATATAAACATACATATATAAATTTGGTTTTCAAACCAGATTTTTTTTGCAGTTTGTGTATTTTAAAAAGAAAAATAGAAAGTAGAGGGTTCCATTCCACTACAAGTGGTACAATAAAATCAGTCTGATTATTTTACAGGACAAGATTATTAGTTTACTACAAGACAGTGAAAGAATATCCCCAAAAGTAAGTAATATCTTAGTAGTATCTAACTTCAATTTATATACAACGGCGTCTGAAGTCTTGTAGTAGTGTGCTTGCCTCAAGTGCAGAAGGTTGGTTCAATCCCCGGCTGGGTCAAACCAAAGACATTAAAATTAGGGGATAACTGTATGGTATTTTATCAGTTGCCGACGTAAAACGCTGGTTTTACCTTCGCAAATTGAGTTTACCTGGCGACGCGTAGCGGAGCCAGGTAAACGGATATTTGCAATGGTAAAACCACCGGTTTATGTCGGCAACTGATAAAATACAATACAGTTATCCCCATTCTAATGCAACCTCCGTTAAACGTTAAAAAATTGAATAAAAAGTAAACAGGAAACATCAAATGCGTTTGCGCAACGTTGTTGTCAATGGTTCCGACGGTAAACCGTGGATTTTACGCTTGACGTTATCCAATCAAAAAGGACGTTATATGTTATGTTGCATTAGAATAGGTATTTGCTGCTTCTCTGCCAAGTATGCGGCATCTAGGAGTAAGAGCAAAGGACTTGTCAGCTCGAAGTCAGTATAATGTTTCTGAGTGGGGTGATATGTCTTCACTCGTGTCGGTCTTGTACAAAGGAGGGATCATATTCATATCATATCAATATGTTCTTGTCCTGATATGCACCTAATGGCTGCCACTGGACGTTAAATCCATGAATTCATACACAGATTATATTTTATTTATGAAGTAAAATGTCAAAAAGACAACATTCTATCAACAAATTTAACAGACATCTAGACGTCACCACATCTTCTAAATGACCCCAACATAATACCAGTAACCAAGTCTATAAATCAGAGGAAACAACACTACATTTTAATTATCAAATAAGGTTGAGAAACTAAAGAATTCAAATAGACAATATATATGCCAGTGACCAAAATTTCCTGACTACTGAGACAGGCACAGATAATATGCTAAACAATAAATACATGTAGCTGCTGTTGCTGAAAGCAAGTTCGGGACTTAAATATGGTTGACAAAATCGTCATGGTGGTAACTACAATAATGGTATCAGTTGCAGTACTTCCTGGGTGATATGTAGACTTATAATACAAAACTGATTGATATAATATTAGCAACTGCTATGTACTCTGATCATTCTTAAACATTAATAATTCCACATAAATTGCAGTCCTTTGGAAATATGAAAAATTTCAATCCATACATCATTAGTTTTTTGTCGAGCCTGCGACTTTAGTCGCAGAAAGCTCGACATAAGGGATAGTGATCCGGCGGCGGCGGCGTTAACTAACTTCTTAAAAGCTTTTTATTTTAGAAGGTGGAAAACCTGGATGCTTTATACTTTGTATATAGATGCCTTATGTTACGAAGTTTCCGTCTGTCATATGTACATTGTCCTTGACCTCATTTTCATGGTTCACTGACTACTTGAAAAAAAAGTTAAGATTTTTTGTAATGTTAATTTCTCTCTTATTATGAGTAATAGGATAACTATATTTGGTATGTGCGTAACTTACAAGGTCCTCATCCCCATCAGACAGTTTTCAATTGACCTCGACTCCATTTCAAGGATCAGTGAACAAGGTTAAGTTTTGGTGGTCAAGTCCATATCTCAGATACTATAAGCAATACCGGTAGGTCTAGCATATTTGGTGTATGGAAGGATTGTAAGGTGTACATGTCCAGCTGGCAGGTTTCATCTGACCTTGACCTCATTTTCATGGTTCAGTGGTTATAGTTAAGTTTTTGTGTTTTGCCCTGTTTTTCGAATACTGTATGCAATAGGTCTAGTATATTTGGTGTATGGAAGGATTTTAAGGTGTACATATCCAACTGGCAGGTGTCATCTGATCTTGACCTCATTTTCATGGTTCAGTGGTTATAGTTAAGTTTTTGTGTTTTGGCCTGCTTTTCGAATACTGTATGCAATATGTCTGATAGCACTTACTTTCATTAGAAATACATGACAAGCGAGACATTTTTGTGTGTCCACTCTTGTGTTAATTAAATTTTTTTTTTTTTATTTCTATATTTGTAGAAATTATTTCTTGACATCTTGCTATTATTGGTAGTGTTTCTTGCAAAAATGGGTAAAATTCAACAAAAAGATGATACATGTAATATGTTTTTAAAGTTTCAAAAATAGATTTGATATTTTATTAATAATTATTTTTACAGGATTATAAAAAAATGTTAGATTCTAATGAGAAACATTTATTAGTTGATGTCAGATTACCCATAGAGTTAGAAATATGTCAGCTTCCATCACAGACGTACAGTATCCTTTATTATGAAAGTGTATAATTTATGTGGTAGAAATGAAAGGGATTTACATGTAAATGTGGATGAGACATAAACACTGTTAGTTATTGTTGTCATGGTTTAATCAAAAGGTTGAGGTTAACATGGATATAAAGAATGTATAATATGTTTGACAGAATAAGAAAACTCCAAATATTTGAATAAAGAAAATAGGTTTTGAAGAAGAATTATTTTTGAAAGAATATAATATGTATAATTTTTAATGTTTGCTATTTGTGTTTTCCTTATCTTTTGATAAGATTTGCCTATTAACAAGGTTAACAAGCAGGAAAGTATAGAAGAACTACAGAAAAGACTACAGCCACTGATTGATGACTCCCGTGAAGCACTTCCTGTTGTCGTCGTATGTAGACGTGGAAATGATTCACAAATAGCTACAAGAAAATTGAAAGAAAAATTCAAAGATTTAAATGTAGAGATCAAAGACTTAAAAGGAGGATTGCTTGGATGGACAAAACAAATAGATAAAAATTTTCCTGTGTACTAAATAAACATAATAAACATATTTTTAGCTCGTCTGTCGTCTGTCGTCGTTAACAATTTTTCAAACATCTTCTCCTCTGAAACTACTGAATGGATTTGGATAAAACTTAGCATGATTGTTCCTTAGGGTATCCTGCACAAAGTTTATGCTTCGATTTTTGATCTGTCGAAAAACATGGCCACTGTTACTAAAAATAGAACATAGGGGTCAAACAACAGTTTTTCGCAAGTATCTCAAAAATCATTGGGTTACGGCAAATTCTGGCAGGTTGAATGTGTTCAGCATGATGAGAGCTACCTATGTGCTGATTTTCGTGAAAATCTGTCAGCTGATGTTAGAGTTATTGCCCTTTTTTGACATTTTTGGCTTTTCTTTGTTATTATTTCAAAAATCTTCTCCTCTGAAACTACTAAATGGATTTGGATAAAACTTAGCATGATTGTTCCTTAGGGTATCCTGCACAAAGTTTATGCTTGGATTTTTGATCCGTCGAAAAACATGGCCACTGTTACTAAAAATAGAACATAGGGGTCAAACAACAGTTTTTCGCAAGTATCTCAAAAATCATTAGGTTACGGCAAATTATGGCAGGTTGAAAGTGTTCAGCATGATGAGAGCTACCTGTGTGCTCATTTTCGTGAAAATCTGTCAACTGATGTTAGAGTTATTGCCCTTTTTTGACATTTTTGGCTTTTTTTTTGTTATTATTTCAAAATCTTCTCGTCTGAAACTACTAAATGGATTTGGATAAAACTTAGCATGATTGTTCCTTAGGGTATCCTGCACAAAATTTGTGCTTCAATTTTTGATCCGTCGAAAAACATGGCCACTGTTACTAAAAATAGAACATAGGGGTCAAACAACAGTTTTTCGCAACTATCTCAAAAATCATAAGGTTATGGCAAATTCTGCTGGTTGAAAGTGTTCAGCATGATGAGAGCTACCTGTGTGCTTATTTTCGTGAAAATCTGTCAACTGATGTTAGAGTTATTGCCCTTTTTTGACATTTTTGGCTTTTTTTATGTTATTTTTTCAAAAATCTTCTTCTCTGAAAATACTATTCAAAATCAGATGAAACTTGGTATGATTGTTCCTTAGGGTATTCTGCAAAAAGTTAATGCTTGGATTTTTGATTGGTCGAAAAACATGTCCGCCCTTACTTAAAATAGAACATAGGGGTCAAAATGCTGTTTTTTGCTTTTTTTTCCTGAATTATAGAAAGAAAATGAAGATGAAAGCTACTTTCAAGGTAAACATGGTATCCCGAGTTGAATGGTGATGATGAAAGTTTGTTTTGGACGGCCATTTTTAAAATGGCTGCCATTTTCCCGCCATTTTTAACACTTGCTCAGATTTCAACAATATTTGGTTTTTAAAGTAAACATGGTATCCTAAGTGAATGGTGATGATGAGAATGTTGTATAACAATGATTAAATATGTGAGCTTTTAATTGCCATCACTTGGCGTCTGTCATCATCGTTGTTAACAAATTTTCAAACATCTTCTCCTCTGAAATTACTAGGGGGATTTGGATTAAACTTAGCATGATTGTTACTGCAATATTGCCTTTTCAAGTACAATAAAAAGCCTTAACCCACAATTTTACATAACTTCTTTCAAACATTTTAAAAACGAAGACAACATATAGACCAAAAGATTCAATCTTTGTATTTTTTTTATACGACCGCAAAATTTTTGCGGTCGTATATTGGTATGACGTTGGCGTCGTCGTCGTCGTCTGCGTCCGTCGTCAGCGTCGTCGTCCGAAGACATTTGGTTTTCGCACTATAACTTTAGTATAAGTTAATAGAAATCTATGAAATTTAAACACAAGGTTTATGACCACAAAAGGAAGGTTGGGATTGATCTTGGCAGTTTTGGTCCCAACAGTTTAAGAATTGGGGGCCAAAAAAGGGCCCAATAAGCATTTTTCTTGGTTTTCGCACAATAACTCTAGTATAAGTAAATAGAAATCTATGAAATTTTAACACAGGGTTTATGACCAAAAAAGGAAGGTTGGGATTGTTTTTGGGAGTTTTGGTCCCAACAGTTTAGGAATTAGGGGCTAAAAAAGGGCCCAAATAAGCATTTTTCTTGGTTTTTGCACAATAACTTTAGTATAAGTAAATATAAATCTATGAAATTTAAACACAAGGTTTATGACCACAAAAGGAAGGTTGGGATTGATTTTTGGAGTTTGGTCCGAACAGTTTAGGAATTAGGGGCCAAAAGCCAAAATTAAACTTTGTTTGATTTCATCGAAAATTGACCTATTGGGGTTCTTTGATATGCTGAATCTAACCGTGCATTTAGATTCTTAATTTTTGGTCCTGTTTTCAAATTGGTCTACATTAAGGTCCAAAGGGTCCAAAATTAAACTTAGTTTGATTTTAACAAAAATTGAATTCTTTGGGTTCTTTTATATGCTGAATCTAAACATGTACTTATTTTTATTATTATGGGCCCAGTTTTCAAGTTGGTCCAAATCGGGGTCCAAAATTAAACTTTGTTTGATTTCATCGAAAATTGAACTATTGGGGTTCTTTGATATGCTGAATCTAACCATGCATTTAGATTCTTAATTTTTGGTCCCGTTTTCAAATTGGTCTACATTAAGATCCAAAGGGTCCAAAATTAAACTTTGTTTGATTTTAACAAAAATTGAATTCTGGGGGTTCTTTGATATGCTGAATCTAAACATGTACTTAGTTTTTTTATTATGGGCCCAGTTTTCAAGTTGGTCCAAATCGGGGTCCAAAATTAAAGCTAAAAAAGGGGTAAATTATTTTTTTTTGGGGGGGGGGGGGGCAATTCTCCACAGCATATTGTATTGCACAAGAAGCAAAAAATTGAATATAAATTCAAATCATATGACCAATTCTAAGTTCTTTGATTTCAGTTATTCTGTGTCAGAAACCTATTATGTGTCAAATATTTGAAGAAATTTTCAATTGCACAGTATTGCGCAATAGCAAGAAATTGATATGTGTGCCCTGTTATCAAAACTTTATTATTAACAAATTCCATTGGAAATTTGCCAATATAAAATGTGCTGATGAAGCTTTTTTGTTTATCTCATCTAAACTGCTTTTAAATTATGTATATTTAAAATTTGCCATCCATGACTATGATGTCATTTTCTATTTTAATATGTTATGGTGTATTTAAATGGGCTGTTATGGTTGCAAAGTATAAAGAAATGGGGGGGGGGGGGGGGGTTGAAAACAAAATTTAGGGGGGGTAAATGAGAAATTGGGGAGGGGGCAACTTTTTTCTCATTTCATATTTCATAAATTAAAAAGAAAATTTCAAATTTTTTTTAGCAAAAAAAGGGGGGGGGGGGGTTACAATAAATTTTATTGTTTTTTTTTTTTTTTGGGAGGAGGGGGGTCAATGTGCAACTTCATAGTGTATTGCACAAAAGCTAAAAAAAGGGGGTAAATTATTATTTTTTTTTTTTTTTTGGGGGGGGGGGGGGCAATTCTCCAAAGCATATTGTATTGCACAAGAAGCAAAAAAATGAATATAAATTGAAATCATATGACCAATTCTTAGTTCTTTGATTTCAGTTATTCTGTGTCAGAAACCTATTATGTGTCAAATATTTCAAGAAATTTTCAATTGTACAGTATTGCGCAATAGCAAGAAATCTTCAATTGCACAGTATTGCGCAATAGCAAGAAATTGATATGTGTGCCCAATTTTAAATTGGTTATTTCTGATTTATATATAAAAACAAATAATACTGATATGGTTTGAATAGGTAAATTAAAAATTTTTAAGTTCTTAGACAACATTCATTCTGTGTCAGAAACCTATGCTGTGTCAAATATTTATTCTCAATCCAAATTCAGTATTGTATCAAACTTGAATGTTGTGTTCATAATAGCCCCAACTATTCAGGGTTCGACATCTGCGGTCGTATCTAGCTGCGCCCAGCGGAGCATTTTATTTTATCTTCTGCTGATCATTGAAGTCTGTTTAGTTTCTATCTTATTTAGCTTTTTCTCCAAACACAAAAGAGAGGGTAAAAACAATTCCTAATTTAAGGGCAATAACTCCTATAAAGTGTAACAGTCTACTCATTATATCGGCAAAATTTGACTTGTTAGTAGGTCTTGTCTTGCTTTTCATTTTTGATTATTTAAGTTTCTATCTATTTATCTATTATAATTTTAGTCATATAAGGCAAAACGCAAAAAAAAAAAAAAGGTAAAAATCGTCATTAAAGGGCAATAACTCCAACAAGGAGTTGTCGGACAATTTCCGCCATTTATCTTAATTGTAGATCTTGTCTTGCTGATCATTTTTGTTTATTTAAGTTTCTTTCTATCTATTATAAGTTTTAAAATATAAGACAAAAACGCAAAAAAATGTACAAATCGTCATCAAAGGGCAATACCTCTAATAAGGAGTCAACTGACGATTACAACCATAAGACTTATTTGTAGAACTTGTCCTTCTAATCATTTTTGCAATTTAAAGTTTCTCTCTATCCATTATAGTTTTCAAGATAATAGGCAAAAAATGGAAAAAAAGTGGTAAAATTTGTCATTTAAGGGCAATAACTCCTACGGGAAATCGTCTGACAGTTTTGACGTATATGGACAATTGGTAGAGCTCAACATTCTGAACAATTTTACCCTTTCTGATTTCCTCTATGTATAACTGTTATCAGAATAATAGACAAAACTTGCATTTTACCCCATATGTTCTATTTTACGTCGTCCATCTTTGCAGGCGGGGTCATCGGACATATTTTTTAAACTAAATACACTAATGATGATTGTGGCCAAGTTTCATTCTATTTGGCTCAGTAGTTTCAGAGGAGAAGATTTTTGTAAAAGATTACAAAAATTTACGAAAAATTGTTAAAAGTTGACTATCAGGAGCAATAACTCCTTAATGGGTCAATGGCAATTTTGGTCATGTTAACTTATTTGTAAATCTTACTTTGCTGAACATTATTGCTGTTAACAGTTTATCACTATCTATAATAATAATTAATTACCAAAAACTGCAAAATTTCCTAAAAATCACCAATTCAGGGGCAGCAACCCAACAACGGGTTGTCTGATTCGTCTGAAAATTTCAGGGCAGATAGATCTTAACCCGATGAACATTTTAATCTTGTCAGATTTGCTCGAAATGATTTAGTTTCAGAGATATAAGCCAAAAACTGCATTTTACCCCTATGTTCTATGTTTTGCTATGGCGGCCATGTTGGTTAGCAAGCGGGGTCGTCCGACACATTTTTTAAACTAAATACTCTAATGATTATTGTGGCCAAGTTTGATTCTATTTGGTCCAGTAGTTTCAGAGGAGAGGGCAATAACTCTTTAGAGGGTCAATTGGCAATTTTGGTCATGTTAACTTATTTGTAGATCTGACTTTGCTGAACATTATTGCTGTTAACAGTTTATCACTATCTATAAAAATATTCAAGATAATAACCAAAAACTGCAAAATTTCCTTGAAATTACCAATTTATGGGCAGCAACCCAACGACGAGTTGTCTGATTTGTCTGAAAATTTGACAGGGTTCGCACGGGTGCTTGAAAACCTGGAAAGTACTTGAAATTGAAAATTGGAAATTAAGGCCTTGAAAGTACTTGAAATTCAAAGGAGGTCCTTGAAACTCCTTGAAAAACTGTGTTTTTGAAGAATCCAAAAAATTGGTTAAATTTTCTGTCATAAAAGTGTTTTTAATTCGTTTTCAGATCACTCGGTCTCGCGTTTATCGGTATTTTTGTCAAGACTTAAGTTTCGAGCATTTTCCCTTTTCTAAAAATAGCTACTTTTCTGTGAAACCGGTGCATAGTAATTTCTGTGATGCGGTCAAGAAATAAATCTGACTTTGCGTAAAAAATTTAGTAATTAAACGCACAGGCACTTGTTTCTATCAATGGGAAGGTCGACTATCAATGGGAAGATCGACTATCCGTGTATAATGGATAGTCGATCTTCCCATTGATAGTCGACCTTCCCATTGATAGAAACAAGTGCCTGTGATTAAACGATCCAGATTGATTTTTTGGTAACTTAAATTAACTTTAACTAATAAAACATCTTTCATTTACTTGATTAAATATATTTTGCCGAAATAAATTGTCCATATCAGTTGATTTCTGGTCCTTGAAAATTTGGAAATTGGTCCTTTAAAGTCCTTGAAATGTCCTTAAATTTTGTGGTAAAAAATGTGTATGAACCCTGATTTGAGGGCAGATAGATCTTGACCTGATGAACAATTTTATCCACGTCAGATTTGCTCTAAATGCTTTGGTTTCAGAGATATAAGCCAAAATCTACATTTTACCCCTATGTTCTATTTTTAGCCATGGCGGCCATCTTGGTTGGTGGGCCCCGTCATCGGACACATTTTTTAAACTAGATACCCCATTGATGATTGTGGCCAAGTTTGGTTAACTTTGGCTCAGTAGTTTCAGAGGAGAGATTTTTGTAAAAGTTAACGACGTAAGCCAAGTGATGAGAAAAGCTCACTTGTTCCTTTTGGGCCAGGTGAGCTAAAAACGTACACAGAGGACTAAGTTTAACATATATGCATGCTTAGGTTTAATAATTTCTGTATTATCATAAACACCAGAAACTCGTTTCACATGACTTTAAACACAGACAGGGATTCAAGATCTACCTATACTAACTATTTATAGAAAAATTGTCAAACCACTCCTTATAGGAATCATTGCCCACAGATGACGCTTTTGACAAATTTAAGCATTTTTGCTTATTATCTGTCAAACAATAACAATCATAACAGACAGACAAAAAATTTGAAGAGCAGAAACCGGCATTGCAAGATCAACACAGAAGTCGATATGATTGAATTCGTCAATCGACTTTATAGAAATAATGGAAAATAAATGGCAATTTCTTTTACTATCTTCAAAACCATAAATAGATAAACAGCAAAAATGATTAGAATGACCAGATCTACAAATTTGTCAAATTGAAAATGATTGAAATTGCCAACTGATTAATAAGACGAGTTATTTCTTTTCTTTACCCATTTGAGTAATTTTACCTTGTAAAAGAAAACTGCAAAAGATAACCAGAAAATGATCAGTAATACAAAATATACAAAAAGTTACACGAAAGAAACTCGGAAAGGGACTCCTTATGGGAGGTAGTGTACGTTTCTACGTTTAGCTATTATCTTGAAAATTATAACAGATATATAAGAGTAATTTTAAGGAGCAACGGAAATATGCAAAACAAAAAGGTCAACACGACTTAAATGTCAATTGACTCCTTTTAGGAGTTATTGCCCTTAAATGCTTTTTTTACCTATTTGTTGCTATTACCTGGAAAGTCTAGTGGACAAAGAAAAGTGAAGACGGCATAATTTATTAGCAAGATATGATCTACAAAGGTCAAAGATAACTAATCTCATCAATATACTCCTCAAAGCAGTCATTATTTATTTCTGCACGTTTGGCTATACCATCTTGAACACAAAATGAATAACAGCAAAATGTAAGACTTCTTAATATTCCCTATGGTACCAGGTGAACGATTCAGCCTCATCGGAGCCTCTATTTTTATTCATGTATATATTTTCAAAAACCCAAGACGAGTACACGTCTAATATATATTCGGACTGATAAACAATTTGAAGAAAGCGATAGCAAGATGTAGTTTTGCTGCATTCATCTCACTTCTTAATTGTAGGGAATATTTCAACCATTTGAATCCTTGACAATGGTCCTCTTCATTAAAATAGCACCAGGCCAATATGTTGCATGCAGTTTCCCTGTGTCCGAAGTCTTCGAAATTCAAAATAACCCATTTTAATTTCTCCAAGTTTCTTGCGGCATTTTGTACCTTTTGATTTCGTTTATTCATCAAATAGTGCAGAAATAATGCTAGAGGAAGACAGTCTATAACGCAACATTCATGCCAGAAACCAAGACGCAGATCCGCACAAAAATGCTTACTCGATCCAACATGTCGATAGAACTCATATATCAACGGACCAAATGTTAGTGGTTTTTCTGTTGGTAAGAACATCACACAGAATGCCATACAATTTTCAGTTACAGTCTGGAATGAAGGTTCCTCATCCAACAGCCAAGTAGCAAGATCCTTATTGACCTTTACATTGAAATTCCAACATCGACATACTTGGCACATATAGTTGGAACTCTTCTTTCGGACGTAATCTAAAAGTTTTGTTTCGTTTTCAACATCATCAATTACATGATATACAACAGCTCTTTTCAAAATCGAGGAAAACAGATCCGGACTAGGCCCTTTCTCTAGATGATCTAAAGCAAGATTGATCAACCTAGTTAGGTTGAAAGAAATCCCCAAAGAAATACATTGCGCCCAACGGCTCGTATTAATGAAACGAATCATCCACTCTGCAAATTTTCTCTCATAGTCTTTGCCATTTTCCGTGATTTTTACAAGTCGTTTTATGACGACTAAATGACGGAGGATTGAAACTTCAGTGTTCTTACTCCGACACAAATGACTGGATATTCTGTTTCTGCAGTACGACATTGCGTTTGCAATATTGTAATATTCGTTGAAAATCTCGCAGTCAAGATTTTTTTGAATGGTTAAGTTGTGAAATGATGTGAATTGCCTAAAATTAATCCACAACCCTGAACACTGTTTTGCCAATGCTTCTCCAAAATTGTCATAAGCGATTTTAAGTAGGTACTTTCCTTCATCTCGTAACAAACAGCGCAATAATAATTCAAGTTTACAACGGACCAAGCCTTCAATTTTGTTGTTAAATAAATTTTCATCCTTCTTAAAATAATGTGGACAGTTTTCCACTTCAACCCACTCCAAAATTCTTCTTAACAGCAGCTCTAAACACGAAAGAATGTTGTCACTCCGCCAAAAACTATTGTTTGTTTCTGTTGAGAGGTAGAATATACTGTTTTTACAGTGGAAACTTGACAAGGAGTCTCCAATCACTGGCTGAATAAAGGTCCCTTTAATCATTTTCAACAAAATATAGCATTTCATTTGGGTATCATTCAAACTGTGAATTAATTTTTGTTCAAGGAAAGAAAATGAAAGCCTCCATTCTAGTTCTGTCTGTGAGCTGAATGGGTGGCCAACTGCTACTACTAAAGCTGGACATGTCTCAGTGGGTAATATATTGTGTTGTCTGGATTGTTTTGACCAAAGGCCCGTTTGGATTCGATATGTCGGAACTACTAAAGCAAATACTACATCTCTCGACTGGAATCCTGGTTCTTCGTCATAAGTAAACGCCGGACCATGTTGGTCAAACTTAGGCATATTAGTACAATCTTTGAAGCATGTGTTTCTAAGAACTACGCGCCCATGTTGGTCAATCGCATGTAGACTATCTAACAATATATCTGGCTCTGGCTTGTCCGTTTTTAAACGCTGTAATTTAACGTACCCAGGAAAAGATAATTCATCTGCCACCATCAAATAGCAATGTTTATTTGGTATCCAGTCTGTCATATTTTGAATGATGATACAATTTTCAGGACACAGTACCTGATCAATATCAGAATTCATGTCAAATGTTGTAGCTCCCTCGGAAAGACTTCCAAACGAATATGTAACTAAAGGTTCGTTCCTACATTTTATAGTGACGTTTATTGCTGCCTCTTTTAGCTTTGTTTTCATCTGTCGTCTGCGTCTTGCTTTATCCGAAGCTCCGATTCCATCAAGTACTTCATTAATTGCTAGTGAAATCTTGCGCCTCTTTTTAACAAACATTGCAATATTCTTGCTGTAAAATAGGAAAATACGTAGAGGCATTGCTTTTATCAATTTGAATTCACTATAAAAAAATGGGAAAGGTAGGGTTTTGAATATCCACTAAAACTTGAGCTTTTACTATGCCTTTTATACTATGGGACCGGGCCTTTTTAATTCAGTTTCAATCGACTTGCCTGGTTTTCCAAAGGGACAAAAACGTGACAGAAAAGTTTAGAAAGCAAGAAAAATATCCTACAAGTAGTGTTATACATATACGGTTAAAAACAAACATCAAGGAATATAGATAAATGTGTGCGGTATCAGTAAAAATGTATTGGTTTAGAACTACAAGCTAGGGAGAGGATATTATGTCCCAACTAAAGTAATATATATCCAGTGTTACAGTTGGGATTCAAACGGTCTGGATCTTTTTACATTGTATCGGTAAAGCAGTCCCATTAAAATTTATATCCGTGTAAAAATAACAAGATGTGGTATATCCATTTGTACCAAATAACTTAGATGTAATCAGGTTTGCTTCTTCATTTCAGTTCCATGCAGAATTTAGACTCAGCCCCAGAGCAATACTTTAGTGAACTTTGAATTGTAGCGTTGTTCGATTGTTGTTTTTTTAATATCATTTGCCGAAATATTGAGAGGTCTATTTTTGTCATGCTACTATTGTAAAGTTAAAGGAATTACGTTGCTCGATGATAAAGTTTCCCCGTAGAACTAAATAGGGATTTTAATCAATCCGACAGTTTGTCAAATCATAGCCGTACAATATGGTTACGTATAACATGTCTCTGGCCAGTCAAAAAACCCATTTTCTATAGTGATGCAAAGCAAAAAACACTGTACCATTCAAGAATTTAATTGCGTAAAATGAGTAAATATACCATACCTACCATAATTGGAATATCAAAAAATCTCTTCACTCAGAGGGAATTTATATTTACACCCGGAAGAAATACTCTCTAATTATCGACTGCCTTTTCCGCTTCACCTCTTCCCGTAGATATATAAATAACCTATGTATAATGACATGGATGACCAACCTATTCAAAATTAATTGTTTGTTTAACTAGCATCGATTATTTTACCCAGTAAAATTTTATAAATTGAATTTTTATATATTAATACCCAGATACCAATTATTATATTTACACCCAAGTAAAGTGTGGGCACAGATTACACAGGCGCTTGTCTCAGAAAAAAAAATTACTATATATGCCAAGAGAAAAGAAAAGGTCCCCAACTCGGGCAACACAATTTTACGCGCCTGCTTCGATTTCCAAAGAATTATCCCTTTCACCTTTCGGTCTCGCTCAAAACTTTTGGATCAATAAAAAAAATATTAATTTATCAACACAATGATGTATGACACGCCTACCTTACTTGCCAATCAACAGTGCTTTAGCCATATGAAATCGGTCAAAAGTGAATTATTTATCAGTACTACAATAAATTGCAAATTTGAAGACGAGGATCAAATGAATTGCTGCTTTCTGATTAGTAAGTAAGTAAGTAAGTAAATATTTATTGAAATAAAGACCAAACAATGATCTATCATCAATATTCATACAAACAAACAGTGAATGCAAAACAAATACAAATAATATTTACATTAGCATGAGCATCTTGTACTCTGCAGTGATATCCCAGCTGAGGACGACAAACAAGATAGAGTTATCTTTCTTTGAATATTAGTCTTATAATGACATTCAAACATTCTGTTTCATTTTCTGGTTAGAATTATACATATTACTTACACCAGAAATAACAACTTTGCATACATCTAAATCATGACTTGTGAATATAAAATTAAACTGATCTTCTTTAGACATGTTTGCAAAAGAAGGTACTATTTCAATAATTTTTTTAAATAATTTATCTCGTTCAATATTTAATTTATTACATTTCATAATGAAATGAACTTCGTCTTCAATACCTTCCTCACATAGTTGACAGATCCTTTGTTCTACAGGCAGATTTAAATATCGACCTTTCTCAATATTCAAATTTGAGTTACTAATTCGGATTCTAATGTAATTCGATAGGACCTTTTTGTCAATATCTGTATATAAATAAAATTTCCTTAGAAACTCATTTTTGAATTTTCGATAAGTTCTAAGCTTATTTCCCCCAATAGCTCTGTTATCATTATACAACATTTTATGCCAATAATTAGAATATCTGTCTTGGAGTTTACTTAAAATTGCTTTTAGGGTTCTTTGTTTGGAAAAAGTTCCCTGGTTTTCCCAAACATGTCCAAATCCAATCAAATTTAAAAAAGTTTTAAGTTTATTTATTAAACTATCCCTGATTTCTAAATTGGCCTTATAGGCCTTTGTAATCAAATTGCTTTCATTGGCCTTCAAAATATGAAGCCAATATTCAGCACTATTTTTGAGTGCATTAACAGACAAAGGAAATAATCCCAAATCACCCAATACTGCCAAGTTTGATGCAGATTTATGTACTTTGAGTACATATTTACAGAATTTAATTTGAATTTTATTGGGAATAAATCTGTCATAATTTGATTCAAAATCAATAATATTTCTACCTTTCAATAGTTGGGGCAAAGCCCATACTTCACTACAATATAACAAAATAGGTTTCACACAAGAGTCGAATAATTTCAAATGCAATAAAATATTACCCTTATCAGAGAAGAGAGCTTTTCGAATACAAAACATTGCTTTTCCAGCCTTTTTTGACAAATGATTAATAGCTTCTGTAAAGGAACCAGAAGGTTTCAAAATTAAACCAAGGTATTTGTACTCATTAACAATACTTAAAGATTGATTACCATAAAAGAAGGAAAAACCTTTTAGGATCCTCCCAGATTTATTAAATATGATTATTTTAGTTTTGTCAATATTCACCTCCAAATTCCATTTATTACAATATGATTTTAAAATATCAAGAGATTTTTGTAAACCATTTGATGACTCAGACAGTAAAACCATATCATCAGCATAAAGCAGACAAGGTATAGAATTGTCATTCAATGAGGGAGGTGCACAGTCAGCATTAAAATGACTGGCTACATCATTTATATACAAGGAAAATAATGTAGGGCTTAAAATGCATCCTTGCTTGACACCAATGTTTGTGTCAAACTTGTTTGTTAGACCATCTGGTAGAGTAACACAAAATGAGACCTGTTTGTACATACTTTCTAGTATATTGAAAAAACTACCTCGAATATTTAATTGAAAAAGTTTATATAATAAAGCATTTCGATTGACTGTATCAAATGCCTTTTTTAAATCAATAAAACAAGCATAAATGTATTTCTTTTTCTTAAAGTATTTGTCTGTAAGTGATTTAAGTATAAAAATTTGATCACTTGTTCTCATGCCTTTTCTAAAACCTTTTTGCTCAGGGCAAATAATATCATTATTTTCAAGAAAAGCTTCAAGTCTATTAAATAAAATTCTAGTAAATAATTTACTCATACAACTTGACAAAGCAATGCCCCTGTAACAAGAGGGGTCATTCATATCACCACCTTTAAATATAGGTTTTATAAAATTTTCCCTCCATAATGATGGATATATACCTGTTTTAAGAATCAAATTAAAGATATCAACATACATATTTAGCAGCACATATGAAGATGCCTTGATCATCTCATTGCTAATACAATCAGAACCTGGTGATTTGTTATTCTTTAAAAACTTAACTGCTTTTAATAATTCCTCAGCTGAGATATCACTATTCAATACCTCATTATTATGATGCAAACACTCCTTTACTTCACTGGCAGAGTAGCTAGTTGAATAATTTTTATTCATTAAATCTTTAAAATATATAGACCAATCATTTGAAGATATATTGTTGCTTGGGTCATCTTTCTTCTCCTTAAGGGAGTTAACTAATTTCCAAAAATCATTTGGATTTTTTTCTGATACTTCAATCATAGGATTAAAAACTTTGGACTTGTAAGCCCTATATTTTTTCCTTATCAAACGATTGTATTGCTTTTTCTCAAAATGTACTTTTTGGCGCAATTGTATATTCCATGGGGACTTAGTAAGATTTCTACCAAGACTTTTGACATGTCTCAGTTTTATATTACATTCACTATCATGCCAGATTTTATTGGGCTTCTTCTTCTTCTTATTTAAATGACCTCTGGTTTTTACTGTGGTGCAATTGCCAAAAGCTGCAGTTTTAATTAATTCAGAAAAAGAATTAACTATTTCATTTACTTCTAATGATGCATCTAAAATTGGGCTATTTTTAACAGTTTGCTTTTGAATTTTCTCATTACAATCATAAACTTTAGTAGCAATTTCATCTGTTTTCACATGTTCTAAACTAGAAATAAACAGCTCCTCTGCCAGTTTGGACCATTTCACACGATATGGTTTTGGTCTAAGAACACTCTCTGATGGACTACTCTGGATTTTAGAAAATATTTTAACAGTTATTGGACAGTGATCAGAAGAATTTGGAAGGAAATCTCCTACAGTAAAATTAACTATATTCTTCAGGAAATCTGAGCTACATAAACAGTAATCATTTATAGAGACACCATTATAATTAAAATAAGTGGCTTTACCAATTGAATCTCCAATAGTCCTCCCATTTAAAATTCTCAATTGACTACTAATACAAAGATCAAGAATATTTCTTCCATAGCTATTAGTAACTTGGGGAATGTTTGTATTTCTGAATACTTGATGATTATCTGAAACATAGTTTTTAGGTAAAAAACTGTCCAGAGGTCCATCAGAATCATCTAGAATAAAATCATTTTCATTACAATTAATGTGAGCATTCAGATCACCCATTACCATAATGTCACTGTTTAAATTATACTTTGCACAGTCTTCTTCTAATTTTGCAAAAACCTGTTTATCTAACCCTGTGTTCTTTACAAAGGAGGAATTGATGGGTGCTATATATACAAAACAGATATATAAATCTCTTACAAGGCCAAAAAACTTGGCATTTAATCGAAACCAAAACAACTCTGATTGGGACCTATCGATTAGTATGCTAAAATTAAAACTTGGAAACTAGAGTATTAATTTATAAATAGAACGCCATCAACTCATCAATTTATTTACCAGCAGCGATTTATTATTACTTCTTCATACCATTGTTTTTCAATTAATTAATCATGACAAAAGAACAAAGAAAGGAATTTTTTAAACAGTTCATTTTCTTTATTTTAATTTTTTTTATTTGCTCCTTGTCTTCAAATTTGCAGTTTATTGTAGTACTGATAAATAATTCACTTTTGACCGATTTCATATGGCTAAAGCGCTGTTGATTGGCAAGTAAGATAGGCGTGTCATACATCATTATGTTGATAAATTAATATTTTTTTTATTGATCCAAAAGTTTTGAGCGAGACCGAAAGGTGAAAGGGATAATTCTTTGGAAATCGAAGCAGGCGCGTAAAATTGTGATGCCCGAGTTGGGGACCTTTTCTTTTCTCTTGGCATATATAGTAATTTTTTTTCTGAGACAAGCGCCTGTGACAGATTAGTGTGGAACGTAATTGTTGGGTTTTAGACATAGTACATTTGGACTTTCACACTATATCTTGCATGCTATAAATAGTTATACTGTAGAAAAAAATCCCCTTTATTAGTTCCCTTCTAGAAAAGGACTAACTGGTATCTTTTTAAAGAAATTAAATCTACCGGCTTTACTTCTATTTATATTTACGGTATGGTGTTTACCTTCCTACACTAAAGGGCCAACTTAATAGTCAACATACTCGCTGTTGTGTATGATACTGGATACTAAATGGTTAACTTAAAAGTCAACAGAGTCTTTGTTGTGAATGATACTGAACACTAAAGAGTTAACTTGAAAGTCAACTATGAAAGGCCGTTTATGTCAAAAACGATATAAAATAACGCGTTAAAATTTTAACGCGATAAATACCCGTTTAACGCGATAAAATGTAAATTAACGCGATAAAACCACATTTAACGCGTTAAAAATAAGAACATTGAAAAGAAATTGAAAAATGCTATAAATTTTATCGCGTCATTCACTAACGGCTTAAATAAATTTTATATCGTAAATTTTAAGTCGCAAATTCTGATGCAGACTAGCCATTGATGTCTTTAAGAAGAATATCAACGCGTTAAAAAATGCATTTAACGCGTTAAAACACCTATTTATCGCGTTAAAACGCCAATTTAACGCGTTAAAAAAAAAATTAGTAAAATATAAACTTTTAGTCTAGAACATCAGAGATAATACTTTAATTGATTTCATTTGTCGTTTTTGGACGAGTTATTTATTTAAAGACGTTTTGGAGGACTTATATGTAGTATTCAGTTTGGAAGTTATGAGATAATATACATATGACACTTGTTTATTTTATTATTGTTATAATTTTGAATTTCAGGTAGATTTGTTGAAGGGAAAACTAGATTATAAAACCGTTAGATCAAATTGATAGTTTACAGGAACAGTTATTCAAGGGTTGAGAGAACTAAAATGTTTTGAACATACAAAGACAGCAACCTTATAACAACTTTTTTTATACTGCATATTTTGCATATTGTGTCGAGGCAGTTAAGAGAAAAGTTTTCCAGTTCTTGGTGTGTATATTCACGTATTTAAAAGGATGACGAGTGTATGGATATACCGTTTTTCTGTATCGAATAATAAACTCCAAGTGTTTTAAACTTGTGTGTTTTTTCTCTTACTTCATACGAATGATATACGTGGACGTGGAAGCGATCTGATATTCTGCCAGCAATGAAATTATTCAAATAAAATCCTGATGTAATAAACAAATAGCAATATGTAAGCAAGCAAACCACGGATTATCAGCGTTACGCGATGTATCCCCCCCCCCCCCCAATACAAACACACAACTTTATTACTTAATCAAATGGGGAAGAATAATTAACATTAATGTCATACATTAATTACAAATGATTAAAATGATGCAATGTTTTATCGCGTATTTTAACGCATTAAAAGATATTTTAACGCGATAAAAGGTGGTTTATCGCGTTAAAAGGTGTTTAACGCGTTAAAATATATTTTAACGCGATAAAAGATGTTTTAACGCGATAAAAGATGTTTTAATGCGTAAAAATATATTTTATCGCGTTAAAAGATATTTTAACGCGATAAAAGGTGTTTTATCGCGTTAAAATCAATTTTAACGCGATAAAAGATGTTTTAACGCGTTAAAATATATTTTATCGCGTTAAAAGATATTTTAACGCGATAAAAGGTTGTTTTATCGCGTTAAAATATATTTTAACGCGTTAAAAGGTGTTTTATCGAGTTAAAATATATTTTAACGCGTTAAAAGATATTTTAACGCGATAAAAGATGTTTTAACGCCTTAAAAGATATTTTTAAAAACATATATATAGCTTTCAAACAATCTTTACATAATTTAAAAGCCCTGTCTATCAAGAGGTCATACGTGTTGTTTCATATGCAGGGCCGTAAATTACCACTTGTTTAAAAGGAGGCAGTAAATAAGGCGGGACATGGAACATAGACATATACAATAATAATAATAATTGGTATAAATGTTGAGGAAATAAATGTAAATTTTTTAGCTGAACACTTGTTTTTTTTTCTTCTAGTCTAGAGTCCGCTAAAATGTGTTTTATCGCGTTAAAAATATTTTAACGCGATAAAATATAAGATAGAATATAAGAGGTGTTTTATCGCGTTAAAATATATTTTAACGCGTTAAAAGGTGTTTTATCGCGTTAAAATCAATTTTAACGCGATAAAAGGTGTTTTATCGCGTTAAAATATATTTTAACGCGATAAAAGATGTTTTAACGCGTTAAAATATATTTTATCGCGTTAAAAGATATTTTTAAAAACATATATATAGCCTTCAAACAATCTTTACATAATTTAAAAGCTCTGTCTATCAAGAGGTCATACGTGTTGTTTCATATACAGGGCCGTAAATTACGACTTGTTTAAAAGGAGGCAGTAAATAAGGCGGGATATGGAACATAGACATATACAATCATAATATTAATGGTATAAATGTTGAGGAAATAAAATAAATACCATATACAATATATGATACATGGATATATATACATGTTAGAATAAATGTGAGAGATTAGTGAAGTAAGAGGGAAAATAGGATGGAAAAAGTGGGTGGTTAATTGAGAGAATCCATTTTATCATTTATCACTCTAATGAACTTGCACAGTTTTTTTTAGTTTGGATTGCTTTGTTGTATTCATAAGTTTATTAAACTTTAAAATATTACAATTTTTTGTAAATTTTTTAGCAGAAAACTTTTTTTTTTCTTCTTGTCTAGAGTCCGTTAAAATGTGTTTTATCGCGTAAAAAAATATTTTACGCGATAAAAGGTGTTTTATCGCGTTAAAATATATATTAACCCGATAAAAGATGTTTTAACGCGTTAAAATATATTTTATCGCGTTAAAAGATATTTTAACGCGATAAAAGGTGTTTTATCGCGATAAAACATGTTTTAACGCGTTAAAATATATTTTATCGCGTTAAAAGATATTTTAACGCGATAAAAGGTGAATCAATTTTAACGCGTTAAAAGATGTTTTAACGCGATAAAAGATGTTTTAACGCGTTAAAAGATATTTTATCGCGTTAAAAGATATTTTAACGCGATAAAAGGTGTTTTATCGCGTTAAAATCAATTTTAACGCGTTAAGCGATTATTTAACGCGATAAAAGGTTTTATCGCGTTAAAATATTTTTTAACGCGATAAAAGATATTTTAACGCGTTAAAACATATTTTTAAAAACATATATACAGCTTTCAAACAATCTTTACATAATTTAAAAGCTCTGTCTATCAAGTACGGAAGCGTATAGGTATCTTTTTTTGTTGTGTTGCTATTGACTTGTTGCGTTATATCATACTTATCGATATATTTTATGTCGACTTGTGTGGCGATACCGCAATAAGTTATGAAAAATATTGCGAAATATTGTGCTATATCAAAACAGTGCGATATAAAAAATATTGACTTGAAGTAGATGCCAATATATTTATGTCCATACAAATTATAATCGAATTTAATTATATCGATTAAAAATGACAATCAATTTATCAAATATATTTATCTCAATATTTCGAGAACAATACCGCTATATGTTTTTTATATTACGATATATCGATATACTAGAAAATGATTTGTTGCGTTATTTCAACATATATCGATTTTAATATTATACAATTATCCCCCTTGTTGGTGTGTGACCCGACGGTTTGTCTCCCAGAGGAAAGTAAGGTCACCCGAGGGCTTGCCCGAGGGTGACCTTAATTTCCGAGGGGAGACAAACCGTTGGGCCACACACCAACAAGGGTGATAACTGTTATATTATATCGAATATTCAACTTTTGACAGGACTCGAAATTTTCCGTTTAGGGGACGACCATTTGATATTCTGGTGGAGGCCAGGAGGATATATTGCAAATAAATAACTCGGCAGGTCTTTTAAACCATTTTATAAATGCATGTTTTAACCCTTTCCAGGCGTATGATGCCTCAATGCATCATGGCCCTTTCCAGCCATTTGTATGCCCCTAATCCTCTCCACTGATATCTGGATACACTTTTTAGCTCACCTGGCCTAAAAGGCCATGTGAGCTTTTCTCATAACTTGGCGTCCGTCGTCGTCTGTCGTCGTCGTTAACAATTTTTCAAACATCTTCTCTGAAACTAGTGAATGGATTTGGATAAAACTTTGCATGATTGTTCCTTAGGGTATCCTGCACAAAGTTTATGCTTCGATTTTTGATCCGTCGAAAAACATGGCCACTGTTACTAAAAATAGAACATAGGGGTCAAGCAACAGTTTTTCGCAAATATCTTAAAAATCATTATGTTACGGCAAATTCTGGCAGATTGAATGTGTTCAGCATGATGAGAGCTACCTGTGTGCTGATTTTCGTGAAAATCTGTCAACTGATGTTAGAGTTATTGCCCTTTTTGACATTTTTGGCTTTTTTTATGTTATTATTTCAAAAATCTTCTTCTCTGAAACTATTATTCAAAATCAAATGAAACTTGGTAAGATTGTTCCTTAGGGTATCCTGCAAAAAGTTAATGCTTGGATTTTTTATTGGTCGAAAAACATGTCCGCCCTAAAAATAGAACATAGTGGTCAAAATGCTGTTTTTTGCTATTTTTTCCTGAATTATAGAAATAAAATGAAGATGAAAGCTACTTTCAAGGTAAACATGGTATCCCGAGTTGAATGGTGATGATGAAAGTTTGTTTTGGATGGCCATTTTTAAAATGGCTGCCCATTTTCCCGCCATTTTTTACACTTGCTCGAATTTCAACAATATTTGGTTTTTAAAGTAAACATGGTATCCTTAGTGAATGGTGATGATGAGAATGTTGTATAACAATGATTAAACTTCATAATATGTGAGCTTTTAATTGCCATCACTTGGTGTCCGTCATCATCATTAACAAATTTTGAAACATCTTCTCCTCTGAAAGTACTAGAGGATTTGGATGAAACTTAGCATGATTGTTCCTGCAATATGTCCTTTTCAAGTACAATAAAAAGCCTTAACCCACAATTTTTACATAACTTCCTTCAAACATTTTAAAAACGAAGACAACATATAGACCAAAAGATTTATACTTGTATTTGAAGATGAATTAAAGCTTGTATTATTGTGAATCATCAGATTGACCATGACTGTATCTTAATCAAGTGTAGGGAGAACTCCTGCCCATTTCTTTCCAGAGGTCCTTGAAAGGCTTTTAAAGGTATTTTCAGCATTTTACATGACCTTTAATACTCAGTTTAAATACATCAAACATTAATATATTAATTTAGTTTATAGTGCATTGTTTGCCAGGTGAGCGTTTCAGGCTCTTGAGAGCATCTTGTTTGGTCTTGATTGCAAGACAAACATTATAGCTACAGAAGCAGTAACATTTGGGACCCAAATTCACATGTATGAATCAACAGTACCATGCAGAATGGCCTTGGTGCCATCATTTGTCACAAAGGGTGAATTAAGGGGGAGGGTTGGGCTGCCTTTTGGGCCCCAAATGGAATATTGTGGTTTGGGAAAATTTTACTAATGAGCTGTACAGGAACAGCAAGGGTCATTTAATACCTCAAAAAAAAAGCCCTCGGGTGACCTTACTTTCCTCTGGGAGACACTTGTTGGTGTGTGACCCAACGGTTTGTCTCCCCTCGGAAATTAAGGTCACCCTCGGGCAAGCCCTCGGGTGACCTTACTTTCCTCTGGGAGACAAACCGTCGGGTCACACACCAACAAGGGTGACAATTGTATAATATTAAAATCGATATATGTCGAAATAACGCAACAAATCATTTTCTAGTATATCGATATATCGTATTATCGTATTTCCCTATGCCTATATCGACCTGCTGAGGCCTTCACAATTTCCCGTATTTCGGCACTGTGACGTCGTAAAGAGTTGACCCGACCCTAATATGAGCTGACCCGAATATATCAGCGACGTCATAATGTTTGACCCAACGTTGACCCGAATATATCAGGAAAACATCCGGTTATAGGCAGATGGCCATTGAAAAGTAAGAAATTCCATTAAAATTGCTCGTTAACAATACGATAAATTTATCATCAAGTTTTCTTCAAACAAATATTGTAAAACATAAGCCGCTCGACACAATATGAAGCTTTTTAGCTCGTTCGCTACGCTCACTCGCCGAAAAAGCTTCACATTGTGTCTCGCGGCTGATATATATGATAATATGTACATATAAGAAACATATAGCGGTATTGTTCTCGAAATATTGAGATAAATATATTTGATAAATTGTTTGTCATTTTTAATCGATATAATTAAATTCGATTATAATTTGTATCGACATAAATATATTGGCATCTACTTCAAGTCAATATTTTTTATATCGCATTGTTTTGATATAACACAATATTTCGCAATATTTTTCATAACTTATTGTGGTATAGCCACACAAGTCGACATAAAATATATCGATAAGTATGATATAACGCAACAAGTCAATAGCAACAACAACAAAAAAAGATACCTATACGCTTCCGTAGATTATAATTTGTATCCACATAAATATATTGGCATCTACATCAAGTCAATATTTTTTATATCGCATTGTTTTGATATAACACAATATTTCGCAATATTTTTCATAACTTATTGCGGTATCGCCACACAAGTCGACATAAAATATATCGATAAGTATGATATAACGCAACAAGTCAATAGCAACAACAACAAAAAAAGATACCTATACGATTCCGTAAGATGCCAATATATTTATGTCGATACAAATTATAATCGAATTTAATTATATCGATTAAAAATGACAATTAATTTATCAAATATATTTATCTCAATATTTCGAGAACAATACCGCTATATGTTTCTTATATTACGATATATCGATATACTAGAAAATGATTTGTTGCGTTATTTCGACATATATTGATTTTAATATTATACAATTATCACCCTTGTTGGTGTGTGACCCAACGGTTTGTCTCCCAGAGGAAAGTAAGATCACCCGATGGCTTTTTTTTTTGAGGTATTAAATGACCCTTGCTGTTCCTGTACAGCTCATTAGTAAAATTTTCCCAAACCACAATATTCCATTTGGGGCCCAAAAGGCAGCCCACCCTCCCTCTTAATTCACCCTTTGTGACAAATGATGGCACCAAGGGTATTCTGCATGGTACTGTTGATTCATACATGTGAATTTGGGTCCCAAATGTTACTGCTTCTGTAGCTATAATGTTTGTCTTGCAATCAAGACCAAAAAAGTGTATCCAGATATCAGTGGAGAGGATTAGGGGCATACAAATGGCTGGAAAGGGCCATGATGCATTGAGGCATCATACGCCTGGAAAGGGTTAAAACATGCATTTATAAAATGGTTTAAAAGACCTGCCGAGTTATTTATTTTCAATACATTGTAGGTGAGGTTATTTATTTTCAAACTACCACAGAACAAACCATTTATTTTTGTTATTATCAAGGCTGAGTTATTTATTTTCAAAATCCTCCTGGCCCCCACCAGAATATCAAATGGTCGTCCCCTAAACGGAAAATTTCGAGTGCTGTCGAAAGTTGAATATTCGATATAATATAACAGTTATCACCCTTGTTGGTGTGTGACCCAACGGTTTGTCTCCCCTCGGAAATTAAGGTCACCCTCGGGCAAGCCCTCGGGAGACCTTACTTTCCTCTGGGAGACAAACCGTCGGGTCACACACCAACAAGGGGGATAATTGTATAATATTAAAATCGATATATGTCGAAATAACGCAACAAATCATTTTCTAGTATATCGATATATCGTAATATAAGAAACATATAGCGGTATTGTTCTCGAAATATTGAGATAAATATATGTGATAAATTGATTGTCATTTTTAATCGATATAATTAAATTCGGCTATAATTTGTATCGACATAAATATATTGATAAATATATTTGATAAATTGATTGGCATTTTTAATCGATATAATTAAATTCGATTATAATTTGTATCGATATAAATATATTGGCATCTACTTCAAGTCAATATTTTTTTATATCGCATTGTTTTGATATAACACAATATTTCGCAATATTTTTCATAACTTATTGCGGTATCGCCACACAAGTCGACATAAAATATATCGATAAGTATGATATAACGCAACAAGTCAATAACAACAACAAAAAAAGATACCTATACGCTTCCGTATGCTTGCAATGTAGAGTTACGTCCCCATTTTAAAACGCAAACGTGATGCAGCAGTTGTTAATTAAATACTAGACATTTCTAGATGAAATTTTGGTTTCAATGAAATAAAAACAATACTTGCTCAAATAGTATTGTTATAATATTATATAACAGGGTGCCTTTTTTATGTACATAGTAGGTATACATATTTCGAATAATAAATTCTTGTCAGTAATGTTTGAAGTGGAAAAAAAATAGATATGGGGAACTCCCATGTATGTACAATATACCAGCATACCACCAAAAGTAATGACAGTATCATAAACACACATCCAGGGGTCAACATGAGGTCTTCAACATACATGTACATGTAAGGAACCCACACCCAGCAGATTTATATTCTTCAATGAAATAAACACAATAGTTGCTTATATAGAGGGCAATTTCATGATAAATTGACTGCCCTCGGGACAGATATTGCCTTCAACATTGATAATGCCCCCGCCTGCAATATCACTGTCCCTTGGGCAGTCAATATATCATGATAATGCCCTCTATATAAGCAACTATTGTATAAATAATGCTTTCAGAAAATTGATGGGTTTCAATGTAGTGCTAGTGGTATGTTTGTCAGAAATGAAGTAAGATGTTTCCAGGAAATGAGACGTAAATCTACCTATTGTGTATAAACGTAACCGATTGTTTGATAATAATTTTTACTGAGCACAATTATACCCAGAAAGGGTACAAACAATAATAAAACATCAAAAACAGAATCAAATCTTAACAATGAAGTCTTCAGTCCGCTTTCCTCAGTAACAAAGACTTTTTGATGCAGGAACTATCGTAAAGCATACGATTTTCATCTGTTAATGGTATGATTAGTTTGGCTTTATTGATAATCAACTTGTTCTTACTATTCTTGGTAATGATTTATGGTATAATTCGTCTTTACTCAGAAAATGGTATAATGATTTGACTGGGGTGATCAAATTCAAATTGTATATTGTATTTATTGGCATTTAAATTCTTCATTTTTTCATCTTGTATATTATAAAACTATGTATTTGTCATATTTGTATATATCTATGGACTATCTATGTCTGAAATAAATGGTGATTATTTTCATTACTAAACTTAACTGTATTGTAATTGTTAAGAATAAATTATTAATTGGATACAAATCTATGGACTGTACACCGTCTTGCATGCACATGCCAAAAAAGTTTTAATGGTATGAAATGACAAAGACATTGGTATCTCCCACTGAATTAGATATTCTATACGTTGGTATATGGAAAGGCAATATTTTTCAGTCGAAAAAATGTTGAAACTCTGCACACACAAAAAAAGATACGCACCTAAAAATGTTCGACGCTCCAAATTTTTTCCGATATCCTCCCCAGGTTTTTCTTCAATAGCTTTTTTACACGGAGCTTTTAATCACAAATTGACTACTGAACGTTTCCCTGAAACGTGATGATTTTATAAGACATAAATCAAGCAGTTTTACAATATGACACTAAGATTACTCTCCTTTCACTTTTCGTCCGCTTCGCATCCGCCATTTCCCTTAGCACTTACCAAATTAAGCGGTGCACATACTAATTAGATTGGACACCCTGCTTATGTTGTGCCGAATTTAAGTTAGAAAATTATGCATGAAATAAGATGACACGCTTGAACCCCACTCCTCATGCACATCTTTTTTTTTCAAATCAATTTGTTAAAAAAGAACCTTTTCTTTTATCTCTCAGTCATTGCCCGGAAGCCATTCACACGGATACAAATATTATGTTATAAAAATTGTTGTGAGGACTTTAGTTTATAATATTATAAAGAAAACGTATGAAATTAGCAAATATTGCGTAGAATTGATAGCTGTGTTACTGCCTTCTTCGCAAGGAGTGAAACAAGGGGATATCTATAAACCTTATGTATTCAGAGTCTTCATCAATGATCTACCATAATATCTTGAAAACACTCCAGATCCTGTTTTGCTTAATGCCAAGTCTCTCAGCTGCTTAGTGTATGCTGAAGATATAATCTCTTATTATCCACAACTGCCATGCAAAGCTTAATTGATACTTTGGCGGACATATTGTAGTGATTGATGTCTTAGGGACATTCAAACAAAACTAAAATGTTGGTTTTTAAGAAGGCAGGTAGATTTAATTTCAAATACATGTATAACGAATAGCTTTCTACTCATCTTATTTATCCCATCACATAAAACACCCCAGCTAGCTAATAAATATTGCATAATTCTCTAACTTAATTTCGGCAAAACATAAGGCTTTCCATAGATTTGGTATATTTTTCAAAATTGGTAAGCCGAGTCATGTTTTTATTTCTTAACATGCTTAAGCTGTAATCCTCATTGATGGCTCTTTTAGAGAAAAACTCTAGAGCTTTCGAACAGTCGGTCGTCATCAGTAAAAAAAAATTCAGAAAAAGCGGGGGATTGAAAAAAGCTTATCATTATAGCCAAGCTTTAAAAATTTGATGTAAAAAGTCAGAGTTTATATGTTGTATATGCCTACCTATGACTTTATGTTGTATATGCCTACCTATGACTTTATGTTGTGTATGCCTACCTATGACTTTATGTTGTATATGCCTACCTATGACTTTAACATTTTTTCACGATACGAACATATCGATATCGCAGAATTTATACGCGGTTGTCTTTTTTGGGATGAGGGGGAGGGGCAATGAAGGAATTCATGTGATTTTTAAAAAAGCAGGCATTTGAAAATTTGGCGGAAATGGGGTAGGAGCAAAATCGTTATGAAGAAAGCAGATTTTTTTTTGTTAACAATTGCTAGAAAATTAAAAAAAACATAAAGAAAGAAACAAACGCGGAGAAAAAAATATTTCTCCAGGTCTAATTAAAATTTCTTGGTGACCCTGTACAAATCATGATAACGTGAATCGAATTCATAAGTTTGTATACGAGGTTGAATAGTTTTTCATGCAAATTTTTACAAGTGCAACGCGCAAGTCAGTTTTGTTAAATTATTTTTCGTTTATTGCATAGTGAACGAAATATTCCCTTGTAGTTCCGTCGTGATGTACCTGCGGGTGAATACAGTGAATATCCGGGAATTGCATGACCTTGTCACGCTTGTGAATAGATTTCAGGTGAACCCAAACTTCCCGCTTTTCCAGGATGTCATTTTCAAAAAGAATTTTGAAGTGCATGGTCATGGTTCTTCTTTTCCTAGTAAAGGTACACAAAAACACACACACAATCTACAGTGCAGAATGTTGATGAAATGTTGTGAGTGGGGGGTTTTGTTGAAGGGTACTACTTGACCGTAATTTTGGGGTATTTGACAATAATGATAAACCTATTTTTTTTAACAATCTCCATGTCGAAATCTATATCCAATAATTTGTAAAGACTATAATTTAGGGACGAGCGGTGCTACTGAAATCACAGGAATCGGAAGTTCTATCAATAAAATTCTGTAAATAATAAAGTCGACTTTTTATTATTTACAGAATTTTATTGATAAAAGAAGCTCTATTGATAGTCGACTTTATTATTTACAGAATTTTATTGATAGAACTTCCGATTCCTGTGCTGAAATTACAGACTTCGGAAAATGTAGAAAAGTCTTGTTGGTCATTTAGTTTTGTATTTTAAGCATGAAGATATTTGAGTTTCAATTGATATAAATAATTTTAAATAAATTATGACTGTTCCACAGGCACTTGTTTTATAAAAGGAAACAACCCCATAAACTAGTAGTGTGTGGGGTTGTTTTTTTTTTTTATAAAACAAGTGCTGTGCCCTGTTCTAGTAAATTGTGCAGAAAATATTAAATTGGTCTAAACACATCAAGTTATACTGGAAGATATCAGCAAAATTATTTGGAGTATAGCCCCCTCCCCTCCCCCATCCAATGGCCCTTTTCGCCAAGGGCACTTGTCATGAAATCGTAGTTGGTCTCAATTCCTGTATTCAGTGAGTTTTCTCTTAGCTCTGTAGGTTTGTGAAGGTTATAAGGTAAAAGTGTTGTGCATCATTTGCTTTAATTCAAATTAAAACAAATTTTATTGTCTTTAAATGCAATTTGTTTTGAAGTAATGGATTTTTTTACAGCAGTTTTCTTTATTCTGTAGCGTTATTTTCTGTAATCGGCATTTTAAATTTGTTGGGAATTTTAAATAATTTTGTTGATTGTGGAACATAATATTCCCTATTTTAGGTATATTTGGATTGTCTCCCATTGTACCATTGTGTACAGAGTTATCTTTCTTTCAAGAAGGTAATAAACAGTGAACAAAGTAGTTTTTCTACAAAATATTTTTCTTCCTAACAATACACATCATTGATGTTCTTGGATATATTTTCCCACATTTTTTTATGTCTGATTATGGTATTCTCCATTTCATTATTTTCAGGAAAACAAGTAGTTTTTGCTGTTTTTGAAATAAACACTTGTCAGCACAGGAATTGTTTCAAAAAATACATCGATGTAAGGAAGACACGGAGGAGGGGGACATATATATTTTTGAAACAAGTGCCTGTGCTTGTCAGGTGGAAAGATGATTTGTGCCTGCATGTGAGACAACTCCAAATTCTGCAAATACTAGAGTAGGGACTATTTTCTATATTTTAGGTCATTTCATTACAACTAAAATTTTATTATTCAAAGAAGCTGTCTGTAATATGCACATTTTAATTTCTATACTCAACAGTTGATGCTATTCAACTCTAACTTCCTTCACTAAAATTAAAAATAGTCAAGTTCTGCATAGTTTGTTGTAAACTTAATACTAAGACCAGTATATATGAAAAGGGAAGTAACTCATTTTATTTTATTTCATTATTTTACTTTCAACAACCCACATTTTACTATTAGTCCAGTCAATCTAGCATAAATTTGACCCTAACCTTAAAGTAATTGCAACAGAATATTTTTAGTTTTAATCTTTAGCATTATACCCCAAATATACACAGAAAAAAGTCCAACAAAATCTAACTTGAGGAAGACTAAAAAATCATGATTTTAAAATTCCTATGGACATTTGCATTGAAAATGAATGGGAGATAACTCTGCAGAAAAGGCAGAAATATCAATAAAAATTGGTACAAAATTATAACTTTACCGCTTCTATTCAGCAGAATGTTTTGATTCTTGATATTTTAGCCGTCTTTGGAGTATAACAAACAACTCTAAAGGTGTTTTCATATCATTTATCAAGCTACAACCTAGATTTCGTAATTCATTAGTTGACCATTTATTAAATTTTTCAACATGTCAAGGTAAAGAATCTCAAATTTAATAAAAATAATTAAGCACATATTCTTCTTTTTGTGGTGTAAAGTTTCTTTAGACAAGGTAGATGCTGAACAAATATAATTTACAGATACAAACAATACCAAATTTTCACATTATTTTTTCAAAATGGTCACAAAGCCTCAAATTTGCAATTTCTTTAATGAAAAATTCGTAAGGGTTCCGCGGAACCCAGTGTCTCGCCTACTTTTGATGTTGTCTATATTTTCAGTGTGATAGGTGAATGCACATAATAGATTTGCAGTTAATGAAATAAAACATTTGAAATGTATGAAAAAAGATTTTGTTGTAAAAAATTAATATAGTATGCAATTATATATATATAGATTTATAAATGAGTAGAAACATAAATTTATTGAATGAACAAATGTTAAAGAAGACAAATTTTAAAGTGCTTAATGATCTAGCCTTTAATTAAAAAAGTAGAATATATGTACAAATAAGAAAATTGTGGGTTATAGGAAATTTGCATTTTTTTCTCATAAACTACATTTAGAGTGAATTAGAATAAGATGTTTAAGGCCAGGTGACATATTCTGGATACTCTATTTTGATAATGAAGAAACTTCTCTGCAAACTTAATAAAAATAATAAAGTTATTAAAATTTTTAAAAACTTTCACAACATAGTGAATGCAATGTTTATAATAAGTCCATTTATACGTAAAAAACTGAAAATAAATATTTTACAAAATTTTCTCCTGGATACAATCTTTATATCATAAACAAGCTTCTGTCCAAATTTGGTAAAATTCCTGGATAGTTTAAGAAAGTTATTAAAATTTTAAAAACTTTAACCACAGAGTGAATGTAATGTTTCCTGGCAGAAAAACTAAGTCCATTTATAAGTAAAATACGGAAAATTTTTTTTTTTTTTTACTAAATTTACTTCTGGATACTATATTATGATCATAAACAAGCTTCTGTCCAAGTTTGGTACAAATCCAGGATAGTTTAAGAAAGTTATTAAAATTTTGAAAACTTTAACCACAGAATGAATGTAATGTTTCCTGGCAGAAAAACTAAGTCCATTTATACATGTTATAAGTAATATACAGAAAAACTGGAATTTTTATTTTACAAAATTTACTTCTGGATACTATCTTATGATCATAAACAAGCTTCTGTCCAAGTTTGGTACAAATCCAGGATATTTTAAGAAAGTTATTAAAATTTTAAAAACTTTAACCACAGAGTGAATGTAATGTTTCCTGGCAGAAAAACTAAGTCCATTTATAAGTAAAATACGGAAAAACTGGAATTTTTTTTTTACAAAATTTCCTTCTGGATACTATCTTATGATCATAAACAAGCCTCTGTCCAAGTTTGGTAGAAATCCAGGATAGTTTAAGAAAGTTATTAAAATTTCAAAAACTTTAACCACAGGGTGAATATTTGTGGACGCCGCCGACGACGACGACGGAATGTAGGATCGCTATGTCTCGCTTTTTCGACAAAAGTCGAAGGCTCGACAAAAATGCGCAAAAAAAAAATTAAAATACCCATAACACTTCAGTTTTGTACATTTCATGAGCAGAAGATTATATAATATAGTCAAATACTAACTTATAACCCCATCAAAGTATCATACTTTACATGAATTTTAAGAAAATCAACCAAAAACTGACAAAAAAAGACTCATTTTGCGGAGTTATCTCCCCTTTCCAATGTTAATTTCCATAGGAAATTAAAAATGCTGATTTTGAGTTTTCCTCAAGTTAGATTTTATGGGACTTTTTTCTGTGTATATTTGGGGCTTAATGCTATAGATTAAAACTAAAACATTTTCTGTTGCAATTAGTTTGAGGTTAAAACTTAGTTTGACTGGACTATATATTTTAACTTTCCAGTACCTAAATAGTGAATATAAATTCCAGTTATAATAACTGCTCATTTAAAATATATATATATTTTAACTATATATTTTAACTTTCCAGTACCTAAATAGTGAATATAAATTCCAGTTATAATAACTGCTCATTTAAAATAAAATAAATTTGTGCAATGTGATTTCAGATACGTTCGTAATTCATAATTATATCAATCTTTTGGACTTGTATCATGGATAAAAACCAAAGGGGTTTAAAGTTACTTCCATAATGTGAAGATATATGTGGAAAAGTTTCTGAACTATACATATACCCTCCTACTAAAACTTTAAGTTGCACCTATGATAAAATACAGAAAGAACTTATTCAGAGAACATAGAACTGAGGCAATTTCTGATATCAAGATTTCATAATTTAGATAAGCTGTTTGAAATATGCATACTACATCTGTTATGTTATCTTAAACTTTCATTTCCCTCACTTCAGTAAAAATTGCAAGATGCAAATTATTTTTTTTTATTTTTTTAAAATGACCCATCTGCTTAAAAAAAGGGGAGTTAACTCAAAATTTTTAGATTTCATTTGAGTATTTTTAACAATCCCAATTTTACTTCCTGAGTGCCATAACAATTACAATTTAAAAATTCTCATTAAATAAAAATTTTTTGAAAAATTTGTGCAACCTGACTTCAAATCAAATTCCTGCAGTATGTGTTGAAATATTGGCCTTTGTTTTCTATGGTGGGAAAGTGGGATGCCTTAAAAAGTTAAATGTAGCAGTTATTTTGTAACAATTCATAGATCTTCATCTTATTTAGGATTTTTTTTTTAAATTTGACGGCTAAGGAGAATTGCATGAACAAATAAGATTTTAAATGAATTTAATGAAAAATAAATTAGTATGATCATAGTTTTTTTTATCAGATTTTTAGCTCACCTGACCCAAAGGGTCATGTGAGCTTTTCTCATCACTTGGCATCCGTCGCCCGTCATCGTCCGTCGTCCGTTAACTTTTACAAAAATCTCCTCTGAAACTACTGGGCCAAATTGAACCAATCTTGGCCAAAAGCATCATTAGGGTATCTAGTTTAAGAAATATATCCGATGACCCCGCAGCCAACCAACATGGCTAAAAATAGAACATAGGGGTAAACTGCAGTTTTTGTCATATCTCAAAAACTAAAGCAATAAGAGCAAAACTGACATAGGGTAAAAATGTTCATTAGGTCAAGATCTACCTGTCATGAAATTTTCAGACGAATCGCTCAACCCTTTGTTGGGTTATTGCCCCTGAATTGTTAATTTTAAGGAAATTTTGCAGTTTTAGGTTATTATCTTGAATATTATTATAAAGACAAATTGTAAACAGCAAAAATGTTCAACAAAGTAAGATCTACAAAATAAGTCAACATGACCAAAATCATTGATTGACCCCTTATAGGAGTTTTTGCCCTTTAAAGACGGCATCCAGTGTAACTTTCCTTTAAAGATCTTTTCCTCTCAAACCACTGGACCAATTGGGACCAAACTTGGTGGAATGGTCCTTGGGTGGCCCCCTTCCAAAATTATGTCTGGCATCCCCAACTTCCAACCAAGATGGCTGTTGTTACTAAAAATAGAAAGGGGGGGTGACTTTCAAAAATCTTCTTATATGAAACTAAAAGTCCAGTTGGAACCAAAGTTGGCAGTAATACTTCTTAGGAGGTTCTCTTTCAGAAATATGTCCAGTGACCCGTACTGTTAACCAAGATTGCCGCCACAGCCAAACTTAGTTTAACATAGGGCCCTACGTGAAAATTCATTGAAAAATATTATTTCGTAAACCACTTGACCAATTGCAACCAGACTTGGCAGCAATGGTCCTTAGATGGTCCTCTTACAGAGGTGTGTCCAATGACCCGGACTGTCAACCAAGATGGCCACCACAACCGAACTTAGTTTAACATAGGGCCGTATAGGAAAATTCATTGAAAAATCTTCTTGTCTGAAACCACTTGACATATTGGAGCCAGACTTGGGAGCATTGGTCCTTAGGAGGTCCTCTTTCAGAAATGTGTCCGAATTCATGGACTGTGAACCAAGATGGCCGCACCAGCAGAACTTAGTCTAACATAGGACCCTATGGGAAATTCACTCAAAAATCTTCTTGTCTGAAACCACTAAGCCAATTAGAATTAGACTTGGTAGCAATGGTCCTTAGATGGTCCTCTTTCAGAATTTTGTGCAATGACACAGGCCGTCAACCAAGATGGCCGCCACAACCGAACTTAGTTTAACATAGGGCCCAATAGAAAAATTCATTGAAAAATCTTCTTGTCTGAAACCACTTGACATATTGGAGCCAGACTTTGCAGCATTGGTCCTTAGGACGTCCTTTTTCAGAAATGTCTGATTTCGTGGACTGTGAACCAAGATGGTCGCCACAGCAGAACTTAGTTTAACATAGGACCCTATGGGAAATTCACTCAAAAATCTTCTCGTCTGAAACCAGACTTAGCAGAAATGGTCCTTAGATGGTTCTCTTTTAGAAATGTATCCGTTGACCTGGACTAAACCAAGATGACCGCCACAGCTGAAATTAGTTTAACATAGAATCCTATAGAAAAACCAGCCAAATTGACTGCAACACTTAAATTATTAGGTCTGCTCAAGGTGAAAAGTTAAATCCAGGTGAGCGATACAGGCTCTTGAGAGCCTCTAGTTAATTAAATGGATAGAAAATATTGAATATTAACCCATTTCCTATAAAGTATGAATGACCCCCTCCCCCCCCAAACTGTTCATGCCTAATAACTACAGTATATACCAAAATTATTAATTCCTACGATAAATAACTTTACCTGTTGCCCTGCATGTGGTTAGTTGCCTAAGGGTATATATACACCTGTTGTCCTGCATGGGATTAGTTGCCTAAGGCTTTTTACACCTGTTGCCCTGCATGGGGTTAGTTGCAGAAGGGTATATATACACCTGTTGCCCTGCATGGGCTTAGTTGCCTAAGGGTATATATACACCTGTTGTCCTGCATGGGGTTAGTTGCCTAAGGGTATATCTACACATGTTGTCCTGCATGGGGTTGGTTGCCTAAGGCTTTTTACACCTGTTGCCCTGCATGGGGTTAGTTGCAGAAGGGTATATACACCTGTTGCCCTGCATGGGGTTAGTTGCCTAAGGGTATATATACACCTGTTCCCTGCATGGGGTTAGTTGGGTCAGTTAGATTTTACACATATGTATACAAATCCACATATCTTTGACATCTTTCCTGAATGGCATATAAATTTAATAATTTAAATGAAAAGAAGTACAAATAGCAACCACCTACAGGGCTTAAATCCCATTTCCCGTTTCCCGGGGCAAGTAAAAAAAAGGGTCTGGAAAGTAATTCTATTATGGAAATCACAATTGTCTCCTGCTGCAACTCATGTAAAGGCCATGCGTCCGCCCATCTTTGGTAGCACTCAGCAAATTTTTCACATCTGATTTTAATAATTATATACACAAGCTAGCTTAGTTTTAGACTTGCCACAACTGTTTCTGTAAGTTTGATCCCTTTAAGACTTATTTGCTATGAAAATGTACAGAATACTATCAAATACTTGTTTACTGTCCAGCTGCGTAACTCTGTGAGAGACTTATGGCAAGTCTAGCTTAATCTCAATATCCTGGAAGTGATCATATTAACATGATGATTATACGAAATTTTAACAAGAACTGATCTGGTTAAAGGTGTGATAAATTCATATTACTGTTAATTTTTGTGTCGCCTGCGGAACGCATGGTCGACACATAGAGATGTCTGTCGTCTTGCGTCGTCACACTTTTCTTCTATTCTCAACTACTCGTAAATCGCTCAAAGGGATTTGATTAAATTTTCTCTGTGCATTAACCTTAATGCACAGATGTGCATATATATATCATTTTTAGGAAATTTAAAAGTTTTTTTTTGTAAAAATTTACATTTTTGAAAAAAAGGAGGGGGGTTCTAAACTTCTATCTTCTACTACATAACAACTCAAGCAATTTGATGAAACTTTCTCTGTGCATTAACTTTAATGCAAAGGTGTGTATATTTATTTCATTTTTAGAAAATTTTAATATCTTTTGTAAAAATTGACGTTCGCAGGTGACACGTCTTCCTTGGAAGACTCACACATTTTATTTTAAAATATTTCATCTTTTGGTCAACAAACAGTTGAAATTCCGGTAAACATGAAGTTGTTACGTGATCAGGAAGACACCGATATTTTTAGCATCTTTTAATATAGCGATATCAGATCGTGGCTACCTCACTATGCCCAAACTGTTGACTGGTAAGAATTACCGCCATTTCTCCCACATCAATGTGAAATCAGAAGACCAGAATCTCATCGTGTAAATGCATGAGAGTTAGGAACATCAGTACAACCACTGGCCCATTCACCACCTGGGCTACTAAGCATAAAATCTGGGGGCCAGGTTAATTTTTGCTCTCCGTGAGACTGAGCGAGTGCCAATTTAGCAATCTTGTTGGAATAGCAACTGCTTTGAACAATATGAATTTCTTATTCAGTATGTCATACCCATTACTGTTGTCATTTTTAGCTTACCTTGCCAAAGGCTATGTGAGCTTTTGTCATCACTTGGCGTCTGTCGTCCATCCGTCTTAACAGTTAAAAACTTTGATTGGAAGTCGGGAACTATATCATTGTTAATGTTAGCAAAGGCAAGTCTACACAACTGTCGAAGCATGGATGTGTTGAATATTGATCAACGTTGATTTTGGGAATCTTTTTCAAACGACAAGTTTCAAGTTTACCGACAACTTCCATCATTCCCAATTGCTTTGAAAATAGATATTTCAGTAACTTATCGTCTTTTAACAAGGCCAGAAATTATGAAGACACACTGGACAAACCATTATTTATGCCACAACTTGGAGGTCATAATCCTGACATATCCATGAATCTGATCTCTTAACAGTTCAGCAATAGGTTTTGTGTAGCTATATGTATACATGCATTTTTACTTCAGTAGTTCATTAAAAATAAAAATGTCCATTGATTTTTAGTCTAGCCCTTCATCACTCCTGAAGCCAGTGTAGGGCTATGATTTGGTTGGGGTTAGGTGATAGGTTTCTTCATGTAGGTTCAAGCTTGTTACTTTCATAATTGGATTTTTATTCTGATTTGTATTTACAATATTAAAAGACAAAAACTTATTAATAGTTTGTTTCATACATTAAAAGCAAAAAAACATTGTTAAATAGCTGAATACATTCTCTGAAACCACTGAACCAATCACTGAGCCATACTTAGTCTGAATGATACTTAGTGTATGTAGAATAAAGTTTGTGTTTATTTGCTTGTCCGTCAAGAAACATGGCCACCAAGCCTAAAAATAGAACATTGGCTTATACCTAAAAAACTAAAGCATTTAGAGCAAAACTGTCACAGTTAAAATTTTCATCGTGTGAAGATCTACCTGCCATGAAATTTTCAGATAAATCATTCAACCTGTTGATTGGTTATTACCCCAGAATTGTTAATTTTAAGGAAATTTTGCAGTTTTAGGTTATCTTGAATATAATTATAGATAAAAACAAACTGTAAACACCAAAAATGTTCAACAAAGATCTACAAATAAGCCAGCATGACCATAATTGTTAATTGACCTCTTATAGGGACAATGTTCTAAAATTTTAGCTCACCTGGCCTAAAATGCCATGTGAGCTTTTGCCATCACTTTGCACCCGTCCACATTTCTTCATCTTCTCTGAAACCACAAGTCCAAATTGAACCAAACTTGGCGGGAATATTAACTGGAAGGCTCTGTACTAAAATATTTTTTGTGTGCTCATTGGATATTCAACATGGCTACCAGGGGCAGATAATTCGTTCTGATTGGACTTACCTTTAAAGCTCTTGTCACAAACTACTAAGCCAATTGAATTAGTTTGTTGCATGAATGATATCCTTGGATGAACCTCTACAAAAGTGTTTTTTGTGTCGATTGAAAATTCAAGATGGCCACCACAGCCGAACTAAGTTTAACATTGGACCATATGGGGAAATTTGTATAAAGGTCTTCTCAGAAACTGAAAAGCCAATTGAAATGTTTTTATGTATCAACAAGCATTGGATGAATCTCAACAAAAAGTATGTTTTTGTGCCAATTGAAATCTATAATACTAAATTTACGAATTAGCCGAATAGGCGGCAAAACGCGTGGTTCAAAACAAACGATGTATGGTTCAGATTATAAAGGTTATTATCGGATTTGACAATCTGCATTTATAAATTTTAAACTGCAGTTTTGTTTATGCGCAAATGGAATTTGCATGGACTTTTCCGGTATGAATTCTCCCAACATATCCCTTAGAAGGTTCTCGAATGCATCATTTTAACACATTGATTTAAATAAACAATTATGCACATATTTTAAATGTATTTTTGTTTGAAATTATAATAATCTATCTAGAAACTGTCAGTTGAGGTCACCTAAATTCCAGGTGAATGATTCAGGCTCACTTTACTTTGTAAACTTTCAAAAATCTTCTCCTCTGAAACTACAGGATCAATTTCTGTCAAAATTAGGCCAATAGATCCTTAGGGTATCTAGTATAAGTTTGTGTTTTATTTTCTTTTCTGTTTTGAGAAACATGGCTGTCATGGCTAAAAATAGAATATAAGTGAAAAATGCACTGTTTTGGCTCATATCTCAAAACAGGGCTCGACAATAAGGCTTGTCCGATTGTCCAGTACCAGCTTAAAATTCCGTCGGACAATCAACTTTGACTTGGTACTTGTCCGATGGGACAAGTAAAAAAATTCTGAAAGAAGGACTTAGAAATAAAAATATTCATTGGAAACCTTCCAATTTTTAATTTGAAATTCACGTTATGGTAGCGAGAATTATCGGTAAACCTTACATGCATATGGATGAAAAATTATTTTATTTTCGATTTCACTTTCGAGGGAGAAATATATACCGGGGAATGAATTTCACTGTTCTTCTATTTAATCTGAATCGCGTAAACGTTTTATCAGGCGGAATAAATATGAATGTAATTGCGTGTTACAATTAACAGTGAGCGGAGTTAATGTAAATAAATTATGATAAATGGATCTGTCAAAATTCGGGTTTACATGTTCAAATATGGCCAAAAAGAAAAAGAAAGATGATTTAGAGACAAAAGAGAGAAAAAAAGAGTATGAAAGAAAAAGGGAGAGAACTTTTCAATCCAACTGGATTGAAGAATTTCCAGGCATTGTATATGAAGTCATTGAAGTCATTTTATTATTTTAGACACCTTTCTTAAAGCGACTTTACATATCAAACTCAATTTTCCGACAAGTGTCAAATCCTTCCAGACATGTTGATTTAAGAAAGCACTTTTCCAAAGGGACAAGTTAAAAAAATTGTTATTGAAGAGGCCTGCAAAAACTAAAGCAGAGCAAAACTGACCAGAACTAAAACTATTTGTGGTCAAGATCTACCTGCCATGAAATTTTCAGATGAATCCGTCAACCAATTTTGGTGTTGTTGCTCCTGAATTGTTAATTTTAAGGAAATTTTGCAGTTTTAGGCTAACTTGTGAATATTATTACAGATAAAGACAACTGTACATAGCAAAAATGTTTGGCATAACTTGAAATAAAATAAATGGTATCTGTACAAGTAAAAAAGGAAAGCTCCAGAGTTGAGGTCATTGAAACAGTTGTTACGGCCGAAATCACCTTTTAAATTGTAGCCAACAAAAGACACAAATCAATAATAAAATTTAACAAGATTTATTATATATACAAAGTTTACAAAATAATATTACACAAAATAAAATGTCAACTTAACTGTTCAAAATCCTGTTTTTTTTTCTTGATCCGGAATTCTGGTCGCTGTTGCCTGAATCCAAACGGAATATTATATCCAATCAGTCACAATCTAGTATGATGTAACGAAAATAAAAGTCTGTGAAGTACGATGTGTGAAACGTAAATAAATCCAACAGCTGAGAACACAAGAATGTCTATCTGGTCCGATAAATGATGTTCTGCAAGTTTAACTTTCGTGTCCATATATATACTGTAGAACGGAAACTTCTGGAATACGGTAGAAGTTCGAATCACACCATAATTATTACGTAAGTCAAATAGAAAGTTCTAGTCATTCCACCAGTATCCATTATTGTTCCAGTGATTTCTAAACTGCGCAGTTATAACATTATTTGGTAAACAACTATAAGTATTATGTAAACACATTATACACGTCACAAGGCCACACAAAACAAACCAGGCCAAGATAAATAAATATAATAATTACAATATCATAACACCTCCCCCCTTAAAAGAAGTTTGAGTGTAACGAGAACTTCATGAACAATATATACAAAAATATATATATAGTATGTATACAGTGTTTTAATAAGATCTAGATAAAGCATCTGCTATTACATTATCTTTACCTTTAATATGTTTTACAATAATATCATATTCCTGTAATAATAAACTCCACCTAGTCAACCTCTGGTTCTTGTTTCTCATTTTATGTATGAAGGTGAGAGGATTATGATCAGTATAAACCAGAATAGGATGCATAGTGGGATTTAAATATACATCAAAATGTTGAAGTGCAGACAACAGTGCAAAACATTCTTTTTCAATAGTGGAATAATTTTTCTGATGTTTATCTAATTTCTTGGAAAAATATGATATAGGTTTCTCAACATTATCATCTGTTTCTTGATATAAAACGGCTCCAACTCCTACATCACTTGCATCAACGGCAAGTTTGAATTGCTTTTTAAAGTCTGGAGTGATAAGAACGGGACTGTTAATTAAAAGTGATTTGCTTTTTTCAAAAGAGTTTTGACAATTATCACTCCAGATGAATTTAGAATCTTTTCGTAAAAGATGAGTCAATGGTTGAACAACAGTAGCAAAATTTGAACAAAATTTTCTGTAAAATCCAATCATGCCTAAATATCTCATAAGTTGTTTTTTATTTGTAGGAGGAGGAAAATTGGTAATTGCATCCACTTTAGCCATAATAGGTTTCACTTGACCTTGGCCAACTGTGTGCCCTAAATAATCAACAGTGGCCTTACAAAATTCACTTTTAGCAAGATTAACAGTCAAATTTGATTGTGACAATCTATCAAAAGTATCATATAAATGTGTTAAATGCTCTTCCCAGCTATCACTACATACAATAAGATCATCAATATAAGCATAACAACAGTCTAAATCTTTTATAACATTATTGATCATTCTTTGAAACGTAGCTGGAGCATTTTTCATACCAAACGGCATGACAGTATATTGAAATAAGCCGTCTGGTGTGACAAAAGCTGATATTTCACGAGCTCTCGGTGTCAGGGGGACCTGCCAGTAACCTTTTAATAAATCAAATTTGCTTACGAATTTTGATTGTCCAATGTTATCAATGCAATCCTCTATCCTTGGAATCGGATAGGAGTCAGATTTTGAAACTGAGTTGACTTTTCTGAAGTCAGTAACGAAACGAAAGGTTTTATCTGGTTTGGGCACAAGAAGACAAGGAGAGCTCCATTCACTGTTACTCGGCTCAATAATATCATTGTCAAGCATATATCTAATTTCTTGTCTCATAACATCAAGTTTAAGTGGATTGAGCCGGTAAGGATGTTGCTTAATTGGAGAAGCATCGCCTACATCAACATCATGACAAACAGCAGTGGTTTTGTTTGGCACATCTGGAAAAAGATTTTTAAAAGAAAATACCAAAGTTTTCAATTTTTGTCTGCGATCGAAAGACAGATGTGCAAGTTTTGAGTCTAAATTTGACAAAATTTCTGAATTTTTCAATCTAACAGTTTGTTCCATAGTCTTCGAATCAAAAGATGGTTCAATTATATCTGGTTTGTCATGATCGTTCTCTGATTTAACCATGGCTAAAGTGGCAACTGGTTTACTCTCACCTTCATTAGTACGCTCAAAATATGGTTTTAACATATTAATGTGACACACTCTATTTTGTTTACGCCGACCTGGAGTTTTTACAATATAATTCAAATCATTGATTTTACTGTCAATTGTATAAGGACCACAGTATTTAGCCTGTAAAGGATGCCCAGGGACTGGCAAAAATACAAGTACCTTATCACCAGGCTCAAAAACTCTGTCCCTGGCATCTTTATCATACCATATTTTCATCTTATTCTGTACAGTTTTTAAGTTTTTCTGAGCAATTTGACAAGCAGTATACAATTTTTCTTTAAATCTAGATACATAGTCTAGAAGATTCAAGTCAGTGTGTTCAGTAAGCCATTTTTCCTTAATCAATTTCAGAGGTCCCCTTACAGTATGACCAAACACTAACTCAAAGGGGCTTAAACCAAGGGATTCTTGAACAGCCTCTCGGACCGCAAAAAGTAGAAAGTGAACACCATCATCCCAGTCCCTGTCAAATTGAAGACAAAAAGTTCTAATCATGTTTTTCAATGTTTGATGAAAACGTTCTAAGGCACCTTGAGATTCTGGATGATAAGCACTTGATCTATACTGAGCAATCCCTAACTGGTAAACGACCTGCTGAAATAAACCTGACATAAAATTTGAACCCTGGTCGGACTGTATAGACTTAGGAAGTCCTACTAATGTGAAAAATTTGATAAGAGCTTTGACAATAGTTGGTGTCTTGATATTCCTTAAGGGAATAGCCTCAGGAAAGCGAGTGGATGTACACATGATCGTCAGTAAATAAGCATTTCCTGTCTTGGTCTTTGGTAAAGGTCCAACGCAATCAATAAGCACTCGGCTGAAAGGTTCTTCAAAGGCTGGAATTGGCAGAAGTGGTGCTGGTGGTATTTTCTGGTTAGGCTTGCCAACAACCTGGCATATATGGCATGATTTGCAGTATTCTGCGACATCATTTCTAAGTCTGGGCCAGTAGAAATGTTGCAAGGTCTTAAGGCAAGTCTTCCTTATACCTAAATGTCCAGCCAAGGGGGTGTCATGGGCAAGACCAATAATTTCTTGCCTATAGACTTTAGGCACCACCACTTGGTATAACACTCTCCATTCCTCCTCTGGGATAGCATCAGGGGGCCTCCACTTCCTCATTAAAATGCCGTCTTGATGGTAGTAACATTCGGCCACTTTGTCTGCTTCTTCTTGGGGTAGAGCCCTCTTGCCGAGCTGAAGAACCTCAGGGTCTTTATTCTGTTCTTCCCTAAATGTTCTTTTGTCTAATGAATGGCTGTTCACGTCTGGCCATGGCATAATTACACGTTTGTTAGTACCAGGTGGTCTTATTATGGCCTTTTCTGAGCTACCGGGACCTTCAATGTCGGCAAAGAAAGAGTCAGAAAGGTCCATATAATCATACTGGCCTTCTTGTAAATCCTCATCTTGTTGTTTTCTTGCCATTGCCCTAGTAACGACACAAGCTGGATAGAGTTCAGCATCATCTTCAGGTGATTTAACATCCACCACCGGTTCATTTGTAACAATTGGTTCAGCAACCACTTTGTTCCTAGCTAGATCATTTCCTAGCAATAATGAAACACCCTCAACAGGGAGTGTAGGACGAACACCCACAACAACTGGTCCAGTAATTAAATCTGACTTCAAATAAATACGATGGAGGGGAACATCTATACAACCTAACTCCACACCTCGTAACAAAACGGAGGCACCAACGGACGTCTCCTCGGACAAAGGCAACATACCTTCCAACAACAAAGACTGAGAAGCTCCAGTGTCCCGTAAAATCTTAATAGGCTGAGGAGTAGTATTATTAACAATAGAAACAAACCCATCAGACATAAAGGGCTTATAATCCTCCATGTAATCACAAAAACTGGACTTTAAAGCCTGACTCGCAGGACATTCCAACTTATTGGTAACAACGGGTGTCGTACAAGCACTGGACTTGGGCTTATGATCTCTTTCATTCTTCTTCTGGAGTCTAAAACAATCAGCCATCAGGTGACCATTTTTCTTACAATAAGCACAAGTTAGTGACTTCTTCTCAAAAGTATCAAATTTTGGACCAGACATGTTATAACTAGACGGACTCTTATTCTGTGCAACAGGCTTAATATCAGTACGCCCAGTGCTTTGATTTTTGTAATTTCCGCTTGAAGTATTAAAATTTTGACCTTTGAAACTCCTTTTATGTGAAATGGTATAATTATCGGAAACAACAGCTGCATCTTGCAATGTCTCAACAGTTTTGTCATCTAAATGTGTTTTTAAGTCTAAATTAACACACTGCTTGAACTCTTCTAATAACATTAATTGTCTTAATTTATCAAAATTTTTATCTATTTTCTTTGACGTAAGCCATTTATCAAATAAATCTTCTTTTTCCCTAGCAAATTCAACATAGGTTTGTGTTTCAAACTTTTTATAAGACCTAAATTTCTGTCTATATGCTTCTGGCACTAGCTCATAAGCTTTCAAAACTTCCTGTTTAACAGTGTCATAATCAGAACTTTTTTCTGAAGAAAGTGCTGAGTAAATTTCAGCGGCCTTGCCCACAAAAACACTTTGCAACATTGTAGTCCAATAAGGCTTTGGCCATTTCAAATTTTGAGCAATTTTCTCAAATTGTGGAAAAAATTTATCAACAGTTTTTTCACAAAATTTGGGAACCAAACGTATATTTTTTGCTGCCTCAAATTGTTCTGACTTAGTGTTGCTTTCTACTTTAGCTATTTCTATTTTTGTTTTCTCCATCTCTAACCTTTCTCTCATTTCAAGTTCTGCCTGTAATTGTTTTTCTTCTTTTTCTAATTGTTTTAATTTAAGTTCGTGTTCTAATTCAAGCTGTTTTAATTTTAAAGCATCAACATTTTCGACCTTGAGGTCAAGAGCCTCTTCACCAAAAATTTCTAAATCAACTAAATTGTCTATTACCAAATTTTTTATAATTTGTTTTCGCATAGATACTCTAAAATCTATTTTTAAATGTTTAGCAAGCAACACTAATTCTTCTTTCTTTAATTTATCAAACCCTTCCAGGTCTGGCGTTTTCAAAAATTTACCAGCATCAAATTCCATTTTGTAGAATTTTGTTGGCTAATTCTAATAAAAATACTGAAAAAATTTAATAAGATATGAACGTTCTTCCGAGACGAGCCCCCAATTTCTGTTACGGCCGAAATCACCTTTTAAATTGTAGCCAACAAAAGACACAAATCAATAATAAAATTTAACAAGATTTATTATATATACAAAGTTTACAAAATAATATTACACAAAATAAAATGTCAACTTAACTGTTCAAAATCCTGTTTTTTTTTCTTGATCCGGAATTCTGGTCGCTGTTGCCTGAATCCAAACGGAATATTATATCCAATCAGTCACAATCTAGTATGATGTAACGAAAATAAAAGTCTGTGAAGTACGATGTGTGAAACGTAAATAAATCCAACAGCTGAGAACACAAGAATGTCTATCTGGTCCGATAAATGATGTTCTGCAAGTTTAACTTTCGTGTCCATATATATACTGTAGAACGGAAACTTCTGGAATACGGTAGAAGTTCGAATCACACCATAATTATTACGTAAGTCAAATAGAAAGTTCTAGTCATTCCACCAGTATCCATTATTGTTCCAGTGATTTCTAAACTGCGCAGTTATAACATTATTTGGTAAACAACTATAAGTATTATGTAAACACATTATACACGTCACAAGGCCACACAAAACAAACCAGGCCAAGATAAATAAATATAATAATTACAATATCATAACACAGTCCATAGCAACCAATGGAAAATTCCCTAGCAACCACATATATTTTGGTTCAGGATCCTATATTTTAGGTGTACAAGTCAATATTTAGGGGGAAAATGTGACTATATACATTAAATAGCAAAAGTAATTATTGATGCAAGATCTACACATAAACATAACAGGTGAGCGATTCAGGCTCTTATAAGCCTTGTTTTTTATTATGCCCCACCACGAATGTGGCTGGAGCATAGATTTACTCTTGTCTGTCCGTTCGTACGTCTCAATTCGGTTAGGTTTTGCGTTTAGCTCCATTTTTCAGAAACCTATAGTAATATATCAGTGATATTTCACCACTACAGTCCTCTTGTATAGTACAATGCAGTTCAACAACACATGGGTCGCTATGACCTACATTTCATGCTTCAGTGACTTTGGTTAAGTTTTGCATTTAGATTCATTTCTCAGAAACCTAAGGGGCCTCGGTGGCCGAGTGGTCTACGTAGTTCGTCATGACTACTAATGATCACTAGCCTGTCAACGCTGGGGTTGAGTTCGAATCTCACCTGTGGCAGGGTGTGTTCGACTCCGATCTTAATTGACAAGGGTTGCCAATTTTCCTACCGAAGTCATTGGTTCTCTCTGGGTACTCCGGCTTCCTCCATCAATAAAAACTGCCCCCGCGAAATAGCCAAATGTGCTGTAAACGCTGTTAAACCACAACAAACAAACAAACAGAAACCTAAAGTAAATATATCATTGATATTTCACCAATACAGTCCTTGTATAGTACAATGCAGTTCAGCACCCTACATTGTTTTTAAGGCGGGGCATCCGTGTTGACACATTTTCTAGTTTTTTCCTCTTTTAGAAAGGGCCATGTGAGCTATTGTCATCACTTAGTGTCTGTCGTCCGTCCACAATTCACATTTTAATCTTCTCCTCTGAAACTGCTTGGCCAATTGGGACACTGGTGGACTTTGGTGGAATGGTCCTTGGATGCTCCACTTTCAGAAATATATCTGATGACCCTGCCCGTCGTCCAGAGCAGAACTTAATTTAACACTGCACCCTATGGGAAATTTACTTAAAGATCTTCTTGTCTGAAACCACTTGGCCAACCTGAATTGGAACAAAACTTGACAGCAATGGTCCTTTAGAAGTATATTGGATGACCCTGTCCACTATCCAAGATGGCCGCCAGAGCAGTCTATAATTTAACATAGGACCCTATGGGGAATTGACTTAAAGATCTTTTTGTCTGAAACCACTTGGCTAATTGGAGCAAAACTTGGCAGCAATGGTCCTTAGGTGATCATCTTTCAGAAGTATATCCGATAACTTGGCCCATCATCCAAGATGGCCACCAGAGTCGAACTTAGTTTAACATAGAATTTGAAAGTTCACTAAAAGATTTTGTTTGAAACCAGTTAGCCAATTGGAACTTGACAGCAATGTTCCACTTACTGGCTGCCAGTCAAGTTGGCCATAGTCCAGGTGAGCGATACCTGCTCTAGTTTTTCTAGCATGTATTCTGGCATTGATAGTGCTCCAGAAGTTGGCTTTATAGTATATCTTTACAGTATGTACACATTTATATACAAATGTATACAATTTTATACATTGTCTAATTTTGTAGGCATTAGAACTAAGATTTCATAATTTACAGAAGTTTTGGAATATACATATTTCAGTTTGTTATGTTATATTAAACATTAACTTCCCCTAAATTGTGTTAATATGTTAAACAAATACAAATCGGGTGTGAAAAGGGGGATAACTAAAAAAAAAAAATCATTTCATTATTTGAGTACTTTCAGTAATTAAAATTTTACCTTACCTTAATTGTGAACATAAATTGTGGTGTATAATTACTCTCATTCAATAAAACAGAATTAAGAAAAAAAATTGTAACCAAACTTCACAAATTCCTGTAGTTTTGAGTTACTGGTCTTTGTTTTCCCCTGGTGGCAGTTGTAATGCCTAAATTTTGTAATTATTTCGTTTTCATTGATATATTGATTCAATTCATTTTTATAAGAAAAATGATTCTAGACATACCTGAAATGCATCTTGGATATCCTAAGGTACCTCATCTCTATTATCTATAACTTTCCGTGATTAAAAAACACCTATTGTTGATGAAATTTGAAAAACTGACGAAAAATTAGGTTTTTGTTTTGGGATTGTTGTTGACTCCCAGCAGATTGATTCTGCAAAATCGTAAGTGAAGTTGTACTGAACTTTATTTTGTAGTCACTATCTTAACCTAAATATGTCACAATTTGTGGTTAAGTCAATTTCTCAGCAACTATAATACATAGACCCACCATATTTGGTCAATAGATTGTTGATGCTGGGTAAATGTCAGTCTGACATGTGCCATTTGACCTTGACCTCAAATTCATGGTTCAGTGAACTGCCTCACATTTTCGTGATTAAAAGTCCATTTTTTTAGCTACTGTACTATCTATTCCTTGAGCATATCTGGTCAATAAAGATAGTTCTTAGTAGGCACATGCCAGTCTGACAGTCTGCTTGTCTCTGGATCTTACCTCAGTTCATGCTTGAATGACTTGTTACAATTTTGTGATAGAAACTGTAATACCTAGATCCACCGTGTTTGGTCTATTGATAGTTCTTAGTAGGAACAATCCAGTATGACACTTGTCTCTGGACCTTGACCTCATTTTAATGGTTCATTCCTTGTATTGCACATGGTAGATCTCCTTAGCTGAAATTTGGCTTCCTATTTCGGTATTTTTGGTTATGAGTACTTCTTGTTTTAAAATAAGTTTGGTTTTTGGTCTTCCAAATGTTTTGGTTTTAATGCTTCTGATGAGAGGTAACTCCTTGATATGCGTCGTATACAGCATAGTATAAAATTACTATATCTAGTATTAGTATCTTTGGATTGTTATTTTGAGTGACTTGCATCCAAGTTTCTTAAGTCTTTCTCGTCAACTAATACCTAGACCCAGCATATTTGGTCTGTAGATAGTTCTTAGTGTGTACATGCTAGTCTGAGAACTGTTAGCTGACCTTGGCCTGAATGACATGCATGAGATTTTTCAGACAAATTTTGCCCGACCATTACTACTACCGTAGTGTTTCTTTTAACTTGTTTTCCTGTGACTTGCAGTGTTGGTTATCAGATAATCATTTAGTGTGTCCACTCTTGTTTTTAGGTAGGGTACCTACCCTATTTTGAAAATTGATGTAATATGAAACACACATGGCCTTACAAGGTGCTGACAAACAAAAACCAGAATTTGTAGGACCAGCTAATATTTTGGCACCATGGGGTAAAAAACATTAAGGTGATAGCAATATTGAATCCACAGATTTTATCTTGACTTCCTTTATGAAATTAAAAATTTTAAGCTAATTTAATCAAAATCTATTAATGATCTTTATAAAAAAAAAGATTCAAAATTTACATTTCTTGTGTATCTAAATGATTTTGAATTTTGTCATTACAAAGTTTTATCACTTGGTTGGATGATACACTTTGAATTAAAATTTTTGATAGCACCTGTGAAAAATCCAGAGGATACGATTTATTTTCAACTCAAATGTGGTTGATTCAACATTACACCAGTGTAAACCATAGCTTCTGATTGGTTACTTTCATTAATCACTTCCAATTAATAGTCTCTATATCTTAAAGGCCAGTAAATTTTATGAGCACTCTTGGCCAGGCATGTATTTGAAGCGCCAGTACATTCTACAAGAGACTGGACCTCTTTTTTATGCTACGACATTCTAAAGTCGACCCCTATAGTGACAAATAGCAAATTGATTCATAATCATGTATATACTTTAATGTATTCAACTGTTTGCATCATGTCTCTATTTATTGAGAATGTCAGCAGAAGGAAATTGTGGAGGAAGATATGTTTTGTGTCCATAACAAACTTTAAAATATATTGAATTTACTGCACTGAGTCCATCCTATGGGAAGATTCACTTCTAATTAAACCTCCGATCAAAGATGTCTCAGGGACCAGTGTTTTTTTATATTGACTATAATGTCATGATACAAGGGCACCCGCGTTGACGAAGAAATGTCACCTTTATGATCAGGTGCCCTTTATACAGATGTTAATTTTTACAAGTTTTGTTCATAAGAGGGACATTTTTACAGTGCTTTTTATAGACAGTGATTTGCTATATAGAGATGCAGGTTTGACTGTAGTTGTAACTTGATAGGCTACAGAATTTAATTGTATGTATCACTTTCAATTTCAGTATCGATCTGAGATCTCTACTTTTGGATGGGTAATATAGTCTCTGCAATAGAGGAAATACTACTGATCAATTGCACATATCGATACTGGTAACTTTCCATATCCTATAAATTCTTGGCTTAAATACTCCGAACTATTGGACAACTGAATTATGCGTGCTGAGTCTGTCCAGAAAATTTACTTACAGATCTGAATCTGCACTTAGCCTCTTGAAATAAATGTTTCAAACATTTCACAATTTTTTTGATGCAGACAAGTGAAATCTAGCTGAGTATAACATGCTTTTGGAGCTGCTAGTCTTTATTCTTCTTTTAATGTAAATTTGGTATTATTCAATTCTTTGACTAGGAACCTGGATAAGGCCATTTTAAGTTAAATGATAAATTATCATGCACCCCTACTGAAAAAGAACAATATGGGAATGCTGGGAGTATTTAAATTATTTACATGTATAGTTTTCAATGTTTGGCAGGGAGAAATGATGTAGGGAATGATAATCTATCAATTAACTTGAATTGGCCTTACAGGAGCTCAACCCATAGAGCTACCTAGCGCGTCCCCAGGTGGCGGATAGGGGAAGCCCTCTCACTGAGGGTTGTCAGGTCATAAAGCCTGACCGCGGACCATAGTGGGTAATGTGATTGGAAATGTCATGCTCCATTCACGTTAAAATGCCTTCTGTAGATTTCTGAAACCTAATACCCACTGCAGAAGGCTTTTTTTTCATCCCTCCCAACTCTGTATCCAGATTTTTCTAACAGAATGTTGGTACCTTTTCAAATCTTATGTAATGTGTTCTGATTACAGAGGGTTATCCCCTTCCAGATATATGGATTACACAAGGTCATCTCATTTCCCAAGTAATTTAATATGTCTTGATTACAGGTTAGCTCCTCTTTTATCCACAGTAATTCTTGTGGATTACACTATTTTTTTGTTTTTAGTCTAGTAAGGTCCCTTTCTCATCAAGTGTAATAATGTTTTATTACAGATGGTTAGTCCCTTTCCCATTTCCAATGTAATCTGTGTTGATTACAGTAGGTTGACACCTTTCCCTCATCTAATTTAATCTGTTGATTAAAGAAGGTTATCCCCTTTTCAACATCTAATGTAATCTGTGTTGATTACAGAAGGTAAGCCCCTTTCCAACATCTGATGTAATCTGTGATTACCGAAGGTTAGCCCCTTTCCAACATCTGATGTATGATCTGTTGATTACAGAAGGATAGCACCTTTCCCACATCTAATGTAATATTGATTACAGTAGGTTAGCCCCTTTCCCACATCTAATGTAATCTGTGATTACAGAAGGTTAGCCCCTCTCCCACATCTAATGTAATCCAGTTGATTACAGAAGGTTAGCCCCTTTCCAACATCTGATGTAATCTGTTGATTACAGGTTTAGCCCTCTCCCACATCTAATGTAATCCTTGTTGATTACAGAAGAATTCCTTGCCCACATCTAATGTAATCTGTTGATTACAGAAGGTTAGCCCCTCTCCCAAATCTTAACGTGATCCTTGATTACAAATGAGTTCCTTGCCCACATCTAATGTAATCTGTTGATTACAAAAGGTTAGACCCTCTCCCACATCTGAATTACAGAATGTTAGCACCTCTCCCACATCTGATGTAATCTGTTGATTACAAAAGGTTAGCCCCTCTCCCAAATTTAATGTAATACTTGTTGATTACAAAAGATGAGTTCCTTGCCCACATCTAATGTAATCTGTGTTGATCACAGAAGGTTAGCCACTTTTGATAACATATTTTTTGCTTTATTATATGCTTTTTTAAATATTTCCTTTTTGAAAATTTTTATTTCAAATCAAAATTTTACATTTATATTAACTTTCTGGACTTATTTTGGTTTTCAATTTTTTGGGCCTTGAGCACAACTGATGAGTCGTAAATTGGTATAAAGAATTAAATTTTCACAATTTCACTTTTTTTAAGTATGAAAAAAAAATCTTTAAATCTTAAATTAAAAACGAAAAATGTTAATAGGAGTATTTTGAACATGATTGCATTTGACAAAGTCTGTGATGTCGCTAAGAGGAAAAATCTTCGAAACAGTTAAATTAGATTTATTTGTCCAATTTTTATATATCACAGACTGTTATTTTGATTAAGTTGATGCTCAGACTTAAATGATCATTTTTTTTCATGGATCCAACACAACACTTTTTTTTTATTAACAAGTCAAATAAGTATTAAAAAATTTATTGATAAAAGGATAGTTTATTTTTAAGACTTAAAAAATAAATTAGACATGTTTGACCTGTAGACTATACTTCTCTGACCTGTTGTTTCCTATGTTGTCAGTTATGGTTTGTTCTAGGTTTGTATTTTCGAGTTTTGTTGTGTTGAGTGTTTTCTTAAGTTTGGCGCGCGTCCTGCCATTTTACGACACTGGACATATTAAAAGATGACAAATATTTTGATCAAATAAAGTTAATCTTTTAAAAAGTAATTTTTTGTGTAAATTATGTGTTTGTGTTGGTTAACTGAAATGATGTTTTCGATTTTGGCATCTCTTAATCATTACAATTTTTTTTAATTTTAAAAATACATTTTCGGTACTCTAGAGAAGTTTTCTCTATTTCAGTAAAATTGTATAGAATGTAGAAAAGGGCTTACCTCCTGCAATCAGTAGAGACAGCATTGGATGTGGGCAAGGACCTGACCTCCTGCAATTAACAGAGATGGCTTTGGGTGTGGGGGAGGGGCTTTAATACCAAGATAACATGGTCTCTGAAGCTGATATAAGTTTACCATTGGACTCCAATGGAAATATCATTTTGTATGATAGAGCTCACCCATTTGGCATCAAATGTGAATGCAATGGTCCTCAGATGGCATGATTTCAAACTTTCATTTGGTTTGTACCAACAGCCAAGACAGCTACTAAAGGTGAATTTAGTTTAATAGCTGCCTTAACAGTGTGGGAAAATCCACCTGTGTGAAACCACTCGTGATCAGCCAGTTGGAACTAGGTCCTCTTACTAGGGTCTCAGTTGTTCAGCTATTTAATCAATATATAAAATATAATTGTTTGTAGTGCATTTCAGAACCATGATGATAGACAACTTAGTAAGAGGATTTTTTAATAGGTTACACAAACTTGGTTGAAGAATGGAGAACAAGGAGTTGACCTTATGCAATCAATTCAAACGGCATTGGATGTGGCCAATGAGCTTACATCCTTCAATCAATAGAGATATCCTTAGATGTGGTTGAGGAGCTTACCAAGTTAACATGGTCTCTGAAGCTGATCCTAATTTAGCATTAAAAGCCAATAGAAATATCATTTTGTCTGAAACAGATCAACCATTTTGCATCAAACTTGACTGCAATGTTCCTCAGATGTTTTAGATGTGGCTGAGGAGCTTACCGAGAGAACATGGTCTTTGAAGCTAATCTTAATTTAGCATTGAAACCCAACAGAAATATCATTTTGTCTGAAACAGATCACCCAATTGGCATCAAACTTGACTGCAATGGTCCTTAGATGGGCTGCCTTATTTTAATGTCATTTGATTTATACATGTATCATCAATCAAGACATGCAGCTATTAAAAGTTAACTTAGTTTAATATAAGAAGCTAACAGTTTGGGAAAATCCACCTGTGTGAAACTACTCAACCAGTTAGAACTAGGTCCTGAAGTGTTCCTATGACTAGAGTCAGTTGTTCAACTGTTTCATCAGTATATGAAATGTAAACATTTGTAGTGCATTTCAGAACCATGGAAAATGTAATCACTTGTTAGATGATTTGAAGGAAAAAGAAGACAACCTATACATACTTTCTGTAGAAGATCAAGCAAGACCACTTTTGTTCAGTAAGTTGTAAGATGTAATATCTAATGAAACGTACCCCAAAATACCAAAATATGATGTACAGTATGGCCATTCCATTGACTGACAACTCATCATCTGTGCTCGAGATCAAAATATTGGAAAACTGGTTAAAGATATAATGATGAATTAATAAGCACAACAATCAAAAATCAAAACAAAACAAACAGGTATCCAACCTCAGCTAAGGGTTGCCTCTGCATCAAAAGGAAGAGCCTTAGAAATTTCTGGTAATTTTTGTCAAATTTTGAATGGAAAATTTAAAGGCATTTGAGTAATAGTTACCTTACCGTAATAACCCTAATTATTGGACGGCTAATTATTCGACACTTGAAAATTCAAGGAAAATTGAATTTTTTGATAACTCTATTTTTCCGATGATTTCAAAATTGTCAAAGTTACGATCGTTGTTCTCAGGTGGTGCCAGTCAGTAATTTAACTTAGGTAAGTTAATTACTTTCAGTCCTCAGCGAGTGTTTATTTCGTCTTTCTAAACCATTTAAACTATCATACTACGACATTGTTGTAAGATGTAATATCTAATGAAACACATGAAACATATCCCAAAATACCGAAATAAATGTGATGTACAGTATGGCCATTTCATTGACTGACAAGTTCAAAGTTTGGTGTTTTTTTAATAGGTTAGACAAAGTTGATTGAAGAATGGTGAAGTGGACAAGTGGCTGACCTCCTGCAATCAATAGAGATGCCATTGGATGTGGGGGAAGGGCTTACCTCCTGCAATCAATAGACGGCATTTGATGTGGACGAGGGACTTACCAAGATAACATGGTATCTGAATCTGATCATAGTTGAGCATTGAACCCCAATGGAATGGTGAAGTATTTAAAAAAGTAAGGTATGTAGAATAGAAACTATTGGTTTTTCAAAATATACAATGGAATGGTTGTATGCTGGTTCATAATTGGTGTAACGCATACTAGAGTCAGTTGTTCAACTGTTTCATCAGTATATAAAATGTAAACATTTGTAGTGCATTTCGGAACCCTGATGATACAGACTACTCACAAAGGTGGCGTAATCACTTGTTAGATGATTTGAAGGAAAAAGACAAGCTATACATACTTTCTGTAGAAGATCAAGCAAGACCACTTTTGTTCAGTATGTTGTAAGATGTAATATCTAATGAAATGTACCCCAAAATACCGAAATAAATGTGATGTACAGTATGGCCATTTCATTGACTAACAAGTCATCAACAATGCTCGAGATCAAAATATTGGAAAACTGGTTAAAGATATAATGATGAATTAATAAGCACAACCATCAAAAATCAAAACAAAACAAACAGGTATCCAACCTCAGCTAAGTGTTGCCTCTGCATCAAAAGAAAGAGCCTTAGAAATTTATGGTAATTTTTGTCAAATTTTGAACGGAAAATTTAAAGGCATTTGAGTAACAGTTACCTTAATATGATTTATTATCTTATTTAATAATTTCATAGTAAGGAGGAAGCAGGATACAGCTCAAAGTTTGATGATTTTTGAATAGGTTAGACAAACTTGATTGAAAAATGGTGATGTGGGTGATTGGCTGACCTGCAATCAATAGAGACGGCATTTGGATGTTTGCGATTGGCTTTACCTGCTGCAATCAATAGAGACGACATTGGATGTGAACAAGAATTGACCTCCTGCAATCAGTAGAGACAGCATTGGATGTGGGTGAGTAGCTATACTGCTGCAAATCAATTCAGATCAGGCATTGGATGTTGGCAAAGAGCTTACCTCCTGCAATCAATAGAGACATCGTTAGATGTGGTTGAGGAGCTTACCAAGTTAACATGGTCTCTGAAGCTGATCCTAATTTAGCATTGAAACCCAATAGAAATATCATTTTGTCTGAAACAGATCACCCATTTTGCATCAAACTTGACTGCAATGGTCCTTAGAGGGCCCGCTTTCAAAATGTCATTTGATTTATACATGTATCACCAACCAAGACATGCAGCTATTAAAAGTCAACTTAGTTTAATATAAGAAGGTAACTGTGGGAAAATCCACCTGTGTGAAACCACCCAACCAATTGAAACTAGGTCCTGAAGTGGTCCTTTTACTAGAGTCAGTTGTTCAACTTTTTCATCAGTATATAAAATGTAAACATTTGTAGTGCATTTCAGAACCCTGAAGATACAGACTACTCACAAAGATGGCGTAATCACTTGTTAGATGATTTGAAGGAAAAAGACAACCTATACATACTTTCTGTAGAAGATCAAGCAAGACCACTTTTGTTCAGTAAGTTGTAAGATGTAATATCTAATGAAACGTACCCCAAAATACCAAAATAAATGTGATGTACAGTATGGCCATTTCATTGACTGACAAGTCATCAACAATGCTCGAGATCAAAATATTGGAAAACTGGTTAAAGATATAATGATGAATTAATAAGCACAACCATCAAAAATCAAAACAAAACAAACAGGTATCCAACCTCAGCTAAGTGTTGCCTCTGCATCAAAATAAAGAGCCTTAGAAATTTATGGTAATTTTTGTCAAATTTTGAACGGAAAATTTAAAGGCATTTGAGTAACAGTTACCTTAATATGATTTATTATCTTATTTTATGATTTATTATCTTATTTATTAATTTCATAGTAAGGAGGAAGCAGGATACAGCTCAAAGTTTGATGATTTTTGAATAGGTTAGACAAACTTGATTGAAAAATGGTGAAGTGGGCGATTGGCTGACCTGCAATCAATAGAGACGGCATTTGGATGTTTGCGATTGGCTTTACCTGCTGCAATCAATAGAGACAGCATTGGATGTGGGTGAGTAGCTATACTGCTGCAAATCAATTCAGATCAGGCATTGGATGTTGGCAAAGAGCTTACCTCCTGCAATCAATAGAGACATCGTTAGATGTGGTTGAGGAGCTTACCAAGTTAACATGGTCTCTGAAGCTGATCCTAATTTAGCATTGAAACCCAATAGAAATATCATTTTGTCTGAAACAGATCACCCATTTTGCATCAAACTTGACTGCAATGGTCCTTAGAGGGCCCGCTTTCAAAATGTCATTTGATTTATACATGTATCACCAAGACATGCAGCTATTAAAAGTCAACTTAGTTTAATATAAGAAGGTAACAGTGTGGGAAAATCCACCTGTGTGAAACCACCCAACCAATTGAAACTAGGTCCTGAAGTGGTCCTCTTACTAGAGTCAGTTGTTCAACTTTTTCATCAGTATATAAAATGTAAACATTTGTAGTGCATTTCAGAACCCTGATATCACAGACTACTCACAAAGATGGCGTAATCACTTAGATGATTTGAAGGAAAAAGACAACCTATACATACTTTCTGTAGAAGATCAAGCAAGACCACTTTTGTTCAGTAAGTTGTAAGATGTAATATCTAATGAAACATATCCCAAAATACCGAAATAAATGTGATGTACAGTATGGCCATTTCATTGACTGACAAGTTCAAAGTTTGGTGTTTTTTTAATAGGTTAGACAGAGTTGATTGAAGAATGGTGAAGTGGACAAGTGGCTGACCTCCTGCAATCAATAGACAGCATTGGATGTGGAAGAGGGACTTACCAAGATAACATGGTATCTGAATATGATAGTTGAGCATTGAACCCCAATGGAATGGTGAAGTATTTAAAAAAGTAAGGTATGTAGAATAGAAACTTTATTGGTTTTTCAAACATACAATGGAATGGTGGTATGCTGGTTCATAATTGGTGTAAAGCATACTTGAGTCAGTTGTTCAACTGTTTCATCAGTATATAAAATGTAAACATTTGTAGTGCATTTCAGAACCCTGAAGATACAGACTACTCACAAAGATGGCGTAATCACTTGTTAGATGATTTGAAGGAAAAAGACAACCTATACATACTTTCTGTAGAAGATCAAGCAAGACCACTTTTGTTCAGTAAGTTGTAAGATGTAATATCTAATGAAACGTACCCCAAAATACCAAAATAAATGTGATGTACAGTATGGCCATTTCATTGACTGACAAGTCATCAACAATGCTCGAGATCAAAATATTGGAAAACTGGTTAAAGATATAATGATGAATTAATAAGCACAACCATCAAAAATCAAAACAAAACAAACAGGTATCCAACCTCAGCTAAGTGTTGCCTCTGCATCAAAATAAAGAGCCTTAGAAATTTATGGTAATTTTTGTCAAATTTTGAACGGAAAATTTAAAGGCATTTGAGTAACAGTTACCTTAATATGATTTATTATCTTATTTATTAATTTCATAGTAAGGAGGAAGCAGGATACAGCTCAAAGTTTGATGATTTTTGAATAGGTTAGACAAACTTGATTGAAAAATGGTGAAGTGGGCGATTGGCTGACCTGCAATCAATAGAGACGGCATTTGGATGTTTGCGATTGGCTTTACCTGCTGCAATCAATAGAGACAGCATTGGATGTGGGTGAGTAGCTATACTGCTGCAAATCAATTCAGATCAGGCATTGGATGTTGGCAAAGAGCTTACCTCCTGCAATCAATAGAGATGGCATTCGTATGTTTGCGATTGGCTTTACCTGCTGCAATCAATAGAGACAGCATTGGATGTGGGTGAGTAGCTATACTGCTGCAAATGAATTCAGATCAGGCATTGGATGTTGGCAAAGAGCTTACCTCCTGCAATCAATAGAGACATCGTTAGATGTGGTTGAGGAGCTTACCAAGTTAACATGGTCTCTGAAGCTGATCCTAATTTAGCATTGAAACCCAATAGAAATATCATTTTGTCTGAAACAGATCACCCATTTTGCATCAAACTTGACTGCAATGGTCCTTAGAGGGCCCGCTTTCAAATTGTCATTTGATTTATACATGTATCACCAACCAAGACATGCAGCTATTAAAAGTCAACTTAGTTTAATATAAGAAGGTAACAGTGTGGGAAAATCCACCTGTGTGAAACCACCCAACCAATTGAAACTAGGTCCTGAAGTGGTCCTCTTACTAGAGTCAGTTGTTCAACTTTTTCATCAGTATATAAAATGTAAACATTTGTAGTGCATTTCAGAACCCTGATGTCACAGACTACTCACAAAGATGGCGTAATCACTTAGATGATTTGAAGGAAAAAGACAACCTATACATACTTTCTGTAGAAGATCAAGCAAGACCACTTTTGTTCAGTAAGTTGTAAGATGTAATATCTAATGAAACATATCCCAAAATACCGAAATAAATGTGATGTACAGTATGGCCATTTCATTGACTGACAAGTTCAAAGTTTGGTGTTTTTTTAATAGGTTAGACAGAGTTGATTGAAGAATGGTGAAGTGGACAAAAGGCTGACCTCCTGCAATCAATAGACAGCATTGGATGTGGAAGAGGGACTTACCAAGATAACATGGTATCTGAATCTGATAGTTGAGCATTGAACCCCAATGGAATGGTGAAGTATTTAAAAAAGTAAGGTATGTAGAATAGAAACTTTCCATGGTTTTTCAAAACATACAATGGAATGGTGGTATGCTGGTTCATAATTGGTGTAACGCATACTAGAGTCAGTTGTTCAACTGTTTCATCAGTATATAAAATGTAAACATTTGTAGTGCATTTCAGAACCCTGAAGATACAGACTACTCACAAAGATGGCGTAATCACTTGTTAGATGATTTGAAGGAAAAAGACAACCTATACATACTTTTTGTAGAAGATCAAGCAAGACCACTTTTGTTCAGTAAGTTGTAAGATGTAATATCTAATGAAACGTACCCCAAAATACCAAAATAAATGTGATGTACAGTATGGCCATTTCATTGACTGACAAGTCATCAACAATGCTCGAGATCAAAATATTGGAAAACTGGTTAAAGATATAATGATGAATTAATAAGCACAACCATCAAAAATCAAAACAAAACAAACAGGTATCCAACCTCAGCTAAGTGTTGCCTCTGCATCAAAATAAAGAGCCTTAGAAATTTATGGTAATTTTTGTCAAATTTTGAACGGAAAATTTAAAGGCATTTGAGTAACAGTTACCTTAATATGATTTATTATCTTATTTATTAATTTCATAGTAAGGAGGAAGCAGGATACAGCTCAAAGTTTGATGATTTTTGAATAGGTTAGACAAACTTGATTGAAAAAGGGTGAAGTGGGCGGTTGGCTGACCTGCAATCAATAGAGACGGCATTTGGATGTTTGCGATTGGCTTTACCTGCTGCAATCAATAGAGACAGCATTGGATGTGGGTGAGTAGCTATACTGCTGCAAATCAATTCAGGTCAGGCATTGGATGTTGGCAAAGAGCTTACCTCCTGCAATCAATAGAGACGGCATTTGTATGTTTGCGATTGGCTTTACCTGCTGCAATCAATAGAGACAGCATCAAATCAATTCAGATCAGGCATTGGATGTTGGCAAAGAGCTTACCTCCTGCAATCAATAGAGACATCGTTAGATGTGGTTGAGGAGCTTACCAAGTTAACATGGTCTCTGAAGCTGATCCTAATTTAGCATTGAAACCCAATAGAAATATCATTTTGTCTGAAACAGATCACCCATTTTGCATCAAACTTGACTGCAATGGTCCTTAGAGGGCCCGCTTTCAAAATGTCATTTGATTTATACATGTATCACCAACCAAGACATGCAGCTATTAAAAGTCAACTTAGTTTAATATAAGAAGGTAACAGTGTGGGAAAATACACCTGTGTGAAACCACCCAACCAGTTGAAACTAGGTCCTGAAGTGGTCCTCTTACTAGAGTCAGTTGTTCAACTGTTTCATCAGTATATAAAATGTAAACATTTGTAATGCATTTCAGAACCCTGATGACACAGACTACTCACAAAGATGGCGTAATCACTTGTTAGATGATTTGAAGGAAAAAGACAACCTATACATACTTTCTGTAGAAGATCAAGCAAGACCACTTTTGTTCAGTAAGTTGTAAGATGTAATATCTAATGAAACATATCCCAAAATACCGAAACAAATGTGATGTACAGTATGGCCATTTCATTGACTGACAAGTTCAAAGTTTGGTGTTTTTTTAATAGGTTAGACAGAGTTGATTGAAGAATGGTGAAGTGGACAAGTGGATGACCTCCTGCAATCAATAGACAGCATTGGATGTGGAAGAGGGACTTACCAAGATAACATGGTATCTGAATCTGATAGTTGAGCATTGAACCCCAATGGAATGGTGAAGTATTTAAAAAAGTAAGGTATGTAGAATAGAAACTTTATTGGTTTTTCAAAACATACAATGGAATGGTGGTATGCTGGTTCATAATTGGTGTAACGCATACTAGAGTCAGTTGTTCAACTGTTTCATCAGTATATAAATGTAAACATTTGTAGTGCATTTCAGAACCCTGAAGATACAGACTACTCACAAAGATGGTGTAATCACTTGTTAGATGATTTGAAGGAAAAAGACAACCTATACATACTTTCTGTAGAAGATCAAGCAAGACCACTTTTGTTCAGTAAGTTGTAAGATGTAATATCTAATGAAACATATCCCAAAATACCGAAATAATTGTGATGTACAGTATGGCCATTTCATTGACTGACAAGTCATCAACAATGCTCGAGATCAAAATATTGGAAAACTGGTTAAAGATATAATGATGAATTAATAAGCACAACCATCAAAAATCAAAACAAAACAAACAGGTATCCAACCTCAGCTAAGTATTGCCTCTGCACCAAAATAAAGAGCCTTAGAAATTTATGGTAATTTTTGTCAAATTTTGAACGGAAAATTTAAAGGCATTTGAGTAACAGTTACCTTAATATGATTTATTATCTTATTTATTAATTTCATAGTAAGGAGGAAGCAGGATACAGCTCAAAGTTTGATGATTTTTGAATAGGTTAGACAAACTTGATTGAAAAATGGTGAAGTGGGCGATTGGCTGACCTGCAATCAATAGAGACGGCATTTGGATGTTTGCGATTGGCTTTACCTGCTGCAATCAATAGAGACAGCATTGGATGTGGGTGAGTAGCTATACTGCTGCAGGGTTCGCACGGGTGCTTGAAAACCTGGAAAGTACTTGAAATTGAAAATTGGAAATTAAGGCCTTGAAAGTACTTGAAATTCAAAGGAGGTCCTTGAAACTCCTTGAAAAACTGTGTTTTTGAAGAATCCAAAAAATTGGTTAAATTTTCTGTCATAAAAGTGTTTTTAATTCGTTTTCAGATCACTCGGTCTCGCGTTTATCGGTATTTTTGTCAAGACTTAAGTTTCGAGCATTTTCCCTTTTCTAAAAATAGCTACTTTTCTGTGAAACCGGTGCATAGTAATTTCTGTGATGCGGTCAAGAAATAAATCTGACTTTGCGTAAAAAATTTAGTAATTAAACGCACAGGCACTTGTTTCTATCAATGGGAAGGTCGACTATCAATGGGAAGATCGACTATCCGTGTATAATGGATAGTCGATCTTCCCATTGATAGTCGACCTTCCCATTGATAGAAACAAGTGCCTGTGATTAAACGATCCAGATTGATTTTTTGGTAACTTAAATTAACTTTAACTAATAAAACATCTTTCATTTACTTGATTAAATATATTTTGCCGAAATAAATTGTCCATATCAGTTGATTTCTGGTCCTTGAAAATTTGGAAATTGGTCCTTTAAAGTCCTTGAAATGTCCTTAAATTTTGTGGTAAAAAATGTGTATGAACCCTGCTGCTGCAAATCAATTCAGATCAGGCATTGGATGTTGGCAAAGAGCTTACCTCCTGCAATCAATAGAGACATCGTTAGATGTGGTTGAGGAGCTTACCAAGTTAACATGGTCTCTGAAGCTGATCCTAATTTAGCATTGAAACCCAATAGAAATATCATTTTGTCTGAAACAGATCACCCATTTTGCATCAAACTTGACTGCAATGGTCCTTAGAGGGCCCGCTTTCAAAATGTCATTTGATTTATACATGTATCACCAACCAAGACATGCAGCTATTAAAAGTCAACTTAGTTTAATATAAGAAGGTAACAGTGTGGGAAAATACACCTGTGTGAAACCATCCAACCAGTTGAAACTAGGTCCTGAAGTGGTCCTCTTACTAGAGTCAGTTGTTCAACTGTTTCATCAGTATATAAAATGTAAACATTTGTAATGCATTTCAGAACCCTGATGACACAGACTACTCACAAAGATGGCGTAATCACTTGTTAGATGATTTGAAGGAAAAAGACAACCTATACATACTTTCTGTAGAAGATCAAGCAAGACCACTTTTGTTCAGTAAGTTGTAAGATGTAATATCTAATGAAACATATCCCAAAATACCGAAATAAATGTGATGTACAGTATGGCCATTTCATTGACTGACAAGTTCAAACTTTGGTGTTTTTTTAATAGGTTAGACAGAGTTGATTGAAGAATGGTGAAGTGGACAAGTGGATGACCTCCTGCAATCAATAGAGACATCGATAGATGTGGTTGAGGAGCTTACCAAGTTAACATGGTCTCTGAAGCTGATCCTAATTTAGCATTGAAACCCAATAGAAATATCATTTTGCCTGAAACAGATCACCCATTTTGCATCAAACTTGACTGCAATGGTCCTTAGAGGGCCCGCTTTCAAAATGTCATTTGATTTATACATGTATCACCAACCAAGACATGCAGCTATTAAAAGTCAACTTAGTTTAATATAAGAAGGTAACAGTGTGGGAAAATCCACCTGTGTGAAACCACCCAACCAATTGAAACTAGGTCCTGAAGTGGTCCTCTTACTAGAGTCAGTTGTTCAACTTTTTCATCAGTATATAAAATGTAAACATTTGTAGTGCATTTCAGAACCCTGATGTCACAGACTACTCACAAAGATGGCGTAATCACTTAGATGATTTGAAGGAAAAAGACAACCTATACATACTTTCTGTAGAAGATCAAGCAAGACCACTTTTGTTCAGTAAGTTGTAAGATGTAATATCTAATGAAACATATCCCAAAATACCGAAATAATTGTGATGTACAGTATGGCCATTTCATTGACTGACAAGTTCAAACTTTGGTGTTTTTTTAATAGGTTAGACAGAGTTGATTGAAGAATGGTGAAGTGGACAAGTGGATGACCTCCTGCAATCAATAGACAGCATTGGATGTGGAAGAGGGACTTACCAAGATAACATGGTATCTGAATCTGATAGTTGAGCATTGAACCCCAATGGAATGGTGAAGTATTTAAAAAAGTAAGGTATGTAGAATAGAAACTTTATTGGTTTTTCAAACATACAATGGAATGGTGGTATGCTGGTTCATAATTGGTGTAAAGCATACTAGTCAGTTGTTCAACTGTTTCGTCAGTATATAAAATGTAAACATTTGTAGTGCATTTCAGAACCCTGAAGATACAGACTACTCACAAAGATGGCGTAATCACTTGTTAGATGATTTGAAGGAAAAAGACAACCTATACATACTTTCTGTAGAAGATCAAGCAAGACCACTTTTGTTCAGTAAGTTGTAAGATGTAATATCTAATGAAACGTACCCCAAAATACCAAAATAAATGTGATGTACAGTATGGCCATTTCATTGACTGACAAGTCATCAACAATGCTCGAGATCAAAATATTGGAAAACTGGTTAAAGATATAATGATGAATTAATAAGCACAACCATCAAAAATCAAAACAAAACAAACAGGTATCCAACCTCAGCTAAGTATTGCCTCTGCACCAAAATAAAGAGCCTTAGAAATTTATGGTAATTTTTGTCAAATTTTGAACGGAAAATTTAAAGGCATTTGAGTAACAGTTACCTTAATATGATTTATTATCTTATTTATTAATTTCATAGTAAGGAGGAAGCAGGATACAGCTCAAAGTTTGATGATTTTTGAATAGGTTAGACAAACTTGATTGAAAAATGGTGAAGTGGGCGATTGGCTGACCTGCAATCAATAGAGACGGCGTTTGGATGTTTGCGATTGGCTTTACCTGCTGCAATCAATAGAGACAGCATTGGATGTGGGTGAGTAGCTATACTGCTGCAAATCAATTCAGATCAGGCATTGGATGTTGGCAAAGAGCTTACCTCCTGCAATCAATAGAGACATCGTTAGATGTGGTTGAGGAGCTTACCAAGTTAACATGGTCTCTGAAGCTGATCCTAATTTAGCATTGAAACTCAATAGAAATATCATTTTGTCTGAAACAGATCACCCATTTTGCATCAAACTTGACTGCAATGGTCCTTAGAGGGCCCGCTTTCAAAATGTCATTTGATTTATACATGTATCACCAACCAAGACATGCAGCTATTAAAAGTCAACTTAGTTTAATATAAGAAGGTAACAGTGTGGGAAAATACACCTGTGTGAAACCACCCAACCAGTTGAAACTAGGTCCTGAAGTGGTCCTCTTACTAGAGTCAGTTGTTCAACTGTTTCATCAGTATATAAAATGTAAACATTTGTAATGCATTTCAGAACCCTGATGACACAGACTACCGTATTTTACGGTGTTTAGGTCGATATTTTTTTCCCAGAAAATTGTTTGGTCGACCTATACGGCGTTTCGACCTATCTGTGTCCAAAATCGAAAATTGTCTTGGGGAAAAATACCCACCGGCAAGAAAAATAGTCACAGAATTTGATTTGTTTTTTGTAGAGCTTGCTGGCAAAGATTTTTGGAGCAATGGTACTGCTGGGATGGCTGCCGTTTATATTAACAATGTAATTAAGTCAAATAAAATATATTTAACATGAATTTGTGTTGTTTATTTTTACGATTTTGTCAAGGAGGAACTGCATCATGTAACAATAAAAAAAAAAATATTCGGGACAACTATGAATAAAATACGTTTTTTATTGGGATGGAAACATAATTTATGCATTTTTTTTATAAATAAATGTAGTTTCAGAAATGTGAGAATAATAATATTTTTAATCACTAAAGACAACTGTTCATTGAATACCCAATGAAATCTGTAATATCATCGATTGTCAGTGTATACCCAGTGTAAATAAAGAACAATAACTCTTATTCACACCTGCGCAATGATTCACCGGTTTGAAAAAACATGGCGAGTAAACACATGTCAATCGAGTGGAAAGTCAAATTTTACATTTGTTGTCAAGGTTTTTTTATTTCAGAAACTTATTGTTTGTCTAAAAAAATGGATACAGAGTTACTGAGCTAATACTTACCCATACTTACCGATGTTTTTCTGTGTCTAGAAGTCGTTCATCTCCGATCGACCTATACGACGCCTCGACCTATCTGATACTGAATCCCAACTTTTACCCCAAAAAGAGCAATTCGACCTATACGGCCTATCGACCTAAACACCGTAAAATACGGTACTCACAAAGATGGCGTAATCACTTGTTAGATGATTTGAAGGAAAAAGACAACCTATACATACTTTCTGTAGAAGATCAAGCAAGACCACTTTTGTTCAGTAAGTTGTAAGATGTAATATCTAATGAAACATATCCCAAAATACCGAAACAAATGTGATGTACAGTATGGCCATTTCATTGACTGACAAGTTCAAAGTTTGGTGTTTTTTTAATAGGTTAGACAGTTGATTGAAGAATGGTGAAGTGGACAAGTGGATGACCTCCTGCAATCAATAGACAGCATTGGATGTGGAAGAGGGACTTACCAAGATAACATGGTATCTGAATCTGATAGTTGAGCATTGAACCCCAATGGAATGGTGAAGTATTTAAAAAAGTAAGGTATGTAGAATAGAAACTTTATTGGTTTTTCAAAACATACAATGGAATGGTGGTATGCTGGTTCATAATTGGTGTAACGCATACTAGAGTCAGTTGTTCAACTGTTTCATCAGTATATAAATGTAAACATTTGTAGTGCATTTCAGAACCCTGAAGATACAGACTACTCACAAAGATGGCATAATCACTTGTTAGATGATTTGAAGGAAAAAGACAACCTATACATACTTTCTGTAGAAGATCAAGCAAGACCACTTTTGTTCAGTAAGTTGTAAGATGTAATATCTAAAAAACATATCCCAAAATACCGAAATAAATGTGATGTACAGTATGGCCATTTCATTGACTGACAAGTTCAAAGTTTGGTGTTTTTTTAATAGGTTAGACAGAGTTGATTGAAGAATGGTGAAGTGGACAAGTGGATGACCTCCTGCAATCAATAGACAGCATTGGATGTGGAAGAGGGACTTACCAAGATAACATGGTATCTGAATCTGATAGTTGAGCTTTGAACCCCAATGGAATGGTGAAGTATTTAAAAAAGTAAGGTTTTTCAAAATATACAATGGAATGGTTGTATGCTGGTTCATAATTGGTGTAACGCATACTAGAGTCAGTTGTTCAACTGTTTCATCAGTATATAAAATGTAAACATTTGTAGTGCATTTCAGATACTACTCACAAAGATGGCGTAATCACTTGTTAGATGATTTGGAAAAAAAAGACAACCTATACATACTTTCTGTAGAAGATCAAGCAAGACCACTTTTGTTCAGTAAGTTGTAAGATGTAATATCTAATGAAACGTACCCCAAAATACCAAAATAAATGTGATGTACAGTATGGCCATTTCATTGACTGACAAGTCATCAACAATGCTCGAGATCAAAATATTGGAAAACTGGTTAAAGATATAATGATGAATTAATAAGCACAACCATCAAAAATCAAAACAAAACAAACAGGTATCAGACAAAGTTGATTGAAGAATGGTGAACTGGACAAGTGGCTGACCTCCTGCAATCAATGGAGATGCCATTGGATGTGGGGGAATGGCTTACCTCCTGCAATCAATAGACGGCATTGGATGTGGACGAGGGACTTTCCAAGATAACATGGTATCTGAATCTGATCATAGTTGAGCATTGAACCCCAATGGAATGGTGAAGTATTTAAAAAAGTAAGGTATGTAGAATAGAAACTTTATTGGTTTTTTTTGGCGGAAGTGAATGTAACCAAACTTGGCAGAGATGATGCATTGTAAGGTAGTTCCTTTGGTGGTGAATGATCGTCAAAGCCTATTCTTATTTCAGATTGTATGAACAACATTTAGAAACCTTTTGAAGAAAGATTTTAAACCTAACTCACCAATATTTTTTGTAATAGTCCTTAACTTCATAACTTTAACAGAAATCCAAGAATGTTGATAGTGACATAGTTTGACGCAAGGGGAAAAATTTTGTATTAAAAATTCTTATTCAGAATGACAGATTTATACCAGGCATGCATGTGTTACCCAAGTGTTGTTACTTTGATGCCGATCGGAAATCCAAGATGGACCTTCTTAAAATTGGACCCTATGGGAAATATATTTAAAATACTTTTGACAAACAAATTTAATTGATTGGTAGGAAACTTTTTGCAAGGGAGTTACAAGTAGCCAGATAATTTGTTACCATTCTGCTAGGGGATTTTCTGGTAGGTTAAATGTCCATGATCTTAAGAAATATTTCATATATAAAATATTTACTGCCCTTGGGCAATCCAGTGCATGTTAAATGTTCCTAATATTTGTTTTTAAAGTTTATTTGCCTTTGCAGAAAAATGACTGTTTTATGTTTCTATTTTACAGTTGATAATTGATAATAGAAACTATTTAACAATTAGCTGGATCTTTATTCATTGAAAGTTGATTAAAATAAAATGCCAATGTTAAAAAAGTTAAATTCCGTTAATTTTGTATTCATTGTGCCATTTAGGTTTGTGTCATTGAAACTTTTACATGCAACCTATTAGGTGCATCATGTACAAACTTTTCATTCTCAATTTGTGGTGAACCTTTTAGTTGCTACATGCACTAAATTTTCTAGGTTGTCAGTATTTACTGAGCCCAATTGTAAATGTACTGTACCCTATTGGTCCCGTATGTGCTGAAACTTCAATGTTAAGCATGTAATGAGCTGTTTTGGTCTCACTTGCCAAAAAATTTATATCTTTACTGATCCCTTGCTCTTAACACATACTGAAACTTGCAGGTCATACATGTAGTGTGCCCTTTTGGTCTCTTGTATGCTGAAACTTCTTAGCTTGTAAATGTACTCCACCCCTGTCCCATATGATCTGAAACTATAATGAGCTCTTGGTCTCAACATACATGCTGAAAATTTTAGATTTTACATTTACTGATCCCTCTTGCTCACTTATACTGAAACTTATAGGTTATGTAGTAAACCCTTTTGGTCTCATGTGTTGAAATGTCTTAAGGTTGTACATGTACTGAGCCCTTTGGACCACAAGTACTGAAGAAATTTTAGGTTGAATTGCACCACTTTTGGTCCCAAGTTTGCTGAAACTTAGGTTGTACATATACTTAACCAACATTTGCTCCAACATTCATTGTACTTGTTTTTATTGTCCAACAAACAAACTTTTTGGCTACTGAGTACTTTTGGTCTGAAACCTAGCTTGTACATATACTGAGGCCTTTTAATCCCAGATATTCTGAAATTTCCTAGGCTGTACATATACTGAGACCATTTGGTCCCCCTGGCACTGAACCTTGTAGATGATGCATGATCTGAGCCCTTTTGAGCGGTACATTTGAAATTAAATGTGTAAAATTTCAATGAGATATGTAGCCAAGACTGAAGTTTCCAGTCAATAGGAAAAGGTGCATTAAATATGTAATGAAAATTTATTAAATGTTTAATATGTAGGACTGTACTGTCTGAAAAAAGTGGCTGTCAGAATTCTAAATGGGAGAGATACCTGAAGGTTACATTGATTGAACAAGTTCATATTTGGCAAACTGATATTATTTCATCAAGTATTACAGTAAAATGTATCTTACATTTATAAATTCCGATATATTTTTATATAGGCTATCTTAAGTTTTACATACAATTTTCCTGTTTATACAAATTGGATTCTACCAGAAATATTGGTCTGAAACTGTACAAATATCGTGATAAATTATGATAATTATTTTCTGGTAAGAAAATGACAAATTTTTATGAAAATCTTAGTTATTTTTAGCAAAGTAAATTTTAAAAAAATATCTTGTCTAATTATCAATTTATTTTTAAACTTAAGTATAAGGTCATAATAGCAATGGATGATATTAATTTTTAGTGAAATTTTCTTCTTTATTTTGGCTAATTTTCATATTTTGCCTTTCAGTATACTAAATTGGCTAAATTTTTTGGATAAGTCTTATGTCCAGCTTCATACAAATTTAAAATGATTAAGCAAATGTTTTTTCTATCATGTTAAAGTTTTGTATTTTACAAGTACTTTCCATAAATATTTACTAACATTTGTGTCTCCCTTATAACTGCTCTTGTCCTTCCAATGATCCAATACAAATAACATTAAACACTTTACAAATTAAGATTAAAACAAATCTTGTGAACTTAATTAAAATGCAGGAATATGTGAAACATAATGATGGCATTTTAATTGGGGTTTGCAAATGATGAAATGGAATTAAAATGAAATAAAATAAAGAACATAAATTTAAAATAAATAAAATAGAATAAAAAATAAAAAAATTAAATAAAACAAAATAACAAAGTGAAAAAATAACTCCCAAAATTGATGGAAAGTATTTGTGAAATACAAAATACAACTGTGATAATTGTGTGGTGAATGTTAGTTTTACAATTCTAAAGTTCTGATTTTAAAATTACATTTACATTTGAAATACTTTTGAACTCGTATACATGTAGTAGGTATGGCTATTTTCTTTAAGTTGAATGTGATCCATTGCTTATTTTGATCAGTAGGTAACATGAGAGTAGAAATCCACATTTTTAACATCTATCTTTCTAAAAGAAAGTGTAAATAGTTTTCAACTCAACTTGAAATTAACATTATCAATAGTTTTACTATCCATTTTAGTAATTATTTGTCAAAAAAATTTATCAGTATCTTTCACATTTAAGTTTTCAGGTGCCTTCTTGAATTGGGGAGTAATTAAATTTTGGTTTGGGATAAAATCTTTCATGTCTAAATGTGGGTGAAACTTGATTACTTATCTCATTGAAAATCCCTAGTGTAGGGGAGGGAGGGAGGGGGCAGATTGGCCAAGTGATCTGAATGCTTTTTTTGTAACCAATAGTAATCACTAGCCAATTACATGTACTATTGTGTTCAATTTTGGGTGAGATATGTCAACTACAATCCAAATGACCAAGATTAATAGTTTACCGGATGAAAGATGTGGTTTTCTATGCCTTCCTCCACCAATGAAAACTGGTTGGCATGATAAAGAAATCATGCTGAAAAGAGTGTAAAACCCAATAATCCATACCCTGTAGTATTATGCCAAGGTTACAGTAACTGATTCAAAAAGTGAGGATCTATAGATATCAGAGAAGATCAATCAGTTATATGAAATAGACAGTCATGAAAACTAGTGGTTCAGACAAGTAACAGTACATGATTCCTAATCGGTTATAAATTTTGTTTCGTTTATCACAAATTTATCGCAGGCATTCAAATGTCACAGATTTCAGAAAAATCTATTTTTAAAATTATATATTTATAGATTTTCATGAAGTTCTTTGACATCATTTTTTGAAGATAGTGAATATGATTGATAGAAAATACTAAATTTTTTAACAAATATTTCATATGCACTGTTATTGCCCACTTTTTTTTGCTGCAGTATTTCAAGGCAGAATTTTTTGTTGTTGCATTTTTAAAGGAAAAATAAAGGAATGTTATGGAGATGTGAACCAAATGCTTCATCCCCTCCTTTTTTCCACTGCAATCTGACCAATGAGCCTGCCGATTTTAACAAATCATTTTGTGTTTTCATCCATAATTTAACCTGGTCATCTGATTAAAAAATTATGCCAAAAAAGTATTAAATCTGCTGAAAATATAAGGGAAATTAGGCAAAAGTTTAATGGAATGTTCCGTAGATGATACCCTTTAAAGATTGTATTTGGGGGTCCATACCTGACCAATATGGCACCTATTAGTGAAAATTGGAAAAATTAGGAACAGTACATTAAAAAAACCTTTTCTGGAACTGTTGGTACAATTGTGACAAAAGTGTGATGGAATTGTCCTGACTCGTGGTCCCGTCAAATTTTGTGTCCAAGAAAATGGACCTTGGTCCAATATGGCCATACAGACGAATCAGCAACCTTGGACTAATGGTTTGTGCTACTAAAGATGAGGCTTACTTGGACCTCAACAAAGATAGCTTCCACAGTCAAACATAGACCTATGGAAAAATTATTTTTTGAAATCACAAAGTAAATTGTAATAAAACTTTGTATCAATAGAATGCTGACAGAGACAAACTTTGCTTAACATAGGAAAATATAATATGGTGTGTGCATCAATGAGACTTAACTAAAGAGAATAGATTCTGCAACATTTGGTGAGGATTCTCAGTTCGTTTTCTTAGAGATCTCTTTCAAAGATTTTCTTTTTTCTTTTTTGATTGACCTCCATTTGGAAAGGAATTTTGAATTCTTAGTAAATAAGAACATATTATTATCAGTAGCTGATTCTCATTTGTTTTTTATTAATTATTTGATAATTTATGAAAATTAGTTGATGGCAGAATTATTTAAAGTTATTTAAACAAAAATTTTTTTTTATATTTTAGGAATATAAAAATGAAAAGTTATTGTGTGAACATCAGTGGGATTTGAAATCCTATTGAATGAAGTAAATGAAACTTGCAACATGTGATGGTGGTTGTCCATTTGTTACCTTCAACAAAAAATTCTTTATTTTTTGGTTATTTATTAACATTCATTTGGAAATAAATTTTCAAAATTAATTTTTTGTCAATGAGCAATTTTTGATATATTGTTAGCTGATGCTCATTTGATTTGAATGTTATTCAAGTTTTTTTTCAGATAGCATTTTGATTGTCGATGAAATTAGTTTGACAAAAATTTATATATTCTTTTAAACAAAAAAGTATTTCATTATTTGTTATTAATTAGTATTTGCATGAATTGTTGCCCAAAATGAGCAGGCATTTCGAAAATTGGCATTCCTGAAATGCATAAAAAAATCTACATTTTATTTCAGGCCTTTTTTTTCATTTCCTCTAACATGCCTGCTCAGATGGGGGATAACTCAATCAAATGGAATTAATCAAATGGAATTAATCTTATTTTGAAAGGCTATTTTGTCAGTAATGGAATTGAAAAAAGTTTCCAGTAAGTTAGTTATGAAAATGAAAGGATATGGTGTAAACATCAGTGAGACTTTAAATCCTATTGAATTGAATGAAGTAATGACAACATGCAACATGAGATGGTGGTTGTCCATTTGTAACCTTCAAGAAAAAAGTTCACTTTCAGAGGTTTTATGTTTTGTTTATTAACATTCGTTTGGAAATAAGATTTCAGAATTAATTTTTAGTTGATTATGAGGTTTTTATATAATCCGCAGCTGATGCCCATTTGGTTTAAATGTTATTTAATTTTTTTTTCAGATAATATTTTGATTGTTGATGAAATTAGTTTGACAAAAATTTATAAATTCTTTTAAACAAAATGTATTTCACTATTTGTTAATCGCTATTTGCATCAGTTATTGTCCAAATGAGCAGGCATCTCAAAAATGGCATTCATGAAATGTATAAAAAAATATTTCCATTTATTTTAAAAAAAAATTATCATTTTCTGATTATGTATGCCTGCTCAGAAGGGGGATAACTCAATCAAGCAATTAATCTTATTTTGAAAGGTTTTGTCAACGGATTTGAAAAAAAGTTTTCAGTAAGTTCTGACAATGAAGGATATGGTGTATGCATCAGTGAGATTTGAATACAGTAGATACTATAAATCTTGAGGGTTGTCAGTTTATAAGCTTTTAAGTATGAAAATGAAAGGATATGGTGTAAAAATCATTGAACAATTGAAATCCTGTTGAATTGAATCCTAAAGTAATACAAACTTGTAACAAGTGGTTGAGGTTGTCTATTTGTTAGTTTCAAGAAAGTTTCAGATTATTTGTTTATTTATTGACATCCATTCGGACAGAAATTTTGATAGCATTGTTATTCATTGAGAAATGTTTATCAATCAATAGCCAAAGCTCATTTGGTGATTTTTTCAATTTTTTTAGTTAAAAAAGTTTATAACAAAAATTTTAAAAATTTTGAGACAAAAGATTCTTCCGTAGGTTATGAATATGATATAAAAGGATATGACGTATCCATCAATGAGACTCGAAATTCTAATTTAAAAAGGAAGGAAATACAATTTGCAACACTGTGGAAGTGTTCATTTGTTGATTTCAAATTTACTTTCAGATGTTTTATATTTTGTTCTTTTATTGACTTCCATATGGAAAGAATTTTTGAAATCATTTGTTCACCATAGAGAAATGTTACTTGGTAGCAAATGCTCATTTGGTAAAGTCACTTTTTCAACATTATATTTCATTATTTGTTTGAAGCAAACAATGACAAAAGGGTTAAATTGTTTATTGTGAAAAGTAAGTATATCTTTGTCAGAGATGGAAAGCAGTTTTTAGCACACCTGGCCCAAAGGATCATCATCGTAAACTTTTTTAAAAGATCTTCTGAAACCACTGTGCCAATTAGAACAAATCAGTTAAATGGTTAAGTGGACCTCTTTCATAAATGTATCCAATGACCCCACCCATCACCCAAGGGTCTAACATTGTTTAACATAGGACCCTATTTTAAATTAGACCTTGTCTGAAACCACAAAGCCAACTGGAAAAAAAACTTGGCAACATTGGTCCTTAGTGGTCCTCTTTCAGAACTGTATCCAATGACCCCACCCGCCATCCAAGATGGCTGCCAGAGCCTAACATAGTTTAACATAGGACCTAAGGTTGAAATCTCTGAAAGATCTTGTTTGAAACCAATGAGCCATTTGGAACTTGACAGCAAGAAATTTATTTTGAATTTTGAGTCTGCCTAAATTTTTTTTGCTGCAGCATATCAAGGCAAAAATTTTTTTTTTTGAATTTTTAAAGGAGAAATAAAGGAGTGTTATGGAGATATGAACCAAATGCTTCCTATTTTCCACTGCAATCTGACCAGTGAGCCTTCCGATTTTAACAAATCGTCTTTTCATCCATAATTTAACCTGGTCATCTGATTAGAAAATTATGCCAAAAAAGTATTAAATCTCTTTGAAAATTCTTTGGCAAATTAAGCAAAAGTTTGATGGAGTCTTCTGTAGTTGATTCTTTTTAAAAATTGTATTTGGGGTCCATACCTGAGCAATATGGCCCCTTTTTACTGAAAATTGAAAAAATCAGGAACAATACATTAAAAAAACCTTTTCTGGAACTGTTGGGGCGATTGTGACAAAAGTGTGATGGAATTGTCCTGACTCGTGGTGCTGTCAAATTTTTTGTCCAAGGAAATGGACCTTGGTCCAATACGGCCATACAGACGAATCAGCAACCTTGGACTAATGGTTTGTGCTACTAAAGATGAGACTTTTCTTATAATAATGTTATTTATTATATACGGCATATTAAATCCATGTGAGTAATACGTATATTTTAATCATTTTCTCTGAAACCGCTGAGCCAAATTGAACCAAAAGTGACAGCAATGGTCCTAAGATTTCAACTTTCAGGCAATCACTTGGACCTCAAGAAAGATGGCTTCCACATGGAAAAATTAAGTACTGTAAATTTGGAAATTATTACGATGTTTTTATTATTGCAAAAAATGCGACAGGGTTGTTATCGCAATAATTTACTCACATTTTGGAATTTTTTATATGAATGAAGCGTGGTTTTTCTCAATATCACAAATGTTAAAATCGCATTTTGGTCTTAAATGACAAAATTGTAATAATTTCTGAATTTACAGTATATTTTCTGAAATCACAAAGTAAATTGGAATAAAACTTTGTATCAATAGAATGCTGCCACAGACAAACTTAGCTTAACATAGGAAAATGGAAGGATATGGTGTATGCATCAATGAGACTTGAATAAAGGGAATAGGGTATTTGGTGAGAGTTCTCAGTTTGTTTTCTTAGAGATCTCTTTCAAAGATTTTCTTTTTTCTTTTTTGATTGACTTCCATTTTGAAAGGAATTTTGAAATTCTTAGTAAATAACATATTATTATCAGTAGCTGATTCTCATTTGTTTTTTTTTTTTTTTATTATTTGTTAATTGATGAAAATTAGTTGATGGCAAAATTATTTAATGTTATTTAGACAAAAAGAATTTCTTATATTTTAGGAATAAAAAAATGAAAAGTTATGGTTTGAACATCAGTGAGACTTGAAATCCTATTGAATGAAGTAAATTCAACTTGCAACATGTGATGGTGGTTGTCCATTTGTTACCTTCGACAAAAAATTCTTTACTTTTTTTAGTTATTTATTAACATTCATTTGAAAATAAATTTTCAAAATTAATTTTTTGTCAATGAGCAATTTTTGATATATCGTTAGCTGATGCTCATTTGATTTAAACGTTATTTAAGTTTTTTTTTCAGATAACATTTTGATTGTCAATGAAATTAGTAAAAATTTATAAATTCTTTTAAACAAAAAAGTATTTCATTATTTGTTATTAATTAGTATTTGCATGAATTATTGCCCAAATTGAGCAGGCATCTCGAAAATCGGCATTCCTGAAATGCATAAAAAAATCTACATTTTATTTCAGGCCTTTTTTTTCATTTTCTCTAACATGCCTGTTCAGATGGGGGATAACTCAATCAAATGGAATTAATCTTATTTTGAAAGGCTATTTTGTCAGTAATGGAATTGAAAAAAGTTTCCAGTAAGTTAGTTATGAAAATGAAAGGATATGGTGTATGTAACAATGAGACTTGAATAAAGAGAATAGATTCTGCAACATCTGGTCAGGGTTCTCAGTTTGTATATTAAAAACAGCACTTTCAAAGATTTTATTCTTCATTTATTGACTTCCATTTGGAAAGGAAGTTTGAAATTCTTACTCATTGAGAAAATTATTAATCAGTAGCTGATTCCAAATGTTAATTATTTTTTCAAATGATTGTTTAATAATTGAAAAGTCATTTATGGCAAAAAAATTTAAAATGGTTGTCATTAAGACACTTTTTTTTATATTTTATGAATATGAAAATGAAAGGATATGGTGTAAACATCAGTGAGACTTTAAATCCTATTGAATTGAATGAAGTAATGACAACATTCAACATGAGATGGTGGTTGTCCATTTGTAACCTTCAAGAAAAAAGTTCACTTTCAGAGGTTTATTTTTTGTTTATTAACATTCATTTGGTAATAAGATTTCAGAATTAATTTTTAGTTGATGAGCAGTTTTTTATATAATCAGTACCTGATGCCCATTTGGTTTAAATGTTGTTTAATTTTTTTTCAGATAACATTTTGATTGTTGATGAAATTAGTTCGACAAAAATTTATAAATTCTTTTAAACAAAATGTATTTCACTATTTGTTAATCGCTATTTGCATCAGTTATTGTTCAAATGAAAAGGCATCTCAAAAATGGCATTCATGAAATGTATAAAAAAAAATATTTCCATTTATTTTAAAAAAAAAATTATCATTTTCTGATTATGTATGCCTGCTCAGAAGGGGGATAACTCAATCAAGCAATTAATCTTATTTTGAAAGGTTTTGTCAACGGATTTGAAAAAAAGTTTTCAGTAAGTTCTGACAATGAAGGATATGGTGTATGCATCAGTGAGATTTGAATACAGTAGATACTATAAATCTTGAGGGTTGTCAGTTTATAAGCGTTTGAATATGAAAATGAAAGGATATGGTGTAAAAAATTGTTTAGTTGAAAAATTAGTTTATAACAAAAATTTTAAAAATTTTTAGACAAAAGATTCTTCTGTAGGTTATGAATATGATATAAAAGGATATGACTTATGCATCAACGAGACTTGAAATTCTAATTTAAAAAGGAAGGAAATACAATTTGCAACACTCTGGAAGTGTTCATTTGTTGATTTCAAATTTACTTTCAGATGTTTTATATTTTGTTCTTTTATTGACTTCCATATGGAAAGATTGAAATCATTTGTTCACCATAGAGAAATTTGTTACTTGGTAGCAAATGCTCATTTGGTAAAGTCACTTTTTCAACATAACATTTCAGTTGATGAAATGAGTGGGAACAAAATTTTAAAAAATTTTCAAAATTTTTATATTTCACTATTTGTTTAAAGCAAACAATGACAAAAGGGTTAAATTGTTTATTGTGAAAAGTAAGTATATCTTTGTCAGAGATGGAAAGCAGTTTTAAGCACTCCTGGCCCAAAGAGTCATCGTAAACTTTAAAGATCTTCTGAAACAACTGCGCCAATTAGAACAAAACAGTTAAATGGTCCTTAAGTGGACCTCTTTCAGAAATGTATCCAATGACCCCACCCGCATTCCAAGATGACTGCCAGAGCCTAACATAGTTTAACATAAGACCCTATTTTAAATTAAAGACCTTCTTGTCTGAAACCACAAAGCCAACATGAACAAAACTTCGCCTCAATGGTACTCTTTCAGAATTGTAACGGATGACCTGGCCCGTCATTCAGAATGGCTGCCATAGCCGAATATAGTTTAAAATAGGATCCTATGTGGAATTTACTTAAAGATCTTGGCTGAAACAACTAGCAGTGGTCCTTAGGTGGATTCTCAGAATTATTTCTGATGACCCCACCCGCCATTCAAGATGGCCAACATTGTTAAAAATAGTACCATATGTAAAATTTATTCGTCTAAAACCACTGGCCAAATGGAACAAAGTTTGCAGCAATGTTCCTTTGTTGGTCCTCTTACAGAATTATATCCGATGACTTGGTCCGCGATTGAAGATGGATGCCAGAGCTGAACATAGTTTAACATAGGACCTAAGGTCGAAATCTCTGAAAGATCTTGTTTGAAACCACTGAGCCAGTTGGAACTTGACAGCAATGTTCCAGGTTGCCAGTCAAGATGGACATAGTCCAGGTGGGCGATACAGGGTTCTGGGAGCCTCTAGTTTTACCGTGTAATTGAAGATGTGTGAAACCTGATTTGAAGAAGATTTGTAGGACAAGGCAGAAGACTGTATCAAAAAAAAAAGGAAATTGAAAACATGTAACATAATGTTTGAACAATAAGTATCAGTGCATCAGTCATTGAAGCTTTCTATACACACTGCAGTACACAAAATAACAGAAAATCACAGTTAAAAAAAGTTCACAAACTTACAGCAGATCAGTTTTTACAACAAGATTGTGATTAAGGGTAAACAAGGGGGGTAATTTTGATTTTTTTTTCTCTAAAATTAAAATGTGTAAGATTTTTTATTGTAGTATTTTGTATTTACATATTTAATTTGTATTATAATTCTGTAAATGCTTTTTAAGATGAGGAAATGTTACAGCAATTTTTTTTAATATTTTTTTTATTTTTCATGTGAAATATCGCATTAAAAAATCTATACGACAAGACACGTAACTGGCAACAAGAAATGGATGGATGACCTATAGTGGCAATTATTACATGCATATCAGGATGAGGTAACACAGATTGAAAGTTTGAACATAACATTCGTCGGATATAAATGCAGCATCAGTCACTGATGTTAAGACTGCCATATGCAAGCACACTGCACCTCACTAAAAGAATACATTAAAAAGTATTAAAACATGGAGAATGTAGAACTAGTTGGTTTTACTAAACAATTTTTAATTAAAGGGTTAACAAGGGGGATAATTTTGAGCATTTTTTAATGCATTATCGACTTTAATATTCTTTATAGTAGATGTTTTGTATTTACACTTTTAAATTTGTACTTTTAGTTCTGTAAAAAAAAATTTTATATATTTTTATTTTTCTTAAACAATATAGCATTATGTGAATTAGATATCACATGAAAAAATCTATATGACAAGACACTTAACTTGTAACAAAAATAGATGGATGACCTAGTGGCAATTATCAGGTAACAAAGATTGGATGTTTGAACATAACCATTATTTATGCAGCATCAGTCACTGATGTTATAAGCTTGCCACATGCACTCAAAACTGCAGCACACTAAAAGTATACATATAAAAAAGTAAAATAAAAAATGAACATAGAAAAATTTAGTTTTTTTTAATTGATTTTCTTGCAAAATTGTTTTGTGAGCTTAAAGTACAAATTTGATGTGTTAACTTGAATATTTAGATTTTGTATTTAATTACTGAGGAGTTCATTTAATTTTGTGAAACAATTGAATACTAAATGAGTTTTTTTGAGGAAGTTGACATTTTAAGAATTCTAGACAATAACATTTTGAAGACCAGTTTTCCATCAGAACTGTTAATGTTTGCACAGTAGTGATTTAGCCTGAGTGGAATCTTATGGAGAAAAAAAATGTCCACCATGTGACCAAGTCTGAAGCATCGCCTTACTGGGTCAAAGGTATGAATCATTCAACAATGCTATTTATCAATTGTTTATTATTTCATTTTTTCCCCATGGTTTATTGGGGATGTTGTAGTATTGTCCAATAATAGCTCACAGATATAGTATATGATTGGTATTTTTACCTCACCTTGCAATAAGACCATGTGATCTATTGCCATCACTTGATTCCTTCAGTCATTGTCCAGCATAAACATTATTAAATGTTCCCTTTTCAAAAATGGCTGACTTCAGACCAATATGGCTACCATTACTAAAAATAAAAAAATCAGTAGAAAAAATTCTCGGGAAAGAATGCTGCCATTACTATCAAAATTAAAATTAGACCAATTGGCAGATTGATCTTACAATCTGAATTTTGTCTTTGAAAACTATTGGGTAAATTTAGACCAAATCTGTTTGAATAGTTCTTAGTAGTCCCTTTATATTGTCACTTCTTTTGTTAGTAATGTACGTTTAAACACGTTTTTTTAACGGCAATTTAAATCCCGATGAGAACTAGGCTCCTGAAAGTCTCTAGTTTTATTGCCCTTTCATTTACCTGTAAATTTTTAGTTTTTAGTTTTGATATCTTATTCTATTTTTATTGACATGCAATTTTTTGAGCAAATATTCATACCATATTTCTTCTAATAAATGGCCTAAGGGCTAAGAAAATTTCCCAAAGAAGGGCATTTATTTTGTACTTCATTTTCTGATCTAAAACTGTTCAAACAGCTGCATGGACCTTTCTGGTTCTCATCTGATTTTCCTTAAGGACTAGAATAGTTTCTTTGCAAGGTTCTTTCAAGAGAATTTTTTACCCAAAATATGGGCATAGGAAATCAAAATATATTTAATGTCTTCAATTAGAAGAAACACCAGGTATGATGCATGTATATCACATTAACAAGAAATGCTCAATTATTGCAGGTAGAATTCATCCATGCAAGATTTAAGCTGTTTTAAGTGCATGTGTTCGGACGTTTTCAACGCCATTACTCTGGTAAGTTTATTAAACCCCCTTCAAAGTTTGGGCGGTATATAGGTTTCAGTCTGTATGTCTGTCTATCCATCCGTCTGTACGAAATAATGTTGTCCTCAACTCCTCCTACATTACTGGCATGATTCTCATGAAACTTTATTGTTAGAACACATTATGGAGATGTGCATATTGTCAGGATATTCTGTTTGGGCGAGATGTTTGAAAAATATGACGATTTGAGCTTTGTGTAGGCTTCAAATCAGACATGTTGCTGCGGGGGTTTAGTCCCTTTCAGAGAGTTCTAGTTATATTTGAAATGTATATAGATATGTGAAAGGGTGACAGTTGACGGAGGGATAACATACTATCATTTTCATTGATGTTTTAAGCTCACCTGGCCAAAGGCCAGTAAGCTCTTACCATCACTTGGTGTCAATTTTTCAAGGAAACATTGAGGAGAAAAAATTTACCTCACTGCAAGTTAAGAGCCCATTGTACTTGATTTGATTGGAATTCTTTTTTCTTTCATAGATTTTCCAAGACAGATCAGATCTTTGTCGACTGCGACCAACTCTGAAGCATAAAAGTTCCAAAGGTAAGAACCATGCAACATTTCTATTTAACAGGTGTTAATTATCCCCTCAACCAACGGTCCAAGTTGGGGAGGGGATATAGTGTCTTGTTCATCAGTCTGTCCCACCTTAATCTGTGATTGCCGTAATTCTCAAAGTTAATACGAGTTTCAAGAACTAAAAAGATATAGTTAATAAAAATGTTATTGTTCCATTTCTTCATAAACTTTCCTCAACACTATATGATATATGTGTATATTATGAACAATCAAAGTTATGTATCAAGAAAAAACATCATGTAAAATGTCTACAAAATGTAAAACAAGTGAAAATACAGGAAAGAGGATCAGCTGTCGTTTGCAACTGCTCCAGCTACTTGTTAGTATTTTTTCTTGTCTTTTGCGGGCTTGTTGACTTCAATTTTCAAGAATATATTAGTTTGGCTACATCATATGAACTTGAGTAAAAGAAAAAAGTGTTTTTATTTCAGTTCTTCATATTAAGGTCATAGTAAGGCTTTTATCAAGGTTATTACAACACATTCCATTTTGAGCTCTCCATTTGACTTTACATCTGACTTTCCATATTAGCCCATTTATCCTGAGATTTCTTTTATCAGACCCCAGGTACAATATGATGATAATATGTCTTGGAAAATAGCGATGAAACAAGGGTTGATGAGGTAAATGAGACATTATATATATGTCAGTTGTTGGAATTTTAAAATAGCTAGAAAAGAATTATATCCATCAGTTTATTCGAGTTTCTATTCGTCTTGAACCGTTCCTTAACGATCCTTCAAATCCATAATTTAGACTTCCATCTATGTCATAGACATGTGCATCAAACACAAATATGGTGCACATTTAGAGAGATGTGTTAGATTGATTTGTTCTTGATCAAAATTTCTTTAGTGCAAAATTGATATGAAATAAAATAAAATTTTATTTTAGGTTGCTTTTATGTCATATAGTAGAGGTTGACGACTTGGATAGAGAGACTTCCATAGCTTTATGGTAACTAAAATTATTTATACCCCACACATAATACAAGGGTTGGCTAATGTTTGACCCTTCTGCCAGACCATTCTTCATTAACTTATATTTTTGCCTATTTAGAACTGTAATTTTTGTCAGGTCCTCTTCAAATTTGAATAAAGTTTGTAGTTATTAATACCTCAAATATGTTCAATTCTTCAGAAAATTGGAAATGGGGAACAAATTTTGGGGGAGAGGGACCTAAGAATGTGTCCATTCATCAGTACCTCAGATGCTTTGGATTATCAGCAAAATCTGAAATGGGCAGTTTTCAAAAATATCAAATATTAATATCATACACAAACAAGTGAAGGAAAAAAGTTAGAAAAAGCATATTAACAAGTCAGTTTCTGTTGGGATGGGGTATTTGCTCACTAAAGGTTCTTTCATTTTAATAACCTCTTTACAAAACGGAACTAAATAAAGGGAGATAATCGAATAATTTTCTTTGATCAGCTGAAGTTGGCTTTGGAGATTATTGTCATTCCTATTTCTTAAAATTTAATTTAAACTTGGAAACTGTAATCTATAAATAAAAATTCCTGAGTTGATTATCTTTGCATTAGAGGTGAAAACGAATTTGTGTTTTTGCAAATAAAGAAAATATATTGAAAATATTTACACAAAAAATACTAGATCTGTTCTTACATTTAACAAAAATATTGGATTTTTTCAGATGGAATGGAGGACATTATGTAGAAACGCATTGGATTGATTTTCCAGAACCGAATGAAAACACATAATGAACATTTGACTGTTGAGGACTATTTATAGAAATTCGTGTGATTTTTAAATGGACTGCTGTTGGCCAATCCTAAAGATCTCCTCAGTATTTTTTATCTGCATGTATAATATTAACTTGTAATTTTTTTATTTAAGTTTTCATAGACATCTTTTCCATCAGTGGGATGACATTCTAGATATATTGGATTTCCAACAGAAAATATTTGGGATATTAAGAAGTTTTGGATTTCAAGGGCACATATTCTCAATCCTCAATGATAACCCCATCCCATTTTTGGGGGGGGGGAGGTAGGGGGAAGTGATGTATGGAAAATATAGTCTTAAAGGTCTTTTTTACATGTATTATAGATAAGATTGAAAAAAAAAACTGTTAGAAAAAAAAATGTAAATAAAAATTGTAAAGGTTTTTCATGTTCAACGAAGTGGTAAATAAACGTCTGAAAGGCAAATTGTTTAGCTCTCACTCAAATGATTTTTTTTCTATTTCAAAATTACCACTTGCTTGAAGATGGAAATTCTTAAAAAAAAAAAAAAAAAAAAGAAAGAAAAAAAAAAATTGTATAACTTTATTGAAAAACAAAATATTAGTAAAATGTAAGTTTTTTAGAATTTGTAAAGGGTTTTGCATTTTCAACCTAGTGGTAAAAGAATCACAAGGTAAAACATTTAGTCAGTCAGTAACACCCTCAAATACAAATTTATTTTTCTGTTTTGTTTTTAAACTTGGTTCTTAAAAAAAATTGTATCATTTTTTTTTGAGGAGTTCATTTAATTTTAGAGACAAATGAATACTAAATGAGTTACTTTGAGGAACAGTTCACAATTTACAATATTGTATAGTATTTGCACAGTAGTGATTTAGATGAGAAAAAAATGTCCACCATGTGACCAAGTCTGAAGCATCGCCTTACTAGGTCAAAGGTCAGAATCATTTAACAATTGTATTTATCCATTGTTTATTATTATTATTATCATATTTTTTCCCATGTTTTATTAGGGATGTAGTACGTAGTCTTGTCCAATACCCCCTTCAAAAATAAGTTTGGACTTCAGACCAATATGGCTTCCATTACTAAAAATAGAAAAAAAATCAGTAAAAAGAAAATTAATCCCTGGGAACAACTGGAGCAAACAAGACTTGATGAAATAGTCCTTTGGTCATTCCCTTTCAATACTATGTACAGAGGTCTGGACCTAACTAATATGGCTGCTGTTAATTGAAAATAAAATGTAAAAATGATCTGAAACAACTCCAGCAATTTAAACAATATTTTGATGGAATGGTTCATTTTTGTCGAGCCTGCGACTTTAGTCGCAGAAAGCTCGACATAGGGATAGTGATCCGGCGGCGGCGGCGGCGGCGGCGGCGGCGGCGGCGGCGGCGTTAACTCACTTCTTAAAAGCTTTATATTTTAGAAGGTGGAAGACCTAGATGCTTTATACTGTGTATATAGATGCCTTATGTTACGAAGTTTCCGTCTGTCATATGTACATTGTCCTTGACCTCATTTTCATGGTTCAGTGACTACTTGAAAAAAAAATTCAGATTTTTTGTAATGTTAATTTCTCTCTTATTATGAGTAATAGGATAACTATATTTGGTATGTGCGTGCCTTACAAGGTCCTCATCCCCATCAGACAGTTTTCAATTGACCTCGACCCAATTTCAAGGATCAGTGAACAAGGTTAAGTTTTGGTGGTCAAGTCCATATCTCAGATACTATAAGCAATAGGTCTAGTATATTTGGTGTATGGAAGGATTGTAAGGTGTACATGTCCAACTGGTAGGTGTCATCAGACCTTGACCTCATTTTCATGGTTCAGTGGTTATAGTTAAGTTTTTGTGTTTTTGCCTGTTTTTCGAATACTATATGCAATAGGTCTACTATATTTGGTGTATGGAAGGATTGTAAGGTGTACATGTCCAACTGGCAGGTGTTATCTGACCTTGACCTCATTTTCATGGTTCAGTGGTTATAGTTAAGTTTTTGTGTTTTGACCTGTTTTTCGAATACTGTATGCAATAGGTCTACTATATTTGGTGTATGGAAGGATTGTAAGGTGTACATGTCCAACTGGCAGGTGTCATCTGACCGTGACCTCATTTTCATGGTTCAGTGGTTATAGTTAAGTTTTTGTTTTGACCTGTTTTTCGAATACTGTATGCAATAGATCTACTATATTTGGTGTATGGAAGGATTGTAAGGTGTACATGTCCAACTGGCAGGTGTCATCTGACCTTGACCTCATTTTCATGGTTCAGTGGTTATAGTTAAGTTTTTGTGTTTTGGCCTGTTTTTCGAATACTGTATGCAATGTGCCTGATAGCATTTACTTTCATTAGAAATACATGACAGGCGAGACATTTTTGTGTGTCCACTCTTGTCAAATGTGTGTGGGGTCTCTGACCTTGGACCTGTATGGCCGCCATTACCATTGTGAATAAAAAATCTGGAAATTTGTGTAATCTGAATTTTGTCTTAAGTACTGGGGAAATTAAGATCAAATCTCTGGTTGAATAATCCTTTGTTTCTAAATTTAGTCTTGGATCAGTACCATAAGGCAATATGGTCACTGCTAATGAAAATAAAACCTTTGTTTTTAATGATTAATTCCCTTTTCTGATTTTTGAATAGCAAGTTAAATCTCAGTGAGAAATACAGGACCCACGGAGGCTCTAATTTATTGTCCTATCTTATCTGTAAATTTTTGTATTTAGTATATTTTGTATTTACAATCAATTTGAAATATCCATACCATATTTCTTTTAATAAATGACCTGAGGATTTCCAAAAAGAATTAAGGGCTTTAAGTAGAGAAATTTATTTCATACTTTATTTTCTAACGTAAAGCTATTCGATCAGCTGCATGGACCTTTTTGGTTTCATCTGATTTTCCTTAAGGACTACATTAGTATCTTTGCTAGGTTCTCTTAGGAGATAATGAAATTTTTTTACCCAAAATATGGGCAAAATGTCTAAGGTCTAGAATTTTAGGCAGGGGACTTCAATAAGAAGAAACCATGTATAATCACATTAACAAGAAATGCCTAATTATTTCAGGTAGAGTTTATTCATTCAAGATTCAAGCTGTTCAAGTGCATGTGTTAAGGTGTTTTCAGAGCATTACTCTGGTAAGTTGATTCTCTTTAATGTGTGAATTAGGGTGACAGTTGACGGTTGCCCCAGAAAATTCCCCTTAGGGAGAAAAAATTTACCTCACTGCAAGTTGAGCCCATTGTACTCAACTGGAATTCTTTTTATTTCATAAATTATTCTAGACAGATCAGATCTAGGTCCACTGTGACAAACTCTGAAGCATAAAAGTTCCAAAGGTAATAACCATTCAACATTGCTATTTAGCAGGTGTTTATTATCCCCTCAACCAACAGGGTTTGGGAGGGGATATAGCATTTGGTTCATCCGTCAGTCTGTCCCACTTCAAAGGTCCAATAAGTCATATAAGTATAATATTTCACCAGTGGATGCGTCTTGGAAAATAATGAAGGTCAGTAAAAAAATTTGATCATCCTATCTACATATTATGCATGAGTGACTCAGGTTAAGTTTTGCGTTAGGATTCATCTCATTGCAAGTCATGTAGATATATTTCACTTATGTTGAATTTGGGGATATTTAATCTGTGATTACTGAAGTTAAAAGTTTTCAAGTCGAACTAAACAGATATAATAAAATTGTTATTATTAGTCCATTTAAAGAACTACATAACATTTGTTACATAATTACAAATTATCGTACAATTCTACATCTTTGGTTATTATTGAAAGAATGCAGAACTACCTCCCCTTTTTAAATTTCTAAATTTTATCTGTACATGTCAATATGAAACATGGTAATCACATCATTGTCATTTTATTGTTAGAATATGTAAAAAAAAAAAAAGTCTACATTGACATCCTAAACAGCAACAGATATGATTATTTCAATCACCAATAACAGAAGTGACAAGTCCAATCGTTATGTTATCTAAGCGTAATGGCATATATGTAAACAATTTGTTCATCAATTATCTTCATTATAACAGCTATGGTCACTTGAGTAATACAAACATTGTTTGGGATTAGATTCTCTTCATTCCTGTAAACACAATGTATCAAACACAAAGATGGGGCACATCGATTATAGAGATTCTGTATATTCTATATATATATAGTCTCATGGTGCCAAATTTTGATAAGACAAAATTTTATTTTAGATTGCTTTTATGTCAAAATAGTAGAGGTTCAAGACTCGGGATAGAAAGACTTCCATAGCCTTATGGTAATTAAAATTATTTATTATACCCCCACACAAAGTTGCTGGAAGTATAATGTTTATTGCCCTTCTGTTGGTTCATTCCTCATTAACTTATATTACTTTTGCATGGATAGAACTATCATTGGAAAGATTGCAAATCGTTCCTATGCCATCGGCCTCCAATTTCCAAAACTGAAAGTGTGGACTTTTCAATATCATCAAACATTAGTACATAAAATTTAGTTCCAATGATGACAGCACTTTTTAAAAATTATGAGTACTCTATTCTTGTGAATATCTGAACTAATATTTTTAACATAATCTTTGTTATTTACCGAAATTTCCGAGAAAATAAAATGAATTTCCAAACATTATTTCGCAGACTTGACGTGCGGCAGATGAATATATCAAAACAAATCTACGCAGATGCACCTTCCAGTTACATTTCCACAAGTGCATACATGTATATAAAGATATAGAAGGCTTTTACGTTCATAGTTTTATTTTAAAGATTATCGATTAATAAAAAGTATTATGTTGCTTTTATAAATGTTAACGAATATTCTTTTAGGATTGACCCTTTTAAATTATGCATGTTTTGAACTTTCAGCCATTTTGTATTTCAGTCTGAGAAACATGCTGTATTCATTTAAGTTACTCATTTGAATTGTTTATTATAAAAAAGAATCTGCCAAGCGTCTGCTTAAATTTCCATTGATAATTATGTGTACCACAATTTCAAAATATTGACAGTGAAATGGATCAAGAATTTAATAGTAGAATGAATATATAGTTATTTCGGGAACCCAAAAATAACTCCAGGAATCCCTGTACATGCGCATGGACAAGGTGTAGAAAAACTTCCAAGAGTGTTATTTACATAATCGTTTATCTAGATAAACTTGGAAGTTGGACTATTCGGAGTTGAAATTTGAAAAGCAAGAATGAATGTTTAATCTTTTCTCTATGTATAACAGACTTGTAAAGTTGTATTGTCAACCTGGAGGGTGATGAAGTAAAACTCAAAACTTTTGTCAAGACTACAAAAGCGAAGTTTGAGTTTACCATACATTGAATTACTCGCCTGATCCATTTCATTGGTCCAAATCGCGAATATGACAGCCGATATTTTAAAGAAAGTCTGACTCGTGTAGTGAAAATAAAATCTATTCCGCTTTTTTTTTTCAATTGGTTATCAAAGGGAAATAATCCAATAAAAAAATATGGGTAAATTTACTTGGTCCGCTGACAAATCGGATCACGGTAAGTCAGACCTGAATAACAATAATTCAAAAACAAAGAGAGATACTGTGAGTGAAGTAATGATTTGATTTTATGAACTTCTTTGTTGACTCTGTTGTACACATTTTGTAGACTGGCTTAGAAGGCATGCAAGTTAAATTTGCCTTAACCAAGTTGAACTGTAAATCAGAGAATGAATCTTAATTTCTTTAAAAAAAAAAAAAAACATTAGAATAAGACTAGCTATTCAAATAAAAACATAATCAGTGCCGATTGGTGCTTTGGAACGTCACGTAATCACTTCTCCCTGTCTCCCACCACTTCTTGTTAGCTTCAGGGAAAAACGTCATTTCTCCCTGTCGTCCTGAAGTAGGCTGCTGAGCCCTGGTCCCAAATACATTAAAACTAACATTTTTGACACATTTCCATCCATGTTTTAAAAATACAGCCATTTTGATTGTTTACCTTCTGTTCCATTCATGTATAATAATGAGTAATTATCCGTTCTTGAGGACATGTAAAAAATAATTGTGCATTTACTAATGTGACGATTATTTCTTTAATGGACCCGTTATTGGAGAAAAACCTTACGATTATCTCAGACATGCACTAAAATAACGTAATTTAGTAAAATGTTTAACTTAAACACATTGAACTCTTATTGAAAATTATCTTCCCAAAATGAATACATTTACTGTAATTGATCTCACATAGCAGAGATAATATCTGTGATACCCTCAAGGACCTAGGATCCACCATGCAGAGGCATCATCCCAGGAGTTTCAAAATAACAATCCAAAGATACTAATATTATAGTAAATTTATACTATGCTGTATACGACACATTTCAAGGAGTTGCCTCTCATCAGCAGCATTAAAACCGAAATTTTGTCTGCACAAGTTCTCAGAGAAACTTCAAAATAATGATGATCACCAAGTCTAGTTGTGCATATAACATTAAATTCTCAAAATGGCTGCCGTTGCCATGGAAATGGAAAAAGTATGAAAATTTTTTAAAACTTTCATATTTCAAAAACTGCACCATAGAATTTCATGAAACTTTGTACTTTTCTAAAGTTCATTGGGAAAAAATGTGATCGTCAAATGCTGTAAAAAATGACGAATAAACAGCAGCTGCGACACAAGCACATGATACGCCCGTCGACTAGTGAAAAAAACATAATAAAAGTTTTTGGAATCCCCCTTTTAGTTGAGCTGCTGGTGGGATGTATATGGAAACCGGGCAAAACATAAGCATGTAAACTTTAAAGCAATAGAGATACGGCGCGAAATGTGACCAAAAAAGACTGCATTTTTTACCAAAAGCTCAATAAAAATTCAGTAACTCAAAAATAAAATAATCATCACGAAAAAGTATACAGATCTTCAGATTGTGAAGTTTTATGCAATAATTAATAGGGGCCTCGGTGGCCGAGTGGTCTAGGTAGTTCGTCATGACTACTAATAATCACTAGCCTGTCAACGCTGGGGTTGTGAGTTGGAATCTCACCTGTGGCGGGGTGTGTTCGACTCCGATCTTAATTGACAAAGATTGCCAATTTTCCTACGGAAGGTCGGTGGTTCTCTCCGGGTACTTCGGCTTCCTCCACCAATAAAAACTGGCCGCCGCAAAATAGCCAAATGTGCTGAAAACGGCGTTAAACCCCAACTAAATAAACAAACAAACAAGCAATAATCAATAGTTTCTGAGATACGGCATGACATGTGAAACACCCCCCCCCCCCCTTTTTTTTTACAAAAAACTCAAAAACTCTAAAATAAAATTTTGAATCATCACCAAAAAGTATACAGATCTTTAGATTAATATAACTATGAAGTATGTAAAGTTTTAAGCAATAATCAAATCGTTTTTGAGATAGGGTGCGACGTGAAAAAAAAACACACCCCTGTTTTAGTTACAAAGTCCCGTCACTCAAAAAGTTTTAATCTTATTTTCACCAAAAAGTATACAGATCGTCTGGCCGTCATAAGAAACAACTATATTAAGTTTCATGAAATTTGGATAAGTTGTTCTCAAGTTATGTGTGACATTTACCACGGACAGAGGACGCCAGACATTTGTATACCATAATATGTCCCGTCCAAATTGACGGGCATATAAAAATTAAACATTGTCTAATTTTAATGAAAATTGATATCTAGGCTAAATTTTGGATGGCGAACAAGATGCAATCATCAAAATACAGAAAATTTCAAAATGGACACCGTGGGCGCAATTGCAATTCTAGTTGTTCTTCTTCGTATTCTTCTCAGCGAAGCTTGTCCGGGCCATTACTTTTTTGTCTTTTGACCTAGGCTTATACCCTCAAGGTCAAATGATGACTAAAATTATAGTATTTCCTTGTGCAGGTTACTTTTTTGTCTTTTGACCTAGGCTTATACCCTTGGGCATGTAGGAAGTGTGTGTCGCGTACCATTATGACCTTCATTTGACCTTTGACCTCAAGGTCACAAAATTATTATTTTTATCCTGGAGGTAAAGATTGATCTAGAATAAAGTGAAGGGGAGACATATGTTTTGGTTTACAAAACAGTTCCACCTAGTTCCATTTGAAATTGTACACACAACTACAGTTGCAATCTTTCCAGTGGTGATTTCCATCACTTTGATTTTTATCTTCAAATTTGAATAAAGTATCCAGTCATCAATACCTCAGATGTGTTCAATTTTCTGGGAAATTGGAAATTTCAATGTACTGTTTCACTAAAGGTGGTACCAGACGATAAGTCGTAACGTATATATTCAAAGGATTTATTATCAGTCACAAGTCTTAAGACTTTTAGTGAAACAGTACCCAGATGCTTTGGATTATCAGCAAAATCTGAAATGAGGAAGCTCTTCTTGGGAGGAGCTTTCAAATATATCAAATATTAATATCATGCACAAAAAGTGGAAGGAAAAACATAAATGAAAAAGCTCCATGCTAGCAAGTCAGTTTGTTTGGGTGGGGTATTTGAGCTTGCTCACTAAAGGTTATTTCATTTTAACTTCTCTTTTCCAAACTATGGAACTAAATAAAGGGAGATAACCAGATAATTGGAATAATTTTCTTAACTTTAATTGGCTTTTGTAGACAAATTGTCATTTCTTTTTCTTAAAATTTACTTTTAACTAGTAAACTTTAATAAAAAAATTAAAAATTCCTGAGTTTATCTTTGCATTAGAAGTGAAAACGAATTTGTGTTTTTGCAAATAAAGAAAATATATTAAAAATATTTACAAAATATCTGTTCTTACATTTAACAAAAATATTGGATTTTTTCAGATGGAAAGGAGGACATTATGTAGATAAGCATTGGATTGATTTTCCAGAACTGAATGAAATCACATAATGAACATTTGACTGTTGAGGACAATTTATAGAAATTTGTGTGATTTTTAAATGGACCGTTGTTGGCCAAGCCTGAAGATCTCCTCAATATTTTTTGTCTGATTGTATAATATTAACTTGTAATTTACACATTTTTACTATGTTTGCCTAAATGACAGGTTACAGACAAATTTAATTGGATAATATTTTTATATAAAATAGAAATCCCATATTAAAATCTTTCCCAGCTTGACTTTTATTTTCTTTTTGATTTTTTTAAGTTTTCAAAATTTAACATCATTTTGGTCTAATTTTTTGTATCATTTTAATTTCCTGAGAGCGTAGTTTGATATCCACTTATTGCTGTCTCTTCAACAGTCTCGGTGTCATAAATTTTTCTAGATGGTTAAATGATGTTGCTGAAAGTCATGTAAAACAACAGTATACGTATAGTGTGCATGAAATACAAAATATACCAAGTACACTGAACTGTAGAGTTGACTCGTGAAATTTATGGTAAATTTATCAGAAAACATGCAGAAAGTTGTTTTTTATTTTAATGGTTTTTAACAATTTTATCCAGGTTTTATGTTTTTATGATTTTATGGATAACTTTTTGTGTGTTTTCTGTTTCTTGAAGTTAATAATTCAAAAATTTGACTTGAGTATATTTTGTGTTTATATATGCATAAAGAAATCTTTTCCATCAGTGAGATAACATTCTAGATATATTGGATTTCCAATAGAAAACAATATCCAGGCAGATGTAGAAGTTCCTGGATTTCAAGGGCACATATTCTCAATCCTCAATATTGACCCCATCCCATTTTTTTTTGGGGTGTAGGGAGGGTGAAGTAATGTATGGCAAATATAGTTTTAAGGGTCTTTTTACATGTATTATGCATAAGATTGAAAAAAAATTGTAAAGGTTTTTCATTTTCAACCAAGTGGTAAATAAACTCTGAAAAGCAAATCTTTTAGCTCTCACTCGAATGATTTTTTTTTCTATTTCAAAATTACCACTTGCTTGAAGATGGAAATTCTAAAAAAAAAAAAAAAAAAATGTATTTTCAAAAACGAATGAAATGTAAGTTTTTTTCTTAAATTTGTATAGGTTTTGCATTTTCAACCAAGTGGTAAATCTTCAGAAGGCAACAGGTTTAGTTTGAAGTCAATAACTTTCCTCGGAAGAAAAAAATTTTTTTATTTTAAATGACCACTTGGTTAAAGATGAAAAATTCTATAAAAAAAAACCAAACAAATATTGTATCATTTTTTTTAAATAGATAATATACAACAATGTAAGTTTTAAAAAAAATTGTAAAGGTTTTGCATTTTCAACCAAGTAATAAAAAAGATAAAGCTTGATAATTCTGACAGTAACCTTTACCCCAATTAAAAGATTTTTTTTTCTGTTCATTTTTTAAATTACTACTTGGCTAAAGATGCGAATTCTAAAAAAAAAAAAAAAAAAAAAAAAAAAAAAAAAATTGTAAAGGGTTTTGCATTTTCAACCAAATGGTGAACCTTCAAAAAGCAAAATGGTTAAGTTGTAGTCAGTAACTTTCAATTGAATAAAAATTCATGTGAAGCTGTTGCCATCACTTTGCATGGGATGTCATAAACTTTCCTTTAAATATATTCTCTGAGACCACTGGGCATATTAGAACAAAACTTTGAATGATTCTTGGGTGGCCCTCTTTGAAATTGCTTCCTGCATCCCCAACTTCCAACCAACATGGCTGCTATTACAAAAAAAAAGAAAACAGAAGGGATGAATTTAAAAAAAATTCTGTGGGAACTACATGGCCAGATGGAACCAACCTTGGCAGCCTGTAGTCCTCTTTCACAATCATGTCCACTGCCAAACTTAATTTAACACAGGACCCTATGGGAAAATTCATTTAAGAAACTAATGGTCTAAAAGCAATTGGCCATTTGGGAGCAGGAATTTTTCTTAGATGGTAATATCTGAATAACAACCAAGCTTAGTTTGATATAGGTCCTTACTTTGCAGCAATGGTGTTCCTAAATTGTTTGGAAAATCACATCCAGATGGGCAATGCAGGCTCCTACGATTTACTGTTTGGGTTAAATATACAAAATTCTAAAAAAAAAAAAAAAAAAAAAAAAATTTGTAATATTTTTTTAGAATAATTTGTAAAGGATTTTTCATATACACCAAAATCATAAAAGTTTGACAGAAGTAAAGTTGGTTTTTTGAAAAATTGGAAAAAAATTGGTAAGGTCTTGCATTTCCAATGAAGGTAAAAAATTTTGAACTAGGTAACATTCAGTTGTATAAATCTAAAATTCTTTTTGAAAAATTACCACTTTAAGTTGAAAATTTATGAAAATGAAAAATGTAATTTTTTTGAAAATGGGAATAAGTACAAATATTATAATGTAACAATGTTTTTGAGAACTTTGTAAAGGGTTTATCATTTCAAATCAAGTGTTAATAAAATAATGTTTTACAGGGTTAGCTGAAGTCATTCACTCCAATGAATTACATTTCTTTTTTCTTTTTTTAAATTACCACTTGTTGAAGATGAAAAATCCTAAAAAAAAAATTGTAAAGGTTTTGCATTTTCAACCAAGTGGTAAAGTATCAATTTAAAAAGGTTAAGCTAAAACTTTTTTCTAAAATATAAAGACAACTAAATTGGTAAGATTTATCATTTTCAATCATAATAAATGAATATGTAAAAAGTTTTGCTGTCATTTGTATGACGTAGTTTTTGCTTATGTCATCACTTTGCGTCCGTTGTCCATAAACTTTTCACTTTTTGATCTTCTCTGAAAATACTTTGCGGATTGTAACCAAACTTGGTGGTAATGATGTATGGAAGAACGATCCACCATTCGGTGCAGTTGAATTAACAACATGGCAGCCATTGAAACTATATGGGAAAAGACTTTTTGGTCATTTTTCCCAGGAACTAATGTTGACAGAAATGTATGGAACGACCTCATTTCCACCTTTGGTTCCAGATGGTTAAACAGGCCATCCATTATGATTGGCCAATTTTTAAAAATCTTCTCAGAAATGTTTTGAAACTTTGCAGGATTGATGACAATATCCTCTACCAACAGTCCACTTATCTTCGAAAATCATCTGATCAACTGACGGCTGCGGCCCTAAAGAGTTTCTATTGAAACTATGGGAAAGGAATTTTTTTTATCATTTTCAAGTTGTAACCAAAGATGGCAGGAATGATTTTTGGAAGGACAGATGCAAATTTTCCCCCCTTTTTATTTTTAGGTCAAATGACAAATATTTTGCATTACTTTAATAGTCTTGTGGATATGAAAGAGCTTACATTTTCAAATGGCCTAATAAAAGGGCAGGTGAGAGATGCAGGCTCAGGTGAGCCTCTAGTTATTCTTATTTTTATAATTTATTATTTAAAAAATGTACCACTTGGTTTGAGATGAAAAATTCTAAAAAAAAATATATATATATATATATATATAAAAAGCAGAAACTAAAAAAATTTCATTTTCCATGGAAATTGTAATAAAAGAATCAAAGGATAAGAGTTTTATCTGTAGTTTGTAACTTTCACTTGAGTAAAAATTGAGTTTAAATTACTGCATGTTATGTACTTGATTTAAGATGAACATATTGAAAAAATTATATAAAAGAAGGTAAAAAAGGTGAGGTTTATTTTTTGGAGATGGATGTAGGGGTGGAGGAGTCCATCAGGTGGGGCTGTTGAAGAAATAATATTTGAGGGTAGGAAAACACTTATATTAAAATCTAATTGATGGTGGTAAATTTAACACATTAAAACAGTAAATGAAATTTTGAAATTGTGAATGTTGAAACCACTATAAAGTTTTTTCTGAAATAGGCTTAAGGTTCACTTCGGCAAATGTTTATATTATATAGGCAGATAATAGTTCAGTTGCTGTTATATGTGTTATGATAATTAATATTTCTAAGGTTATGTAAAAAAATAAGATGTTTTCAATTTCTGAGTTGTAATATTTTTTTGATTGGTTTGCATAAAATAATGAAATCAGAAATTCAATATTTAACTTAAACTAGTATTAGAAAATCAAGGGGAATCAGTTTAAGCCCCCATCTTGTCATTTTGTCTGATACAAAATTGATTCAAGATGTAAAATATTTCTCATTTCCCTATATTGTCAGGATATGGATACTGAATTTATTTTTTTTAAATTAATCTTTAGATTTAATTTTTTAGTATATTCACTCACATCATTAGAAATAGCCAAATAAAAATAAATATCCACTAAGTTCTAAAAATTATAAAAGATTATTCATTTTCACTGAAGTAAGAGACCACGTTAAAAGCTAGCAACAAATAACAGCTGCTTTTCACGGATTCGTTGGTTGGAATATTAGATGACCTTGCTTTTAAAGAGCTGGCTATAAAAACTGTTACACATAGCTTGTAAAAAAATAGTTTGAAATGTAGAGGTTTTTCAATAGGAAAGAATGGAATACCAGTTTAACTATTATGAGACTGTCAAACAAACATAATTGAAATAAAAATGACATTTTAAATGTTCTTCTTTTCTGTTGAAAACTGGTGTATGACTTGGTTATTTATGAAAAGGCAAACACTGTGTGCAATAACAATGAAAAATATATTATAAAACCTTCCTAAAATACTGTTAACCCTGACACATTTTTATGTGCCCACAATCTGTCTGGACCAAGTTTGCCCAATTCTCATTAAAATTTACAGGATAATTGAACATGTCCGAAAGAGATATTAACCAGGATGTTCTGGTCCATTAATGGGGTTTTTAGCTCATGGCCAAAGGCCAGTTTGAGCTATTACCGCCACTGCATCCATTTTTCACATCTTGATCTTCTTGAGAACAACTGAGTAGTATTTGACCAGACCTGGCAGATATGGTGATTGGTCAGACATGGTCACCAGAACCTAGCTAAAACTCCCTTTTTTACCCATTTTAACACGTTCTATATTTCTATAAAGGCCCTGAAGTGGTCCAAGACCTCAATTAATTCATAGTGCATTTTCATATTAAAATAAAATTGAATCAATAAAATCTCACCTGCGCAATCTTAAAAATCTTGTGTAGAAAGTATACCTGTCTTAACATTTAAAAAAAGAATTCATCAGTGCTAACTCAAAATATTGGCAAAAATATCTCCTAGGGTAGCAGAATTCTTGAAGACAGCAGACGACACCCTAAATATTGACCCTTTTCCATCTGACCAAATCGCCACTTTTAATTGTGACAGCTCATTCAAACTTTTTAAAACATCAACTTTGAACATTCTACTTTAAATTTAGAACAAAAACATTTTAAAATGCTTTAATAAGGGTTAGAAAATAAAAATGGAAGAAATACAGTAAATTTGTATAAGGGATGCTCAGCCAAACTTGGTTTAATATAGGACCTATGAAAATTTGACTTGATTGGCAGCAGTGGTCCTCAGATGGTAGACCATGGGTACGATGACAAGAACTGTCAGATGGCCACCACGGGCAAACTTAGTTTAACAAAGAACCCAGTGGAAAATATCTGAATCTTGTCTGAAACCACTTAGCCAGTTGAAACAAGACATGGAAGCAATGGTCCTAAGATGGAACTCTTTCAGAATTTCAATTGACCAAGATAGCTGCCGTAACAGAATTTAGGTAACATAAGAAAATCTTTTGTAGGTCTTCTCTAAAACCACTGCGATAATTGAGACAAATCCACTTGCAATTGGATCATATTTTAAACTAAATACAAATTGAACCAAATTTGGCAGCAATGGTCTTTGGGTGTTTCTGTTCCAAATTGTATCCGTTGACCCTGACAGCCAGGAAAGACTGTCTCCAACGTCATCTTAGTAACACAGGACCATACGTGGAAATATTTTAATTTTTTTCCCCATCGAAACCACTGGGCAAGTTAGTACCAAACTCTGCTAAGAGTTCCTTGTCAAAAGTATCTATCATAGGTCCCCATGGGAAACTTGTCTGATACCATAATGCCAAATGAAATCAAACTTATGTTCAATAAGATGACATCATTTACTCGTAACTAATTTTTTATGCCCCGCTGGTAGGCGAAGTGGGCATTAAGTGTTACACGGATAAATTGAAGAACATCAACTGAATACTGGTACAACCAGTATTGTAAATATTGGTAACTATATAAAATAAATGTGCAAACACTTCTGCTAATACAAGAATTCTGGTAATTCTTAGACTAGTATTCTTTAGATCTACAATATCAAGGGGTCCAATCTAATTGGTTTGTGCACTGCTTAATTTGGTAAGTTCTTAGGAAAATGGCTGAGGCGAAGCGGACGAAAGTGAGAGTAATCTTAGTGTATCATCAAACTGCTTGATTTTTGTCTTTATAAAATTATTACACTTCGGCTTCCCATTTATTCAGGGAAACGCACGAATATTCAGTTTGTGATTTTAAGCTCCGTGTAAAAATCTATTGAAGAAAAACCTGGAGAGGATGCCGGGAAAAAATTGAGCGTCGAACATTTTTAGGTGCGTATCTGTATTTATTTACCAAGTTTCACATTTTTTTCGAGGAAAAAATGTTCCCTTTCCATAGACCAACATATAGAATATTTAATTCAATTGGAGTTAAAACATTATAACAAACGTGATTTTCCGATTGTAAACTTCCCATTTGTTAGCATTAACATACGAAGGTCTCCCGCCTATGGTGTGTACATTTCACGGTTGATTCGTTACTGCCGCGCATGTGGTTAATATGTCCACTTTCTCGGCAGGGCTAGATATCTGTCACATAAACTTCAAAGACAGGTTTATATTCAGTCTATTCATTTCATCACTGTATGGAGTGAATACATGGAATTATGTGAGCTCGCCATCGGTCTTCACCATACTGACACTGACATATACATGTGAGCGCATTGTCAATCAAGTGGTTTCAGCTGTGAAAAGTGTATTCACTCCATATACATGCAATATATAAAATAAAAGTGTAACGGAACCATTTTTAAAAGCCCTTTTTAGACGACATAAAGACACTTGTATCTTATATTTCGACCGCCCATTATCAATGTACAAGTACAGATCTAGATATGAAGCAGAAGTGGGTGCGTCTGTGGCCTCTAATTTCAAGTTTGCTAGGATAAATGAGATGTAGGTTTTTAAACTAAGGATTATTAAGTGACAAAACATCATCTATATAGCGGAAACTGAAAATGAAGGACTGGGTTAATTTCTTTTCTTTAGGATTCATTCAGCTTGCCCAAAAGCAGCAGTTTTTTCCCCATTTGGATGCCGATCGTTTGCTGAAAAACATGTCCTCCAAACTGAAAGATGTCAATGAGAAATTCGTTAACAACAGTCTCAGAGTACTTTCTTTAGAACGGCAGTATGTTTTGTGACCAAATAAGCCTGTTCCTTACCTAACAACACATAGGCATATCTTTGTAAACCTTGTTTAGTGTAGAAACATTGGTGAATTAGCTCAAGAAAAACATATTTCAATTTGTCATGTGGGAGGGTTGTAAACAGTGTAGAAAAATCAAGTTTTTATGCTATTACAATAGGTAGGGTCACTAGAAAGAGATATTTCTGTAAGTATTTAGAATTTCTTACAATTTTAGAATCCACGTCTGATTCACACACTAGTGAGTAGGCCTTATCACAGTAGCTTTTGAGACCATCCTAAGGAGTAAGGAGTTTAGAAAGGGGTTTAGTAATGCATTTGGCAGAGCCTGCTGTATGGAAACTCATGAAGTTTGGGTATCCAGTAAATGGAAGTGTATTGTCATTACTTACATTAATACCAAAGGAAGACAGAACAGAAATATGATTATTGATAATATCTTACCTTGGTATGGTAGTGTGCGTGTAAGTGGGGTTGCCAAGTGTATTGTCAATACCCATCTCCTTAGTCAGGCAGTCAGTGTAGTGTCTTTTGCAGACAAAAACTATGTTATTTGGAGCTTTGTCAGCTGGAACAATTACACAATTGTCATGAAGGTAGGACAGTGTTTTTGTAACTTGTGATCGTTAAAAGCTGTCAGATTTAGAACTCATCAGGGGCGGGTACAGGTGAGAGCGTAATGGGCGTACGCGGCCCCCCTCCTTTAAAAAAAACTATCGTAATCTGCTTATACTGTATTGAATATGGCAATTTAATATACCATAGACAATTAATGGAGAGAATTCGGCATAAAAAATATCAAACCCTGACACTTTAACTATAAAATATACATGCTCCAAGTCGGGAACCGTTACATTGGTGCATTTCACAATTATTTGTTTTTTAGCAAAAAAAGGTCCAAAAAATTTTTCGTCTCGCTCCGCTCGCCGAAAGTTTTATTATACGCCCCCCCCCCCCCCTTTTTGAAATATCCTGGAAACACCCCTGCTCATGGACGTTCTAAGGTGTCGAAAGCGAGCAAGAATTAATGACTTTAATGACCTTATCCAATTCGAAAGTGTTTTCTGGCATAGTCTTCAACTGCATCTATCAGTATTTTGATGTGTTTCCAGTTTATAGGCTGGGGCTCACAATATTTGGGACCTTTAAACATGTAAAACCCTTAAGTTGGATTATCTCTTCTTGCAAGCATCCAGCGATAATTATCTTGCTTTATGCACATATACTTATTATTCCCAACCTTCATAAAAAGTTTATCAAAATCCGTTGAAAGGTTTAGAAGGAGTTGCTTTTTCAAGACACTTAAACAGCCTGACGGAAGGATGGTACGACAGACGGACAAGGTGGTTCGTATACACCCACTCAAAACATTGTTAAGATAAGATTTTATACAATAAGCTAATTTTTAATTGAACCGAAAAATATTCATCAGTCTTGTTTTTTATTATTATTTTTAAATTAGTCAATTCCATAGAAGAAATACAGTTTTTTTAATTTATAAAATACTATTTTTTTCTAAGGGAGAAATATTTAAGAATGATTCGTATTTACTATTTTTCAATATTCAGATGAGATGATTATGTGCAGCATGATATGAAAATCATTAAAGAATTAAAAGGTCATTTGTGCCTAGCACAAATGATAAGGTCTTTCCTTTTCACGTTTCCAGTTTTCTATTTTTGGCAAGGGGCGTAACTCTTGGGAAATCAATAAAATAGACCAAAAAAAATTGGTACCTAATATTATTTCAACATGTTGCATACATTTTTTGGAAATGTTAAGTTTGGCAGAATTTTTGAGGAAAAGCGATAACAAGGTTTTCGGAGTTAGGGGAGATAACCGCTATAAAGGAAATGTTACGGTATAGTGCCCAAACCACAAGATGGCTTTCGGTCAACTGATACTTGATACCTAATATTATTTCAACATGTCGCATACTTTTTTGGGGAAATGTCTTTAAAGTTTGACGGAAAAAGAATAATAATAAATATCTATACTATTGGTAGCCTTCTTAATTCAAAAATATATGGTTGCTAAAGGTTTTTATGTTCATAACAAGTGGTTGCTAAGGACAAAAATATCTTTATGTCATTGCTAAGGATGAATATATTACTTCCAGTATTAAAAATGTCATATCTACTATTCATAGCCTTTAAAGTTAAAAAAAAGTGGTTGCTAAGGACTTATATGTCGTTGCTAGGGACAAAAATTTCATTTCCAGTATTAAAAATGTCATATTTATATTATTCATAGCCTAAGTTCAAAAATATATGGTTGTTAAGGTTTTTTACGTCGTTGCTAGGGACTTTGACATTTGATCTTGACCTAACTTTGTAGATCGTATTATGCTGAACATTTTTGCGATTCAAAGTTTCTTTCTATCTCTAACCTCGTTTGAGATATAAGCAAAAAATCTTCATTTCAGACCCCGAAAAACAGTTTTGGTGCCCTAGGTCCATAATGGTTGGTCCAATAATTTTGGACCCAGTATAACAAATGTAGATCTTTATAAGACACACATTTTCTCCATTACATGTTATCAGCCATCTTTTACAGTTATTGAGTAATTTCGATAACAAGCTAAGGTCAAAATCTAGGTCATGACCTTGACCTTTGACCAGTGACGTATCCACATATGAGTAATGGCTATGACCATAAAAGGCTTGTGGTTGCACCTGATTTCTGTATTGTTCACCTGTTAAATGGCATAACAATAGAATTCGTGACGTAAGTGACTCTGCAGATAAACAGACACTCAACAGCTGTGTTGAATCTAAGGGCTCTCTTGGCCTAAGGCTTGTTTTCCACATTTCCACCACTGTTTAATATTTTTTCGTGGAGTAACGTCCAACACCGCTCCTACGAATAAAATTCTTTATTTTTTAATTCGCATCGTAGTAGCGTACTACTAGGCTTGACTGTGCAGTCACATGTACAGACATTCGACGACTGGATTCAATTTCTTCTTATTTTCGGCATGATCATTTCTGTGTTGTTCTACATCACGGATACAGATTATACTGTCATATCTCGCCGTGAATTTTTGTTTTTACCGCACAGAAAATAATTTAAACTAAGAGCTCCCAAGAGCCTGTATCGCTCATCTGGACTATGTCCATCTTGACTGGCATCTGGAACATTGCTGTCAAGTTCCAATAGGCTCACTGGTTTCAAATAAGAAGATTATTCAGTGAACTTTCCCGTTAGGTCTTATGTTAATCTAAGTTCCACTCTGGCAGTCCATCTTGGATGGTGGACAGGATCATCTGATATAATTCTGAAAGAGGACCAACTAAGGATCATTGCTGCCAAGTTTTGTTCCAATTGACCAAGTGGTTCATACAAGAAGATCTTTAAGTAAATTTCCCATTGAGTCCTATGTTAAACTATGTTCGACTCTGGCGACCATCTTGGGTGATGGATAGGGTCATCGAATATACTTCTGAAAGAGGACCACCTAAGGACCATTGCTGCCTAGTTTTGTTCCTATTGGCAAAGTGCTTTCAGACAAGAACATCTTTAAATAAATTTCCCATAGGGTCCTATGTTAAACTATGTTCGACTCTGGCGGCCATCTTGGATAATGGGCGCGGTCATCGGATATAAGTCTGAAAGAGGACCACCTAAGGACATTCCTGATAAGTTTTGTTCCAATTGGCCCAGTGGTTTTCAGAGGAGATGATCTTTAAAGGAAAGTTTACGACGACGATGACGATGGACGACCATTTTCAAAACTTATTTTGGGTATTATTCCTAATATTTCTACAAACTATGTGAATAAAATTTCATATTCAGGCAAACAAGACGTGTATTTCTTTTCATGTATTCCAGAAATTTTTTTCCCGAACCTTTCATTCAACTTCTAACTTTATATGCATAAACATAAGTCTATCTATCACTTTTCCACCAGATATTTAAATTTCAAAAAATTCTAAATATAGGTTGGATTTCTTTCTAACCAAAATTTTGTAAACGTTGTGTAGCGTTTGTTATCGTTTGTTAAACGATAAAACAGTTGAAACAAATACATCGTTTAATCAGTGTTTTTTTAACCTGTTTTGAACTTTCAATTATGCATACACATGGTGTTGATAAACAGACTTAAATTGTTATTTTGCAAAACATGGCAGTGATCTTCTTTTAAATCACTTTTGTGTGCTGTTTATATGTTCACAGAAACCACATGTTAATGAAAAATCAATAATAATATACATACCTCCTTTTCTGTTGACAGAATCCATCTTTGTAATAACCACGGGAAAAAAAACACGTGCAGATCAAGGTTGAAGTTAGAAACAAATGTAGCGTTTGACAAACTGTAGACGCATCTTTAGCGAATGCATAGTTTGTCAAAGTTTATGTAAACTTTTCAAACGTATGTTAGAAACAAATGATGAAAACATATACGCGCTTAGCCGTTTGCATCGTTTGTGTTAGAAAAAAATGCACCCATAATTTGCACAAAAAGAGTTAAAATTGAGCACGCATTACGTCATATTTTCAATGTTTAAAACTTGTGTTTATTTGTCGTAGCATATACCTGTAGCATGTGCTATGTACTATTTTCTTCACGTAGTAAAATACTTTGCAGGTGCGTAACCCGATTTTGACGAAAGCGTGGATAGTAAAAAGCGCGGGCTATATAACAAGCCTTTTGAGGTAATTGTTATTACCCTCTACAACACACAGAAAATCTCGTGCACAAACAAACCTTTTATGGTGATGCACTCCCCCCCCCCACACACACACACACATTTGGATGCGTCATTAAGGCGGAGCTTTGCAGCATGTATTGACATGATAATATTGCACATTGAAAATATGCGATGATTATCCCTGATATCCAACCAGATAAAGATTCTCATAGATTGTTTCCATGGGACATGTATGAAAGGCCGTTTATGTCAAAAACGATATCAAATAACGCGTTAAAATTTTAACGCGATAAAGTGTAAATTAATGCGATAAAACCTCATTTAACGCGTTAAAAATAAGAACATTGAAAAGAAATTGAAAAATGCTATAAATTTTATCGCGTCATTCACTAACGGCTTAAATAAATTTTATATCGTAAATTTTAAGTCGCAAATTCTGATGCAGACTAGCCATTGATGTCTTAAAGAAGAATATCAACGCGTTAAGACATATTTTTAACGCGTTAAAACACCTATTTATCGCGTTAAAAAATACATTTAACGCGTTAAAACACATATTTAACGCGTTAAAAAAATTTTAGTAAAATATGAACTTTTAGTCTAGAACATCAGATATAATACTTTAATTGATTTCATTTGTCGTTTTTGGACGAGTTATTAGTTATTTAGAGACGTTTTAGAAGACTTATATGTAGTATTCAGTTTGGAAGTTATGAGATAATATACATATTACACTTGTTTATTTTATTATTGTTATAATTTTGAATTTATGTTTTGAACATACAAAGACAGCAACCTTATAACAAAAGCCTAAATTTACTTTTCATATATAATAATAATGTACAAGAAGGGGTCTCGACCTGGACAAAAAACTAAAACATGCGCATAACAAATAGTAAGTGTATATTTTACGCGTTAAAAGTATATTTAACGCGATAAACGAATATTTAACGCGATAAAAGAATGTTCAACGCGATAAAAGAATATTTAACGCGATAAAAATATTTTACCTGATGTAAATTACTGGCTTCTGTATACTTTTTTTATCGCGATAAACATTTCAATTGTGATATAAATGAATTTAAGTCTTAGATTTTAACGCGATAGCATATTTTGCTATCTAACGCGTTAATACGGAAGCGTATAGGTATCTTTTTTTGTTGTTGTTGCTATTGACTTGTTGCGTTATATCATACTTATCGATATATTTTATGTCGACTTGTGTGGCGATACCGCAATAAGTTATGAAAAATATTGCGAAATATTGTGTTATATCAAAACAATGCGATATAAAAAATATTGACTTGAAGTAGATGCCAATATATTTATGTCGATACAAATTATAATCGAATTTAATTATATCGATTAAAAATGACAATCAATTTATCAAATATATTTATCTCAATATTTCGAAAACAATACCGCTATATGTTTCTTATATTACGATATATCGATATACTAGAAAATGATTTGTTGCGTTATTTCGACATATATCGATTTTAATATTATACAATTATCCCCCTTGTTGGTGTGTGACTCGACGGTTTGTCTCCCAGAGGAAAGTAAGGTCACTCGAGGGCTTTTTTTTGAGGTATTAAATGACCCTTGCTGTTCCTGTACAGCTCATTAGTAAAATTTTCCCAAACCACAATATTCCATTTGGGGCCCAAAAGGCAGCCTACCCCTCCCTCTTAATTCACCCTTTGTGACAAATGATGGCACCAAGGGTATTCTGCATGGTACTGTTAATTCATACATGTGAATTTGGGTCCCAAATGTTACTGCTTCTGTAGCTATAATGTTTGTCTTGCAATCAAGACCAAAAAAGTGTATCCAGATATCAGTGGAGAGGATTAGGGGCATGCAAATGGCTGGAAAGGGCCATGATGCATTGAGGCATCATCAATCTAATTAAAAACCAATCTCTCATCGCTCCCGTTTTCGGATATGTCGCGTGGGAGATCTAACGAAACCCGCTTTGAGGTCACATGTGAGTGACCTCGTAGGTGTGTCCTGTTCGACCAATGAAATTGCCGCTTAGGCGATCTTGTAAGTTGATCATTTTTATTAACGGAGAAATCGTCAGTCCCCAGAATTCATAAACTTTTTTGATTGGCTTACTGATAGGAAGTCAACTCATTTGCATGTCATTATAAATTCATAAGTTCCAGTTCACTCACATGTGACCTCAAAGCGGATTTCGTTAGATCTCCCACGCGACATATCAGAAAACGGGAGCGATGAGAGGTCGGGTTTTAATTAGATTGAGGCATCATACGCCTGGAAAGGGTTAAAACATGCATTTATAAAATGGTTTAAAAGACCTGCCGAGTTATTTATTTTCAATACATTGTAGGTGAGGTTATTTATTTTCAAACTACCACAGAACAAACCATTTATTTTTGTTATTATCAAGGCTGAGTTATTTATTTTCAAAATCCTCCTGGCCCCCATCAGAATATCAAATGGTCGTCCCCTAAACGGAAAATTTCGAGTGCTGTCGAAAGTTGAATATTCGATATAATATAACAGTTATCACCCTTGTTGGTGTGTGACCCAACGGTTTGTCTCCCCTCGGAAATTAAGGTCACCCTCGGGCAAGCCCTCGGGAGACCTTACTTTCCTCTGGGAGACAAACCGTCGGGTCACACACCAACAAGGGTGATAATTGTATAATATTAAAATTGATATATGTCGAAATAACGCAACAAATCATTTTCTAGTATATCGATATATCGTAATATAAGAAACATATAGCGGTATTGTTTTCGAAATATTGAGATAAATATATTTGATAAATTGATTGTCATTTTTAATCGATATAATTAAATTCGATTATAATTTGTATCGACATAAATATATTGGCATCTACTTCAAGTCAATATTTTTTATATCGCATTGTTTTGATATAACACAATATTTCGCAATATTTTTCATAACTTATTGCGGTATCGCCACACAAGTCGACATAAAATATATCGATAAGTATGATATAACGCAACAAGTCAATAGCAACAACAACAAAAAAAGATACCTATACGCTTCCGTAATCAAGAGGTCATACGTGTTGTTTCATGTGCAGGGCCATAAATTACCACTTGTTTAAAAGGAGGCAGTAAATAAGGCGGGACATGGAACATAGACATATACAATAATAATATTAATGTTATAAATGTTGAGGAAATAAAATAAATACAATATACAATATATGATACATGGATATATACACATGTTAGAATAAATCCGATGATTAGTGAGGTAAGAGGGAAAATAGGATGGAAAAAGTGGGTGGTTAATTGAGAGAAACCATTTTATCATCCATCACTCTAATAAACATGATAAACTTGCACAGTTTTTTTTAGTTTGGATTGCTTTGTTGTATTCATAAGTTCATTAAACTTTAAAATATTACAATTTTTTATAATTTTTTTTAGCTGAAAACTGGTTTTTTTCTAGTCTAGAGTCCGTCAAGGACACCAGAAGCTGAACAGATTTAAGTGCTTTATCCTGCCATTTCGTCCTTTTCCAGTTTAGTTTACTACGTTTCACAGTGATATCAAGGGATGCAAAAAATGGCTTATAACGATTTAAGAAATATTTTGTGTCAGCAAAAATGCATGTTAGTATTCATATTATGTACCTACAAAGTTCATATTAGATTTGTGGAAGTGCGATCAAAGTCGAGTTGACTACCCATCACATGAAAAGAGTTATCCTAATACCCCTTCTGTGACTGGTTGGTCCAGAATATTTTAATTGTAAACATTTCCAAAAATTGACGATGAAAGACCGCAACCATGTTATCAAGAAATTTGATGGACCCCTCTTTTCATGTGATAGATATCATAACTTTGATCGCTATTCAACAAATCAATCATTGGAATAGTTAGTTCCCTCTCATCGAAACAAACAGAAAGTTGTGAGAGTTTTCATGCATTTTGATGCTCAGAGACCATGTAGAATTAAATAAATTATTATAAATTATCACTCGATGATAACTAATATAATAAAAATCAAATACACCTTGCCATTCATGTCAAAGGTGAGCTTCTTTATGTTTGACCCGGCCGGTATTTGTGTTATCTATACGTTTTTAATAGTCTAAATACTTTTTTGCCAGTCCGCCGCAATAGGCAATAGGTGGCAATTAATGGCCTACATGTTTCAATTTAAATTAATTTACAGCCCTATCATATACAACCTAAATTCGACCCTTATTTTGGTCCACTCATTTTCTTCATTACTAACTTTCAAAGCAAAACAAAAATACATGTAAGGTAACCAATCAAACAACTTGCAAATGCAGTATGTCTCTGTTCTTTTATTGATAATTTTAAATTACACAAATGTATTTTAAAAGAAATAAATCATGACAGAAAGCATATTGGCAAGCTCCTCTCATTTGCTCAGACATCAAATATGATCCAATGACGTGAAAGTTTACAATAATACATGACAAACAGAAAATTTCAGAGCATAAGCATAAAAAAAATAACAGTTCAAAGATACTTATCTTAGTTATTGTAAATTTATGGTATGCTATATACGTATTTCAAGGAGTTGCCTCTAAACGGTAGTATTAGAACAGAATCTTTTTTGAATACCGAAAACCAAAATTATTTAAAATAAGGTGCACTCACAAAAAATTACGAAAGAGAAAACTAATTTTAACTAAGAACATCTACTATATGTGCAATACAAAGAATAAACCTCTCTGTTTCTATCGGGTTTGAACCGCCTCGGTGGTCTCGTGGTAGCGTGTGCGGAAGGTCGCGGGTTCGATCCTCGGCCGGGTCAAACCAAAGACATTAAAATTGGTATTTGCTGCTTCTCCGCCAAGCACGCGGCATCTAGGAGTAAGAGCAAAGACTGGTCGGCTCGGAGTCAGTATAATGTGTCCGAGTGAGGTGATATGTCTTCCTGTGGACAGTTACCTCGTGAGCTAGCACATTAAAAATCCGACTTAGCGTGTCGGTCTAGTACAAAGCAGGGATCATATTCATTATCATATCAACATGTTCTCGTCCTGATATGCACCTGGTTGCGACTGGACGTTAAACAATAATTCATCCATCCATCCATCTATCGGGTTTGAATTTTCTTTAATACTGATAATTTCCGTAAATTGAGTCTTTTGATGTCTAGTTTGTTAAAATCAGATATGTAACCACTTCATAATATTTTTTTTAAAATTTAACATGTAATTCCTATCTTGACTTTCATTTCGAAATTGACGACACAGAGATAATATTACAAACAAAAGCCTAAATTTACTTTTCATATATAATAATAATGTACAAGAAGGGGTCTCGACCTGGACAAAAAACTAAAACATGCACATAACAAATATTAACTGTATATTTAACGCGTTAAAAATATATTTAACGCGATAAACGAATATTTAACGCGATAAAAGTATGTTTAAGTTAAAAGAATATTTAACGCGATAAAAATATTTTACCTGATGTAAATTACTGGCTTCTGTATACTTTTTTATCGCGATAAACATTTCAATTGTGATATAAATGAATTTAAGTCTTAGATTTTAACGCGATAGCATATTTTGCTATCTAACGCGTTAAAATTTAACGCGTTAAAGACGGTTTTAACGCGTTAAAAAAGGGAATTTATTTATCGCGATAAACTTATCGTTTTACGCGTTAAAACAGGATTTAACGCGTTAAAATGACATTTATCACGTTAAATGTTAACGCGTTAGTTTATACCGTTTCTGACATGAAAGGCCTTTCATAGTCAACACGGTCTCTGTTGTGAATGATACTGGACACTAAAGGGTTAACTTAAAAGTCAACAGTGTCCTTCTTGTGAATGATACTGGACACTAAAGAGTTAACTTAAAAGTCAACAGTGTCCCTGTTGTGAATGATACTGGACACTAAAGGGTTAACTTAAAAGTCAACAGTGTCCCTGCTGTGAATGATACTGGACACTAAAGGGTTAACTTAAAAGTCAACAGTGTCCCTGTTGTGAATGATACTGGACACTAAAGAGTTAACTTGAAAGTCAACAGAGTCCTTGTTGTGAATGATACTGGACACTAAAGAGTTAACTTAAAAGTCAACACGGTCTCTGTTGTGAATGATACTGGACACTAAAGGGTTAACTTAAAAGTCAACACGGTCTCTGTTGTAAATGATACTGGACACTAAAGGGTTAACTTAAAAGTCAACAGACTCCTTGTTGTGAATGATACTGGACACTAAAGAGTTAACTTGAAAGTCAACACGGTCCCTGTTGTGTATGATACTGGACACTAAAGGGTTAACTTAAAAGTCAACAGTGTCCCTGTTGTGAATGATACTGGACACTAAAGAGTTAACTTGAAAGTCAACAGAGTCCTTGTTGTGAATGATACTATACACTTAAGAGTTAACTTGAAAGTCAACAGAGTTCTTGTTGTGAATGATACTGGACACTAAAGAGTTAACTTAAAAGTCAACAGGGTCCTTGTTGTGTATGATACTGGACACTAAAGGGTTAACTTAAAAGTCAACAGTGTCCCTGTTGTGAATGATACTGGAGACTAAAGGGTTAACTTAAAAGTCAACAGGGTCCTTGTTGTGTATGATAATGGACACTAAAGGGTTAACTTAAAAGTCAACAGAGTCCTTGTTGTGCATGATACTGGACACTAAAGAGTTAACTTAAAAGTCAACAGGGTCCTTGTTGTGTATGATACTGGACACTAAAGGGTTAACTTAAAAGTCAACAGGGTTCTTGTTGTGTATGATACTGGACACTAAAGGGTTAAATTAAAAGTCAACAGGGTCCTTGTTGTGCATGATACTGGACACTAAAGAGTTAACTTAAAAGTCAACAGGGTCCTTGTTGTGTATGATACTGGACACTAAAGGGTTAACGTAAAAGTCAACAGAGTCCTTGTTGTGAATGATACTGGAGACTAAAGGGTTAACTTAAAAGTCAACAGGGTCCTTGTTGTGAATGATACTGGACACTAAAGAGTTAACTTAAAAGACAACAGTGTCATTGTTGTGAATGATACTGGACATTAAAGGATCAATTTAAAAGTCAACAGTGTCCTTGTTGTGTATGATACTGGGCACTAAAGGATTAACATAAAAGTCAACACGGTCTCTGTTGTAAATGATACTGGAGACAAAAGGGTTAACTTAAAAGTCAACAGACTCCTTGTTGTGTATGATACTGGACACTAAAGGGTTAACTTAAAAGTCAACAGACTCCTTGTTGTGTATGATACTGGACACTAAAGAGTTAACTTAAAAGTCAACACGGTCTCTGTTGTGAATGATACTGGACACTAAAGGGTTAACCTAAAAGTCAACAGAGTCCTTGTGTATGATAATGGACACTAAAGGGTTAACTTAAAAGTAGATCTTGTATTGCTGATAATTATGTTTACTGTAAGTTTCTCTCCAAAGGGTAAACTAGGCAACAAGGTCCTTGGTGTAAATGATCCTGGACACTAAAGGGTCAACAGGGTCCTTGTTGTGAATGATACTGTACACTAAAGGGTCACCTTAATAGTCAACAGGGTCCTTTTTGTGAATGAAACTGGGACACAAAACGGTTACCTTAATAGTCAACAGGGTCCTTATTGTGAATGAGACTGGACACTATAGAGTTAACTTAATAGCCATTAGACATCCTGTTGTGTATGATACTGGACACTAAAGGGTCAAATTAAAAGTCAACAGAGTACTTGTTAATGGAACTGGACACTAAAGGGTCACCTTAATAGTCAACAGGGTCCTTGGTGTGAATGATACTGAACATTAAAGGGGTCACCTAAATAGTCAACAGAGTATTTTTTGTAAATGGTACTGAAACCAGAGGCTCTAAAGAGCAAGTGTCACTCACCTAGGTCTCTCTGCAACAATGGACACTCTAAATTGTGGACTAGCCAAGAATTCAGGACAAAAATCTCTTTTTTGTTGATCTTGTATTGCTGATAATTTTTTATGTTTACTGTAACAGTTTCTATCCATCTTCAGTTTTTGCCCATAACACAAAAAAAGGGTAACAAAAGTGCACACACTGAAATGTCTCGCTTGGTTTACCTCCTATTGATTTTATGTTAATAGTCCTTAATATAAAGTTTTACTATATGTATTACATAAATTTAACATGATCAAAGAAAATTAGGTCAAGGTCAGATAAACAAAGCCAGAAATACATATATATACCTTACAATCATTCCATACACCAAATATACACAAAAATTTTAAAAAATGGTAAAATTCATTATTAAGCCAATTACTCCTATAAGTCAACTGAGTTTTGACTAAAATGGACAATAGTTAGATGTCTCTGGTAGATCTCAACATTATGAACATTTCTGCCTCTGTCAGATTTTTCTATTTATAACAGTTTTCTAGATATTAGACAAAACTTGCATTTGACCCCTATGTCCTATTTTACGCCATGTCAGCCACGTTGCTTGGTAGACAGGGTCATCAGAAATAGGTTTTAAACTAGATACCCCAATGATGATTGTGGCCAAGTTTGATTAAATTTATCCTAGTAGTTTCAGAGGAGAAGATTTTTTGTAAAAGGTATTGAAGACGACGGACGCCAAGTGTCGAGAAGAGCTAACATCAGGTGAGCTAAAAAAGCAAACATAAACAAAATAAGAGGTAGTTTTCTTTTATTGACTTTTATCACAGACAGTAACTGTCAATTTTATTTGTTCTGTGCAAAAAACTTTAAAAAAAAACATGAGAAAAAAACTACACAAAACAAATATTTATCTAGAAATGTTTAACTCGTAAACAACATAATATTTGCTGATATAAAATAATAATAATAAAACTTATCAACTATTACAATAGATTTGGCACTTTAGCACTTCTGAAATTAACAAATATTGCTGTTACTGAAAATTCAACAAATCCTGAACGTTAAGGGTTTTGAGTTGTCAAATCTTGAGAAAAAGGAAAAATTAGCACTCAGAATTGATGAATGTAGTAAAAAGCTAAAAGAGCAAACACCTTCAAATCAAACCACCCGTATCCATACAGAAGAAAAAATCCTTACGGTAATATCATACTACCGACATGCAAAAAGTATTTAATACAGGCTGTCAAATTTAAACACATGGACCCTACATGGAATTTATTGTAATACATGCTCTTTTTCCAATGTTTTCAAATATAAATTTTTAACACTTTCATATAATTAATTAAATGATATGAATTTTTTAAAATCTTTACTTATCAAGGATTTGCTTAAATATTTCTTTGTTGTATTTTAAAATGATTTAAAACGTTTTTAAGCAATTGTAAAAAAAAAAAAAAATGAAGATAAAATATCATATAGAAAGGTAAAAATATTAAGCAGAATATATTTGAATAGCCAATAACATCAAAACAATCAGAATTCTATCTGACACTGATATCTCAACAAAAACTTAAAATAATAAATCTATAAAATAATCATCCATATGAAATCAATTTAACATACTTTCAAGCTAATGTAACAAATACAATTATACTTGCATGAGAGTTCTATTTCATACCCATTTAAACAAACTTTATTAACTACATTTTTAAAAAGAAAAAAAAATGAAATCCTGTTCATCTTTTGAAATTTTGTACAACATAAAAAAACTGTTTAAAAACAAGCAAAGACAAAGTTTGTACAGAGGAGTTCAAAAACAAATTTCGTCTTATTTGCAGTAAACAATTAGTTCTATACAAAGTACAACGATACAAATGTTACCGTAATTTTCTGCTTAGACTTTGTATATGTCTGAAAATAAAATTTTTATGCTTTGTACCTTTATTGTGCGATTGCAAATTAGGACATACAAATATTTCACCTGCATAATTGATTATATCTGAATAATATGAGGCAATGATCTTAGGTTCAAACTATTCATTTAAAAAAAAAAATAAGGGCATTTAGAGCTCACACTTCAGAATCATAGGATGAAAATTTCAGTATAACTTACGAAAATTATTATTATAACTTATTAGAGCTATCTTTTCATATTTTATTCTATATATATTTAAGTTTTTTTTATTCTGCATCCACTGTTTAGTTACAAGAATGAAGGCATCTGGAGCACCAGATAACATGGCCTATATCTCTAATAACTGAAAGAAAAAAATACTCCCAAAATAACTTCTAAATGATGAAAGAAATCACAATTTCAAACAGATACTTTTTTTTAAAAAATTCAAAAGGTTTAATGCATTTAATAGTTTGATACTGAAGTAAGTTTCTGATGTTGTACAAAAATCAACAAATACACAATCAAACTCTAGAGTAACAAATAGATAAACACATTTTTTTTGTGTCCCAGGATAACACTTTTCAGAAAATTTACTCCTGATATCTCAGAATTCCTTTTATCTAAAACAATTTCGAGGGCACCTTTGAGATATCCAGTCAAAAAGCAGAGAAAGCTATCCATGTTTAACTTTAACAATAGGACCACGTCATTCTTCAAAATAATATCTTACTGCAAACTTTCCTATTTGTTTAATGGTATACAGCTGAAAAACTGACTCAATCAAGCAGAATTTATTCATGATCTATGGTTTATACAATCTCATCTCTCTCTTATTCATACAAATTGGTTATTGTAAAAAACATTACAATGTGCAGAGTAATTTCAAAAGGAGTAGGGCCACTTTCCCGTATATTTGTTTTACTCATAACCATTGATTTATCTTAAATATGTACATACTTTGTATCGTAAACGATTGTATGCAATACATTTTTATGTTAGCAAACAAAACATGTATGCTTAATCATTGTCAAGTTAAAGTTTTCTACGGGCAAATGTCGTTTATATAGACGATTTGGGTCAATTTGTTTCACTTTTTAGCTCACCTGGCCCAAAGGGCCAAGTGAGCTTTTCTCATCACTTGGCGTCTGTCGTCTGTCGTCCGTCGTCGTCCGGCGTCGTCGTTAACATTTTGAACTTCTTCTAGAGAACCACTATATGGAATGAAACCAAACATGGCATGAATGTTCCTTATGACGTGCTGACCAAGTTTTGTTACTTTGTAGCCGATCCATCATCCAAGATGGCCGCCAGCGGGAACTTAGTTTAACGTAGGACCCTATGGGAAATGCATACAAATGACTTCTTTTAGAGAACCACTGAATGGAATGAAACTAAATCTGGCATGAATGAACCCTTATAAGGTGCTGAGCAAGTGTTGTTACTTTGTAGCCGATCCATCATCCAAGATGGCCGCCAGAGGGGGACTTAGTTTAACATAGGACCCTATGGGAAATGCATACAAATACTTCTTTTAGAGAACCGTTGAATGGAATGAAACCAAACATGGCATGAATGTTCCTTATGAGGTGCTGACCAAGTGTTGTTACTTTGTAGCCGATCCATAATCCAAGATGGCCGCCAGCGGGGGACTTAGTTTAACATAGAACCCTATGGGAAATGCATACAAATGACTTCTTTTAGTGACCCACTTAATGGAATGAAACCAAACATGGCATGAATATTTCTTATGAAGTGCTGACCAAGTGTTGTTACTTTGTAGCTGATCCATCATCCAAGATGGCCGCCAGCGGGGAACTTAGTTTAACATAGGACCCTATGGGAAATGCATACAAATGACTTCTTTTAGAGAACCACTGAATGGAATGAAACCAAACATGGCATGAATATTCCTTATGAAGTGCTGATCAGGTGTTGTTACTTTGTAGCCGATCCATCATCCAAGATGGCCGCCAGCGGGGAACTTAGTTTAACATAGGACCCTATGGGAAATGCATACAAATGACTTCTTTTAGAGAACCACTGAATGGAATGAAACTAAACATGGCATGAATGTTCCTTATGAGGTGCTGACCAAGTGTTGTTACTTTGTAGCCGATCCATAATCCAAGATGGCCACCAGCGGGGGACTTAGTTTAACATAGAACCCTATGGGAAATGCATACAAATGACTTCTTTTAGTGACCCACTTAATGGAATGAAACCAAACATGGCATGAATATTTCTTATAAAGTGCTGACCAAGTGTTGTTACTTTGTAGCTGATCCATCATCCAAGATGGCCGCCAGCGGGGAACTTAGTTTAACATAGGACCCTATGGGAAATGCATACAAATGACTTCTTTTAGAGAACCACTGAATGGAATGAAACCAAACATGGCATGAATATTCCTTATGAAGTGCTGACCAAGTGTTGTTACTTTATAGCCGATCCATCATCCAAGATGGCCGCCAGCGGGGAACTTAGTTTAACATAGGACCCTATTGGAAATGCATACACATGACTTCTTTTAGAGAACCACTGAATGGAATGAAACTAAACATGGCATGAATGTTCCTTATGAAGTGCTGACCAAGTGTTGTTACTTTGTAGCCGATCCATCATCCAAGATGGCCGCCAGCGGGAACTTAGTTTAACATAGGACCCTATGGGAAATGCATACAAATGACCTCTTTTAGAGAACCACTGAATGAAACTAAATCTGGCATGAATGAACCCTTATAAGGTGCTGACCAAGTGTTGTTACTTTGTAGCCGATCCATCATCCAAGATGGCCGCCAGAGGGGGACTTAGTTTAACATAGGACCCTATGGGAAATGCATATAAATGACTTCTTTTAGAGAACCGTTGAATGGAATGAAACCAAACATGGCATGAATGTTCCTTATGAGGTGCTGACCAAGTGTTGTTACTTTGTAGCCGATCCATAATCCAAGATGGCCGCCAGCGGGGGACTTAGTTTAACATAGAACCCTATGGGAAATGCATACAAATGACTTCTTTTAGTGACCCACTTAATGGAATGAAACCAAACATGGCATGAATATTCCTTATGAAGTGCTGACAAAGTGTTGTTACTTTGTAGCTGATCCATCATACAAGATGGCCGCCAGCGGGGAACTTAGTTTAACATAGGACCCTATGGGAAATGCATACAAATGACTTCTTTTAGAGAACCACTGAATGGAATGAAACCAAACATGGCATGAATATTCCTTATGAAGTGCTGACCAAGTGTTGTTACTTTGTAGCTGATCCATTATCCAAGATGGCCGCCAGCGGGGAACTTAGTTTAACATAGGACCCTATGGGAAATGCATACAAATGACTTCTTTTAGAGAACCACTGAATGGAATGAAGCTAAATCTGGCATGAATGTTCCTTATGAGGTGCTGACCAAGCGTTGTTACTTTGTAGCCGATCCATCATCCAAGATGGCCGCCAGCGGGGGACTAAGTTTAACATTGGACCCTATGGGAAATGCATACAAATGACTTCTTTTAGAGAACCACTGAATGGAATGTAACAAAACATAGCATGAATGTTCCTTATGAGGTGCTGACCAAGTGTTGTTACTTTGTTGCCGATCCATCATCCAAGATGTTTAGAAGTCTATCAGAAAATTGTAAAAAAAATTCTGAATGGTCACAACTTGACCACATATTCAAAAATAATAATGATAAGATGTCTTCAGTAGCTATTGTAAGACTACACTAAGATGACCTGTTTTTAATTTTAAATACTGTGTCAAATTAAACCAATCTTGGTCTCAATCATTATATAATTTTACATAATTTCCAAAATCACATTAGATACAGGTGAGCGACACAGGCTCTTGAGAGCCTCTAGTTTTTTAAACTTTTTTGTTTTTGTGTGCATTACAGGTCAAAATTAAGTCTTTAAGCCCAAGATTTAGGGTTTAACTTATCCATAATAATTGCTCTTAGATTAATTTTGAATTCAGAAGTAATGATCTGAAATGATTTACCTGGATTTTGATAAGAAAACAAAAATATTTGAATTAAAAAATAGCTTTTTGATAAGTTATTAATTTTGAAAAAATGTTTTCAGTGAAAATTGAAACTGATAGTTAATTTTGAAGAAAACCTGTATTTCGATTATCAAGTCATTTAACTTGAATACAACAATTTAACATATTGTTTATAAACTCCTGTGAAACATTTATTATTAGTGATACACCCATTTTCATGGATTTCTTGGACAAGTCAATCCACAAATTTAAGAAAGCCAAAGAATTAAGAATATTTCTTCCAATACATAATGTATAATGTTTTTATTAATTTATTTATTTAGTTGGGGTTTAACGCCATTTTCAGCACATTTTGGCCATTTCGCGGCGGCCAGTTTTTATTGGTGGAGGAAGCCGGAGTACCCGGAGAGAACCACCGACCTTCGGTAGGAAAATTGGCAATCCTTGTCAATTAAGATCGGAGTCGAACCCACCCCGCCACAGGTGAGATTCGAACTCACAACCCCAGGGTGGACAGGCTAGTGATCAGTAGTAGTCATGACGAACTACCTAGACCACTCGGCCACCGAGGCCTCATGTTTTTATTAAGCCCTACATGGTCATATACATGTATGAGTGATTATATTTCAAACGAAATCGGCTATACGACCTAAAACTGCTTGTTGAAATTCTGATATTAAACATTTCACCAATCACATTAGGTTTTCATTTCAACATTTTTATGTGATAGCAGCAGGGAAGTGTTATGGTCTGTGTGTACGTATATATGTCCTGCTTTAGGTTAAAGTTAAGATTGAAGGTAGTTTAATGGGAATTAGATGTTATATCAACATGAAACTTTGTCACTACATACCTTAAGAGGGAAAGGTCAAAGGGGTGATGTGACCTCAATGTCACATTTGACTAATCACGAGTTAGGTGTTTGTTCGGAAGCGGGACATAGTATCCTTTGGACACATTTGTTCTTGTTTTGAAATTCAAAATCCACACAAATATGGCTTTTTCCCTTAATCCAAGAAAATGGATATCAACGAAAATAACTGAATTTACGATATACATATGTCATGAGTATTTCCTGTGCAATTGTAAGGTTAAGTGGCCCTTTCAACAATGTGGGCTTTTGCCATCACTTGGTGTCAATCATAATTAACAATCCTTAAACCTTTAAATTTTAATCTTCTCTGAAAACCACAAGGCGAATTTCAACCAAACTCTACAGCATTGGTCATCTTTCAGAACTGTATCTAATGTCTTGAGCCATAAACCAAAATTAGTCACAAGTGAACTTAATTTAATACAGGGCCATATAAGAACATTCACATACAATGATACAGAATTTCTTGTTCACAATTACTTGGCCAGTTGGAACTTACTTAAGTTGATAGCAATGATCTCTATCAAAATTTATCCAACAATGATGGCTACCACAACCTAAGTATATTTACAAAGGACTTTGGGAAAATTCTCTGAAATATATTCTAGTCTGAAACCATTTGGCCAATTGGAACTTGGAAGTAGTGGTCCTTGCATACTATACATAATAAAAGAAGAATGTGTCCATATGTGTCCCCACTTATAAATATAACATTTGGTTGAGGCAAAGTAAAGAGTGCAGAAACAGCAAATTTTGGCAATTTTTCAATTTATAAAGGGACATAACTCAAGAAAGGTAAAAGTGGCACCACCCAAATTTGAACTTGATCTGTTTGATGGTAATAAGCATTGTGTATAATTTTCATAACATTTGGTTGAGGCAAAGTAAAGTAAGAGTTTGGAAACGGCAAATTCAGCAATTTTTCTATATATAAAGGGACAGAAGTCTAGAACGGTGAAAGTGACGCCACCCAAATTCTAACTTGATCCAAGTTTGGTGGTAATACCCACTGTGTATAAGTTTCATAACATTTGGTTAAGGCAAAGTAAAGTAAGAGTGCGGAAATGGCAAATCCGGCAACTTTACCATTTATAAAGGGACATAACTTGAGAAGGCTAAAAGTGACGCCACCCAAATTCGAACTTGATCCGTGTTTGGTGGTAATAAGTATTGTGTATAAGTTTCATAACATTTGGTTCAGGCAAAGTAGAGTGTGGAAATGGCAAATTCAGCAATTTTTCAATTTATAAAGGACATTAACTCAAAAACGGTGAATATGACGCCACCCAAATTCAAACTTGATCTGTGTTTGGTGTTAATAAGCATTGTGTATAAGTTTCATAATATTTGATTCAGGCAAACTAAGTTAGAGAATGGAAAACAATTTCTGGAGGTACGTACGGACAGACAGGCAAGGGTGAACCTTAATGCCCCATTCACCTAGCGGCTATGGCATAAAATTGTGCATGCCCTGTCAATCTACCCCACTACAAATTATCTGTATTCCCCTTGATAATGTGAGCAATATTCAAATTTTATGTCCTTGCCCAAGGATAAGCATCTACTTGACCTAAATAATTCTACATTTTGGGACAATAATAAATAAACACAGGATGCCAAAAGTTGCAAGAACTTCAGACAAAAAAAAAAGGATTTTATTCTTGCAAAAATCAATTGACCTGGAAATTGGTAAGATATGCATCAGATATCTTAAGTCCCAACCACACAATATGAACAAAAAAATCTGCTGAAACGAGTAGTATAAAAAATATCAGACTGCCAAGGATATCACCACTCCGTGAACGAGTTTTAATTACAAATACTTATTAAAAGTTGACAGTTGTTTATGCAATAATATGTATTTATACATAATTATGGTAATGCAATTTTTAATATTTCTGATTGGTTAACTTTTTTGCAGTTTTTAAAAACAAAATTCAGATAGCTACTAAGACCTGACATAAAATAATGTTTTACCTGATTAATGGCCTGCCATATATAAAATATTTTTCCAGCTGAAGGTTAATTGAACAAATTCTAGGTCAGGTGTCATTTGCCAAATAATGAGGCATATACAGAGCAATTACATTTGAGAAAACTAGATTAAGAAAATGAGATGAAAGTCAGGTGACATTTTAAAAACCATTAACAAACAAAATAAAAACGACTTATCACATAGTTACCAAAAACTGGATGTGAATCACTGGACCATGAAAATGAGGTCAAGATCCGGTGAAAATGACATGCTGAGTTCCTCAGTTAAACTTGCATGAAATAATTGCTATAATATGCATTGCAAGTACATAAAGCATTGACTATATAAGCAAAAATACTTAACTTCCTTTGACATATGGCAGTACCGGTCTCCAAGCTAGTTCTGTATTTTTAATGGTTATGTTGTCTACTTACAGTAAAGTTTTCTAGATTCTTGGGTACTTTTTATGAAGACACCATTATTTATGTTGGTCATTCAGCACTTGTCTTGTGTTGTGGGGTTTTAATGAAAGCAACATGACACCTATCACTTTGTTTAACCTAATAGAATGTTGTCTCACCCACATATCCATATTCTTTCATTTTCATACAGCTGCCTAATAATGTATGATTACTAAATGCCCAAACAAACAATAAATTCTAGTGAACAGTTGTGGGATCAATGGACCTTCATGTTTTGTTTGTTTGTTTTTTTTTTTAGAACTTGAAAGTCTCAAAATAAGGACTTCTTGTAGAGATCACTACATTAGGGGAAACATAAGTCAATCAACACTAGAATTTATGACTTTATTTTTTGTTACATTTCTGATAAATACATTCTGGTCCTTTCCATATAATTATCCCTTTCCTGATTTTTCTACCCAATTACAGCTCACAAATTTATCACATTAAATGAGACAGAAACATAACACAGCAACATTTCACATAAAGCATTTTAATAACAAATTGTAGATTCCTACTGATATGCTTTCTATTTTCTGATTTTTTTTCTACTTACTTATATGTTTCCACTACTAAAACTAGATTAAACAGGATGCAAGATTAAAACCCTGATACCAAAATTGTCCAGTTAAAAGAAGTTTTAAAATTTATTATTACACTGTTATGCCCGAAAATTCTAACTCTAAATAGCAAATAGACTATTAAATGATTTTATAGCTGAAAAAGGGAAACATTTCTAATGTACCTTTCGACTTCTTTATACGATATTTTATTATAAAATGGTCATTTGTGACAAAGCCTTTATATTTACAGCTGACAATACTGATTTGCATTGATGTACATGATAAAACATCTTGGTCTAAAAATTAAACAAGGCAGTATCTAAGAGATATTTACATACAACCTTACTAAAGTATTACATCTTGGATGTTTACATATAACTAGCCTGAAAATAAACAAAACATGGAAGACAGACAAAACAAGAATTGATGGGATTATCCATATGGCATGTGTTTCTGACATTAAACCGTTTATTGATAAATTTTATTAATGATAATTCATTTTAATATTTATTGGTAACATTACTGGTTATATATGTAATCTTAAGACAATTTTTTTTATTACTATAGCGTTTGTCTTGCGAAGATAATTTTGTAATGACAAATCATTTATCATCTACAGGAAACAGTTACATCAAATGGGACATTTACTTTAGTTCAAATTATTATAATTATGAATTTTATAATTTACATATGCTTTATTTCTAAAGGTGCATGAGCTTTAGATATTTATCATGCAAGAATTTCTTTCTATGTGGTAAGACTCTTAACAATTTTCAATTTAATCAACATTGTAAGGTAAAATGCCAAATAAATATGTGCAATATAATATTCAAAGAATTTAACCAATCACAGTCTCAAAATGATGGCCATTAAGGTCTATTATCATGAACTTTAACTGACCTTTCTAATTGATCACTGAAAATAATGATTACACGGTGTAAAGGTCAAGCTTTAAATGTGATTGGAATGGGCTGTTTTGAAACATTAAATAATGCAAGCGAGATATCCTATCATACGAGCCCTTTTAATTATAACAAACACTATTTCTCACTGTATGCACAATATAACAACTAACACACCTTCGAAATTAAGCGAAATTTAAAAAGGGTTCAAATGAAATATACAATCAACTAATACTGCAGCAAAAATAAAATATAACATTTTCAAGAATGCTAATTTTAACTGACAAACAGTTAATGTTAAGATTTCATTTTTTTTTAACAAGAAAAATAACTTTAAAAAGACTGGAACAAAAATAATTTAACTTAATGTAAAAGAATTCATATTTGAGGCCTATAAATATTTCTTATAAAAAACATATGCTGCTTTTAATCTCATTTCAATGTCAACAGATATCCCATCGGTGTATAAACAAAATCGTGTAATAATGACTAGATGAACACTTTTTATATAAGTGTGTGTATTAAGTCTAAACTAAATGGTGTCATGGGATATATACAGTATACAGAAAAAATAAATAAAATTTATACAAGACCAGTACAGAATATAAGTTTATAGATATATTTTCTAAGAAAAAGGTAGGCAGATATTTTATACTATTGCTGTAAAAATTGTCTTATGGAGAATAGTATCAATGTTTGGAGGTAATGCCTTTTATGAATATAATAAAATAACTGTCTCTCAGTGTTGGTCAGCTCGTTTTTTTAAAATTTTTTTACCACAAGAAAAGAAATCAATAAAAATCAAAATTTTTTCCTTATATATTAGGTACCCTAAATTTAAACCTTTTATATGCTTAAAAACCAACTGCAGAGTCTGAGAAATTCTGTTTTCCTTAATGATTCCATGTTTCCAACTATTAAAACATATCTTATTTTCCAATTTCCGTTAAAATGATTACACGTAGAAGACAATATCTAAATTATATTGGTAAATGAACTACAATTGATGATTCAAATAAAAGTTATGATGACCTGTGATCAATGATTACAATACTAGCACTAAAGCTGGAGATAAAATTTTCAGGTCTCTGACCTACATTTTGATTTTTATCACTTTTTTTTAATATATATGTATGATGAAATAAAATATTGTACACTTTAAAAACATGTAATTTTATTGGATAATACAAGACCCTGCATTTTTATATGTCAGAGGTGATGTGTAACATATGAGTTATAAATGTTTTTACAAACTATGCTAATCACTTTTATGGCTGAATATACCAGTTAATATGTCAAGTTTCAGAAGTGATATAATGAATGAATGTTTTTTTGCACTTAATTGTTGGATTTGAAACCAATTTAGTTTAAACAATAATAGAAGCAAGATTTAGTTTAACTAGAGGTTTACAGGTAATATTGCACTTTTTTGAGGTCACTACTTTAATTTATTGAGAAAAATATAAGCACATTGTATATTGTACTTCTATGTAAAAAAAAATTTCCAAAAAAGTCAACAAAGACAGTCTCCAGCTAAGGTATTCCAGAAAAGCTTGTCATGGTTGAAACAGAACTGTGAACACAGGTTTAAATTCTTGTTATTTTTAAATTAATGAACTGTTCAGTTAGATATTTCATACTGAAATTTATAACTATGGAAGCCCTGTAATCAAGACCAAATTTATTTTGTGTCATTAGCTACTTTTTGACCACCACAATTACAATGAATGTGTAAGAATTAAATTAAGAGTATTTATGTGGTTAATTAATTTGCACCTGAGAAGGACTCTGTGGTCGAGCTGGCTAATGACTTCTTGTTTGTAAACACTGAGGTTGTCAATTTGAACACAATATGTATGTGAGGTGTGTTAAACTTTAAACTTAACTTACAAGGATTGACACTTTTGCAGCAATAGGTTGGTGGTTCTCTTAGAATACTAGTTTCTTCCACTTATAAAAAACCAGCTGCTCGGGTATGACCAGCTGCAGAAACGAGAAAAACCCAATAGAAATAATCATAAACACTAAACTGAGTAAATGGTAGTCAAATGTTATGTACTGAATGTAATCCAGGGCTTCCATATTTATCAGCAATAATGGAATTTTCAAAGTAAAACTTTATTTTCAAAAATTTCATTAACAATATTCTTTCTTGATTATTTGCCTTAACAAATTCAAGCATAACTGTTTAAAACAAATACATTAACAATTGAATACTTTTACACAACACTATGAAACTGCTACATCAGAATTTGTATTTGAATAAAACTGGCTGGCATATATTAAATATATAACAAATATCGATAATCACAGTTATGAATGGTCAGCATAATACATTATTTCAAAGTAGTGTACTGTTGTCTAAAACTACACAGTAAAATGCTGTATTACTGGTCCTCAGCTGTGTTTCTGTATTTTACACTTGCGTACCTAGATCATTGGCCTGTGAAGCAGCCTGAAAACAGATATAATGAAATTTCAATTTGCATTGAGTTTCAACAATGGGTGCATCATGAGGACCAAATAAAGAAGAGAAAAATTCTGGACAGAAATTCAAGACATGCATATTACAAAAATTCAGGCAAAGAAACAATGCTTTTATTGCAGTTCTTTACTTTATTGTTACAGTGAGGCCTTCAACAGACAAAAACTGTGCCTCAAGATTACCCTTAACACAGGTTAGCCTATGTGCATTCCCGATGCAAATAATTATCAAATTAGTTAGAATTAACTCATTTTAGTAAATGTTACACAATTTTGTAAGCGAAAGGATTGAATCTGCTTTGTTTTGGAACCTATTTAAGGAGGGCAGGTATATTTTGAATACATGTATTAGGGTATTGTAAATCATCTTGTAACCTGAATAAGTATCAGAACCCTCCTATTTATATCAATGTTTCTATTGAGATTTAATAATGCAGTCAAACACATCACTTGATGAGCATTTATCCAACTAAACATCAATTTTCACAAAAGCTGTTTTAAAAGGACTGTAAAGTTTACCCAGGGTGACTTCCATACCTAAGAAAATAATTCTGTTGTCTTTTTTTTCGCTATTTGGTTTTATGTGTGCTGGTTAGATAGAAATTTCAGTCATTTGTCAAAATTTGGTCTGGGTAAACATTAATAGCATTACCATCCACATTTTAAATTGGTTAATCATATTGTCTAGTGGAAATTATGACATGCATATTATGTTGACATACTGTTGATGTGATATTATGAACCATGCTTTGTATAAGACTGACATACACTAAGCCAGATTTTCAACATGGTAGCTCACAAGGTAATGGTCCGTAGGAAGATATTCATCCCACATGGATATATTATTCTGACTCAAGCTAACCTGCCTTTGCCCTTACTTCTAAATGCTGTGTGTTTAGCAGAGAAGCAGTAATGCCAATTTTAAAGTTTCTGGTTCGACCCAGTAAGAGATTTAATCCAAGGATTCCTGCACTAAAGTTGAGTAAGCTACCACAAGACCACCAATGTAGTTCCCCATGTTTGAATCATTCTAATGATTTTGATTATGCTTCTATCAATATATTTCTAAAATTCCATACTTTTTGTGTATACAAAACAAATTCTCCAAAAATATTTCACTGTAAGGCATAAAACTCCAAAATGTTTCAACTGAAAGTTTGTTACATATGGCTTTGACCATTTATTAACAGATAGCTTTGATCATTTATTAACAGATGTGTAAGATGAATTCAATAGGTCATGTGAATATGTGCAAAGGATGCATTGTAAGTTGTGTGCACTTTTATTGACTAATTACTAACATGCTAATAAAATGCACTTCTATTTTGTGCTAAATAGGTTTCTAGCTTCTAACTATTCATGTTAAGACAAATATTTACTGCAAAATGGTAATGAGAAACTTGAAATACTATGCCCAAACTATGATATTAGACGTCTTTACAACATCAAAGATGATAATCAAGATTATTATACTTCATACCAGAAACAACTGTGATATTTGGTACAATAATAATTCACATATAAATTCCAACCTATACAGCAAATACGGAATATGAACTACAGTAATATGCCCATGTGCGGCTTTATATGTCGCATGGGTTTTTGTGTACATTTATCCTGCAAATACTGCATATGAACTAATGTAATATGTCCGCATGTGGCTTTATATGTCACATGAGTTTTTGTGTACATTTACATGTATGGTTAAAAGAATAGAACGCTTTTCATTAATATTTACAGTAAGAAATGTCTCAGTCAGCGATGTGCTTTTTTACACAAGAAAAGTGAATTAATTTTATGTTAGATGAATTCTTAGCATGAAGTATAATAATAACAATATTAGGGTCTTGTGACGGTTATATGCGAAATATTTGCCAGGTCTGAGTGAGATATTACCCTCCGCTTCGTGCAGGGTAATAACTCTAAATCTAGAATTATTATGATTGTAATTAAATTGTTTTTTAACTTGTTTGTTCAGACCTTGATGCAACTGAGTATGAGAATCTAAAAATCAATTTTGTGGCCAAAGGTGATCATTAAAAGAAATTTGGAAGTATTGATGTGCACATTTCAACAAATTAGGTTTTATCAACAGGACAGAATAAAAGATTTTAAACGTTCTGTTTATGGTTGAAAACCTCTATAGAAGTGCTACTGATAAGGTGGAAAATTTAAAGGAATCTATAAGACAAAACCTGAGGAAATTAAAGTCAATCATAATAGATAATCTTTCTATTACCAAAAAGTTTCTTAAACCAGTAGTTGCTATTTTTAATGTAATAATTAAGAAGCATTTCTAGACCTTCACACTAAAGCTTTAAATGTGTTATAGAGAGAAAAATTAAGTAATCCATCACCATTCTGCAGATATATATTCCATCTCCAGTTATACTGAGGTTCTTTTTGAATGTAGAATTTTCACTGAGTAAAAATACCAGTATTTAAATTCATAGCAATTATTGACCTGAGAAATGACATTTAGTTAAAGGAATGGGAATAACCATTCCAATAGCAGGTGACATGAATATCAGTACAGTATGTATAAGTGATTGAAAAATACAGAAGTTTATATGCTTAGAAAAGACATCCTCACAAGTCAAGGAGCTGTGTCCCGGTTGTGAGGATGAGAAAAGTTAACAGAAAATTGAGGAATCTGTGAAAATTTCTACATTTAGGCCATTAGTATATCCTGTTTACTCACCATTACCCCTAACTGAGCCTGTATTTAACAGATAGAGGGGTTAATATAGGAAAAACTATTTTTTTATAAAAGAATCTAACATATAAATAAATATTAAAAATATGCTTTCAAATCAATATTCCACAGTGTTTAGAATTAGCAGAAAAATGATGGTTATATGATATTGAGAATTTAGAATTTTTTCAATCTATGAACAAATATGGTCAAAATATGAAAAATCAATCAAAAGAAATAAAAAACAAAAGAAATTTTGTTTAGTGTATTGAATAAATGATACATTAATTTCTTAACTTTAACTTCATTCAAAGCTCAAATGCTGCTAAAGATCGGATACCATGAAAATATTGATATAAAAGCAACATCTAAATGCATTTAAGCAAATGCTAATGAAAGACACTTTAGAATGTTTCTGTCCTTTAGATCTAAGTAGATTTAATTGTGTATTCTTTTTTTCTTTGTGACACACCCATGCTTTTTATATGTTTTTTTAATCATGCATTTTGTTAGTATTTTGGACATGCACTTTAATGTTCTGTTGTCTTTGCCACATGATATAAGCCTGGTCAATGATTGGTTGTAAAGTACCTGTCATTAGGTTACCAGCACCCTTTCGTCTCATTGGCAACTACGAGTAAACAATCCAATGTTCATTTTATTACCTTAAAGTTACCAGGCCGATATCTAATCACTCTACTGTTACCAGTGCAACATGTAAACTGTAAACTCTAAAGCAGTTTTACCATCTACCGATGTACATGTATTTAGAAACAAACATGCAATCCTATTAATTTTATAATTTCTACATTAACTTTTATCAATATTTTTTGGATAATTTTCTGCAATAGGTAGTGAAAATGGTTGGCAGATAAGGTTCCGATAACTTCCAGTGGTGTGGTAGGACTAACTTTTAATCAACACTGATCTGAATGTTTGTTATTCAATATTAATTTTGTGATCAGTTACAAGAATGCTGATCAGCTCTTAAAGAAACTGTAAACTAAATTTTTATACCGACCCCTCATACCTGTAGAAAGTTTTGAAGTTTGATTTTGTGTATATTAGATTCTAAATCAGATATATAGATTTGGGTTGGCATCTGAAAGACTGTAAAATACTATCACAGTCTAGAGGACTAGATAGACAATACTGTTTTAAAAGCATTATAATATTGTGCATCAAAGTAAATAATATTTATATTTCGTTACTAATTATTAAAAATAAGCAGAATTCATGCTTGTAATGCTGTACATGTAAACAGAAAATCACAGAAAAAACCACCAAAATAGAATTTTTAGTCATATCTTCAAAGGAATATATTGCTAATGAAATTTTAGACTGAGTGTTCCATGGAACACCTGTTGCCTGATCCTTTTAAAATCAAAAACATTAATTTTTAATATTTCCTTTGATTTGAATACAAAGTACAGGATTTCAAACATGCACAAAGTAAAGTCTAGAGGATTAGTTTTACATTATAGAGAAAAAAGATGATGGTATCATTATAAACAGAAATAAAATAGATTAGTTGAACATCTAGTGAGAAAACTATACATGGTTTTCACCTGTGAAATCAAGTATCAGACTTTGATTCTGTTGTTTCACTCTAAAGGAAAAAAATACACATATAAAAGATCCATTACCAACAAATCCAAGTGCCCTTCTTTAATCCTGAACAAGAGATTTTTTAATAATTCTGACCATGAAATTTCAATCATTCATTAACCCTTTCACTGATGGAGTCCAACAGGATGTAACCCTTGCCAATGGCTTCCCTGACAAGATTGAAGACTTCAGTGGTTATCTCTTTGTTAATGCTTTAGAGCATTAATTTTGGGTCATTTATTCTTTATTTGAATAAAAATGTTAATAATCTTTTTAGTTTTTGAATGAAAATGCGAAGATTTGGTAGCAAAGAGGGGTTTCTGCGGCTGGATATGTTGAAATTCTTCAAATATAGTTTAAATCGCTCTACATTATTAATATGCTATTTTGCCATTAAAAATGATAAAAATTATTTCAAGAAATAAACTTCCAATCATCGACGTCCATTCCAATCCATTTTGAACAAATTTGGCACTTCTGATATAAAATAGATACTTCCCTGGCATCCAATCTTGCCAAAAAATTTCTAAAATTCATTTTCCTAACCTTAAAATCCCATAAAATCCTCAAAACTACATCTTTTTTCACTCGGTTTTTTGTAAAAGATCTGCCATTGTTTTATCTTTATCCAGGTTTCAAATATAAAAACGATAACTCTTGATGTTAGCTCCAAGAGCAGGAAATATAAAACCTATGTGACAATCCCGGTAAACCGGTACTCATTGTCAGCGAGTTGAATCAGGAATCCTGGTAAACTGGGACTTGTCGGCAAAAGGGTTAATTATACATTTCTACTATTTTCTGTTTTATTTGAAACCATTTTTTAAGTAATTACATGTACAAAGTAGATAAATTTAAGGTTTCGGTTTTAATTAGCAGTTAATCTATAATGTTGATTACTTAGATTAATAAATGACGATCTACTCAATTTTAGAATATTACATGAAAGTAAATTAAACTGTTGATAATGATGAAATAATAGCCCTTCTGTCAAAAGTCATAATTAAAGAAGCGCCACAAGAGAAAAAGATTTGTACTAATTAATTCACACTTATATCAATAACCAATCCACATGAACTTTGGGGAAAAAGTTTAGAAAAATATAACAGACAAATATATACAATAATCACAGAGATTTCCTACAAAACACTTACAAGTTTTTGTGACATCTGTTTATTTCCTGTTATTTCTCTGTCTAACTGCTTCTCTGTTTCTGATAACTTTTTCTTCAACTTTAATTAAAGCATACATTTATTCATTAAAGTTCTGTATTTCCTTAGTGCTTCAAAATTGTTTTAAATATTTTTTTAACAAAATTTACACAACATTATGTGTATGAACAAGAAATCTGTCAAAATGACAGCAAACTGGATTTTTTCCTTGAATCGATGTTTGGAGCAACATGCTTGCCGAACATCAACAAACTAAATACCTGGAGGTAAGAATTGAGTTAATTTAAAAGGTGACTGGGTAAGGCAGGATGTTTTTTCTATTTTGGTTATTGGTGATCTTTGTATTGAATTTTATTGTTCGAAGTAAAATAACAAAATTCAACGTGAAGAAGTTCAATAATTTTGACTACACTTACTTCCTCTAATTCTTGACTAGGTGCTGCTCCAGACTGCTAAATAAAAAAAATTGCATCAAAAAATTAATAAGTAAAGTTGACACATACATGTATGTACATGTAGTTATTTGAAAAAATAGTGGATAACAAAATGGATAACAGGAATGTATACACAGTGTATACTTATGTAGAGCTTACAAGACTTCAAATCAGAAATGTATGATTTAGTTTGGTGTATTGGGGTGGCCAGCTTTTATTGGTGGATTTAGCTGTAGAGCCTTGTAAGAACCACTAACCTTAATATGTTGTTTAGAATTACTCTTTACTGTGACAAATTATTTAAAAAAAAATCAATTTGAATGATTTAAGTCAATTGCAAGTGATTTATGGCAACTATGACCTCCCCGAGTAGTATTTATTTGATCATTTTATATTTGTTTAAAATTATCAACAAGAAATAACAGAAATAGGAATAAATGCATACTTTATTTTTCTCATCCATCTGTTTGCGTAGTTCATTGACCAGTTCCTGTTCTTTAGATAAAGAATCCTGGCCTGTCTTTATTATACCATTAAGTCTTACATTGGTGGATGCCAAATCTTTATTACTCTTTTTTAATTCCTCTATTTGCTGAAAAGTTATGAATTTTTCATGTAATCATTTAACATATATGAACACTATTGTAATACTTCCTGTGTATACCAATTAAAAATTTAATAAGTAGCTATATAACAAGAAGCTGTATAACAAAATACTTTAGCTGACATGACTGTAGCTTTGTCATTTGTGAAAGTTGAGAATACATAGAAGCAGCACATTTTGGAATATATAACCAATTGTTTTAATATATTATAGCATTTTTTTTTCATGTGGTATGAACTGTTACCAAAAAAAAGAGGCAGTTTGCATATCTGAGTAAGAATTGCCCTGTAGAGATGTCACCCTTTTTTTAGTCTTTTCAAGGATAAAGTATACTGGCTTATTATAGGTATACCAGTTATATACATGTACAATGATGTATTGTTGTTTATCATACATTATTTTAAGGATTATGGAAAAATTAAAAATTTCACTCTTAGACATATGTTCTACAAGTATTTAGAAACCCCTTCACACGTGTCAGAAACTACTAGTACTACATGTATGTATTTATAAACATTCTTTGATAACAATTCAAATATACTGTTTGTGCTCATTTCAACAAATTTTATCCCATTGCTTATGCTAAAGGCAAAAGTTGTACAGCATATTCAAATGCCAAAATGAGCAAAAAGCGTAGAACTAAAAAAGTCTACCTTACCTTCAATAAATCATCAAGATTGACAGCTACTTTATCTTTCTCATTTAATTCTTCTTCTAATGATGAGATTCTTACTTCAGCCTTATAAATAAAAAAATACTATGAAATAATTTCCCATTTCAAATCCACATCTTATATATATTAAAAGAAAATTATACTGTATCATATATTATTTAATTTTACTTTTTTAAAATGAATATTATCCCTTTTATACTCTATTTCCAAACATAAAGCTTTATGGAATTTTCTTTTTAAAAAAGAAGAGAAGATCTGTCAATAAATTTAAGCTTATCCAAAAATCTCTAAAATATTTATCTACATAATTAAAGATATAAAAATCCTTTAACCACAATGGTTCCTGAGGAATTGAGCAACTGAATGGGAAGATAAAACTGAAGTTTGCTTGCACATATATATATATATATATATATATAGTAAAATAACGAAAAATGAAATGAAAAGCCCACACCAAGTTTACCATTCTGTTTTCCTGAAAAATCTTGAATCATGTTTTAATTATTGCTCAATTTATAAAACATATTATTTGCAATACAGATAACTATATCAAGGTGGTTTAATTTCTGACAGTAAGCCGGAATAATGATCCCTTTTTACTGTAGAAAAGTGCACTGCAGTTTGAATTCTGTGAATTTAAAATTTAGAATCCTCTAACAAAAATTATTTTAGTGTACCACGTTTCACATAACAAGTACTTTATATTCACACCTCTTTTGTTTTATTTTCAAACTGCACACATCTGTCCTCTGACTCTTTAAGTCTGTTCTCTAAACTTGAAACTTTTTCTGTCATCTGAAATATCATAATCATTTTACACATTTGTTTCTTGAATTTTAGAGTCTTTATTTATTACTCTAGATAATTTAGTATTGTGACTTCTGGTTTTTAATTGCACAATAACCTCTTCTTAGACAGCTTCAATGAAGTTTTATGGGATTGCATAAATATCTATTTTTAAATCACAACCTTGATATTTGTTCTAAAATAAAAATATAAACATGTAATGCATTTAAAAATATGTCTATAAGATAAGGTGAATAAGTTGCCTATAAATGGACAGTGTAATTGGGGTCATAGCATTTGTTTATCAAATATTAAAAAAATTGTCATCTTGATGTACTCTTTGATGAAGTGACATGATAATTTAAGCCTCTATTGGAAACTGGGCACAGCCATGAAAAACTGTGGGCATCTTCTGTTGGCATCAAAGCTTCCAAGTCGAATAGTAAATGAAAGGGATTAACTTGGATCAGTGTTATTTGTAGGCCAATGAGAATTAATACGAATGAAATGATAGATTTTAATTGTCTTTTATGTTGCATAAACTAGCAATATACATGCAGTGTGAAAGATGTGTTCTGCTTACCTAAAAATATATGTAGCTATTAAAAACCTATTATGAAATGGAGTACTCCCTCAACACATCTCATGTATTCTTCCTTGTAATTTTCGTTCAAAAATATACTGAAGCTTAGTTTTTGTACAATTCTACAGTTTTACAAATTATATCCTTGTAATTTTCAGTCTTACTCTTTTACAATGTACATCTGAAATACATGTATATTGACATACTCTTGCCTATTAAACTTTAAAACCAGCAGTTGAACTACCATATTTAAACTGTCAAAGACTACACCACAATCCCTTGGTATAAACAACTTTTACCAATGTTCACATCAATTTCATTTACGCTTAGACTACAAATCTATAATTCATGTTTACACATGAAACTGTAAATGTTGAAGAAATGCTGAACACACCATTCTACCCTGCAACTCCAAAGCATGCAACAGCTTCCGAAAAATGCAGTTCAGACAAATAACAAAATTAATGAATAAAATCGGAGAAACCTTATCAACGTTCTAACTTTAGGAAAGATCTCCTAACAAACACAATACTTTTAGACAAAGACATTTATTCCTGATTTTGATACAAAGACAAAGCTCATGTGACCTAATTTTGATATGGATACTTATTCAAAATATCTAAAACCACTATTAGCCATGCTACATACAAATCAAATATTAAGTTTCTTAACTGCACCTGGCAAGAAAGGCCTTTAGATTACGTTAGCTGACTTAATAATCTTAAGTTAGGTCCCATTTAATGAGCCATGTTTTTAGTCCCATTGGGACAACATAAGAAAATTTCATTAGAACTTTCCACAGATCCTTCTGGTCACGTAAGGTTCCATTTGGCCATTTGTTGTCCGATCAAGACAAAATAAACAAAGCTTATAAAGTACCTTCCAAATATTCTTCCTGTAAAGTTTGGTTATATTTGGCCATGAAGTTTCAGAGAAGATTTTTAAAAATCAGCCAATCAGAAACAAAAATTGCCCATGGGAGCCATGTTTACTATCTGATTGGGACAAAATGAGAAAATTTCATTAGGGACCTACCATAGATGCCTCCTGTCAAGTTAAGTTTTATTTTGCCAACCAATTTGTGAGTAAAAAAAAATTTTAATCAGCCAATCAAGAATTGACCATGGCGGCCATGTTTGTATTCCAATCAGGATAAAATGAGAAAATTTTGTGAAAGGCCTTCCATAGATCTTTCCTGTAAAGTTTGGTTTTTTAATATCAGCCAATCAGAAATAACAATTGCCAATTCAGGCCATGTTTGTTGCTCGATTACAACGAAATGAGGATATTTAATAAAGGACCTTACACAGATGCTTCCTGTCAAGCTAAGTTCTATTTGTACCAGTGGTTTCACAGGAGAAGATTAAAATATGAAAAGTTAACGGACAGACGACTGATGCCAAGTGATGACAAAAGCTCACATGGCCTTCGGGCATAATACAACCCTTCATTACTTAATAACTATATTTGCAAACCAATTATCACAAAATCTGATATATCTTACAATATTTTTCAAATTGCACCTCAAAACAAAATTCAACTACATGTAGCTTCAGTTGTTTATAAAGATGAGATTATTATGGGCATGGATTTACTGCATAGATGTACATAAGAACAAGTCAAAATCAACAATTTATTAAAACATGTAAACCATTAATGAAGATTATAATCCCACTGTCTTTCAAAATAAAATAAATCACTAACTCTGATTTTTTAATAATAATGAAATTAAATAACCAATAATAATTCACAAGTTAGAACTGTCTCTTTGGGAATAAAATAGGTCAAAATTGCATGACACAAAATAAAATTTCTTCCCAGAATTTCTTCTTCACAACCATATTCTATACAATATATAATCCTAAAATCAATTATATGCTATCAGATGGCACATTTTTCTCAAGCATTCGATTGTTATGTCCTATACACCAGAAAATATCAATGATAAATCTATATTGTCTATCAACTTTCCATACATTATCAATTTATGAATGGCTCTAACCATATTATGATAAATATTATTTACATCATATTAAATATATGGAAGACAGTGCTTCTACTTTGGGATTTCATTTCTATAATTTATAATTTTTCAAAGTTGCATTATTGAGTATTTTATTTTCTTTTTCACAAAAAAATTAATTCTATCATACAAAATATAATTCTTGACTAGAAATTTTATCCGACAGTCAAACAGATGTATTTTTTATTTCATTCGCTCAAACGTTAACCGATACAGAATTACACTATATGTAACAAAAGACACTGTTTGTAGTGATATATACCTGTACACATGACAAATGCCCTTCATATATATCAAATTTTGACTTGTATACTGTCATCAAATTAATAATATTATAATATAATATATACAAAATACTGTAAAAACACTTGTTGTACACTAATTAGTAGATTTGGTCAACAGAAAAAATGCATTCCAAAGAATAAATAATGAACATTTTGTTCTCATTCAGTATTTTGATAAGTTTTTTCAATTTCTCGTGGTGCATCTATTAAACATAAAATTCACAAATTATAGCAATTCCAATTCTGTCTTTTATCAAATTAATTCCAACTGTAAGGTAGAATAACAGACATTTATGCCACATTTCAGTCCTGATTAATTAAGAAGTTCTTGCATAAACCGAAATTTCTGTCAACATTATATTTCTTCTACCTATAGTTGAAATAAATCAAATTAAATAAATTTCAAAAAAATAAAAGTAATCTCAGAGGTAATTTTTTTTTCTCTAAAACTGGATTTCAAATAGAATTGCTATTAGTAACAGCATAGAACATCTGCATTTATTTTTAAATTAAATTTGCAATTCACAAATTTAAGTCACAAAAAGTCAAGTAAAGCTGTATAAAATAAATCTTTTGGTTCACCAATATTTACTTTCTTAACTTTCATGAGGAAGCAGGTTATTCAATTTTTATATTTGATGTTTTGACATTGATTCCTTTAAACACTGGTACTAGGAGTTAAATTTGCATGGAAATTGTAGTTCTCACTGGTTTCATATTTTCCATGGTAATGATGGTATACTCACACCATCAAAGCCATTCCATTTAAAAAGTCTGTGCTGGGGTGGAAGGAATTACTTACTTTTGAACTTGTGTTAACACTGTCAGATCATTTACCCACCAGATAACACATAATCATGTTCTCTCTACTATGTTGGATTTTTGCAAATCAAAAACTTTGACAAAAACTAGTTTCTATTTCACTTTGGCCTTTTTATGACCCAAAATTTAAATTTTTCATAAACAACAGCTGAAGTCTATGGAACCATAAGAGTGAAATGTAGTTGTTTCTCTTTGAAGGCGGGAAATATTGAAATTGTATATGATACATACAAGCAAATTGCCGTTTTTTGTCTGACGTGGTGGTATTTGAGAACCAGAAAATTTATTTTACATAGCATAAATTTTCTCCCCAAAATACTGGTGCCAATGAAAATAACTGCATTTACAGTATTATTGTAAACCTGCATGAAGCAACCACTAAATATTTTATGTAATATTCTAAAGCAAACAATTCACTAAGTTATGGTTGACTGAATCAACTGTTGTACTTTATGTTAAGCTGTAATATTATACTGATTAGAGTTTGACTTAGTTCATATACCGGTATTACTTTATAGACTATTGTGTCAACTTGAAGTTAGAAAACCATACAAAATTTCTATCTATTGTTATATCATGCACCCAATTCATAAGCACCACAGCCAAGAAATTAAATAATAATCATAATAAGCAGATCTGTGTGGTTAATTTTTTTCTCTTTTCATATCAATTTTTTACCTCATCTGTAATTTTTGTTATACTTTTCTCTAAACATCGATAAGCAAAGTCCAATTCACCTAAAGCCTAGAATGAATGAACCACACAAAAAAAATATATTATCTGTTAATTCTGATACAGGCTTCTGCATCATGCTACAAATGTTAAGGCTGAATATAAACAAACTGAAAAATTATTGCTAGCACTATTAATTTTTCTTAGTAAATTCTAATAATAGTGTTAACTGTGAACTTAAGGAATGGTCAACAAAAGAATTTGTAATTTTGCTGCAAATACTATCATATAATAGCATGACTCTCTCTTTTCATAAACATCTTTAACTGGAAATGGGCTCGGAGAAAGTTTTTACTTTGAAATACAATAAAAAATACACTATTTCATTAATCGCTACAATACTCTATGGCAAATCAAAACAATAAAATCTACCACAAAGCCTTTTTTGTCAAACCAGGATAATATTTAAATTATATTCACATAATTGTATTTTTTTATATTGAACTTTTTAAATACTTATCATGGCAGTTTATTTTTATACAGATTCAATATTTGATTAAGGTCCCATCACTCATAAAACAGTAAGTATTTACATCAATATCTGTTCAAAATATTACATTAAATTACATTTGCATCTTTATATAGAAACTAAAATCAAACAACTTTTGAGATTTTGCTTTTAAAAAATTCATACAGGTTCCACGGAACCCAGTGTCTCCTGTTTCAAGGCCATTTATTTTTAATAAGTTTGTTTACGGATCCATGAACCCGATTTTGCCAATTTGAAGAGAAAAAATAAAATTGAAAGTTTTGGCTTTTTATTACCCCGAACCCTCTAAAATCAGCCATCCCAAAATTAAAAATAAATTAAAATCCTTTTTGCATCAAAATTTCATAAAAGACTATATTTCAATTCGTTAAAAAATACATTATCCATCAATAAAATACTTGTAAACATGATCCAAAATAAAATCTATTTATAGCCGTTAGTTGATGTCAATTTCAGAAACAAGTTTTATGAAACAAATTTCCTAATAGAATCCATGCGGCTTTTAAGTTCGTTTTGTAAGATAACAAATCCACTCATTTTCTGAGTAAAAATGTATGTTGTCGTAGTTGACAAGTCGGATCACTAAAAAAAGGAACGGCAGATGATTAAGGTAACAAAAAGTCTAAAACTGATCATTTGCAACCCTTGTATATTGCAACCAAGATTGTTCAAAATCAGTCTTCATTGTACCTGATTTTCACCCTTTTTTAAAAAAAATTTCCGACCGACCAACCCTATTTTTTAAAAAAAAATCCGTAAACCAATTAATTAAAAATAAATGGCCTAACCACAGGGGTAATGTACTTTGTAAATGTAGACACAGCGGACAACGGAATTTAGGATCGCTATGTTTTTGTTATAGGCTCGACAATAAAAACTGTATGTTCATTATATATGAGAATGTATTTGCTGAAATTACAGGACTGAAATTCTGCAGATTTTCAACTCGCCCCATATTAGTTTTTACTTTCTATCCTTAAAATTTATTTTGTTGAATTCATAGAAGAAAATGTAGACTGCTTACGCCACATTGGTCACACTTCACACACATAGAATATTACAGATATACTATTTCAAATGTCTCCGACTTTTAAAAATGGCTTTCCAAAATTTCAGAAGGAAAAATGAATTCTTACAACATACATTTCTTGGTATAAGCATTAAAAAAACCATGCTTCAGACCACATTCTTAAACATGAAAAAAAAACAAGAACTCATTTAATAACACAAAACAATTTAGCTAAAACAGTGTCTGCATTACAAAAACTTCTAACATTCTAAGCATGAGGAGGAATTAAAATGAGAAAAATTCTGTAATGATGTGACTAGCGATGATATGATGAGGTGATGGATAGGAAGATTGGATGGATCCCAGAACTCACTGCAAAATATGATCAAAAAGTGGTGGTTATATATTGTGCATAGGACTGAGATGAAAATATTCTACATGATGTGCCAAGGCTGGAAGGCAAGTTCAGTTATTCTTCATTTTCAGTACCTTGTACAAATATTTCTGAACACGTAAATATATGCCTTCTAACCCAGTTGAAATAAAATAAAAGAAGCAAGAAAAATGGTTATACTGATAAACATTTTCAATATTAAACTCTACATATTCTAAGGTTACGGTAAGGATGTACAAAGCACGTTGAATTTTGTTTCATTGTTTCTACTTTCTATATGTTTAAGCAAAATTTTAACTTATACAAAAAAAATGTTATTATTAGTGTGTATAGGAACCTGTAGCATCTCTCAAGCTAAACATAAATGACATGCATTTTTCTTACAAGCACAATATACAATGCTGCATGCTCTTTTGTAGCGCTTGTTGAAATCAATGTTAATTAATCAATAATATAATAAGTATATGCAAATTTAATAAATATAATGAAAATGAAATAAATGGTATGATATGGAAAGGAAAAACACAATATAGATTCTGCTAACTAAACGATGATAAAAAAGTTATCCAGAAAATAATACAAAGAAGATTCCTCATCTATAATATATATTTGTTACAACCGCTACAAATAAATAACTCAGTGTCAAAATAACAGCCATATTCTATCACTAGATAAAAAGTCCTAAAATATATAATCCGAATCTTTTTTGATCAATAATTAATTATACAATTACAATCGTTTTAATTGATTCTGAAACATTTTTTTTTATTCAATCCTTCATGAATGATACACTCTATGCCTATCTGTGTTAGAATATTTATGTACTGATATACTTATACTACATTATACACACCTCTGCACTTCCTCGACATTTTTCTAATTCTTCTTTAAGACTAGTATTATCTTGCCGCAGCTGAAAAGATACGTTGTATATTGTTAATACATGTATTTCATTCAATCTATTTACTCTACTTGCACATTTGGGAATTTCATATCACTTTTTAAGTTATTAAGTTATCTGAAATGAATATTTTTTTATGTAGTTTTGGAGACTACTATAGGAACTTCAGTATATATAATTCCAAGTATGCAATTATTATGTATATTTAACTTTGCTAAAATTCATCCTAATTTATCTTGAAGCTTAAATAACAAATATATAAGCACTCATATATGGTCATCCACTTGAATTTGACAAATTTTGCACAAAAAGATTTTGACCTACTGAACAAAGTATTATGAGACAAAGTATAAGTTTGTTTGTTTCTTTAGTTGGGGTTTTTCAGCACAGTTGGCTATTTCGTGGCAGCCAGTTTTTATTGGTGGAGGAAGCCGGAGTGTCCGGAGAGAACCAATGACCTTCGGTAGGAAAATTGGCAATCATTGTCAATTTAAATAGGAGTAGAACATACCCCACCACAGTGATCATCAGTAGTCATGACGAACTACCTAGACCACTCGGCCACCGAGTCCCCAAAGTATAAGTCAATATATGTCTATTGCAGAAGAGACGAAAAATAACAAACTCCCAAATTTGTCAAATTCATGTAACAATCCCCTGTTCTTCATCAGAAAGAAAGACATTCAACCTGGAGCAGATTATAGTGAAGTTCTGATGGTCAAATATAATCAAAAATTGATGCAATCAACTAGAGAATAAATTGTAAAATTTTGTAAACGATTATACATGTAATTACATGTAGTTATAAATTAACTTCTTATTTAATTGCAGATGTACTTTTTAAATGACAAAAAATATTAAGTCCTGTATATTTTGTTCTTATCAAAGCCTTATTTTTCATTTGTATTCTCAACAAACTGAGCAATGAAAATTTGCTTTCTTTGTGTCTCATAAATTTGATATAAAAAAAAAATAGTATTATATTATAACTGAATCAGTTGGTTGAATCAACTGTTGATAACCAGTTAAGAATTTCAATCAAGTAAAAACACCAGTAGAATCTATTATCAGATATCCCATAGCCACTGCCTCAGTTGTATTCTTTTCTGATCATTACATACTATACAATAATGGGTATATTACAGGTATATTTCTTTCTTGATCTAACTAACACCATAAACTCTATAAATTTACCTGTTCCAGCTCTAACTGTACTGTCTGTAATTTCTGTTGCCATTTATTTTCCTCTCCTTCCACACCATTTTCTAACTGCTGCAATTTATTTTCCTATGGAGAAAAAAAAAATCAGCTGCAGAAAGAGACTTGTACATATTACTACAATGTACATGTATGTTTTAGGCACTATTGCAACGTATTAATTTACTAAATTAAGAATTGTGTTGATAACAAGAAGCTCCCAAGAGCCTGAATCGCTTGTGTACCAGCAGATCTTGCATCAATGATTATTTTTGCTATTTAATGCAATTTTCTCCTTAATATTGACCTGTACAGCTAAATTATAGAATCCTGAACCCAAATAGATATGGTTGCTAGGGACTTTTTCATTGGTTGCTATGGACTTTTTCAATGACCTTGACCCTTGACCTTTCTTTTTGACTTGTACAGGTAAATTACAAGGTCCTTAACCCTTTCCAGACGTATGATGCCTCAATGCATCATGGCCCCTTCCAGCCATTTGTATGCCCCTAATCCTCTCCACTGATATCTGGATACACCTTTTTGGTCTTGATTGCAAGACAAACATTATAGCTACAGAAGCAGTAACATTTTGGACCCAGATCCACATGTATGAATCAACAGTACCATGCAGAATAGCCTTGGTGCCATCATTTGTCACAAAGGGTGAATTAAGAGGGAGGGGTGGGCTGCCTTTAGGGCCCCAAATGGAATATTGTGGTTTGGGAAAATTTTACTAATGAGCTGTACAGGAACAGCAAGGGTCATTTAATACCTCAGTGTGTGTGAAATATTTTTAAAAATTTTTTTGAACTTTTGAGCACCCTAAACAGTGCAAAAATGCCCATAATCACACTTTTGGCCTCCAAGGACTTCCATACATCGATCCTACAACACAATTTTACTTAGTTTTACCTCTTGATAGTAATTACTGGAAAGATGGCATCCAACTCTCAACACATCACGCATTACTAGGTATGTGGGGCATTCACTTTGGTTTCCATGGCAACGGGAACTTCCCAAAATCAGCAAAAATAGGCATATTTCTGGTGGGGAGGGCTTTTTTGCCCACCACCCTCCCCCTCCACCCCTCCCGTCCCACCCACCATCCCACCCCCCATCTTCCCTACCTCTTGTATAATGCACTGGTAAAATTTCATTCACAAATTCTGCCTCATTTGCATATTACAAACGAAAGTTTGCAAAGTCTTGAAAACAGACAATTTCTGAAAATTAATTCAGGGTTGAAAGTGTTAACCCAAATATATATGGTTGCTAGGGATTTTTCATCTGTTGCAAGGGACTTTTTCATCGGTTGCTATGGAATTTTTCAATGACCTTGACCCTTGATGCTCCATTTTACTTGTACAGCTACCATTTAATTTATTTCAAGTAACGCCCTAAACATCTGTGACAATGTCAGACCATTATTTTCTGTTTACATGTAAATAATCTTTCAAGGGCAAAAACTCCTATAAGGGTTCAACTGACAATTTTGGTCACATTGACTTATTTGTAGATCTTACTTTGCTGAACATATTTGCTGTATACAGTTTGTTTTTATCTATAATAATATTCAAGCTAATAACCTAAAACTGCAAAATTGCCTTAAAATTAACAGTTCAGGGGCATTTACCCAAAAATGGGTTGACCGGTAGATCTTAACATAAACATTTTTACTACTTATCATTTTTGCCCTAAATGCTTTGGTTTTTAAGATATAAACGAAAAACTACATTTTACCCCTATGTTCTTTTTTTAGCCATGGCGGCCATGTTTCTCGACAAGAAAATAAAACACAAACTTTAATCTAGATACTCAAAGGATCACTCAAAGTATGGCTGTAATTAGTTCAGTGGTTTCAGAGGAGAAGATCTTTGAAAAAGTTTACAACAGACGGACGACAGACAACAAAAAGTTGCCAAGTGATGGCAAAAGCTCACGTCCTTTTAGGACAGGTGAGCTAAAAATGTCTACCAGTCAAAGACTATTTGCCATATCTAAAGTTTTCAAAAAATACAACTATTTATCTATTCCATGAATTGAAAAAATTTCCTTTTTTCAACACTGCCTTTATAATGAAATGCTTCTATACATATTTTCCCTGAACTTAAAAAAACAGATCATGGAATCTCATTTTTAGTTTATTACTACATTTGAATATTATACATGTATATTAACTTAAATAAAAAATATCTAATGTTTCCTTAAATTTGTGATCTTATCAGATTGTAAATTATTATGAAAGTTATACTAGCAATTAAGCAATTATAGTGTATATTTTACTTCTTTTTTCCCGATAAATTAGAGGCTCAGTGTAAGAAACCAGAATAAAACTATCAGTCTCTTTAAATCAAAGTGTCACAAAATAAAATTAAACATGTTGTTGGTAGTCATACTATAATAACGGCTTTTATAGTGTGTTTTATATACTAAAGGATCAGGATAGATAAGGGGAAGGTTTTGGTACCAATAAAACCAGTTTAAACTCCTCCACTGCTCAATGTCGGTACCAAATCACAACTATCCTGACAGTTGTTTCCATGTTTGTGTTTTGTGCTCCTTTCATGCATTTTTCTGTCTGCGGGTTGATTGTTGATTGATCATTGTTGTCCTTTCCTGTGATCTATTTTGTTCTTAAATTAAACTATTAGATTTACCATTTACTGTTAGCTGAAACAAACTGTTTACTTACTGTTGTTTGTAAAACTGATTTAAATTCTTCTACTTGTGATTCTAACTTTTTATTTTCTTCTGATAAAGCTGATGTATCTTCAGACTTGCCTTTCTACAAACAGAACAAAAAAGTTTTCTATTAAAATGTTAGTATATCAGTAACCATAAACTTCATTCACATGATTTTGAGGTCCAAGGAATTAAAATGATTTTTGAAGACAATTCTGACACACAGCTAGCAAAATTTGAAACTCATAGATAATGGTCTAAGCAAGTTTTAATTTTTTTTTAAATCACTTAAAATTAAGAATCCTTTTGTGAACATGACAACCATGTATGTAAGGTTTATTTGTCACGTTGTCAGTATTAAATTAACCATACCTGTTCAAGTTGTAACTGTAATTCTTGAATCTTTTGTTGCCACTTCCTTTCCTCTCCTTCTACACTATTTTCAAGCTGCTTTAATTTATTTTCCTGGGAAAAGATTAATAAAAGTTATTAATGCAAGTTTCTCTGATATTTTTTTTTTGAAATTATGATGTATGAAAATCTCGTTCATATCTACTCAGGGGTATTCATTTAGAATTATTTTTATTAGACACTGATTGGGAGTACAAGTTAATGTAATAAATAATATACTTCATTACTTACTGTTGTATCTAAAACTGACTTAAGATCTTGTAGCTGTGACTCTAGTTTTTTATTTTCTTCTAAAACTTTTGAAGAATCGTCTGACTTGGCACTCTAAAAAGAAAAAAATACATGATAAAATTTTCTAAAAATGAAATATAAATGCACACCTTTGCATTAAGGTTAATGCACAGAGAAAGTTTCATCAAATTGCTTTGAGTGGTTTACAAGTAGTTGAGGATAGAAGAAATGTGTGACGACGCAAGATAACAGATAGTGATCCCTATATGTCCACCATGCGTTCAGCAGGCGACACAAAAATGACAGTTTTGATTGCCACGAGATATGCTCATCTTCAAAAGCTAATTCCAATACACCAATGATGAGATTTTGACCTTCTTTTTTGTGCTTACAATAAGGCTAGTTAACCAAAATCCTAGAATTTTTATCTTTTACTGTTCACTGTTTCCTCCCATGACCATTTGTTTATTTAGTATGAGCTGTTTTATATTTTATAATTCAAATATGAATAGCAGAATGTACTATTCACATACGTCTAAAAAATATTATTATGGTATTTTACACAAATTTCCTATAAAATTATAACTACCTGAACACCATCAATGCATTAAATACACTATAATTATATGATTGTGTGAACTTGATAAGTAGACTTATTTTTACAGTTCTTCAAAATCATACTTACTTCTTTTTGTGACTTTAATGTAGTAATGTATGTTTGAACTTCTTTTTCAAAATATGACATCCAATCTTTATGATTCTGAAAGCAAAAAGAGAAAACTTATTTCCGTTTTTTTTTGTAATTTCCCAATGAGATTCATTTTACACTTATAAAATTCTAACTCTTATACATGTATATACTTTCAATATTACCATTTTTGGCGTTAGAAAGTAAATATATGTTTATCTATTTCTATTAACATTAATTATAATGGGATGTTGTCTCCCAAAGCAAATTATCCTTTCATTTCATAAAGTACTGTTTTCTTTTAGCTGCAGTTAACTAATGTTTTTGGCCAAGAAACATTAACTTGTAAGGCTATTTAATTTAAAATGAATTTTTAGTAACAAAAACTGTTTTTGTCAACAATCATGATACAAGTCTAAGAGATTAGGCTGAGTGTATTACATTTCACCAAAGCCACACATTTTTTTGGGGCATATTGGTTAGGGCTGGCTAAATCATACTTACTGAGATGTCAGCTTATAATAATTGTCAAACATGAATAAAACCTATGCTTTGGTTAGAAAAAAATGTATTTGAATGATTTCAAAATGTAATCTGTCTTTTTAGTACAAAAGACTCCATCTTTTGTTTACATTTTTTCACATCATGTCATATATGTAAGAGCATACATGTACTCACTAATTTGTCTTTAACTTTTACATCTGGAAACAACCTTTGAAATAATGCTTGGTCTGATTTCTCTACTTCTCCAACTGTACTCTGTAACTGTTCCTGAAATTAAAAAGAGGATTTTTTATATACATGCAAGTTTTCCATAAATTATTTGAAGCTACGTATCTTACCTGACAGAGATGTGAAAGAAAAGATGAAAAATTACATACACTAGCACCACATTCTGTGTATATGGTTCAGTATCCAATCAATTAAGGTTTATCTAGTGATTTCATCAAAGGTATGAATCAAAGATAAACAATAATATGCATCCACAGGACACGATGCCCCGCTGCACTATCATCCTCTATGTTCAATGAACCATGAAATTAGGGTCAAAACCCTAATTTGACATGCAATTGAGACAGATCAAATAATAATGAACATATGTACTAAGTTGATGTGACTGCAACTTCACCCTAAACTACCTTCACCAAAAACTTTAACCTGAGAATGAACTGTTTCCACACTATCATATTTCTATGTTCAGTGAACCATGAAAATGGGTTCAAAACCCTAATTTGACATGCAAATTAGAAAGACCACATTATAAGAAACATGTGTCCTAAGTTTCAAGTTGATGTGACTACAACTTCACCCTAAACTGCTTTCACCAAAAACTTTAACCTGATTTGGGATGGATGGACAAACAGATGGATGCAAGGATTGACAAACATAATGACCCTCTACTATTGTAGGTCGGGAATAAAACTTGATTATTTAATACATTATACACTGTGCAAAAGTCTGTAGTGAATAATAACTATGAATCACTAATTGCGAATAAAACTGAAACCTTTATGTCCCTACATTTTACAAACAAAAGTTCAATTCAACTAAAAGCCTGATTTAACATTCCATATCTTTTACAGTTTATATTTTCATCTAAGTTTTTAAACAAGCTATAATTTTTTTATTCTTCATCACCAAAAGCACATGTTTTTGAGGAATTTAATGAATTTATCATCAATATTCATGAAAAACATTGTTTTATTTACCAAAACAACAAAGGTAACTAACTTCAAACAACATCCCATGTTTTGACATGAGGGAAAACCATGGTCATAATCCTGATTTGAAATTGAAAATACTGAATACTTATTGGATTTCCAATCTTTTTCTGTATTAAAAATCACTGGCCTTTATATGTTAAAGATTAGAAAACTATTTCATTTTGTAAAGTAAATTTCAAATTATTCCTTGTAAACAACCCAAAACTGGAAGCATAATTATACCAGACTTGAATTTTTATGTCCAATAATATCAAAACCAAGCTTATAGGTACAATTGCTTACATTTTTAGTTTATTTTTATGACTGAGTTATATAAATTCATTTGTTCAATGGAATTAAAGACACCAAGAAGAAAACAAGTACTTTAATCCTGAAATAATGCTAGAAAACCAGACATATATGATGACTAAAATTTAAAAAGTTTGAAGAAAAAAAAAGAAGACTATAAAAATTCATTTCCCATGAAACTCAGAAATTGACAAAAAATTTGCCATAATTATGGTACAAAACATTCATGTTAAAAGGAAGTCCACAATCATTTTTAACTTAAAAAAAAAATATTTTGTATAAAGTTTAATCTTTATGTCTTATTGGAAAAGTATTTTACTGTGTTTCATTTCCATGAAACATACCAATTTTCAAACATCTTATGATGTCCTGATATACTTTTCTCCTATTTATAACAAAAAATATTCTATGAATTTCAGCAGAGGTCAATGCAAATAAAAGTTAAATGATTAATTTACTTGTGATGTGCATGCACTGAAATAAAAACACAAGAATGCACAATGTACTCCATTGCTACAGCTTTATGCTGCAACATTATATGCTCAAAGGTTTTTAAAACATAAGAACTTGGGAGTGCTGCAAGTTTTCAAGTACAACTGAAATAAATGACAGAAAAAGCTTGATTGTAGCCTAAAACTCTGACTGACTGATATCAAAATCACTATCTTCCTTCCACTTCCTAAAGCTTTCAACTGTTTAACCTTTGATCCAGTCAGGATAAGTATCCAAGGAACAATTTTTCTTTTGTAAAATATCTATTTTCAGCAACACAGTCCTTTAAACTATTGATCTTAATATAAGAAAGGTTGGGCCCTTTATATATTCCTTCAACCTATATAAGTTTCAATGCAAACACAATTAAAAATTCTGGAAAGTTTTATGAAAACACTTTATTTTTAATTTAGTTCATTTCTGTGACAGACCAGGGTTCTCACTAAGAATTTCTCATGAGGAGTCCTGGGACTCATTTTTCAGAATGGTGAGTTCCAGCTGATTTTGATGAGTCCAGTCCCAGGACTCATCACCACTTTTTAAATGTACTTTTCTGCACGATTTTGACCATGGTAGGCCTATTCAATATTGTACTATAAAATTGTTTAAGTATAATTAAAATCATGTGCTGCCTCAAAAAACTGACAAATATAATTTCCAAAAAAAAAAAAAAAAAATTGAACTTATGCAGTGGTGCTCCAAACTTGGAAGAAAATTTCTGTTACAGATATGATCAAAAATCTTTACACTTTTTGCCACAACTTATTTATTATTGATATTTTATTTTTTAATATTTTTATCTATAATCTTAACTATTATTTTTTCTCAAACATACTCTTAAAATCCTTGTCCTTTCTTTCTCCATCTCCTTTGATCTCCAAGAAAACAAAAAATGGAGGTTCCAGATTTTTATGAAGATTACAGTCTTTGGACACAGCTGATTAGACCTACACGCGTCCCATGGATGCAGAAGTTTGAAAGATGACGCATTCAGTCCAGTTTTAGCGCGTCCAGGACGCATGTATGCGCCTTAGTGAGAACCCTGATAGGCAGTAACAGACAAATTACTGCTGAACAAACAATTATTTTTATGTGGAAAAATATATTTGGCTTGAGGTTAAGAATTTGCGAAGTCACAAAAAAAAACACTTTCACTTTACAACAAGATATAGATTTTATCAGATTTTATTTTTATATGAGAAATTAATGTTATAAAAAAGAATTTCTCAAGAGTTTTCCAAGTGCTCAGTTGTACATTCAATTAATATTAGTAAAGCACACATATACACTTTGCTTTCAAGCACAAAATAATGAAGTGAAAAAACATAACACACAACATCAAAGATGAAATTTGATGACTTATTTAAAGAAGTCGCTGTGCTATCATGGCATTATAAAGCGAAATGAAAAAAAAAATTGTTCTTGTAAAAAAATGTTTATAAGAAATGAAAATTTTGAGTGAAATTACCTTTGTTTCTTTAACAGCTTTCTGAACTTTTTCAGAACAAGACTTTTCAGTTTTATCTAAAGCATCCATTGCTTTCCAATTCTTTTCTCTTAATTCCTATATTACATAAAATATTTACAAATTAAATCATCCATTTTTGAAAAAAAATCCAGAAGGAGTCAAAATATTCCATTGTTTAAAAATTCTGTGCATATTGTAAATTCTGTAAAATTTAATCACAAGAAACTACATTATCTATATAAGATATAATAATTTTTTATTTTGTTGCCATCTGAGCCTTTTGTAGGTTTTTTAAACCACTACATCTTTATCCTTTCCAACTGTTACAATGAAATAAAAAATATTAAAAAAGTTTCCAAAAAACCTCTTCTAAAACAAGAGACAAATGGTTTGTAGAAAATTAATGTATGACATTTCCACCACAGAACTTTTTGGCAAGTGGAAGTTTTGGAAAATAGAATGTGGCTAATCAATTTAAAAATAAATAGTGTAACCTTGTAACCTTACAAGTACAAAAATTTATTGTTTATTTCGATAATAAGATAATTTTTAGTGATCATGGTTAGGTGATGATTTACATCAAACATAAAATGACAACTAAGGGATTCTTCAAATTCATAAATTATCAAATGTGCTTTTATGATTAAATGTGAAAGATATGCATGGACGACAATCACTATAATGCTGCATTTAAATCTATTTAATAAAACTGTTTTACGACACATACAGGAATTCTATGAATGAAATTTAATGCTATTGTTAATTTTTAAGATTCACAAAAACCAAGCACACAATTTATAAATTGATAGTTGCTCTATGATTTTCCATAATAGGTTTTGCTTGTGATTAAGAAGGAGGGTTACTGTTATAAAATAATCAGCTTTATTATTAATGACATGCATGTCAAAACCACCTCAAACTACTAATTCATTCTGAATCTTTCATGAAAAAACAAAACATCTGAAACTCAACAGACATATTGTTGTTCAATATTTTTATTTCTATTTTCACATTCAAGCATGATGTTGTAATTAGCATATTTTTGAACCAGTTGTTTCTCATTTGATAAGTTACTCATAACAATAAGGAAAAATTCTTAATTTTTTTTTTTAAATGAATTAATAATACGTTTTGTATCTTATTTGTGAGAAATGTGGCTGGATCACATTCACAATATACATGTACATGTACATATACACACATATATATATAAATAATATTTCAATGCAATTTAGTGATTTATTATAATTCTACACCTTCATTCAGAAAGCATTCTCAAGAATGACTATTACAACACAAGGAACATGAAAAGAGGGAAAACAAAATACAAATTAATTGGCCATTTATATTTTCTGAGGGAAATCTTGGAGTTTTATGAGTTAAACTACATGTTTAAATTCACATTATGTTTGTACTACCAGAGATTTACACCCACTAATCATCTAACATCCTATCACATTTTTTAAAATTATTTATGCAATTATCACTTCTGCTACCCCTTTGATTCAGTTAAACTGTACATTTGGAAAATTTTAAAGAAAAATGACTTGATAACTTCATCACTGTTTGGAGCCCCCCCCCCCCCCCCCCCCACCTCCACAGTATGTTGCCAATTTCTTTCTGTTGGTAAATCCTATTACAAACCAAATGTCATGCAGAATATCCTAAAACAGAAAAGTGTATCTGAAATTTTTAATCTATTTTCCAACATATATCTTGAAAAAGTTAAAATTCTAATAGACCCCGGTCCCAAGACATTCACATGGACTGTATGAAAACACTAGTACTTAATTAAACATACATTATTTTTCTTTTTCTGTGTCTCTACTTCTGCTTTCAGTTTTTCGAGTTCTTCTGTTCCTGACTGTTTCTTTCCCACTTCTGATTTAAGACTAGACAGTTCTTTTGTTTGGTTATCTAACTGATTTTTCAAATTGGAATTTTCATTTTTCACAGATTTTAATTGTTCTTGTGTTGTATTAACTTCTTTTTTCTGTGTTGCAAGTTGTTCCTGCACTTTGGTAATTTCTGTTTTCCTGTTTTCAATCTCTGTTGTTAATTTTTTCAACTCAACAACTTTTTCTGACAGTCTGTAAAATAATGTGATAAAATTAATATAGAATACTTATCAGAATGATCAATCATTTTGAATACTGTAAATTCAGGAATTATCACAGGATGAGCAGAGTAATAATTAAATCATACATTAATAACATGTTTATGAATGCATAGATTACCATAATATTACTGTTTATTTTCGATGATTCACAACACCAGTAATGCATAAACAGAATAATGTTTTAATTAAGAGATAAAATATAAACTTCAGACATTTTTTATATAATGTTTACATGCATTAATACTGAAAATAATTCATGGAAAAAATACTTCCAGTATTTACAACACATATAATATTGTCAATTTTTGTTTGACTACATTGTGGTATGTACAGCCACTTACAAAAAAAATGTTGATCTGTATTTTAACTAATCTCAAGTGGTTACTGAGTTATAGAACTTTACCGAATATTAATCCAGTCAGGACATACAAATGGACAAACAAATGAAAACAGTATGCACCCCAACATTTGAGGCCATGACTAAAAATGTAATTTATAATCACAAGCGATTTCAGCCATGAAGGGACAGAACTCCATAGAACATTTAAACACTGTTATATGAATGAAAAGTTTAAGAGATAAGGTAGTTTCTAAAACATTCAACTCTTAATGTAAACATACATTTTTTCATGTTCTACCATTGTGATTTTACTTCCAGATGACTCATCATGAATATCACCATTAGGTGCAGTCGCTGTCTTTGTTGTTTCTTCTTTAGTTACAAGCTTCTCTTTTGTAACTTTCACTTCATCAGCAAGTCTTCTCTTTTCCTCATCAATTTTCTGAGTCAAATAAAAAAACAGTCTCATGAAATATTTGTATCTGAGAAATCCTTTCAATAAGCTTGGTCCAAGCATATACCGTGCAATTTTACAAAAAAAAGTTTAAATTTTTGACTGGGAACAGTCTGGATCAATAAGCTGTTGGAGTGACAGCAAACCAGATTTTCCTTCAGCACTGTTTGGATCTAAGCTGCCAAATGCTGCCCACCCAACCAGTCACATACTGCTGTTGCTATATATCACCAAATAACTAGATTTTTACCCATATGAAAATATAGTTTACAATAAAAATGTTTTGTATGTAAAAAAAATCCCTCTCGTCATAAAATATTGTGGGTATTCATATCCATTCTTAATTTTTAGTCTATACTTTCTACTGGTCTAAAAAAATGTAAGAATTTTTTTGCTTTTTAAAATTTTCTATCATTAATTTAGTAATACTATCAAACTGAACAGGCCATCTCTCTTAAATGTCTCATAAGAGGATTTGTTTTCTAAAAACGTTATTCATCTCATTTAAATATTTCAAATATATTCCCCTCAGAAACACGAATACGCAATTCCATTCCGAACTTGTTTCAGATTTCTTTTCAAAAGTAAACATCGAGGTAGGAAAAATTCAATCAAATTTACTAACAAATCGATTTTGTTTTTCAATTTTTTTAGGACATATGGTTTAAATGGTTTAGAAAGATGAAATAAACATTCGATAAGAACCGAAAGTGATTAACTTACCTAAGAAGTTAAAATTACCACCTGATAACGACCGTAACTTTGACAATTTTGAAAGTGTTATAAATAAACAAAAATTGAATTTTCCTTGAATTTTTCAACGTGTCAAATAATTAGGCCTATTATGGCAAAAACACAAAAAAAAGCTCTCTTACTTTCAGTTCTGCCTGAAGTTCTGACTTTTCTTTTTGAATTGCAGCCTTTTCCTTTTCAGCATCTGCCAATTTCTTTTCTGCTGCTTTCAGGGAAGTTTCAAATGAGATTTTTTCCTTTTCTGCACCCTGTGTTTCAAGATAATGTATTCTTAAAATGTTACAGAGACTTTAAACATTTGAAAAAGGGTGCATAAATTTTGTCTAGTGTAATTCAACATACTACATGCTTGAACATATCTAAACAGACAAGAACAAAAACCGTAAGTAGTCTCATGGTTAAATTGTTATATTTTAGATCATTGATTTTAATCAAAAACACTTTTAACAAATAACTTTAAATGAATAAATGATAAATTGCTTGATAGTGCTATAGTTCAGAACCCTACCATTTCAAATATTAAAATGATTAAGAGGTTTCCAGAAAATAAACATCTTAAAACTTTCTTTCAGCTAGATGGAGGAAATATTTTACTTAATAAATCTAAAAACCTTTAATTTCACTTCTAATTCTTTTGAAACTGTGTCTGTTCCAGATAAGGCTTTGTCAAGTTCCTGTAAACGACTTTTCACAGCTGAACATTCTTTTTCTGCAGCCTGCAAATTCTTGGATAAGGTGTTCTTTTCTGCTTCTGTTTTCCTTAACTGTTGATTTACTTCATCAACTCTTTTGGACCAAACACCAGCACTATCACCCTTGATAAAATATGAAGTTAATTCTTTTTATTCCTGTCTTTATTATTTTAAAAGATATGTAATTATTCTGAAAATAATTATATCATTCTACAAAGATATCATCAAACTTATTTCAACAGAAAACTTGTCCAACATCAAGAAGTTTCCATAATGTGATCACCAGTTATACTATGTCTAATTGTTGGTGTTGGATTCGAACATAAATCCAGTTGAAAATATGAATTTCAACACGACCAATGAAGTGATCATGGTAGATATTCTATTTCTATGTAAAAAATGTTGTTTTCTAAAGTCTGCATTATGAACTTGCAAACTTGTTAGCGACAGTCTGTTCTTAATTAATCTGGGGCCATTCAGGGCTTGCGGCATGGTGTGGTTAGACCATGTTGTAATCTCTGGATGTTTGATTAGTTATATACTTGTGATTTTGTGCTTTCTTTGTAACTTCACTCCATATCCGTATCCGTTTTCCTCACATTAACTCAATCTTTTTTTTTTAACCTTTAAAACTTAACTTGACAAATGTTGTCTTGAGACATTCCATGTATATGCATCAGAATATCAAATCTGCTTCACTACTCAATACTTTCAAACATGTGCATGACATAGACTTTGCAACTGATCCAACAAATAGAAAACGTTTCTCAAGACTTTATCACTACCGATGTAACTGTATTCATACCACAACTCATTATTATATGAGCATTAATAAAAGTTTCTCACCTTAATCATATAACATGTCTGAATAAATTTCCAACTTTTTTATCTTCTTGCCTTCCATGGCAAGATTAAGTATTTATCAATTTACAATTTTGTTCTTTGGAATATAATTTTTCCTTTTCCCCATTGCTCATTACCTGATAATACTGTTTATATCACATTCAATACTTCCCCATTCTTGGATAACTGATAATGTAACTTTTTTCAGTTTTATGTATATAGTATATTTTCATTGAAACGGATTATAAATGTTTGTAACCTATACCTTAAACAATTTTTCACAATAATTACCTCTGCACCTTTCAGTTTTTTAATTTCTTCTTCAAACTTTGCTACTTTATTTTCCAATGACCTTTTTGCATTTTCGCTCATATTAAGTTTTGTACAGTTGCTGGATAATTCATTTTCCATGATGCTGACTTTCTGTCTTAAACTATTAAATTCTGCAGGAGGTACAGCTTCTGCCCTGCAAAAGCATTAACACATGTACAGACCTAAATTTAAAATACCAATTAACTACAAACTCACAATGAGACAGTTGTTAAAATCTGTTTTCAGGTTATTGTATTTCTTTAGGAAGGATATTATATTATTTGTGCTTAACAACACATTTCTTTATATGTGGAGGCAAAACAAATTTGACCAGAAATATTAACTGTCAGTTTGAGTCAAATTCTGCTTAGTTTAACAGTCTGCAAATTTAGCCATTAGTCTGAAGCCAGAGTCTTATCTAGAGATAAGGGCTAGTAAAAATTTAATATCACTAATCTGACCAGTCTAGTATTAAATTCATTTTTATTGCAGGCTTGCAGCAAAAGATTATTTTTCATACATTTCAAACAGTGGCCATCATCAGTTTCTTCATTCTTTTACTCAAACTCTACATGGTTCAGCAGTTATTTTTTCAAGCAATTCAATCTTATTCAACAAAGAATACTAAAACTCACACTGTGATTAAGTGAGACACATTAAAAATTTTTAAAAACATAAGTAGCAAATTTAAACATTGCAATCAAACATTTTTAACAGAAATCCTAAATTTTATATGAAAGCTAGCAACTATAAACACTTACTTGACTCTTTCATACTGTTCTTTTAACATTTTGTTTTCCTGCAAACAAATAGAAATTTACAATCTAACAAGTACCAAGTCAGACTCAGTTTCAAGTTTACAGGTAAAAACATCTATTCCAATACAAGAAACTAAAATGCTAACCCGGTTGTCAAATACAATCAAAATGCTAATGATACTGAAGGGATAGTTTTGTCACTATGGATACAATTTAAAACTGATAAATTTTCATCCACACCTGATCCAAATTTTTTATCACTACATTACAATTCTATAACTTTTGCAAGTCCTCTCTAAAAACTGAATGAAAATATGTTTTTGATAAACTTTCTATTCTAATTTATTATTGTTTTTTGCAAAAAATATGAAAAATAAATCTTCCCCTATTCAAAATTTCAATATTTATTATGATACTATTTTATTGCATTATAACTTAATTTAAATTGTAACAAACAATTTGATTGGTTCTTAATAGTTGAGCAGGTTAGATTATATTTTATAATCTACTTTGGGTACTGTGACATCACCTACATATTAATTCGCAGTCTGTGAACTAAATATTCCTGGGTTAAATAAGTTATGCAAACAAGAGTGGACACACTACATGTTTCGCCTGAGTATGCACATGGACACAGAATAATGATTATCTGATACCAGACATTTTGCAAAAGAAATTTGGTCAAGGTCAAAAGGCAGGTGTAATACCAACATGTATCCACTAAGAACTATCTATTGACCAAATGTGGTGGGTCTAGGTATTAAAAGTTGCTGAGAAATGGACCTAATCTCGAAAATGTGACAAAGTTACTCAAGCATGCAACTGAGGTAAAAGTCTAGAGACAGGTGTCAGACTTGCATGTACAGAACAAGTATAACGGATTGCGCAATGCCCACGTTCTTTGACGGAAGCCCACCAACTATCCGATCCACGTTGGCTAGTTATTGTCCACGTTGAACGTGGGCATCCGTTATCAGGTGAAAGTTCGTTTTTGACTGTGGAAAAACACGGTGGACGGTCAGCAGATCGATATAATAAAACGGGTTAAAAATTTACGTTATGTGTTCTTTAATACCAGAATTATTAATTTAGTTCCAATCCTTTTCATAATTATATAATTTTATATGCAGTCGGGAGTTGTTTTATGTTCATAATAACAGATTTGTCCAATATCGGTGTCAGCATAAATAAATGGGTCATCCTGTAGACTAGACAATGATTGACAATAATCTTGACCGCGGTATATTGTTTGAAGTAACAGGTCAAGGTATTATGGATTACAAGGAAGGCGTGGTATATCGATGATTTGTAACATGTATTGACAAGTGTCAAATTATGTACCTGTGACAAGACCACACAATTCTCGTGCAAAAACTGGCGGGAAAGTATATGACAGTACGATAAAATCTTCAATCAATACAATTTGGAAAAATAACTTGTATGGTACATGTTATATTGATTTTTTACTGTGTACTTCTTAAATAAAAAACAAATTAAGATACATGTAGTTTTATCAAATATTGCGGCAGACGAAATTTTTTGTTTTTGCTTAGGACTATTTTATAAATGGAGCAACAAACCGCATAAGATCGTTAGAAGATAAAATAAGTTTTAGTTTTTCAAAAGTTGAATAATTATTTATACTTGGCTGTATTTCTATGATGTTATTGAAGTATTAAAATAAAAAATAATACATTTGTTCTATTACTAATCCTTGTGCTCTCTCCTTAACTCATTGTCGGAAACTCACGACCAGTCGCGCTTACGCTTTGCTTCCACTTCCCGAAAGTGGAAGGAAAGCGTAAGCGGGACCGGCCGTGGGTTTCCAACGATGTTCTTAACCTTATTTTTTCTTTTATTTCATACCGTATAAAATATTGTTCCTTTAAAATATTAGAATGAACTGCAATCTTTGCATGTTTTTTTTTAATGAGAATTAATGTTTAGAGATTCTCCTTTCCCTCCTTTTTATGTTATATTTTTCTCTAAACTTTATGTTTCCATCGTCTGGCAGATAAGGGTAGGTATACACATCTATAACAAAACCCTTGGTCTGGTAAATGTATAATAAACACAGGTGTCAAAAATTAATCTGTCCATTACCTTACAACAATTCAAGCGAATCTCCTATATATTACGTTTGAAACAACAACTTGTTTATTAACATGTGAATAATTAAATGTACACGTGTATAAAACATTTTAATCCAAAGGATATTGAGTTTTTTGTAATAAATATCTGTATTTAAAAATCACAATGTTTTTTTTTATATTAATACAATGCATTGAAGAATTACGCAATTAAGGAAAAAACTAGTGTTGACAAAGTATTGTGTATTAATTTATAATTTCGAAATTATAGTTTTGAAGGGTAGGCAATGTTTTAATATTTAAAGTTCTGAAAATCCACTTAAGACCTTCAGCATCTATTCCATATTACATGTAGATTTATATAATTACCGGTAACACAATCATACTCTGAAATCACGCTTTAATCATAAGCTAACAATTAACCCCTTCAGTTTGAGTAACAGGTGTGTTGTAAGGAAGAAATACATGTTAATAAACAAAATTTTTTCTTTTATTTCATACCGTATAAAATAGTGTACCTTTCAAAAATTAGAATGAACTGCACACTTTGCATATTTTTTTTTAATGAGAATTAATATTTAGGGATTCTCCTTTCCCTCTTTGTAGATTTTTATTTCTAGGTATATTTTTCTCTAAACTTTATGTTTCAATCTTCCACAATACCAAACAGCTTGACGTCTGGCAAATGAAGGAAGGTATACACACCTACATGTATAACAAAACCTTGAACACAGGTGTCAAAAATTAATCTGCCATTACCTTATAACAATGCAGTGAATCTACTATATATTACATTTGAAACAACAACTAGTTGATTAACATGTGAATAATTAAATGTACACATTTATAAAACATTTTTATCAAAAGGATAATGAGCCTTTTCTAATAATTATCTGTATTTAAAAATCGCAATGTTTTTATATATTAATACAGAAATGCATTCGTTGAAGAATTGCGCAATTAAGGAAAAACTAGCGTTGACAAAGTATTTTTCGTGTGTTTTTATAATTTCAAAATTATAGTTCTGAAGGGTAGGCAATGTTTTAATATTTAAAATTCACTATAGATCTTCTATGACTATTTATTCCATACTATATGTATAAAATTACTGGTAACACAATGTTACTCTGAAACCACGCTTTAATCGTAAGCTGATAATTAACACCTTCAATTTGGAATAACAGGTGTGTTGTCAGGAAGAAATACTTTTAATAAACAAAATTATATGAAAACTCACTGCAACTACGCAGTATTTGGACATTCCAAATGAGAAAGTATACCTAGTTGTATTTACGATTGACACTGACATTCTCGGAAACGTTTTTTTTTTTTTTTTTTCTCAGAAACGTTTTTTTTTTTCTTCTTCTTATAAAAGTAACTCACCTGAACAAGAAAAATAATTAGTATGTAGCTACATGTGTAATCAGTGCACTTTATTAAAAAATAAATAATTGATCATAATTACATTGAAAACAATTGAAGCAATGAACTCTGTTGTTACCGGCGTTTAAGGTAACAATGGATAAATTACTAATACCGCAGACGCCAGAATAAACAATGACACATTTTTATGACACACCTGAACACCTGTGGTGTTTACCCCCAAAAAATATCCGATTTTAAACGTAAAAAACACGGGATTGTTAAAACAATAATCGCTTTAAAAATACGTTCAAATTGATAATATTCGTCCAGTTAACCCATATGTTTTTGCGTCCGTGATCGTATCTAAACTTTATGTTTCCGTCGTATGGAAGATAAAGGTAGGTATGCACCTACATCTATAACAAAAACCTGTCAGATAATAAACACAGGAGTAAAAAATTAATCTGTCAATTACCTTACAATGACTATTTATTTCATACTAGATATATATAATTACTGGTAACACAATCATACTCTGAAACCACGCTTTAGTCGTAAGCTGATAATTAACACCTTCAATTTGGAATAACAGGTGTGTGGTCAGGAAGAAATACTTTTAACAAACAAAATTATATAAACACTCCCTTCAGGAACTACCCAGTATTTGGACATTCCAAATGAGAATGTATACGTAGATGAATTACATACATGTATTCACAACACATAAGAAGATGTATTTACGATTGACACTGACATTCTCAGAAACGTAACTCACCTGAACAAGAAAAATAATTAGTATGTAGCTAATCAGTGCAGCACTTTATTATAAATAAATAATTGATCATAATTACATTGAAAACAATTGAAGCAATGGACTCTGTTGTTATTGGCGTTAAAGGTAACAATAGATAAATTACTAATACCGCAGACGCCAGAATAAACAATGACACATTTTTATGACACACCTGAACACCTGTTGTGTTTACACTCATAAAATATCCGATTTTAAACATAAAAAACTTGGGATTGTTAACACAATAATCTCTTTAAAAATACGTTCAAATTGATCAAATTCGTCCAGTTAACCCATATATTTTTGCGTCCGCGATTGTACCAATCTGCCCACCGTGGTTTTCCTTGTTCAGTGAGAAGTGCCCTTGAAGGGAAACGGGATTTAGAGGAAGAAACACTGGCTGTACTGTAGCCACTAACAACTATCTATAGACCAAACATGGATACAGGTCACTCAAGCATGAAATTGAGGTCAAGGTCAAAAGGCAGGTGTCAGACTGACATGTACCCACCAAGAACTATCTACTGACCAAATATGGTGGGTCTAGGTACTAGTTTCTGAGAAATGGATTAAACCACGAAACTTGGACACATCATGAAAAAGTGACAAAGTCACTGGAGCATAAAATTGAGGTCAAGGTCCCAAGCCAGGTGTCAGACTGGCATGTACCCACTAAGAACTATCTATAGACCAAATATGGCTGGTCTAGTTATTACAGTTGCTGAGAAATGGATTAAACCACGAAACTTGGACACATATTTTAAATTCATGTTTATGAAGTCAGTGAAAATGAGGTCAGGGTCACAAGACAAGTATACTGCAGCAAACCTTATACGATAAGCTACCTTGTGGACCATAAATCATAATTGTATGTATTACATGTGCAAAGTTATTAAAGTTTTACAAAATTTTATTACGCCACTGGAAAGTAATACATATATCTCGCCTCCGTGACATTTCATCGCAGGCAAGACAATAATTCTACTTGCAATTTTGGAAAATTAAATCATACGGATTGTTATAAATTTTGGAACAGTTTATTCTTGTTTAACTTGTTCAAAACTTCAAAACAATCCTAAAATAAATTAAAAAGCATACTGTTGTTTCTAAATGCACATCTGCATATCTAACTGCTGAAATGACAATACATTTCATTTTAGGAATTTTTAATAAGATACATAAATATTTTTAATGTACCTCAATAAGTTTTGTGTATCTACTTTGATCTCCAAGCTGTATTTCATACTGTTGAATTCTAGCCTGCATGGCACTTCTATCAGCCATATTTTCATTAATAGCTGTTTGCATTCTCAACTGTAGAGCCTGAAATTCTTGTTCTTTTCCCACAATTTTATCCTGATACTGTTTTTCCAAGGCAACAAATCTAGCCTTTTCTCTCTGTACTTCTTGTTTCAGTTCTTTATATTTATTGCTACTTGACATTGCCAATTGTTGCTCTACAGGTGAAAGAAATAATTTAATTATATAAGATGTAAAACTTATTATCATATCTAAATCTTGTTTATTGTTTACTGTTGTTTACAAATGCAAAATTAGTGATGAAATTATGCAATTACCACCTGTTCAATAAAGAAAATTATATATATAATACAGTAAAACCCGACTTGAGCGACCTCTCTAATGAACGACCACCTGGCTTTAACGACCATTTTTTTGCTGCACAGATGTTTTTTTTTCTAATAAATGGACCCCCCGTGGACGACCACCTGTCAAACACGACCAACAACCACTATTTTCAGTACCAAAAACGAATTTGTACCTGTTTTGAATGACGAAAGTAAAATCGTGTTTGTTTATTTTTTAACCGGAAGTAAGGTGAAACTTTAGGGGAAAGTAAAAAGAAGAAAAAAGAAAAAATTTTAATCTTCCAAATTATTTAGTTAATTGATCCATGGACTAAAAATGTAAGATTTCTGGGGCTTATTAATTTTTAATAAGTTATTTTTACATTTTGCACAAGTGATTTGTTTGGTTACAGTCTGTTTATTATCGTTCGTGATCTCTCTGGAGGGTTCCTATGAATCATCGTTTACTCCCAAAACGAACATTTTAATAAATTTAGTCCTGGGGTGATTAAGAGACAGGTGAGTAGATTTAACAAGAGGCTCCCACGAGCCTGAATCGCTCAACTGTTATCTTTTATGCACCAGTAGATCTTGCATCAATGGTTATTTTTGCTATTCAATGTATACCGTCGCAATTTTCTCCTTAATATTGACCTTTACAGCTAACATATAGAATCCTGAACCCAAATAGATATGGTTGCTAGGGACTTTTTCATTGGTTGCTATTGACTTTTTCAATGGCATTGACTATTGACCTTCCATTTTGACCTGAACAGATAAATTGTAGGGTCCTGAACATAAATATATATGGTTGCTAGGGACTTTATCATTGGCTGCTATGGACTTTTTCAATGACCTTGACCCTTGACCTTTCTATTTGACTTGTACAGGTAAACTATAAGGTCCTTAAAACAAATATATATGGTTGCTAGCGACTTTTTCATCAGTTGCTATGGACTTTTTCAATGACCCTGACCCTTGACCTTTCTTTTTGACTTGTACAGGTAAATTATAGGATGGATGATGGATGAATTATTGTTTAACGTCCAGTGGCAACCAGGTGCATATCAGGATGAGAACATGTTGATATGATAATGAATATGATCCCTGCTTTGTACTAGACTGACACGCTAAGTCGGATTTTTAATGTGCTAGCCCACGAGGTAACTGTCCGCAGGAAGACAAATAACCTCACTCGGACACATTATACTGACTCCGAGCCGACCAGTCTTTGCTCTTACTCCTAGATGCCGCGTGCTTGGCGGAGAAGCAGCAAATACCAATTTTAATGTCTTTGGTTTGACCCGGCCGGGGATCGAACCCGCGACTCGGGGCGAGCACGCTACCACGAGACCACCGAGGCGGTCGTAAATTATAGGGTTCTTAACCCAAATATATATGGTTGCTAGGGACTTTTTCATCAGTTGCTATGGAATTTTTCAATGAACTTGACCCTCCATTTTACTTGTACAGCTACCATTTTATTTATTTCAAGTAATGCCCTAAACATCTTTGACAATGTCAGAACATTATTTTCTGTTTACATGTAAATAATCTTTCAAGGGCAAAAACTCCTATAAGGGGTCAACTGACGATTTTGGTCATGTTGACTTATTTGTAGATCTCACTTTGCTGAACATTTTTGATGCATACAGTTTGTCTTTATCTATTATAATATTCAAGCTAATAACATAAAACTGCAAAATTGCCTTAAAATTAACAATTCAGGGGCAATAACCCACAAATGGATTGACCGATTTGTCTGAAAATTTCATGACAGGTGGATCTTGACCTCAAAAACATTTTTATTACTTGTCAGTTTTGCCCTAACTGCTTTAGTTTTGGTTCAGTGGTTTCTGAGGAGATCTTTGAAAAAGTTTACGACGGACAACGGATCCCAAGTTATGGAAAAAGCTCACATCTTTTGAGGACAGGTGAGCTAATAAGTTAAATTAAACAGTGTCAGTTTGTAAAGGTTTTCAGTAGATAAAGGCTTCAGCTACTAAAAAAAGAAAAGTTTTGACGCTTCAATTGCTGTGATTGAAAAAAGTGAAAAGGGTGAAAGTGCTCGCAAGATTGCTGAACATTTTAGCATTGGAAAGACCCAAATCCAAAGTATAATTAAAGAAAAGGACAATATTAAAACAGAATTGCCAAATGGTTTTCAGTCGGAACGAAAGTATGTTAAAGCTATACGAATGTTATACCATGCTTTAAACGAACGTGTATGGAACTGGCTTTGTTCAGTGCAAAGTAAAAACATTCCTATAACTGGAAAATTCCTTCAAGAGAAAGTAATCATTGTTTCTACAGAAATGGGGCATGATGACTTTACAGCTTCCAATGGGTGGACACATGTATGAAGGGATTAATGGTAAATGTCAGGTTCTCAGTTCTGGTTCTGGTTCATTGGTTCATTACTTTTATTGATTGGTTGATTGATTTTTTGCACTGACCTCTTATGCAGAAGGGGTGGTCTCTCAAGACAGGTTTTACTGTATTTATAAAACTAATTCATTTTATGTGTACCTTCTTGTAATGCCTTTTCTTTCTCTTCAAGCTGTTTTCTTAACAATGCAACTGGATCTCCTTTTTGTCCTTTCTGCAACATAGAAATGAAATAAAGTAACTGTTCTTTGACTAGATCCCAAAGTGAGAAAAAAAACTCAAAAGCCCTGTCCTCCTGCACATATTATTTCCATCTATTATTTATGATGGTAAGTTGTTTTGAAAATTATTTTATTTATTTGAAAGATTCATAATACATCCTCTTTAAATTAACTTTTACCCCATTAAAAAATAAAGAATCCTCAGTACTTAAATTCTGTTTCTGACACTAAAGTCACTCAAGCATATAATGTAGGTCATGTGAACTTATATGTTGGTGATCTTTGTTAAATTGACGATCTATGCTTGTAATTGTTAAATATCACTTATATACAGGTTGTTTTTATAAATAGACAAAAATGAACCAATATCAGTCACTCTACTAGTATGAAATGTAGCTCATAGTGATTCAAATGTAGCTGAGCTGTGTTGTACTGTTCAAGAAGACCGTAAATGTGAAATATCATTAATACAGTACATAGATCCTTTAATTAATCACCTAAATATTGTTTCATTGTACTAAATAAGATGATTCTAGTTGTCAAATATCAACACATACTACCATAGGATCTTTAAAAATACTCTTCAATGCAAAAATTTTACCAAAGTCACTCAAGCATAAAATAAAGGCCATTTTTGTTGTACAATAGAAAATGAAAAAACAGGAATAATATTGGACAGACAAGGGTAAATCTATATGCCCCTTCCATATTTATGGATGGGACATAAAACACTTCTAAAATGTCTTTATCTAAGGGGGAAATTGCTTACTATACAAGAGGAATGCATCCAAATGACACTAATTTCCCTGCTCTCAACCTGGGTTCAGCAAACAGACAATACTTTAATTTCTTACCCCAACCCACAGACATAAGAGTCAAGAGAATCTATTCTTAAATGAGTAGAATTTACATTCAGTGATAATTTCTTATTGGCCAATCAAAAATAGTAAATACATGAAGTGAACACATTTGTTCAAAACCACCAATTATGTGATTAAGGATGTGTATTTATCTGATAAAGACACCCTTGTCAAACCACTACTTGACAAGCCACTGAATAGTGCAAAAAATGCTGTTTGTTAAACCAGTTCTGTAGCAAAACAAGAGAGCCTGAATCATTCACCTGTTGATTTTTGTGTAGATCTTGCATCATTGATTATTTTTGCTATTTAATGTATACTGTTGCATTTTCTTCTAAATATTGACTTGAACAGCTAAAATATAGAATCCTGAACCCAAATAGATATGGTTGCTAGGGACTTTTTCATTGGTTGCTATTGACTTTTTCAATGGCATTGACTCTTGACTAACATTTTGACCTGAACAGCTAAATTATAGGGTCCTTAAACCAAATATATATGGTTGCTACAGACTTTTTCATCAGTTGCTATTGACTTTGTCAATGGCATTGACTCTTGACCTTCCATTTTAACTTGAACAGATAAATTGTTCACAGGGCTTTTTCTACCTTCTATTTACCGCCGATTATCAGCCCCATTCCCAATGAGAAAAAATCTCTTTTTATCCCAAAATTTATAATGAAATTCCCAACTGAAGCAAGCAACATGTAAGTGGTCAATTATTTCGTCTGTCCGTAGAACGGAAGTTACATTTTATTTCTGAGTCGGCAAATCGTTATTAGTTTTTATTGTCACAGGTTTCTCGAGGTCAGTTTTAAGATGGGGAAAGGAAATGCGTTTATTCATCCTTTTACGACAGTCGATTTACGATAATTATTTCGAAACTAAATACCTTTATCTTCCATCGGTTGTAGGCCTAAAATCAAGACAAAGACATCGGAAGTAAAATATGGGATATGCTTTATTGATCCCAGCATGAACTGCCCCTGTAGAGAGAGTTTTAGTTTGATGAATGACCCCCATTACGCAGTTCTCTGAAACAAAACTCCTTGAATGCTCTAACGAGGGAGAGCCAAGCCTGAATGACCAGCAACTGAATGAAATTGTGGAAGACTTTAAAACTAGAAAAACTAGAAAACTACCTTTGTGAATGACAATAAAACAATGAGTTTAAACATGATTTTATTTCTTACTTTTTTCCATAATTGATAAAAAAATTCCCAATCTCAGGGGCAGGGGCCTTATTTGAAAAAGGGTAGAAAAAGCCCTGGTTCAGAACCAAATATATCTGGTTACTAAAGAGTTTTCCATCAGTTGCTATGGATGTATTCAATGACCTTGGCCCTTGACCCTCCATATTGACTTGAAAAGCTAAATTATAGGGTACTGAATCTAAATATATATGTTCGCTAGGGACTTTTTCATGGGTTGCTATGGACTTTTTCAATGGCATTGACTCTTGACTTACATTTTGACTTGTACAGCTAAATTATAGGGTCCTTAACCCAAATATATATGGTTGCTAGGGACTTTATCATTGGTTGCTATGGACTTTTCCAATGACCTTGACCCTTGACCTTTCTATTTGACTTGTACAGGTAAATTATAAGGTCCTTAACACAAATATATATGGTTGCTAGGGACTTTTTCATAGTTTGCTATGGTCTTTTTCATTGGTTGATATGGACTTTTTCAATGACCTTGACCCTCCATTTCAGTTGTACAGCTACCATTTAATTCATTTCAAGTTATCCTCTTAACATCTGTGACAATATTTCAGACTATTATTTTTACTGATAATTACTGTTTACATGTAAATAATCTTTCAAGGGAAAGAACTCCCATAAGTGGTCAATTGACGATTTTGGTCATGTTGACTTATTTGTAGATCTTACTCTGATGAACATTTTTGCTATTTACAGTTTGTCTTTATCTATAATAATATTCAAGATAATAACCTAAAACTGCAAAATTTCCTTAAAATTAACAATTCAGGGACAATAACCCAACAAACGGTTGACCAATTAAATTTCATGTCAGGTAGATCTTGACCTGATGAACATTTTTACCCCGTCAACTTTGCTATAAATGCTTTAGTTTTTGAGATTTAAGCAAAAAACTGCAGTTTACCCGAATGTTCTATTTTTAGACATAGTGGCCATGTTTGTTGACAGACAATAAAATAAAACATAAATTTTATTCTAGATACCTTAAGGATCATTCAGTCTAAGTATGGCTGTAATTGGTTCAGTGGTTTCTGAGGAGAAGATTTTTGAAAGTTTACAAAGACGACCAAAAAAAAAAAAAAAAACTGAAAATTTTTCTCTAAACGACAAAACTCAGATAAGGGGTCAATTGACAATTTTAGTCATGTTGACTTATTTGTAAATCTTACTTTGTTGAACATTTTTTTCTGTTTACATTTTGTCTTTATCTATAATAATATCCAAGATAATACCCTAAAACTGCAAAATTTCCTTAAAATTAACAATTCAGGGGCAATAACCCAACAAAGGGTTGACTGATTCGTCTGAAAATTTCATGGCAGGTAGATCTTAGGATTTTTCTAGGTGAGTCCTGGACTCATCCCTTTTGAAATTGGTGAGTCCCAAATTATTTCTGCGAGTCCAGAATATACAAATGTATGACATCACCACGTACAGTGTGATGTTGTTGAATGTTCACGAGTTTTGTTTCCAAAATTTTGAATCATGTTACTGTCAGTATATGTTTGATACTTGTTAACTCCGCACTTCGAATGGAGTTGAGGGATATTTGTAATCAGTCCGTCTGAGCTTCCGCCTGTCCCTCCATCCGTCCGTCTGTCCATCTGTTGGATAATCTGGTCTCCAGAACTCCTCGTTCATTTTTAACTTCATGCATTTAATTTCTATATAGTATTGTCACAAACTGTTGTAGATGTGCAATAAGGTTTTTGAATCTTGATTTTCAAAAATTGGGGCCCACAGGGGCAGACTACGCGAATGATTTTTTATTTTACAGGACATTCGGTCTGGTAAACAACCTAGCTTTACCAGACCGAATGTAATTTTACCAGACCAAAATTTCTAATGGGCCTCATAAACTTTGCTTTTCTCTTTCTTTTGATCGTCGGTAATTTTCTTTTTTGAAGCCTTACCTGGAATGGCTCCTTGAGTATATTTTAATCCTATCATTGACATTACGAAAATAAACGGAAGTAGTATACTACCGGAAATACGATAAACCAAAAAAACAATACCGGACATTTGGTCCCGAATTCAACAAAATTTTACCGGACCGATCCATTTTTTACCGGAAATGTCCGACGGTCCGACGAATTTCGCGTAGTCTGCAGGGGTCAAATTTTGGAAAAATTGGAAATTTAAACTTGTGACCTAAACTCCTCATTCATTTCTCATTTTATGCTTTTAATTGCTATACAGTATCGTCACATACTATATGTAGATGCACTATAAGGTATTAGAATTTTGATTTTCAAAAATTGGGGTCGATTTTAGAAAACTGGAAATTAAACTAAAATCATTAATTTTTCATTTTATGTTTATAATTTCTATACACTTTTGTCACATACTGTATGTAGATGCGCAATAAGGTTTTAGAATTTTATTTAAACAACTTGAGGTACACAGGGGTTGTATTTCGGAAATAGTGAATTTTAGCTTGTGCCTTAAACTCCTCTCATTTTTCATTTAGATTAAGCAAATTTATTTGTGTATAATATTGTTCTTTATTTTCTGTAGATGTGGGAAAAGGATTTTAATTTTGAAAATCTATTAAGGGTTCAAATTTGGGACCGAAAATGGTGAAATTGCTAATTTTGCCTTGTCTCTGGAAATACTCATTCATTTTTTTGTTTCAGTGGTTTCATTTGTTTATAATATTGTTCTTCACTATGTGTAGATGTGCAATAAGGTTTTCACTTTTGAAATTTGATTCAGGGTTCCAATTTTCAGACTGAAATTGCTAATTTTTCACTGTAATTGTTTTTTTACTTGTGCAGTGCGCGGATGGACATCGTTTCTGATGGCACCAATTTCTATTTAAATATTTATTATTATTTATTCAAAGCCACTTATGATTTTTTCACCTTATTTTATACAAATTGTAGAATTTTTTAAATAAAAAAATTGAAATAAATGTACAACAAAGGTTAAAGAAAATTAACATTTTGAAATGGATTTCACCCAAATGTCTGACTGAATCTTGAAAAAGATTTAGAGATATTCTAATTCATCAATACAATTATGAAACACTAAAATTAAACGAGGAATACGAATGTTAAAAGTAAGTACAATGTTAATATAATCTGATAATTTTTCAGTAATTATCTTCTTTCCTCATTGTTTGGCACTTTTATTGTCCTAAAAACATTATCTTTAATTAAAACAACTTTCAGGTCTATCCCAGGTAAATTTTCGTTGCTGCCATTTATATTGCTTACAAAAGTTAGTTTCATATCACAAACAGACCGTACATGATCGGAATCCGCCTGCGTATTTAGACATGTACAGGGGCACATCTGAAGTAAAATTACGCAGACTAGAAAATGTGCGTACAGGATGCATCTAGATATGTTGTGAGGATCCCTGACAGGAAAAGGTACAGTGCCATAGGAATGATAAAAGATAACTGCCAACAAGCTAACTTCACCTTTTCCAGCAATCAAAGGATCATTCAAAAAAATACTAGAAAACATGCATTGACCATATGTCTTTAGTGTCTTCCTTTTACAAACTTCATTTATAAATGTCTTTCATCTTCATTAATTGTTTCATACAATACCTTATTCCAGGATTCAATATTCTGAGTCTGGTCACTTCCACTCTGTCTGTTAAGCAGAATATCAATTAATTTCTGTATCTCACCATCACTCAAAGAAGCACTCTGAATAGATGATACAACCTGGTTAACATCTGAGTCTAAAAAGGACAAAAAATTCAATAAAAACAATTTTCAAAGGTTGATACCATTATGATTTTAGGCCAAATAAAAAAAGTGTGGTTCTGGTTACCCTACATTGTACCTACCCTATTTCTTTTGCATCAACCCTCAATATTTGTTGGACATTTTTCAACAAGCACTGTTAAAGTCAGAATGTCTCTACCACAGATTCTATGTTCATTTGTAAAAAAATATTTCTACCTACCCTATTTTTTTATCTTGTAACAGGAACCACACTTATTTATTTACTTGGCCTTATTACTGTACACCATTCATCAGTCATGATGAAAACCCATTTGGGCAAGCTCTTCAATTACACCTTTTTCCACATCAGCAATATTATCATCCCAATGGCTGTCAGATACATTGAAAAGTCTGCATTGATCTGTTTATTACATATTTAAATCAACTAGAGGCTCAGAGGGCCGAACCTGTATCGCTCACCTGTCATGAAAGCTGTTTTTTATTGATGCAGCTCAGGCAAGTTACTTCTCACTACATGTATCATTATGAAGTGTGGAAAGCCTTGTGGAGTCCAATTTTTTCTGCATCAAGGTCCTTCTACTTACAGGTCAGCATATTCTAAAATTCAGTGGTTCTCCAGAAGATTTTTGCATGCACTTTCCATAGGTCTTATGTTAACCTAAGTCCTCTGCTGGTGGCCATCTTGAATGAGGGATTGCAGGGTTCTCGCTAAGGCACATACATGTGTCCTGGACACGTGAAAATTGGACTGGATACGTCATCCTTTAAACTCATGAGTCCCTGGGACGTGTGTTGATTTAATCAGCTGCATCCAAAGACCGCTATTTTCATCCAAAATTTTCTTAGCGCCATTTTTGAGTTCATGAAGATCAATGGGGATGAGGAAGGAAACAACAAAAAGTAGGCTAGAAAATGTACTATACAAGAGCATGGTAGTGGTGAAATATCATTGATATATTACTATAGGCTTCTAAGAAATGAAGCTAAACGCAAAACTTAACCAAATCAGGATGTACGTACGTAAGGACAAGGGTAAATCTATATGCTCCAGCCACATTTGTATAAACACCTGCCATAGATGCTTCCTGTCAAATTTCATTCCATTTGGCCAAGCAGTTCCAGAGTAAAAAATTTTTTTTAAATCAACCAATGAGAAACAAGAATTGCCTATGATGGCCATGTTGCCGAGGTTCCGAGTGAATTTTGTGTTTTTCTTTTTTTACCGTTTTACTTAGTTGACGTAGAAAAACCTTTAAGAGGACGGAAGGCATAATTTGGGGGTCTGAAAATCGTAGCAGTAAACAGGTCCGAATAAGCTGTAACGGGAATTGATAACACAAAGCATGTACACGTAGTTCGGACAGACAGACGGACAGACTGAAACCTATATACCCCCTAAACTTCGTTTTCGGGGGGTATAATAAAAGGGAAAAACATTTAAGCTTTTTTGAAACTGAGACCAAAATATACTTAACAACAACATAAAATCATTTTTAACTTTGCATAACTAGAGTTAATTAGTTCTTCTACATGTCTACATCTATATTCAAAATATTTTTTTTGTCAAACACCAAGGAACATAAAAATTCACATTTTCTGTCTACAGAAAATGCTTGCATTCAGAAAACTCTTCCGAGTGCTCTTCAAGGTTGAGCTACAAAGTGTACTACATAAAGCAGTATCATGGCCATGGCAGCCAACTAACCTTTTTTACATTGTTACCAGAAACACAGGACTTTTTTTAGGCCTCACCTTGAAATAGTGTTACCAAATAACAGAAACATCAGATGGGCCCTAGAATTTAGTGTCATCTCCTGTCACATGTTTTTCATTTTTTGTGTAGATAACTGGGAAATGGGTACTACACTATGAATTCAAATAAATGTTTAGAAATGTATAATTGAATCAGATAAAAACTGGGTGGGATTGGAATATTATACTGAGTAACCACAACCTATAGGGGTTAAGAGCTCCAAATAAGGGTCACTTGAGAAATTGCAATAACATATCTTTTTTCTGGTCATAAATTTGTTTTTAAAGGAAACCCTAAACACACATTTTTTTCAGTCTTGGATGTTATTAATTTAATTTTTGGTCTTCCAGTTACAAACTAAACTTAAAATCCAAATAAAAAATAATGCGTGTTTTTTTTACTTTAAATTGTAAAATATTTCTATTTATATAGTATTACAAAATAAGCCATTTTGCAGATTAGTAATTTTTTTTTATTCAGTCAACCCTCTTTACAGCGACCATGTTGGTTCCAGCCCAACATTGACGTTAAACTGATTTTGCCGTTACAAAGAATAAGTCCATTTGTGGAAATGTTGTGTCACTTACGAAATTCTGAATCATTGTCATCATGAAGTCGGAATTTTCAACAATATTCCAGAAATGAATTAGTTCTAGTCATCATCAAGTCTTTAATTCTTTTGAACAAATAAGATTATTCATCCAAAACATAAAAATAAAAGTCATAAAAACAAAATTTGGTTAAGATGGTAACAACAAAATCAAGATTGGTATAAATACGCTTCAGTTTTTGCATTATATAGAAATGAAAATAAATCTAAATTAATATTACAAAATTAAACAACTTTTAATTCATAATTCCCTTCAAATTATAAATGCTATTGATTTAGATATTATTTAAAGACAAAAGAAAAAAGTCCAATTATATTCATGAGGTTCCAATCCAAATCCGGATTACGACTATGTGATATCCCCATGTAAAAACATGGCGCGTCGTTTGAAGTTTTACTTAACAATCAAAATAATTGAAAGTGAAAAAAGAGATTATCCTTTGAACCACTGGGCCCAGATGACAGAAAACTTATTGACACGTCATTGTAATGATTCAAATCACACAACACATACCGTTTTTCTTACGGGAATTGACTGTCTGAGTCTACAGAATATTACATGTATTCACATTTGTTCCCAAGAGATTCTTGCCGGAAACTGAATATTCCGTTGTATTAAAGGTCGCTGTAAAGTGGGCCGACTGTATAATCCTCTAGATAATAAATTATTTTTTATTTTAATCAACCTTACCCATTCCTTTTTTGCTCCTTTTTTCTACTGCTGGTGGTGCTGCTTGTACTTTTTGGGTTTGAACTGGAACAATTTCTTCTACAACTTCTACTTTTTTTGTTTCTGTCTTTACTTTTTCGTCCTTCTTTACTTTAGCTGTTTGTGGAAGTTTCTTCTCCTTTTCCTGTGCATGGAGCAGTTCCAGTTCATCCTTTGGAGTTGCTTTGAAATGAATACTTTCCTGGCATTGGGCTGCTACTTTTGGCTTTTCATCTTTGTTTACCAAAATGGATTTAGGACTTTTCTTTACTTTTGACTTTGGTTTACTTTCTTGATCACTACTTGAATGAGGTTCTATTATTTCTGGTTCAATTTCTAAATTTACCATCTTACGTTCTTGTTCTTGATCCTGTGACAGCTTCTCTTTTGGTTTTTCTTTTATCTTCTTTGCCTTTTTTCTTTCTTTTTCTGCCTTTTTCTCCTTTCTTTGTTTCTCTTGTTCAGCTTCAAGTCTTTTTTTCTGTTCAGCAATAGCTTCTTCATATGACTTTTCTTTAAATCCAAAAGCTGATATCAAATATATAAGTACTGCAGAAACAATAAAGGCTACAATGCCTATTAAGATAACGTGAGGATCCATCACTGGCCTTCCCGACGGGATTCGTTTTTATATTCACCACGCCCCTCCCTGAAACAAATGAAATGGTATGCATTAATAACACTGATGTATCAAAAACCTTACCAACGCAATTTCAATCTGTCATGTTATTACAGAAATATCTATGTGAATAATTAAATACACCGGCAAACGTGTTGGACGGTGTTGATATGACTGTCCACGTCGGCAAACCTCTACACAACTGTGTTTTCAGCGACATGTCAGGTGTAACCTTAATATCTAGATTCATTTAACACCATGCAAATTCGTATATGAACTATAATTGACTTTCGTTCTTACCTAAAAATCTTTTTTCGTCAATGAAAACGGGAATTTGGTTACGTGTCAAGTCGTATTAGATAGTCCCCACCTGAGCCTTCGTGTGTAATGGGGAATGGACTTCCGACGGCTTTTTTTTGTTACGCTTTTTCTGATTGGTCAATACAGAACATCAAAGCGAGCCTTCGTCTGCTTTTCTTTATTACAAGTGTATTATTTTTAGTTTCTCAAAGATTTACGTGACCGAGAACTTAAAAAGAAATTGACCCGCAATTCCAATGAAAATATCCCTTTTCTTTCTTAAATTTTTCATAGACGATTTATCCAAAATTTCCAACTTATTTGGTATATCCATAAATATAAAATACTCCAGTGGGAGGCAAATTGTTAACTGCAACAACAAGCCAAACAACGCCATCTAGCGGTAACATTAAGCGCACCTGTTTAATTTGCTTCTTTGTGAGTCGAAAGCGTCACTTGTGTATTTTCAAATTCGGTAGAAATATACAGCAATGGATTCAATGAAGAGAACAGCAGAAGAAGCAGATTCCCTTCTTGATGGCGTGAAGGCTTTGATTGTTGACATTGAAGGAACAACGACACCTATCGACTTTGTGAAGGTAAATTTACGTTTTAAAACGTTGTCTACCCATGCACCATGTTCATGGTGTATCTTCCGCATAGCCAAGCCGGCAACTTATCTCGTTCGACTTAATTATGTTTTATAATTGAAATATACAGTGTTTAAAATAAGAAAACATCCAGACAGAAGAAAAGCAAACAAAATTATGTGATTTAGCCATATTCCCGTGTTGTAACGCATTTAAAAAAAAATAAAAATTCAAATAGAAAAAAAGCGAGGGAGGTGACGCTTAGAAATTATCAGATAAGGACAATGGTGCAATTCAAATTCATGGAACTAGTTATTTCTTTTTAATTATGTTATCGGTATAAGAAAATCTTTTTGTGTATGTTTAAAATAGAAAACACATTTAAAAGTAGTGTGTAGGATGATCTATTTCAATACACAATGTGTAATAGCTGTTGTGAATTAGAGTTATCTTTCTTTTATTGTTTACAATTTATGTCTGCATGTACACCCCAGATTTTTATCTTACAGTCTATCAGGCCTTGTGAAAGGCTTCCAGCAGCTGTCCAATGGATTCAAATTTGTTTATTGCTGCAATAAACAATTTGAATGAGACCAGAATAGAATTTGCACATCATGTTATTTTATTTAATACACTATACACAGACATGAAAAAAATGCATATTTATTATATGATCCATTTGAAATTGGAGGTTATAAAAGTTATATTTTGTTATGAAAAAAGTTGTCATTGTTTTTTTTTTATACCTTTTTTACAAATTCTTCAAAGGTGAGAACATACATTTTTGTGCATATTTTCCAACAGACAAACTCTAATTATTGGTTTTTCAGAGGATGGCTCCAAACATTAATGAAGAAAAATTGATTTGCTGTAAATTTTACAGTTAATTTTTATTAAGATTATTTTTTGCATTGGTCTTATAACTATTAATGGAAATCATCCTTAAATTAAAATTTTAACTAAATTTTCCAATAAAAAATGGATTTCAGGTAAACCAACAAGTGTGTTGGGTCTGATGTAAAATTTTTAAAAAGGTATTTAGTCCGTGCATCATAAATTCATCAGGTAAGACAAAATTTTGTAAAATGTATAGTCTTTTGGTAAAGAATTTGGGATAAAATTGGTATTTCAGTAATAATAGTAATAAAAATAATACTTTATTTCAAGAGGGCAAAACAGTGAGTACAAACTTCAAAAGAAGATATGAGAGTGAAATATCTGGTCAGATAAGAAAAAGCTTTATTTTAATGACCAGATGTTAGCCATTTGATGTATAAAATTGCATGTATGTATTTTTAAATTACCCTTTATATGTGCATATTGATTTTGTAGGAGACTTTGTTTCCATACATCACAGAAAACATTGAGGAATATATGAAAAAAAAATTTGATGATGAAGAAACACAAAAAGATATCCAGGCTTTAAGAGAACTGGTAAGAATTTTAATGAATAGTTCATGGTTTGCAGTGTTTAATTCTTATCTTGGTTGGTAGAGATGTTTTTCTTTTTATTGAATCATTGAGGAGATTTTGAAATGCTGATTATCATGGAATGTTATAAATGTATTAATGAGTCATATGTAGGTAATGAAAAGGTATATATGTAAGCATATCCATAATGATTTATGAATCCCATAAAACCCCAAATTTAAATTTTGACAAAAGATGGGACTGAGTAATTCTTTAAAGGTTGGGACAACCTTGAAGGCTTAAACAGTACATGTATTTGGATAAAGAGTTTACAGACTGATGAATAGCCTGTTACTTCATAAAAAATATGTGAATATGGACTTGTGCATTTAAAAAAAATTAAAATTCCAGAATAGTTTTTGTTGTGTTAATATATTGCTGTATTGACTTTCAATTTTCAGCTTAAATGTTCATTTAGTGTTTTAGAATCAAACATATATTTGCCAAAGCTTTCTTTGTAGTTTTCATCATAACAAATTTATTGAGTTATTTTGTGATACATTTTGTTGATATTTTTGTAAAACCGTTACAAAATTACTTTTTCCTCATTCCATGAAAATTTGTACCCTCAAGGTGAATGAATCTACTGAAATGTAAAACTTGTAAAAAAAATTAGTGCGAAGTGTTTTGATATTTGTAGTATATGTACCCTTTAGTGCTTAATCACCCACTGTTGTATGCTAGCTGGCAGGCTTAGATGGCCAAAGTAACATAACAACAAGGTGAACATTTCAGTTATATTTGAAATGTATGCACTATTAACACATAAGGTGTGGGGTTCCAGCTAGTGCTACAGATTAAATTCAGAAAACTAATTTCTCAGATGATGAAAAAAATGACTTTTTTGGGTGATACAATTTGAAGTTTGTTGTTTTCAGATGTTCAAAGAGGGATAACTCTAGTTACTTATAATTTAAATGTACACCTGTTTTGATTTTTTTAAATAGGCAACAAAAGACAAGGAAGAAAATGCAGAAGGAGTAGTTGAAATTCCTGCAGCTGATAGCAGTAAAGAGGATATCATCAAATCAGTTATACAAAATGTCAAATGGCAAATGGAAAAAGACAGAAAATCCACTGCATTAAAAAATCTGCAAGGACACATTTGGAGGGAAGGATATAATGAAGAAAAATTAAAAGCAGAGTATGTATTTTCTTAAATTGTTTTTTAATTCACATTAACTTAATTTATACGATAAGAAGCCTTCTAATATAGTGTCCAATTGGTTCTTACATTAAGTGATATTACTTTTATCAAATAATATGTATAGTAATACATTCTATAAACTCTGAATGATTAAAATTTCATTCACAGTAAAAAAAAATATCAGCCTCTGGTGTTTTACATAACAGTGTATCAGATTGTAATTTAAATTATCTATTATTAAATGAAAATCAAATAATGAATATTTTTACTGTAGATTATTTGAGGATGTAGGACCAAATCTACAACAGATAGTAGAAATTGGAATAGCTGTGTATGTGTACTCCTCAGGAAGTGTAGAAAGTCAGAAACTCTTATTTGCAAACACAGATGATGGTAACTTATTAGAAGTAAGTTTAGTTTCAATGTTTAGTGTGAGCAATAAAACATGGCAGAGCAGTTGATTTAGGAAATATTTCCATTTGGGAATTTAACATACCTTTATATTACAAAATGTAAAGGGTGCTTGTAATCGTTACACCCTTTTATACTTATAGCTGTAATATGACCTCACTTGCAGCCAAAAAAATGAAGAGAAATTGACTCATTCAGGAATACTGTAATTACTCCAATTTTTTAATAAAACTAAAAAAAGACCTACTTTTTTTTTTTAGAGAAATTGACAATTTTTGAAAAATTTGAAATTTTGGTTCCAAGTTATATGAAATATGAAAATGAAACAATCGTTCATACTTTTGTCATAATTGTTATTTCATTTTAAATTTTGTAATGTATTGATCATTAATATTCCTAAAAATGGCTCTTTTTAATGTTGTTGATGGAAACAGTGTGTAACATGTGATTTTGACCATTGAAGCACCTCAGTTAAGAGTTCGAAATATTTGAAGTAATAATCATAAATTTATAGTATATTTGTTTTCATTTTCCAGGTAATCCATTATTATAAACTACATGTATTACAATGTATGTTTCATATATCTCTCCATTCGGTAAGATTTTTACCTTTATAAACAACAACAAAGCATTTTCAATTTATATTTTTAGCTGTTCACTGGATTTTATGATACAACAACAGGTCCTAAAACAGATTCTTCAAGTTACACAAAAATAGCTGAAGATATAGATGCACAACCAGATGAAATATTATTCTTAACAGACTCTCCAGATGGTAAGATAATACATGCATTTTCCTTGTCTATTTTTAGCATGGTGCTTCTTAGTAAAGTATCCAAATATATAATATGGTACAAAATCATTCAAATGTGAACATATGTATACAAATTGGAGAAAATTCATATTGCACATGCTGCAATCTTCACACACTACTGTGCAAATTTTATTAAGTATCTAACTTATTTAAGAGTATACAATTAAACTAGGACTTTAAATATGCAAGAATCACGTCATCATGAAAGCAGGGGTCAGTTTTATTATCCACTATGTTGCTTCCTGTATCTAATCATAATTTTTAATCTTACAAATGCTATTTTCTTAAAACCATCACAGAAGTGATATGATCAGCATGTTGCAGAGCTATTCAATGTAAGTGGATGTTGCTGTACATGAAATTATTCTCTGTATTAAGGCCTCAAATTGTCATTAAGATTAGAAAAGCAACAAAAGTTGTGACATTTTGCTTAAATTTTTCATATGCATGATGTCAGGATTTTGTATCAAGAATTTTTCCATCGTATCCCATGATTCATATATAATGTTCTGTAAATTTATAACATGTAGTGAAAATTGTCATTATCTTTTATTACTTGGAGAGAAAAAAATTATTAGATGGTTTTGCCTTTACCTTTTTGATCATTTTGGTAATATTTAGATTTCCAATGCTTTTTGATACTTCAGCACAACTGATGAGTTGTAAATTTTCAAAAAAAAATTTTAAAATTGTTCATCCAAATGGGTATAATATAATTTTTTCCTCTTGCAGAAGCGGCAGCAGCTGTAAAGGCAGGTTTAAGAAGCGCAATAGTGGTCAGAGAAGGAAATGCTGAATTGTCGAATGATGTATTTCAAAATTACCTGGTTATAGAATCATTTAATGAACTATTTGGTGATGATGATGATGAAGATTTTAAACGGATAGCAGGGGACAATGGAGAAGTTGATGATGAAGATGAAGGTGAAGAGGATGAAGTAGATGACGATGATGATGATGATGTACAACAGGAAGAAGGAGATGATGAAGATGATGCATAGACATCATATTAGGGTTAATGAATAATTGTGATTGAATGAAATGGATGAAAATTCAATGAAATGTTATATTTTAAAGTTTCATTCGGGGGTTTGATTTTAAATGAATTTGTTAAAAATTACATATCTAAGCTGACTTTACACAATTTTATTTTGTTAGATATCAGAAGTGTGAGAGGGAAGATTGTTATGGTAAAATTGTGTAAATTCATGTGATATCTTGCCTATTTGAAAGAAATGAAGAGGTTTTTTTGTAGAAAGGGGGGATGGAGAAAATTGGTCATCATGAATATTTAGCATGTTTGAACAAAAATATACATGATGTAGGCATATCAGGTAACCAAGGTGGCAGGGCAGTTTTTGGAAATAACGGAACCATGAATAATTTAAACAATATGAAAACAATCTGTTACAATAACTTGTAAAACCAAGAAAAAGCAAGTACGTTTTGTAGTAAAATTGTATTTACCCGGTAATCAAAATAAAACATGATATTTTTGCTGTTCCTAATTTGACACTTTAATTGGGAACAAAGTAAGAGGTAGACACTTTTGTTTATATTGAAACAACCTAAAACTTTGTCCATTATTGTAAATGTAAGTGATGGTGTTCATGTGAATTGTAAATCTAGCAAAACAATTTAAACACAATTATTTCATTATTGTAAAAATGCTCATAGACACCATTTATGGTCAAAATCAGGAAATTTTCAGAGAGAATGTTTTATTAAGGTGTTCAGTGATTTGTTGTTGCTAGCATATTTTGTTAGAGGGATATATTTGTTTGCAGAGGAGCATGTAGAGATGTAGGTCTTTTTTTAAGGACTCTTTCTTACATATTATTTGATTATTTTAAAGTGTTCCTGAAAGCAGTTGAACTGCTTGATTTGCAATCTATCATTATATAGAGCATTTTAATTGTGTTATAAAATATAATTCAATACGATCTTATCTGCCATTTTATTTTTTAAAGTCTTGAGAAAAAGATTTTATTTTGTCTCTGTATATACAGTCATTTTATTATGAAGGTGTTTCATTTTGCAATATTATATTGTAGCTTTTGCATTTGTTTTCGAATGCAGTATGTTTATTATTGATTTTGTAGGAATTTTTGTACAAAGATTTTAGTATGTATGGTGTGTTCATGAAGATAAAAGTTTATATAAGTGTTAGTGTTAAATTTTGTACAGAAACAAAACAGGTGTTGAATACTTCAGTAATGTCTACACATGAGAGTGCTATGTCTATAATATATTTTTAGTAAGGGCTTCAAATGGCAGTTTTAAATCATGTCAGGAAAAATTTATTTTTTTTCTGTGTACAAACCTCTTATTTAAGTCATGCTTTTCAATTGATATCTTGAATGTAAATAGTAAACATAAAATACAGCTTTGATCAACATTGGATAATTTTTGTTCATTATTTATTTAAACCATTTACTTTTATAGTTTTCTTTATCAAAAATTTGCCAGAAATGGATTTTAAACATTTTATCATTTAAGATTTAAGGTAGACATGCTCAGCAGATATCAACATATTTGTTACAAATAAATATTTCACTGTACAGATCATTACCATTAACAGTAAAAAAAGTAGATTTTGTATTTTTCTTGTCAATTTCATGCCAGATTAGTCCTTTTCACATTTTCTCTTTGTATTAAAGCGTGAAGGGAAAAACATATTTCCTTACCTTGTTTTATTTTTATATCCCCCATGTGTTTGCTAGCTAACCTGCCCCAAAGGGAAATGTGAGCTTTTCTTTCAAAAGTTATTTCCATATAAGGGCCAAACTTGTTTGAATGGACTTCATCAAAGATATTACTTCTTGGATCTATGCAATCAAGCATATATATTGTCTATTTTCGGATTTGGTTCTTGACCTCAACCAGTATGGCCTATATTTCAAAACTTAGAAAATCAGCACAAATAAAAAATTATGTTAAAGTACTGGCCCAATTGAGCTCAGTCTTGAACCATTATGGCTACCATCACTAAAAATTGAAAAGTCAGTCAAAAAAAAAACTGAAACAGTTCCTTAAAAGGTTCCCTTTTAAAATTATGTCATGTGGACCTGACCTTGGAACAATATGGGTTCTATTATAAAAACTCAAGGTAGAAAAATAAGCTGAAAAGCTAGAGAATTGTGTGAATCAACAAGGCCAATTGAAACCAAATTTTGTTGGAATGGTCGTCCTTTTAACATTTCAAGCCCTCAAACAAGTATGGCCAATGTTTCAACATTTAAGGAATCTGAGAAAAAAAAATAATAAAATATAATTAAATTAAAAATTCTCTGAAACTACTGAGCCAGTTGAGCCCAAACTTTAGTGGAATAGTCCTTAGGTGGTTAACTTTCTGTGGGTCCAGACCCTTCTATCATTATGGACACCATTAGTAATGATTACTAAAATGAAAAATCCATCATATGTTTAAGATCTGCTAGCATGAAACTTTTACTAAAAAGTCCTTTAATGGTTCCTTTTCAAAATTATGTCAAGGGATCTCGACCTTGGGCCAATATGGCTGCCATTAAATGTGCTGAAAATAGAAAAGCTTAAAAAGATTAAATATTCTATGAAACTACTAGGCGAATTAACATTGTTGGAGTAGATCTCAGGTGGTACCCTCTCAAAACTGTGTTGCTGTGTCTAGATCTTTAATGGCCCAACAAAACTAAATGGCTGCAGAAAAAAACTTTTTAAAGCTGATAAATGCATTTTTAAACTGATGCTAAATTGTTTGCATCAAAAAGTTTAATGTGCAAAAAGCTGCAGGATGCTGAAATCTAAGCTGTACCCTTAGGTTAAATCATTGCCATTGAAAAAGTTTCATGAAAATCCATTAAATTTAGTTAATTTTAAAGCCATCAAGTTTCGACATAAGAATCAGTTGAATGGCTTTTTTCATATTTTTTCTGATTAAGAAAATCTCATAAAATTTTGAATTATTATTGCATCTTTCTATATTTCTTCCCTGAAACAAACCCTGTGAGACATAATATGAAAAATTTGCATAAAATCTACCATTGTTATTATTAAGAATGGATTAAGCGATGGATATAAATTCTTGACAAGAAAAGATTCTCTACATGTATATCAGGACAAAAATATTGAAGCAATAAGACTATAACACCAAAATCTGAAGACAAGGAGAATTTGTCAGAACACTGTCTTGGCAAACAAATACTACAAAGTCTTAAGACACAACCAAAGATCAAAAATCAAAACAAGACAGCAAAACCGTAACACACTTCCAATATGAACTGGCACAAAAAACCTGGAGTGGCATTGGGTACTCGAGAGGGATAAGCACATTGCAAACTAGAAATCTGTAATGTCGAAATAGAAAGTGATCCCCACACCCCCTGTAAGTAGTTTGGCCACTTACCTAAAATGTATAGTCGAAATATAAAACCTTATTTCCATCCAAAAATAGTATACAATCATCCTATAAAAGAATTAAATCAATAAACCCAATGAAAAAAACAGTTCACAGGCTTAAACTTTTGAAATTTGACCTGATTGGGCTCTTGGTTTAAAAATCGATATTCTAAACCTTATTGTGCAACTACATATATAGTGAAGGACAATACTATATATAAGCAAAATGCATTAATTGCAAAATGAAAGAGAAGTTCAGTGGACCCCATTTTCAGAAAATTTAAATTCTAAAACATTATTGCGCATCAGCATATGATGTATGACAATGCCGTATAGAAATTAAATGCACAAATTAAAAAATGGAAGAGGAGTTTAGGTCACAAGCTTAAATTGACAATTGTTGAAATTTGACCTGAGTGGGCCCTTGGTTTAAAAATTGATATTCTAAATCCTTATTGTGCAACTACATATAATGAAGGACAATACTATTTATAAGCAAAATGCATACATTGCAAAATGAAAGAGAAGTTCAGGTCACAAGTTTGAATTGAAAATTTCAAATTTCGACCCCTGTGGGCCCCAATATTAGAAAATCAAAATTCTTACACCTTATTCCGCATCTGCATATGGTGCGTGATAATACTGTATAGAAATCAAATGCATTAATTGAAAAATGAAAGATGAGTTTAGGTCACAAGCTTGAATTCAAAATTTTCGAAGTTCGGACCCTGTGGTCCCCTTGTTTAGAAAACAAAATTCTAACACCGTATTGCGCATCTACATGTAGTATTCAACCATTCTATATGGAAATTAAATTCCTAAACCCAAAAGTGAAGAAAGTGTGACGGACGGAGACAACCGATCGCTATATCCCCGAACTTTCTTCGAATCTGTGGGGATAAAAATTCTAAAACCTTATTGTGCATCTGCATAGGGTGCATGACAATACTGTATGGAAATAAAATGCATAAATTAAAAAATGAAGACGACTTTAGGTCACAAGCTTGAATTCAAAACCCATGTAGGCCGCCTGTTCAGAAATTCCAAAATTTTAAAACCTTATTGCGCATCTTGTGTAGAAATGAAATTCCTAAACCTAAAAGTGAAGGAGGAGTTGATGCCACAAGAAAGTGTGACGGACGAACGGAGACAATCGCTATATCCCCGAATTTTCTTCGAAAGTACAGGGATATTGAGGAAAATCTAATGGAGTGTTAAGTCAAGTGAAGAGTCAATTCCAGTAAGATGTAAAATTTAACTGAAGATATCAGATAGACGCATCATATTGTTCCATCAAGCCGTAATGACGACCATCAAATTTCTGGAGTGATGATATTAACAATCTGAAAATAACCTTGTTTAATTTAGAGGTTAACGAAAAGTCACAAGAATCGATAGTGAGATTTAACCGACATAAAGTGGGGACGATGTCATGAAAAATTCCACTAAGGGAACAACCAATTAACTTTGAGGGGGTGGGGGTATGGTCTTTTGTGAAAAAAAACATTCTGATTTCAAAGGGAAGGAAAAAAAATAATCTGTTTGACGAAACTATGAAAAAAAAATCTGGTTTAGATATATTTTTTCAACAACAAAAAATTGAATCCAATAGTTGATTTAAAAAATCACAAGCATTACAAGAAAAGCTTTAGACCATTATTTAATACAAACCTGATTTATTTTTAACTTATAAAAGATTTTCCATAATTTTTCAGTCATAATTGACCTTTCAGTGATTAACCATCAAGATGAAGAGCAACAATCATGACAATCAAAAGCATTGTTCCTTTTTAGCTCACCTGGCCTAAAAGGCCATGTGACCTATTACCATCACATGGCGTCCGTCGTCCGTCGTCGTCGTCCGTCGTCTTTCCTTTAAAGATCTTCTCCTCTGAGACCACTGGGTCAATTGGAACAAAACTTGGCAACAAAAACGGTCATTAGGTGGTCCTGATTCAGAAGTGTATCCGATGACCCGGCCCGTCGTCCAAGATGGACGCCAGAACCAAACATAGTTTAACATAGGACCCCTATGGGGAATTTACTTAAAGATCTTCTTGTCTGAGACCACTCCGCCAATTGGAACAAAACTTGGCAGCAATTGTCCTCTTTCAGAATTATATCCGATGACCCCGTCCATCATCCAAGATGGCCGCCAGAGCCGAACTTAGTTTAACATAGGTCCCTATTGGGAATTTAATTAAAGATCTTCTTGTCTGAAACCACTTGGCCAATTGGAACAAAACTTAGCAGCAATGGTCCTTAGGTGGTCCTCTTTCAGAATAATATCCGATGACCCAGATGGCCACCACAGCCGAACATAGTTTAACATTGGACCCTATGGGGAATTTGAATAAAGATCTTCTTGTCTGAAAACACTTGGCCAATTGGAACAAAACCTGGCAGCAATGATCATTATAAGTGGCTCTCTTCCAAAATTGTTTCTAATGATCCCGCCCACCATCCAAATGGCCGCCAGAGCCGAACATTGTTAAACATAGTACCCTATGGGAAATTTACTGAAAGATCTTGTTTAAAATCACTGTGCCAGATGGACCTATGTGCATGTGATGTGTGTTGCAAGGATCGGAACTAATCTTGTTTTAAATTTACAAATGAAAAGCATATGCAAATCTTTTATAACAAAAACAAATTCATAGTGTATACCAGTTTTATTTACTGCTAGTGATTTCATAGGAATAAATACACCTTTTACTTTCAGGGTATTGCTCAAAACAAAATTCTGATTCGACTTGGTAAGAAAAAATTATTTAGTTTGATTGTAGCCGAAAAAAAATAAAATTGTGTCAATACCTTGAATAAAAAAAAATTTAAACCAATATAAATGAAACACGGCAGCCACGCTGCATATCCCGCGCCACTGTTGTGTTAATCACAAAATGAAATGCTACGAATTCAATCAAAGGAATATTTCACAAAAGAACAATAACATTTTTTCACTGTTTCAGTCAGGGCTATGAATATGGCAAAACACAAACGACCAAAGAAATTATACTCAGATGTGACAATAACTTTAGTAATGAATTGGACAGGCTGTGTGCCTGAGTGCCAACATTTTATAAGATCATCGGGGAACACACCGTGAGATAGTAGTCACAATGATAAATGAAGTGTGACTGACATTGATAATGTAAATACATGCAATGAACTGTGTTCTACTAATTAAGTGTAAATTTACCACAGTTGGAGTATCAATTTTGGAAATTGAATGATTAGCCTAAGTCTTGTGACATTTATAGTTATTAATATGCACCATGGTTGCTAGATACATTTCCAAAAAAGTGAAGATATTAGATTCTTTCAAGAAATTTACCAAAATTGGAGTTATTTTTTTTTTTTTTTTTTGAAATCCAAATATTCCATTTAAATTTTGGAAATTTATACATTATTTATTTAGCCCTATACAGCTGTTGCTTTTTTGTAAACAAATATGTATGGTTGCTAGGTACTTGTCCACAAAATTCAGATCTTATAGTCTTTCAGGAAATTAACCAAATTTAGAATTCAATTTTTAAAATTGAATGGTAACTTAAACTCTAATGATATTAATGGTTATTAATATGCATGGTTGCTACATACATTTCCAAAAAATTTACCAAAATTGGAGTTTTTTTTTGAAATCCAAATAATCCATTTAAATTTTGGAAATTTATTCATTATTTATTCGGCCCTATACAGATGTTGCTTTTTTGTAAACAAATATGTATAGTTGCTAGGTACTTGTCCAAATATTCAGATCTTAGAGTCTTTCAGGAAATTTACCAAAGTTGGAATTTCATTTTTGGAAATTGAATGGTTACCTTAACTCTTGTGACATTCATGATTATTAATATATATGGTTGCTAGATACATTTCCAAAAAATGAAGGTCTTAAACGTGTTAAAGTCTTTCATGAAATTTACTAAAGTTCGAATAATTTATTTTGAAATCCAAATATTCCATTTAATTTTGGAAATTTAATCATTCCCTCTACAGCTCAGCTGCTTTTTTGTAAACAAATATGTATGGTTGCTAGGTACTTTTCCAAAAAATTCAGATCTTAGAGTCTTTCAGGAAATAACCCAGTTTGGTTGATTGTTAATTTTCAAAAATTAATAAGTCTGAGACTCTTCCAGAAATTTTTTTCTGACCCAAGGGCAAATTTCAAAATTCCGAAACCTTCGGCATAGACAACTTTTAAAGTGCTAGTAATGCACCACTGTTTATGTTTCTACAGCTTAGGGTGTAAGAGGAGATCTGTGACAATCGATTTTGGGATTTTTTAACTCTCTTTTTGCTATGCCACAAGGTGTTTCAGAAACATTCTCATGCCACCTTTGAATTTGCCATATATAATACCAGTCATGGTTTCAGTTTCAGCATTATAGTCTAAATAGTTGGATATCGCGAAATCCGTTTTTTGCTCATAATTATGCCCTATGGGCAAATTCCAAAATTCCGAAACCTTCGGCACAATCTACATATCAACAATGCTAACAACGATCAAAGTTTCAGTTTTCTATCTCTTATGGTTTCTGAGATAATCCTGGACATTACGTACACTCGTACGTACGGCGAACAGCAAAACATTATCCCCGCCGCTTCGCTAGCGCGGGAATAAAAACCATACCCCTCCTTCCCCCTTGAAGTTAAATGGTTGTTCCCTAAAAATTAAAATCATCTCGTCTTTCATAAAGTTTTGTCAAGAAAAGGAATGTGCTTTAAATTTGTTTTTTTCTAGCTCGCCTGGCCTAAAAGGCCATGCGAGCTTTTGCCATCACTTGGCGTCTGTCGTCCGGCGTATTTGCTTTACAGATCTTCTCATTTGAAACCACTGGGCCAATTGGAACTAAACTTTTCAGGAATGATGTTTGTGAGGTCTTCTACAAATATTCCTCATTTCATCTTGCCGGGCAAAAAACATGTCCACCATAGGCAATTGTTGTTTCTGATTGGCTGAGTTTTCAAAAATCGTCTCCTCTGAAACTACTTGGCCAAATGGAACAAAACTTGACAGAAAGCATATATGGGAGGTTCTTTACAAAGTTTCCTCATTTTGTTCCGATCGTGCAACAAACATGGCCATCATGGGCAATTCTTGTTTCTCACTGGTTGATTAAAAAAAATGCTTTCTCTGGAACTGCTTAGCCAAAACTGTCAGCAAAAGTTGATAGGAAGCATCTATGGAAAGTCTTTTAAAAAATGACTTTTTTTCATCCTGATGGCTTCCATGGGCAATTTTTGTTTCTGATAGGCTGATATGAAGAAATCTTTTTCTCTGAAGCCGCTTGGCCAAATGGAACGAAACTCAACAGGAAGTATCTGTGTCAGGTTTTTTTTTACAGAGTTTCCTGATTTGGTCCAAATCAGGCGACAAACATGGCCGCCATGTGCAATTCTTGTTTCTGATTGGTTGATTTAAACATTTTTTCTCTAAAACTGCTGGGCCAAATACAGCCAAACTTGATAGAAAGTGTCTATGGCTTATAACAAAAATCTACAGAACCGCAGAATTGCTTGAAACCATTGCTTGGCCTGAATATGGTGACCTGTAATTAGTAGAAGGACCTTGATGCAGAAAAATTTGGCCCCTACAAGGCTTACCACACTTCATAATACAAGAGGCTCTCAAGAGCCTGAATCGCTCACCTGGCAAACAATGCACTATAAACTAAATTAATATATTAATGTTTGTTGTAATGGGTAAGGTTCTCCTTACTCCTACAATGTAAGATGTTGGAATTCCGTTCCTCCATACCCCCAAGTTAGTAAATAGCTTGCCAGACAACCTCTAGCATTGCTAGAGTAAGGTTCTCTCGTAAGTTTTACTGAATTCCTATGTAATGGAGGTGGTCGAAATGATCTCCCCTGATGTGATGAATTTGTTATCCTGATAAAATATAAATATAATGCAATGGAATACTTTAAATTTTTGATATGTTGTGAAGGACATATAAACAATGAATGTTAAACAACAATATTTCTACAACTGTTGTGTTGAAGTTGAACATTTGCCATTTTAAATGAGAGTTGATACCGCTTAGATGAAATTAACCAGTGGTAAGTACCCTTTGAACAGACTCTTCTGTTTACCTATGTGACCTTACATCTTTGGCATCTAAAAAGTAAACGCTCTTTTTCTGAAGTATGACAGTTTCAATTACATGTAATTGAAAGGAAATATTGCAGGAACAATCATCCAAATCCCCCTAGTAGTTTCAGAGGAGAAGATGTTTGAAAATTTGTTAACGATGATGACGGACACCAAGTGATGGCAATTAAAAGCTCACATATTATGAAGTTTAATCATTGTTATACAACATTCTCATCATCACCATTCAATAAGGATACCATGTTTACTTTAAAAACCAAATATTGTTGAAATCAGAGCAAGTGTAAAAAATGGCAGGAAAATGGCAGCCATTTTAAAAATGGCCGTCCAAAACAAAACTTTCATCATCACCATTCAACTCGGGTTACCATGTTTACCTTGAAAATAGTTTTCACCTTCATTTTCTTTCTATAATTCAGGAAAAAATAGCAAAAAAACAGCATTTTGACCCCTATGTTCTATTTTTAGAAAGGGCGGACATGTTTTTCAATCAATCAAAAATCCAAGCATTCATGTTTTGCAGGATACCCTAAGGAACAATCTGACCAAGTTTCATTTGATTTTGAATAGTAGTTACAGAGAAGAAGACTTTTGAAATAATAATAACATAAAAAAAAAAGCCAAAAATGTCAAAAAAGGGTAATAACTCTAACATCAGTTGACAGATTTTCACGAAAAACAGCACACAGGTAGCTCTCATCATGCTGAACACTTTCAACCTGCCAGACTTTGCCGTAACCTAATGATTTTTGAGATATTTGCGAAAAACTGTTGTTTGACCCCTATGTTCTATTTTTAGTAACAGTGGCCATGTTTTTCGACGGATCAAAAATCCAAGCATAAACTTTGTGTAGGATACCCTAAGGAACAATCATGCTAAGTTTTATCCAAATCCATTCTGTAGTTTCAGAGGAGAAGATTTTTGAAAAATTGTTAACAACGACGATTGACGACGACGGATGCAAAGTGATGAGAATAGCTAACAAGAGGCTCTCAAGAGCCTGAATCGCTCACCTGGCAAACAATGACTATAAACTAAATTAATATATTAATGTTTTTTTTTGTAAATTAAACTGAGTATTTAAGGTCACATAAAATACCTTTAAAAGCCTTTCAAGAACCTCTGGAAAGAAATGGGCATGAGTTCTCCCTATGCTTGATTAAGATACAGTCATGGTCAATCTGATGATTCACAATACAAAATACAAGCTTTAATTCATCTTCAAATACAAGTATAAATCTTTTGGTCTATATGTTGTCTTCGTTTTTAAAATGTTTGAAAGAAGTTATGTAAAAATTGTGGGTTAAGGCTTTTTATTGTACTTGAAAAGGAAATATTGCAGAAACAATCATGCTAAGTTTCATCCAAATCCCCCTAGTAGTTTCAGAGGAGAAGATGTTTGAAAATTTGTTAACAACGATGATGACAGACACCAAGTGATGGCAATTAAAAGCTCACATATTATGAAGTTTAATCATTGTTATACAACATTCTCATCATCACCATTCACTAAGGATACCATGTTTACTTTAAAAACCAAATATTGTTGAAATCCGAGCAAGTGTAAAAAATGGCAGGAAAATGGCAGCCATTTTAAAAAAAACGGCCGTCCAAAACAAACTTTCATCATCACCATTCAACTCGGGATACCATGTTTGCCATCAAAGTAGCTTTCATCTTCATTTTATTTCTATAATTCAGGAAAAAATAGCAAAAAACAGCATTTTGACTCCTATGTTCTATTTTTAGTAAGGGCGGACATGCTTTTCGACCAATCCAAAATCCAAGCATTAACTTTTTGCAGGATACCCTAAGGAACAATCTTACCAAGTTTCATTTGATTTTGAATAGTAGTTTCAGAGAAGAAGATTTTTGAAATAATAACATAAAACAAGAGGCTCTCAAGAGCCTGAATCGCTCACCTGGCAAACAATGCACTATAAACTAAATCTCATCATCACCATTCACTAAGGATACCATGTTTACTTTAAAAACGAAATATTGTTGAAATTCGAGCAAGTGTAAAAAATGGCGGGAAAGTGGCAGCCATTTTAAAAATGGCCGTCCAAAACAAACTTTCATCATCACCATTCAACTTGGGATACCATGTTTACCTTGAAAGTAGCTTTCGTCTTCATTTTCTTTCTATAATTCAGGAAAAAATAAGCAAAAACAGCATTTTGACCCCTATGTTCTATTTTTAGTAAGGGCGGACATGTTTTTCGACTAATCAAAAATCCAAGCATTAACTTTTTGCAGGATACCCTAAGGAACAATCTTACCAAGTTTCATTTGATTTCGAATAGTAGTTTCAGAGAAGAAGATTTTTGAAATAATAACATAAAAAAAAGCCAAAAAATGTCAAAAAAGGGCAATAACTCTAACATCAGTTGACAGATTTTCACGCAAATCAGCACACAGGTAGCTCTCATCATGCTGAACACTTTCAACTTGCCAGAATTTGCCGTAACCTAATGATTTTTGAGATATTTGCGAAGAACTGTTGTTTGACCCCTATGTTCTATTTTTAGTAACAGTGGCCATGTTTTTCGACGGATCAAAAATCGAAGCATAAACTTTTTGCAGGATACCCTAAGGAACAATCTTACCAAGTTTCATTTGATTTTGAATAGCAGTTTCAGAGAAGAAGATTTTTGAAATAATAACATAAAAAAAACTGTTGTTTGACCCCTATGTTCTATTTTTAGCAACAGTGGCCATGTTTTTCGATGGATCAAAAATCGAAGCATAAACTTTGTGCAGGATACCCTAAGGAACAATCATGCTAAGTTTTATCCAAATCCATTCAGTAGTTTCAGAGGAGAAGATTTTTGAAATAATAACATAAAAAAAAGCCAAAAATGTCAAAAAAAGGGCAATAACTCCTACATGGGTTGTTGAATCTTCTTCAAAATTTCAGGGCAGGTAGATCTTGAGGTGCTGAACACTTTTACCCTATGCCAGAATTGTGATATCTGTGACCGTTTCTGACTTATTTGCAAAAAACTGCGATTTACCCCTATGTTCTATTTTTAGCCATGACGGCCATGTTTTTATACGAATCAAAAATCCAAACAACAGATTTGTAGCACCCATACCAATTAATAACTGTACCAAGTTTGGTTGCAGTTGGACTTATGGTGTTGGAGGAGTTAACGTTTGAAAAAGTTAACGGACGACGGACGGACGGACGGACGACGGACGGACGACGGACGCCAAGTGATGGCAATAGCTCACATGACCCTTCGGGTCAGGTGAGCTAAAAAGGGAGAAGTGACTTCTCTCTTTGAGGTACATCAATTAAAACTGCTTTTATGGCAATGAGCGATAAAGGCTTAGCCCTCTGAGCCTCTAGTTTATCAAAGTCGCAGGAAGGCCGAGAAACGTTTAAGTACAAGTGGGTAATAATTATTTAATATATTTATAATAATTATTGTCGACTGTAGTGGGAGGTCACTCTTGGTCGCCAATTAAACAACTTAGTTTCCCTGTTCTCAATAAAGCCAGACTATTGAGAGGTGTCTACTGGTGATCATATAGCATATCACCATGTATGTGTCTTCTGATCGTAAATTTATCTAGCCTATAGTACTAGTAATTAGTAATGGATCACTAGTCTGGCAATACTGAGGTTTGAACCCAACTTGTAGCGAGGTGTGTTCAACTCAAAACTTGATTTAACTAACTGTCGTGAAAATCTATTTTAACTGGTTATAAAGCTGGGTCATTATAATGTATCAGTTGATCGTCTGTCCTCAGCTGCTTACAGAATCCAACTATAGTGAAAATTATGAAGTAAAACGAATCATTGAAGTTACAATATTCTTTGACCGGTTCAAAAGGCAGGCATTGCGGGTGACAAAATTAATGAAGTAGTATTAATCTGACATCACTTTCACATTGAATGCCTGTACATGGCAGGTATTTGTTGCAAACTGAAAATGAAGTCAATCCTATTTTATCAAGCGATGATATTGTGCTTGTAAAGGTTCTTGAAAAAAGACAAATATTTGAAGAGAACGTAATTAAAGATATATACCCCAAGACAGCATAACTGTAGGGTCAGGGATAACTCTGTCTTCATAAATAAATACCTTCAAAGGGTCTGTTGTAGTATACAGGCATGGATATAGGATTCCATCTTAGTCGATGAAAAACAGTTTTAGAACAAATATTCGCATCCTGACTCGTGAGGATCCTGAGTGAACAAGGTCGGAGAACAATTTGCTGTTTACATATATAAGAGTTTAACATTTCCCAGGCAAGAAAGGACAAGGTTGATGATTCTTAATCTAAACATTTACATCGATTAATGCGCATGAAAACATCCCGGTAAAGGAACAACGTTTTTATTGATGCTCTTCATTTCAAAGTCACATCGGGGGCCTCGGTGGCCGAGTGGTCTAGATAGTTCGTCATGACTACTAATGATCACTAGCCTGTCAACACTGAGGTTGTGAGTTTGAATCTCACCTGTGGCGGGTGTGTGTTCGACTCCAATCGGAATTGACAAAGATTGCCAATTTTCCTACCGTAGGTCGGTGGTTCTCTCCGGGTACTGCGGCTTCCTCATGTTCCTCCACCAATAAAAACTGGCCGCCGCGAAATAACCAAAATGTGCTGAAAACGGCGAAACGCCAACTAAACAAAACAAACATCAAAGTCACATCACAGTGAAGTATTAAAGGGGAGTCGGAAAATTTCACCATATCAATCGTAAGTTCAGGACCGCTCCTAGCACATGTTTGAGTGCAATTCTTTGCACGTCCAACATCTTTTTACATACAGTTATTCATGATCGGGAGAAAAAAATGTAACAAAAATCTCCTATTTTGGCTTTATTGCGTCAGACATTCTGGTGGTTGCTAGTAGAAGCTTTTTACCGAATTTAAAACAAGGAGTTATGGCTGTATACAATATTGATGTATAACTGGTACTCAGATCAACGATGTGGATCTGTCTATATTTTACGAATAAACGTTTTATAGCTTCTCTGTAAAAGCCTTGGTGTGACTACCAAGTCAATGGGTTGGTAGTTTCAATTTTGTTTTAGTGTTTTTTTATAAAGTGTTTCCATTGCTAGGTTTCTCCTACCCATATACTCAGTATTCTTTCAAAAAGTTGCTTAATATAGTGCCAGGTTATTAACAGAGGCAGGACAAGCTCGATTCATTTCATATTATTTTTTGTTCTTCGCCCCAAAATTACAGTTGAGTCGTCATAGTGATGCCGGAAAACTTCAACAGCCGATTGTAAGTTAAAGGTGGCCTCTAGAACCTCTTCGCCAAGGTGATTAGAGGGACGGTCATAACTTTGGAATAAATGTCAAAATAATTCTTATTCTACCTGTATTTTGGTCAATACTGTTCGAATTGTTGAAAATTTTCGAAAAGTAATTTTATTAAAATTATAATGATGCTTAGGTTCTGTCTGTATCAACATAAACATACTCACAAAGGAATTAAGCCCAAGCGGTTTCAGAGACATGTGTATATATCATCTATGTTAGTAGTTTGACAAAGCAAAATATGCGAATCCAAAACTAACTATCCCATGGTTCTTCATAATGCGAATCCAAAACTAATTATCCCATGGTTCTTCAGATCAAGTTTCAAGCGGCTCCAGAGGATAATATCTATATACTTACTATACTATATAACTGACCCCTGCAACCTTTTTGAGAATATCCCATAGAGTTTCAGTTTATCCAAATGAGAAAATTTGCTTAAATTCGACCGACCAGAAACTAAAATTTTCTTAACGCATCTGTAGACCAATGGTATTTTCGTTGCAAGTTTCATGTTATTTTTAATATTTGACCATATAGAAATAAAACTGAAGTTTATAAACTGCTTATACTGGACAAAATATGCGTGCATTTTAAAGATCTTCCGATGGATGCTTCATGCCATTTTTTAGGTTACGCGAGACAAAGTAAAAACTTGACCCCCCTTGAACAAACAGCACAAAAATGGCAGAAACAAAACCAGCTGATTACTCGGTACATAAAAAATCCCTCTCTGGCATTTTATCATGCTATGCAGGGACGAATTGTAAAAGAGTCTTAAACGTTAACAACTTATAAAATCCCGCAACTAAACTCGAAAATAAAAACTAGTCTTAATATTTTTTTATTATATGATCAAACCATCTATCACATTCGTGTGAAATATGCATATGATACATTTATAACCATAATATAAAACATTTAAAAGTAGCAATTAGTTTTGACACATGGAGAACCTAATAAATTACCATTTGAGTTATCAAAATTTATATTAGCCGGAGCTTTGCTGCCCTGTTTGTAAGCATGAATTGGACAGATTACGTGTATACATTTTTGCGCCTTTCAGGAACCTGTAGTCTTGTTAGTCTTGTGTGTCTTTTGAATTTTGATTCATTTGTATATATGTTTCGGAGTTTAGTATGCCGTCCATTTCGCTGAACTAGTATGCATTATCAGGGCCGTAACTACGCATCGGAAACAGACGAGGCAGGGGTCTGGGGGTGCCGTGTGCGGCCCAAGTTAATGGGCGTTCAGGCGGCGAATTGGAGAACCAAATGCCGGTTTACTGGCGATGGTAATCAGGCAGAGAATTCGATCCCTAACGGTAGTTGAAATAAAAGTACAGAAGCTGCACATCAACATTTATTTACTATTCGAAGTATGCATTACATAATTCTTGATATGAAAATGCAAGGATGTTGTCTACCCCTGCATGCCTAGCTTTCTCCGTTTTCTTTTTTTTTTCTTATTATTTTTTTTGCCAGAAATTCAGACAAGGCAATTGCCTCGTCTGCCTCAATGGTAGTTACGGCCATGATTATCGTTTAGGGGTCAACTGAAGCCGCCTACGGGTGCAAGATTTTCTCGCTGCGTTGAAGACCCATTGGTAGCCTAGAGCTATTTTCTGTTCTTTGGTCAGGTTGTTGTCTCTTTGAAACATTCCCAGTTTCCATTCTCTGTTCTATATAGATATGTTTTAAAACTGTGTGTATTCAATATGCTAGCTCTTCATGTACATAGTAACAAAATGGATTTCCTTCCCCTCTACAGTGTCAATTTTCTTTGCCCTGCATTGTTTTCCACCAATTATTCACATCGGAGTGAAAGAAGAATGAATGTTTGGAGTATGTGTGTTGAATTAGAAATTAAATTCAGTTGGAAACTGTAATGATGTATGCCCTAGCATAAATTTTTCATGACTGATTAATAAAGTAGGTATATTGTTTTGTGCAGTATTCTCAGGGGCGGGTCCAGGTTAGGGCGTAATTGGCGTACGCCCCCCCCCCCTTTAAAAAAAAACTATCGGAATCTGCTTATATTGTATTGAATATGGCAACTTATATTCATTAATTAAACACATACTCTAAAATATACATGCTCGCTCCGCTCGGCGAAAGTTTTATTATACGCCCCCCCCCTTTCAAATATCCTGGAAACGCCCTGATTCTAGAAACTTTTAGTCGAGAGCACTGATAATATGTCGGACTATTGTGTATAGCCTCAAGTGTTTCTACAGACTTAGATCAAATGGGTTAAACCAACTGGAAAAGTAGTGCCAGACATATATATTCAGTTTTAGATTTAATTTTTATAATAAAAAACAGCAAAATATCTTTGAACACGTTTACAAAAATCTTGACTCAGAAGCTCTATGATAAAAGTTTGCTTTGGATAAAATGTTTCAATTAGAAAATCTACTACTGTAATATACTGAACCATTCTGGCTGACGGTCTAAGAGAGATAACTCTTGTGTATTTCGAAAATCGATACGCAGATCCACGAGATTTCAACGATAACATGATGAAAATGGCTTCCGACGTGAATCGAAAACGGACACTCAAAGTCTTAACCTGATTTGACCTTAGTTCAAAGGAAAAATGACTTGAAAATTGAACAGGACATCAATTAAAACCCCAATCTAATAATTCATAAATGGGGTCACATATCATTGACATCCTTCGTCAAGGAATTTGGGCATCAATCTCTGGAGGATGGTTCTACGATCCCCACCAAAGCATCTTCTCCAACACGTTCCATCTGTATTTATGGATGTCTCTACTCGTCTTCCCATTAATTCTCCACCTTGTAAGTTTGAAAATTATAAGTCGATAGAATTATTTTTAACCTCAATATGTGTTGTATGATATTTTACAAAACACTTCCTGAATACCTGGTCCTGAAAGTGAAACTGTACAGTAAGTGCCAGTTTCACAGCACAATGTAGTCAATAAATTGAATAATTTACTGTACTTACTTAATTTACTTTGTTCATTTGTCCTTTTAACCATCCGGTAAGGACCTCAAATGATTCTTGAAGGCTTCAAGTGTAGGTGCACTACGTTTGCTGGTAAATTGTTCCAACCATATTGACAAGAAACTAAGTATGTTGCGAAACAGCTCATGTGACAGTAGATAACAAGAAAAATAAATGGAAATGGTTAGCTGTCAAAAGGGGCATAAAACGACTAAAATGTATGAAATACACAAGTCGAACAAAACCAAATATAAAATCGTAAAAAAAGAACAACAAACTAAATAGTTAAAAATACCAACGTTTCGACCAATATGGCTTGATAACAAGCATGTAAAAAATAAAAATAAAAAGGTGTTGAATCTTTGAAACCCAGAGCAAGACTGAGTCCGTACATAAAATGTAAACAAAAACAAAAAATTATTTGACGTGGTTGTCGATCAGTAAATGTACTTCAGAGAAAATACATAAATGGCAAGGTAGATAGTAGAAGTATATAGTAAAAATAAGTAAAATAATATATTTGACGTTATGATGTATAGAAAACGTACCATATATAAGATAACTGTACAGCAAAAAGTAAGTGTGCATACTTAATAAATGAATTGAAATTAAGAATTTTTTTAAATGAATTCCCCGAGGTCGGAGTGTCCCCAGGCTAAAAATTATTTTCTGCTCAAGGCATTGTCTGTTAACTGTCCTTAAAACGGTTACGCGGACGTCTGATGAGCTGTGACCAGGCTATCCTATATTGATAACTATGTCTGTGAAGAAATTTTTTCTGGCTTTGGTTCTGTATGTCGAACTTTATAAATGATTTCACTCTTCACATATGTCTCCCAGTGATATCGATTCCACCTTGTATAATATTTCTGAATAAGAAATTTGTTCAAGCATTAGAGCAAAATAAAAACTAAATATCAGGGCTCACCACACTTGAAAATAATAGGGAGACTCAGAGTCTCCCTCAGGGTAGCAACAGGGAGACTTCAGGGCATGACAGGGAGACTTCCAAGTCTACCAGAGAGACTCTGTTTTTTCCCCCAATTTGTCGCCTGTCAAGTAAATACCTGTTATTTTGTGTCTTATAGTGTATACTATACATTCCTTTATTATGTTTTATCCTGTATTGTTTGAGATTTTATCTACATTTACTCCATATCCTTCCATTTTAGTCATAATCTGAGATTTTGTCTCATGTGCATTTAATCAATATCCTTTGAGAATTTTTCATGATGAGTCCTGGGACTCATCATTTTTCAGAATGGTGAGTCCCAGCTGATTTTTATGAGTCCCAGTCCCAGGACTCATCACCACTTTTTTAACGCACATTGCTGCATGATTTTGACCATGGTAGGCCTATTGTACTATTGTTAAAGTTTAATTTAAATCATGTGCTGCCTTAAAATACTGACGAATATAATTTGAAATAAAAAAAAATTTAAAAAAATGAAATTATGCAGTCGTGCTCCGAACTTGGAAGAAAATTTCTGTTACAGATATGAGCAAAAATATTTGTACCTTTTGACACAACTTATTTATTATTGCCATTTTATTTTTTAATATTTATTTATCTATACTCTTTACTATTGTTTTTTATCAAACATACTCTTAAAATCTTCCCATTCACCTTGCTTGAACACCTTTCAATACATGTATTGACAAAATTTCCATTTGTGCATAGATATGTCAAAATCCGCTAAATTTATTTTTAAATAAGGTCTACATATTGTTACCGGTCGGTAAAAAACACTGTGACCAATGAAAAATCACGAGAATTCCGATTGCCGCCATTTCATTTTCTAGCTTACTTTTTGTCGTTTCTTTCCCCTTCCTCCAAGAAAACAAAAAATGGCGACTTGAGATTTTTAATGAAAATAACGGTCTTCAGACGCAGCTTATTACGTACGCCTTACTTAAAAACACAGGGCGACTCATTTGTCGCTCTGGAGCCGATGACAGGGCGACATTGGCGAGCATAAGGCGACTTAATCGCCCTAATCGCCAGTTTGGTGAGCCCTGAATATGTGTGTTTGGAGTTTCATGCATATAAAAATTATGGTAACTAGGTATTTTTTTTTATCAAATTTTTTTTATTTTGCTGAGTTTTTTACCTTGTCCTTTTATGAGAAATATTTGGTTTTAATGTTGCTTGTACAAAAATGTCAATAAAAACTTTAGGGGAGGAATAAATCAATTTTATTTGTTCAAAAATAGGTCACTATTTTTGAACAAATAGTTCTGGTATTTCTAAAATTATATTGTAACTGTCAAGTATGACTCAAAATATTGACCTCCCATTAGGTTAATCATTGATTTATTAGATTTTACTGTTTTTATTCAATTCATTTGTAAATCCAACACAGTGTTGATGAAATTATTGTCTGTATTGATAATGGTTAATTGTATACCTGATACAGATACTTGCTTATGGCTTACTAGCACATATCTTTTGTCAGAAGCAGGTTTATTTATTGTTTTAGACTATGAAGCCATCGGTAATGGTCTGGATGATCTACTGCTGTATTATAGGACTGGTGTTCTCCGTCATAAAGATATTTAATTATAGATTACATTATATGTTTGATACCAGTGAGGTTATAGAAGAAAAGACAGATAAAGATGGTGAAGACAAAGGAAACACACCGGCTAATGTTGGGTAAGTGTGGTTTGAAACTAGACTTTGTTTTCTGTACTTTGTTTATGTACTTTGTTTATAGGTTAGAAATGATATAGCAGATAGATTATAAATATTTTATCCACACATGGGTGTGAAGAAAGTTCAACTAAAGGAAAGATGCTTTATTGGTGTTCTTCATCTTTAAGTCAGAACAAGACTTTTGCACCCTGTGATTTGAATTGTTAATTTGTGCATTATGTACCTATTCACCTTGTTTTACTATCTGAAGGAAAAATTTTTAAGAATTTTGACAAAATTGAATTTGAATTTTTCTTATATTTTTAGTGCAAGTAGTAACTCGGTACCAGCTCCAATGTCTATAGAAGGGGAGGCAATAGAAATGTCAACAATCAGACAACACGATGACATTACCGTCTCTGTTCCCAGTAATACCAGTGAGGATAAAAACATTCAAGTTGAAAGTAATTTGGTGAACAAGCACGGTAAACAAATCATACTCAGTAGAGTAAACAAATTTTTCAAAAATTCTTTCAAAAACAGTGTGTTAGAATTAACAATTTTATGAAAATATGAATAATGGCAGGAATAAATCAATTTTTGGACTGCATCTCTTTACTAAGTTACTGTATAATAATAGGGAAAAGGTAATTAATTTTGATGTTGCATATATACAATTGCATTTTATGTAGAATTAACTCACTTTATCTTATAAATTGGTACATGGAGATAGTCCCTGAAATGCCTCTTACTGATTTACTTAATACAAAAAATCATTTATTTGTGTGAATAAATATGTACTGAACATAAATCAACATATTTACAGCAAATGTAATAGAATAAGAATATTTCAGGTAAAGGCAGCCAGGCCCCATTAGCAGAACATGAAATGGATGGTATAGATCAACAGCAAGATAATACAATCAAACAAACACATGATTTTGGTACAATTAGTTCAAAAGGTAATTAATTTGTTTTGTAAGTCAATGTATAAATTACTGCAGTCTTTTTTGTGCGATACTTATGTGAAATGAAGTTAATTATTTGGGTACTATGCAGGTGATTTCCAGTGGAAAAATCGTGTTACTTGTTTCAGGCTTCTCGCTAAGGCGTGTACATGCATCCCGGACACGCTAAAATTGGTCTGGACAGTGGACACGCCATCCTTCAAACTCATGCATCCCCTAAAATAGATTTGGCTCGTTTAATTTTCATAAAATTTTGATTAAATATTTACTTTGACCTGTTGACAAAAATATAAAAATTTCAAGAAAATGGAACCACACAATTTACGGGAATAATTTCATTGGATATATAGCAGTTTGACAAATAATAATTTTGATCATTTAGAAGCTTGATTTCTCTACTAATAGTGTGTGATTAAAATGTTCAGCTGATTTTTAAAGAGTTAACTCCCAAAGATGTTCTGTACCGCATTAAGTGTATAGTAATTATGTAACCACAGAAGAAATAATAATCAGACCTGTTGAAATCCTGATTTGTCCATTAAATTTACTTTTTTATACAAAGGTAAATGACTACCGAAGTATCATTTCTGCTGTTTGTCAAAATTATGTCTGAATAATAATGTATTTTGTAGAGGACAGTTCAGATAAAGATATGGCAGGTGGCAGTCAAATTACTACAACAGCTCATGTTGAAATTAATCATCACATTTCTGATGGGGAAGTGGAAGAAGGGGAAGTCAAACAGGTTATTAATAAACAAGAAGATTCTGATTCAGACATACCACCTCATGGGAAACGTCCCATCAAAAAGAGGAGAAAAGCTGTACGACGGGCTCAGAGTGCTGCCGAATGCAGGGAGTATTATCGTGATAATCCAACTCAAAATAGATCTAATGTGTCACTCCCGCACGGCAGCAAATTGTCTGACGTGAAAATAGATTTGTCGGATGAAATTGCTAGTGGTAATATATTTAGACCTCGAAGTGAGTGCATGATTCGACAGAGGCGATCAAGTAAGCCTAATACAGAAATGATGATTGTAGAGTTAGAATCAAGCCCTAAACATTCAAGAAGAGATGACATTTTAGAGAAAGATGATAAGGACAATGTTATGAACCCAAAATATAGACGTAGTGTATCTGAAGATGGTGTATTCGTGCCATTCAAACCAAAGAATTATGTAGCACAATTTTCTTCAGATTTAAATTCAGAATCAAACGATAAAATCATTAAATTGAAAGTTCTTGACAAAGATAAAGATAATGATGGGAAACAGGAAGTTCAAAAGAAAGAAAAACAATCAAAACAGTCTAGTTCTTGTGATGGTCCTAAGAAGGAAAGGATGTATAAGAAAAAATCAAGACCTAATAGTGCTGGGGATATTAATAAAATATCATTAGATAAACTTGAAGCAGGAAAAAGTGCTAAACCCAAAGACTTGCCATTAAATAATAAACATTCTCAAGCTGTGAAGGACTTCGAGGTTGCTTCCCAGAAAAGTAGTACAGTTGGCCTTGATTGGTTATTTAGTACTGATAGTGATTCTGTTTCATCTGGTGAAGGTAAGGTTAGAGGTCAGATTTACAAAGCTCTTCATTTTCTTTAAAATTCTTTGTTAATTTTCAAAATATCATCTTTACTTTTAATGAAAATTTCAATCATCCATGTTTAAGTTGTACATTTTTGTGTTAAAAAATAGCCTGATAGAATATTACCTATTTGAATATCCAAATGAGATGGGTAAAAAATTGTCATATGTTTAACATACAGACTAAAATTTACACATAAATACAATTATGCCTTTCTAAGCTGAATCTCCTTGAGATTAAATATTTCATTTGTACTAGCCTGTTTATCCAACTTAGTTATTTTAGACTGTGCATGTAAGGATCTGACTAAAGATAAAGTTTAGAAAGGTTTTATATTTACACAGGGTTTATTCTAGACAGGTAAAATTTCTGTACACTAAGAGTGAATACATGTTCTGAATACATGATACCAAAGAAAAATGTGAACAGGTTAAAAATCAAGTATCTAAATTTATAATTTTCTTTTCATCTGCCATTCTGTATGAGTAAAGGTTCATTTGTGGTTAATTAAACATACATGTATATAATACATTGATTATATTTCAGTTGAACCAGGTCACCACCGAGAACATTACTTGACAGACACTTCCAGTACAGTGACCAATGAAGGAGATAGTACTTTTGAAAGTAGCCCTCATTGTCCTGTCAGATACGAGATCTTGATGGAAATGGATACACCCACTTCCAGTACACCCAGTGCCAATGAACTAGAAATAATGAGACAGCAGGGTGCCATACCAAAAAGGCCAACATCTAAGCCATTACCTCCTTTACCAAAAAATACACAAGCAGGTATGATAATTCATATGAAGTTGTAACAAATGCAGACCTGTTTACCACTACGATTTTAACATAGTTTCTACTAATTTTGCCCTTTAAATTATGCCCCAATATATCATTTCTACATTTACGAAGATGTTACAGTAAAACAAATCTGCAGTATGTAATTTTGTGTCAAAAAATTTTTTTGAAAGCAAAACTGAGTCTGGGTCTTTTATGCTTTGATATCGATTATATATGTACTTAAAAACGCTAAGGTGACAGTGACAGAGGTGCAATTAATGAAACTACTCCTAAATATTGAAAATTACGCTTTCTAAATATATAAACTACACTACTAGCTTATATAAGGTAAACAGGTCTGCAAACGAGTTATGAATTTAGTTGTGAAATTGTTGTGCAAATTATGGCAGCATTTGTTCATTTTCCTTGTCTGTTATTCTGTGAAACGTGTGATGCACAGGCATAACATGATGGACATTGAGTATCGAATTTGGCCCAAACTGGTTCACAGGGCTAATCTAATTTTTTTTATGTCAAGTTAGAGTTTATGTTGAATGGATAAATTATTGCAAAAATATTAGTTTTCTCGGACTTTTTTGCAAACACTTTTACCAACTGATCATATTTATGGTATGTGAGCTTATAAAGAGGAGCTATATATCAAGTTTGAGTTTCACCCTGATTGGATAATTATTGTTAGAGTCATCGCCCTTTGAAATTGAAATTTTTTTCCAAATTAATAGATTTTCGTAATTTTTTTCCGTAAAGTTTGTAGGGGACATTGTATTGCTGAATGCTCAGCAATACTCTCAGAATGCCTGTCGATATTATTCCTAAAATAAATAGATTAGTTCATTTATTGAAAATTTTCTTAAAACACCTATTTTTTTAACCTTGTTTCATACAAATATATGTTTAATTATTATAATTCAAATATTTAAAGTAAGTTGGCTGTTCATGTTTACGTTTTAGATGAAAGTGCAGCTGGTAGTCCATCGTCAGGGGAGTTACCAGATCCTGAGGATTTCAGACGAAAAATCATGGAGATCCTCAGCGATACATCTGATAACCCAGAACAAATGAAAAAACTTTTCAAAGTAGTCATAGAAGCCAAAGGTAGGATATTTTTAAGAACAGAATCTCATTTTTTATTAAATATCATTGAGTCTATATAAAAAAGTGAACCTATAAAACTGTTTTACACGTACAAGTTTGAGTATGAGCAAAATTTTCTCATGCATGAAGGTAATCAGTCTGTTCAAATACATTTGCCGTTAAAAGAGACTTGCAATAATTTTTGGAAAGATTGCAAATCGTTCCTATGCCTCGGCCTCGAAAACCAAAAGTAAGATCTCTTCTATGCCGTCGGACATTAGTACATAAAATTAGTCATGCATGCATTGGGATTGACTAAACCCCTTTCTTTTATACAGAACTATATGTTCTTTAAAAAGTCCAGGAAGGGAAATTGATCCTGTTGCAAGTGATACACAGTATCTGTTTTACATGGAAAACCTACAAACAAATTAATTCATTAGACACATATACAAACATGTATAAAAATTACAGATTACATGCGATATTGATGCCAGTACAGATGACTCAGTTAACTATGAATGTACCCGGGAAACATAAGTTTCCGCATAAAAGTGCCCCCAGACTGACATTTTACCATGCCTTACCTAAATCATGGGGAAAACACTAGTTCCTATGGCATCGGCCTCCAACCGAAAGTGTGACCTCTTCAATATCATCAGACATTAGTACATAAAATGTAGTTCCACTGATGACAGCATTTTTTAAGTTACGAGTACTTTATTTTTGTTGATCGTGTTGATAATATCTGAACTAATATTTTTAACTTACATAAAACTTAATCGTTTACCGAAATTGCCAAGGAATTAAAATGAAGTCAACGCAGACGGCGGATGAATTTATCTATCATAACGAATCTACGAGAAACACCTTCCCGTATTTACTTTTTAAATTAATTCATTGTCAAAACTAATTGAGCATTTACAAATTTCACGATTATTTCCCATTATTGTGTCGCCTGCAAAACGCATGGTCGACACATAGGGATCATTATGTGTAAACTTTTTAAAAACTTTAATAACTTTGCACACATAATGCCTACAATTAAGATTTTTGGTCGACAGATACCGTATTGTATAAAGTTTGCCGCAATATACTTGTCTTGTGACCATGACCTTGTATTCATGGTTCACTGACTTCATAAATATAAATGTAAAATCTGCATCTAAGTTTCGTGGTTAAATCCATTTCTCAGCAACTGTAATATCTAGGCCTACCATATTTGGTCTATAGATATTTCTTAATGGGTACATGCTTGGGATTTTGTCAGTTTCATGCTTTAGGGACTTTGTCACACTTTCATGGTCTAAGCAACTATAATACCTAGACCCACCATATTTGGTCAATAGATAGTTTTTGGTGGGTACATGTCAGTCTGACACCTACCTTTTAACCTTGACCTCAATTTCATGGTTGAGTGACCTGTGTCACATTTTCATGGTAAGTCCATTTCTTAGCTACTGTAATACATAAGCCCACCATATCTGGTCAATAGATAGTTCTTAATGGGCACATGCCAGCCTGACACTTTCCTCTGGATCTTGACCTAAAATTCATGTATGAGTGACTTAGTCACATTTTCATGGTTAAATCCATTTCTTAGCAACTATAATACCTAGACCCACCATATTTGGTCAATAGATAGTTCTTGGTTGGTACATGTCAGTCTGACGCCTGCCTTTGACCTTGACCTCAGTTACATGGTTGAGTGACTTTTGTCACATTTTCGTGATTAAGTCCATTTTTTAGCAACTATAGTACCTAAGGCCAGTAGATAATTCTTAGTAGGCACATTGCTGTCTGACACCTGTCTCTGGACCTTGACTTCAATTTCAGGCTTGACTAACTTGGTCACATTTTCGAAATTAAGTCCATTTCTCAGCAATATTTGGTCAGTAGATAGTTCTTGGTACAAGTCGGTATGGCAACTGCCTTTTGACCTTGACCGCAATTTCATTCTTGAGAGACTTGTTTCGTGTTTTGTGATAATGCCCATTTCTCAGCAATTTGCAATACATAGACCATCTGTATTTGGTCTATAGATAGTCCTCGGTGGGTACATGGCTGTCTGAGACCTTCACCTGAATTTCACACTTCAGTCACATTCGAACACCTCCACTTCGATTTCGAATATTGACACTAAAACTAAGCCTTAATACACATTGAACTCTTACTGAAAATGATGTCCTGGTTTCCATACCACGGAATGTACATCGATTTTGAATAAAACCCTCAATATTCCAGGAAAAAAAGGAATACATTCACTGTAATTGATCTCACATAACAAAGAACTAATCTGTGGTAAAATTCAATTTGAAATTATACATAACTACAGTTGCAATCTTTCTACCACTGCTTTCCAGCATTTTGATTTTTACCCCAAAGTTAATTTCTATTATACACGTACTTCCAAATTTTGTTTAGTTTACATGTATTAGCAAATGGGTACCCTTTCAAACATAACAAATTAGTGTTGCTTTTTTATTGTCTTTATTTCTAAATATTTTGTTTGAACTTTTAATTTGCTTTTGACAGGTCGATCAAGCAGTAGAGATGGAAGCAGTCCCAGACGAGACAGACATGGAAGTAAGTAAAATCAATGCAGTCTTTATTAAAAGTACAAAAATTCTCCGAAATATTACATAAGCTTAGATTAACTGAAATCTCTGTTTTTGGCCTATACTTCTTAATATTTTATTAAAGAACATAATATATTTAATCCATAAATTGCAAATAAATTTTTTAAATAATATTACTCAAAAAAAATTTGCTATTGGCATAATTTTTCTCATTCCATAGGTAAATCAAAAGCTGAATCAGCAGAAGACAATCCAGACATCTGTACACCAAGGTCAGGAGATCGAAGGTCATCTGATTCTAAATCTGGTTCTCCCACAGAAAGTTCTGCTTTACTCCCTACTGTCAGTATAACTTCATCATCTTCCTCTCACAGGCATGGCAGGTAAGAAAATGGTAGAACCGGGTCATAGGTGAAAGATATTCAAATTCTAAATCTGATTCTTGTTCAGAAAATCTTTTACTTTCTACCATTGGTTGTCTCATGCATGTTGGATAAAAAAAATGGTATTTCAATTGCAAAAGGTCTGAGTTCATACATTTCAAAACCTCATTTTCCTACTTTGCTGATATACTTTCTTTTGTCTTTATGAACTCTTCATTCCTCTTCTCCTAATAATTTGTACAAATGTATGTAGAAAAGTGAGTAGGTCAGACATCTTTCGATCTTTCATCTTTTCTTGAGAAAGGACGTCTTTAGCTTTAACTTGGCCCACTTCTCACAAGGACATTGTTGGGATTTAGACAAAAGGTTAGTGGGTCAAAGGTCATTGAATTCTTTATTTGATATATACTTCCAAACCTTTGCAGTTTTTTGAATTTCCACAATTTATTTTGAAAAAATTATTTATTGCCAGTATTTCAATATTTTCCTTACTTTTTTATCTATTACTTTTTGAATAACTTTTTAAGAAACATAAAGATTTTATGATGAGGAGTGATCTATTGCTGTGGGTTTCTGCTCTAATTGATAAACAGAAGCATAAGTATAATTTTTAATTTTGGAAAAAAGTGTGAAGAATTATTTACTGTAATTGTAGTAAAAGGAGAGATCGAGGTGGTGGGAAGTCGAGGCGACGTCCCCGGAGAAGTGGTTCTCCCCCAGCTACGGTGAGAGATAGTGTTACACAGGGAAAGTTTCATACCGCTACTTCACATAATGATACAACAGAGGGAGCTCTTCACTGGTTTCAGGATGAAAATGGTAGGAATTTTATAAATGTTCCTTATAAGATTTTTTCTTGATGAGTCCTGGACTCATCACTTTTAAAAACGGTGAGTAGTCCCAAGAGATTTTTATGAGTCCCTGATTATTTTGGTGAGTCCAGTCCAAAGTTACAATTTGTGTTGGTAATGTTGTGTTGTTTAATATTTTATTTTATTTATTATTCACTGCGTTTACAGTTTACCTTTCCTACTGAGATACATCATATTTAGGATGCTAAATGCAAAAAAAAGTAACTTTCTTCACCCAACGAATGTGGATGGGGCATGTAGAGTTACCCTTTCTGTCCGTCCGTCTGTCTGTCTGCCCGAGCTGTGGTTAAGTTTTGCGTTTAGGTTCATTTCTTTGGAACTAAGCATAGTGTATCAATGGAACTTCATCAGTGGATGTGCCTTGGGTAGTACTGAGCAGTCATACAATAATTGGGTCATTATGACCTTCATTTTATGCTTGAGTGACTCTGGTTAAGTTTTGCGTTTAGGTTCATTTCTTTGGAACTAAGCATAGTGTATCAACAAAACTTTATCAGTGGATGTGCCTTGGATAGTACTGATCATTCATACATGATGACCTACATTTTAGGCGGAGCATCCGTCTCTTACAGACAGAATTTTTAGTTTATTCATTAACTTATGTGTGAAATAACACTGACCCAAAATAAATGTGAAGTTGTTGGATAAGCAAAAATTTTGTTTCCAGATGCCTCTCGGGGTAAGATTCGCAGAATCAATATCAGCTTTACATGTATACAATATTATAAAGATTGAGAACATTTTTTTTGGAAAATTGCTGTCATTTTTTTCAAGGATTTTTCACCAATTTAACATAAAACTACATACATTATGACAGGTAAATGGTTTTCCTATACGTTTGGAGAAAATAGTACAGGTTTAGCATTTACAGCTAATGAGACTCCAGCAGATACAAGCTTCTGGTCTGATAGGTAATTTATCCATAGATGTTTTGATATTTAATGTTATATATATTTAAAAAAAAAATTTTAATCAGTAATTCTAATTAACTCAATTCTCAGAACATATATATTTAGAATACAGATGACTGTAATACTTAGCATGTCATTTACATTTAAGTTATTTTTTATTTGCATTTTGTAAATAAAAAAAAACTTGAGTATGCTTTGTCTGTATGTGTACATATTGTTAGGTTGAACCAAGATAACTTAGGCAGCTGCTTAATATAACATTCATTTTCAAATCATATTAATTTAAAGCATTAAACTGTTCATATTTTCATTGAGAAAAAGTAGTATGTTTCTTAAACCCTGCCCATTCATTCGAATCAATTGTTTTATTTGTTTTTTGAGGAGAATTTTTATTTTTTCAGGTTCAAAGTTTTGTAAAATTGGTTATGGCTATTCCATTTAAATGGATGTGGGAGGGTAGGAAGGGAAATTGTATTATAGGACATGGGTCTCCGGTCATTTTTAGTGTGTGCCTATCAGATGTACATGTATTGTAAAGTAATCTAAAAAAGTTTGCTGTTTGTTGGGGTATTTTGAAAGTCCCTTCCTACCCTCCTACATTCACTTTAATGGAATAGCCCTTATTTTGAAAATCCATAAAATTGCACTGTCTAGATAGAGTTTGTATGTCTAGATTCTATAACCTTGGCTTCCTAGATTCTATCTATTTTCACCAAGATGCTAACTTAGACAGTATCTGTATTGGTAGTAATGTTCAAAACTGCTGCTTATTATAAAAGAAAAACCTGAAATAAGTCCCTAAATGGTCCCTAAGTGCCCCAAAACTGAACATACTAATATTTTAATGATTTCAAATTTGCTCTAACATGCAATACATTAATAGATGATATTGACGGTGTTACACTGTATCACAACCAGCTAATGATTACTAAAACTTTGAAAACTGAGATCATTTACCTCAATACCTCCTGAATGGTTGACAAAACCTTATTTTAAATCTATCACCTGGGCAGTCATAAAGAATTCACTATGCCAGATCAGTTACAATGCTGTGAGAAAGAATAGATTTAACAAAGCAGTCTGAGATGGTTATACTGTCCATTCAAAACCAGCAAAAGTAGAACAAATAAAATGAAATACATTTACCATATAAAACATATATTATTCAGTATACACAGAAATCAGTAATTTTATGATTTTTCTTGAAAAACCATTTACAATGGTGGTTTTTGCATTTAAACAGATGGAGTATATCATCCAGTGGTTCAGGATCTTATGAGATGGTAGACACACCCAAGAAAGATGAAAAAAAAGATGACCCTGTTCTGCATCAACTTGATCTTCCAGGAACAGTCAGTCATCCTACGCTAGAGGACCTGTTGATGTTACGACGCAGGGTCACAGGTCACACGGCATGTGATAGTTCCAATGATTCTGATTCGTCAGGAAAGAACAGTGCACAAATTAAGGAAATTAAACCAAAACATTTCTACAAATTCCAGTATTTTCCAAAGACATTTTTAAAGATTAGATTTGATAGACTGGCATTATTAGCCCTGTTGGATAGGTTTGTATGCATTCAATATAAATACAGACCATTAGTTGTTTATTTCATTCCACCTTGAAACCAAATATTTTCAGACAGAATGGATAGTTTGAATGTTATTGGACATGAACTTTTTCAAATTCATTTTTCATGTACTTATATTTATAAAAAATGAATATTTTTCAAGACAAATTCTATTTACATACACTGTCTCAAAGAATTAAAAATTCTTGGTTTCTTCATATTACTTATATGTATGATAATGGCATTATTGGGATTTATTTCAGACACAGTTTTATTTCTCTATTTTCTTTCGGTTATGACTATAAACAAAGTTGGGGTTAAGAATTTCATTGAAAATGCAAAAGTTTTATATCATTGACAGGCAGCCTTAGGATACATTATTCATTTGTCACAAAACTCCTCTTGTTTTATTTGGAATAGGTAACTGAAATTTGGCTCAGTAATTGTACCACTAATGTAGATTGTGCTAAAGGTTTTGGAATTGTTTTAAGATGTGGTTCCAACTTAAATTGGTAAATTGTTTTCATTTTTGACAAGAAACCATGTATTTTCTGGATCACATCAGCGGTAACACATATTGGGATCATCCAGATATGTGGTTCCAACTTTGGTAAATTTCCTGAAAGTGTCTCAGACTATTATTTTGAAATTTTACTTAGCAATTATAGAGTTTTTTTTATCATATTAGCTTTAGGAATTATCAGGATCATTTGGATTTCCAAAATATGTGATTCCAATTTTGGTGAATTTCCTGAAATACTCAAAGACTAGTTTATTTATGATTTCTACTTAGCAACCATATAAATTTGGAATTACTATACCAACAGCACTAGTTTGGATTGTATGGATTTGAAAAATACGTAATTCCAATCTCGATAAATTTCCTGATAGTGTCTTAGACTATTATTATATATATTTAAGACTACTATTTATATTTTCACAACAAATACTTGTAACTACATTATAGTTAAAACTCAGACTGGAAACTTTTTATAAACAAGAGAACATTTGTAATATAAAAGATCTTTTTTTATATTGCAGAAATTTGACAAAATTAGAGAATTTTATAGCTGTGATAATGGCTGTAGCTGTAGGAGCTTTGGGAGCATTGGTTTTGTCTGCTGACTTTTATTATGATTTCTGGGTGTTTATGTTTTGTTTTGTTATTGCTGGTTGTCAGTACTCTGTGATGAAAGTAAATATTGTCAGTTGTCAGCATCTAAAGTTTAATCAAGAAAGTAGATATATAAATGTTTATACTATTGTACCACTTCTTGTGTATAAAAATAGAGCTGAACTTAGTAAAAGTTACAAAAATAGTAAATTTTAAGAAATAGATTTTGTACAAAAATATTATATTTGGGGTAAAAAGTTGTATACCCCATGCATGTAGGAAAAGTTTATTGGTATTTGAACACCCTACATCAGATTGAATAAAATTTGCAGGTGAAATTTTTGATGTCACTGCAACCTTTTGGTTTTAGTACTTTTTAGATACAAAAATATTATAAAGCTGAAGTTTCTGAGCTTACTTACTTTTGTAATTAACTAATCTACAAAATCAGAAATAGATACAGTTGACTTTTATTGCTGCGAAGTCCTTCATGCCCAAAAAAATTAAAGAACAACTGAAAGGGAAGATTTACTACTTCTGCTACATCTAAAATAAAATGATAGTTCACTTGTACTTTCGAGACATTTAATCCGCAAGGTGATTTTTTAACAGATGATGACATAACAAATAGAATTTATGCTTGTTTTTATAATATGAGATTCAAATTTTGGTTTGAGATAGAAGAAAATTTGACTCATGCAAATTCGACTAAACAGGAGTCCAAATACATATATTTGTATTGTAAACATAGAGATTATATTTTTGGACTACATAGAAAATTCAACTCAGGTGAGATTGAGATAATGAAAATCAAGAGACTTTAAGAATTTTCTATGGTGTAGATAAAAACAAAAACAGCTGGACAGGGGATAGGGATGATACATTTTCATTAAGTCTCTCGAACTAAATGGGAGACATTAATTTTATTTAAAACATTTTGTTGAGCATTATTGTTATTTTTGCAGAGTGTACAGCCAGATGCTGCTTCTCCCACACATGTAAGTTTTTCTCACAATGTACATATACATGTATTTGTAATTCTATCTGTATACATGTATTTATGTTTATTTGAAGTTTTGAGCTTTTTGGACATTTACATATAATAAATAATTTGGAGGTTTTGCTTCAGTGCTAATTTATGCTCTTAGACAAAGATTTTCAGTCATCAGCATTTATTTTTCACACATATTTTCAAGAAATCTTACAATTTGAAAAAGAAGCAGACTAATTACATGTATCTTATATAAAAAGCCATAATTAATAATGGAAATAAACATAGAGATTACCATTTTTTTCAATAAATTGATAATTGTTTACCATTGATTTTCTTACAGCAATTCTTTATAAATTGAGACAAAATACATGCATAGATATTGAGGATTTAGAAAAAATATTAAGAGGAACTTCTGCATAACAAGAAGCAGTTTTCAGGAATGACAAAAAAAAATGAAAATGTTTAGTAGTAAATAGCATTGAGCTGGAGAAATTCATGCAAGTAAAAATATATACTTAACAGGTATGCTAATGAATAAATCCCACCGAACACACAAATATAATATAGATAGGACACGGTAAATATTTTTAAAAATAGATCACAGAAATTTAATTTCTGTGGAGTCTATGGGAAAATATTTGACTAAGTTATATTATAAGACTAATATATTTAATTATATTTCAGGGATATAATAGATTAGTTGTATTTAGCCGTCCATTTTATTTCTGTACTTGTTGTGGCCTTATGTTGCTGTTAGACTATGCACAGAAGTTTGCTTCAGTGAAACCTGTACATGTGTATGGTATGCCATTTGGAATGGCGTCTTCATTGATTTTTGCCAGAGATTTGCTTAAGTGTATGTTGCTTTATATTTAATTAATACTATATATTTATTGATAATTTTAACTTAGAAATGCTATTAGAAAAGTTAAAAAAACAAAGAAATGGAAATTCTGCAGATATGTAGGGATATTTTTTGCATTTTATTATGATTGTGTAAATATTTATTAATGACAGACTACCTATACAAGTAAGCCATTGAGGACCTTTATTTTCTTTGTCAACATTCCTCTAGATTAAACATGGTTATAATTAAATTTTGTATATGTTACCATACTCCCCCAACCCCCCATTTTTTTTTTTTTTTTAAATATTGTTTTAAATGTTTTATTTTTCAGATTTTGTGTTGTTTTTTCCATTGATTTTCACTGTAGGATTGCTGCCTCAAGTAAACACCTTTATTATGTATCTGTTTGAACAACTTGATATGCATCTTTTTGGAGGCAATGGTATGTTGATTTTAATACTCCTAAAACTATAACATTTTCTCATTTAATACAAGAAATAGTGGCTTCAGATATTCTAAGGCTCATATTTCATACATTTTTCCGATGGATATGTACTTGACGGTAAATGGAATTATTAGTCCCCCACCTATTTAGAGCATCATTGTACAGTAGATTATAAATCGAAGTTTTCAAAATATTTCAGCTACAGTGAGTGTGGGATCATCAGTTTATGCATTCTGTAGGAGTATAATTGCAGTAGCTTTCCTTTATCCCTTCTGTTACCTAGCAACAAAAGTAAGTTTTGAAATTATATTACATGTTTTAGGTAATTGATAATAACTTGAAAATGAGAGTTCAGATAAATTTATATCACTAGATATTATAAAGTAGTTATGTAAAAATTGATTTAACTGTTGGCACACTGCGGGTCACATTGTTCTAATTACTCTAATTATTGGACACTAAAATACACCTATTTTTTAGGAAAATTGGAAAAGTGTCGAAAAAATAGAGTTTTCATATGTCCGTCCACATCGTCGTCATTTTTTGACTTCATATGATCGACCTGGTCAATGTACTTTAAGAATATGCAATCAGAATAATGGTTCATACTCGCGGTATTGTTATTTGATTTTACTTTCATGATTTATCTTTTTGTACCTTTAAGTTAATTGAATGTTGAAGACGAAAACAGTAGCAAACTTCAAACGACCCGCCATGTTGTTGACTAATATGTGGACATCTCACAAATTATTTTTACGATCTGGATTTGGAGCATCTCACAAATGATTTTTAAAACACATGTTACGTTTGTAGTCTCATCTTCTTTTTGGAACATATTATAACTATTACATTTAAATGTCTTATAAACAATGATAAAGGATCTGTTTTGTAAAAACATTATTCATTTCATTTCAATTTTTTTAAATTAATTTTTCTGAGAAACACGAATACGCAATTCCGTTCCAAACTCGTTTCGGATTTCTTTTCAAAAGTAAACTTCCAGGTAGGAATAAAAATAAAATTTACTTAAAAATCGATCTTGTTTCAATCAAATTTATTAAGATAGGTAGTTTAAATGGTTTAGAAAGACGAAATAAACACTCGATGAGGACTGAAAGTAATTAACTTACCTAAGAAGTTAAAATTACTGACTGTCACCACCTGAGAACAACAATTGTAACTTTGACAATTTTGAAATCGTCGAAAAAATAGAGTTATCAAAAAATTCAATTTTCCTTGAATTTTCAAAAGTGTCCAATAATTAGGCCGTCCAATAATTAGAGTAATTACGGTAAGTAAAATTATTCCTCATACGAGAAATATGATAATTAATAAGCAATGCAAAATAATTGTGGTCATCTGTAGAAACTTTCTCAGTGTTATATCAGTCAGATGAAATTTGAGAGAACAGAAAAAGGTGGCCTTACTCATGCTTAATTTTATAATTTATTTCAAACTGTAATATAATAAATGAGTCACATTTTTTTTATGGCAAAATGTAAGAAAAAAAATTAATTTTTTACATAATTTTTCATATTATTTGCCATCTTCCAGGTTGGAAATTGTGTTCAGGTTACCTTGCCTGGTGGTTGTGACCAAGAATGTGCACAAAATGCAGTATTTTCTATTTTATGTGCAATGATTGTAGCTGTCTCGTATCATCTTAGCCGGTGTGCCAGTGACCCTAGTGTCCTATGGTAGGTTTAACATGCATTTGGGAGAAAAAAGATCGGAAAAAATTTACATAGCATTGACTTAACCTTTAGACATTATAAATGATAAAAAAAGTTTCTTAAGAAATGTGTTGATGAATAAAAGGTACATTATCCATTACAACCTGTTAAGTAGAATGAGACTCTGATAAAAAGTTGAATGTTTTAAAACTGTTTTCATGAATCAGTTTGATTTTCATTAAATAATTTTCACTATAAAATAGCAATAACCAACAAATTTTCAGACTTTTGAATCAATTGTCCTAACTTTAAATGTCACACATAAAAATGTTCAATTTAGTAGAATTCTGAGATGATAAAATTCTACTGTTAAGGCCATTTATTTTTAATTAGTTGGTTTACGGATCCGCCGACCCGATTTTACCGATTTGAAGAAAAAAAATAAAATTGAAAATTTTGGTTTTTTATTACCGCCGACCCTCTGAAATCAGCCATCCCAAAAATAAAAATAAATTAAAATCCTTTTTGCATCAAAATTTCATAAAAGATTATATTCCAATTCGTCTAAAAATAGATTATCCGTCAATAAAATACTAGTAAACATGATCCCCCCCAAAAAAAATCTATTTATAGACGTGAGTTGATGCCAATTTCCGAAACACGTTTTATGAAACGAATTTCTTAATAGAATCCATGCCGCTTTTAAGTTCGTTTTGTATGAATATCTTAATTCCGTAAGATATCGAATCCACTCATTTAATGTTGTACAACTTGCAGTTTACGAGTCGGTCCCTTAAAAAGGGAACGGTCTACTGAACAACACCTTTCAAGATAGATGTTCTGATATTTGGGTTTCAAAAGAGGGAATTAACTGATCATTTGCAACCTTTGTACATTTGGCAATATAACCAAGATTGTTCAAAAGTACATGATTTTCCCTCTTTTTTTTTTTTTTTTTCCCGACCGACCGACCCTATTTAAAAAAAAAAAAAATCCGTAAACCAATTAAATAAAAATAAAAGGCCTATGGTAAGTTTAGACGAGTGTATTTTTTCCTCATGACAAATAAACCTTTTGTTTTTAGGATGTTGATACAAGATTTGATATGTAGCAAAAAAAGGACAGAGGGACAAGATGAATCTGAATTGGAAGATCCTCTTCCTAAAAAACTGAAACAGTGTGTTGTAAGTATACTTCAATGGAAATAAATTAACATAAAAAAAACTTATTAAATTTATATTGCAGTATATTTCAGAACTATTATTTAATTTTGAAATAAATTTTTCTTCGAACTTTTGTAATCCTTTACTTCATTTTACTAAAACTAAATTCTCGCCCTTTTTACCTGTGACAACAGCAGGGAAAATAAACAAATTTTAAAAGTGTAGTAAAGGTACATCAAGTGAAATATTGATAATAAGTAATTTTTTTCGTGAAGCACAATAGCATAGAGATTGAAAATACTTTAGAAATATAAATTTTTCTAGGTCCAAACATTTATAAAGGTAAGTTTTACTTATTAGCAATGATACATGTATAAATGATCAAATTTTTTTCAGAGTGAGAGACTGCAGTCTGATTTGTTAATTAGTTTAGTCATTCTAGTCATAGTGTTTGCTGTTCATCTTAGTACTGCATTCAGTAGCCTACAGGTAAGTCGTATGACATTCTAATGTAACAATGGTTGTAAAGTGGATTTTCATTGGATACGTCCAAAACTCAAGCCATCAGTTCTGCAATTGGTGTCCTCTGGGAATATGGCACATGCAAAAGCTCACTTCTCAAATTTATAGGAAAAATGTAGAATTAAGTAAAAGACTTACGAGGAAGAACATTATGATAAAAATTTATTAATGTTTATTCTGTATATTTCCTAGATTATCTACTTAAATGTAATCCTTCTTTAAATTTTGGTGCTTTTAAGATATTGATAATAGATTGGATGCGACGTAAGAAAAAAGGACATCTCTAAATTTACATATCATGAAATGCGAACAGAAATGATGACACACATTTTGCCATAAAAAATAAATTCATTTTTTTTTTGTTTATCTGTGTTACAATTTGTCCCATAAATTAAATGGAGATTTTGTTAAGAAAATAAAAATTTTAAAAACTAAGTCAAAGTCATGAATAAAATTCTGAAAAGTTGAACCATCTTTATGAAATATAAGATATTATTATACACATTTCAGCCTGTTGTGAGTGATATAATCTACTACATGGCTGCAGGGCTGGGGTTTATCATTCATTATATCATTCCACAACTACGTAAAGAGATGCCATGGTTATGTTGCTCTCATCCAATGTTAAATAGTCGAGAGAGAGACTACTTTGAAGTAACTGGTATGTATTATTTGAAAATTGAAAAAAAATGTTAAATATTCTTTCGTGTAATTGATGATTCCACGGTACATGTAGATGATGATGGGGTCGTGAATTTATAGTTCTCTTGTGTCAAGGTGTATTAACTATGATCTAAAAAGATTCCAAGTGTTTCTGTTGAATGTCATTGGTTCAATTTGAATGCTCTTGGTTCTTTACCGATAAAAAACGACTGCCACAAAAATAACCTGTTTTGGAAGTGGTATGAAATCTTCATTAATAGCCAAGAATGAGAAATGCCGATAAATTGCTAACATTCTGTTGTTTTACTAGAACTAGAATTTGTTTTTATGGTGACAAAAAAAATTCTTGGTAAAGTAAACCGTAAGCTGTAAAATAAAATTGACACGAATGTTGAAATGGAAGAGTAAGTATGCATCAGTGATACAACATCCTATAATCGTGATTAATCAATCAGTATGATCAGTTTAGAATGTACCCGATATATTTGTATTTACTGTGGATTCATTTATTTTCGTGGATACCAATTTTCGTGGATAGAGCAAAAAAGGCATTTCGTGGGATACCTAAATTCGTGGATTGCGGGCTTAGAAAAAAATATAAAAAAATGTTGAAATGCTTAAATTCGTGGCTTGCCACATCAGATATCATGAAAATACTGCGACAAAACGTGCCGATCAGACTTGATATTGTACAGTAAAGTACTGATTTAAAACGCTCATTAAACAAAAGTCTAACGAACAGATTCTTTAAATTTGTAACGGAACAATTAAAGCTTGTCATGAATTTACAACAAGATAAACAAAATCCATAATTATTTACTCATTAGGTTAAACAGGTGTGAAATATATACTGACAAAATTGCAATCACTTGTCACCAAATACCTCGGGGCATATACATACATATTTTTAATCCGATTACGATCAATAATTTCTGCTTTATTATCTTTTGACAAGATGTTTTTACTGTAATTGATGAGAAAGTCTGTATTGTTTAGGTCTACTTAGGATTAAGATTTTTCTTGAATGTTTGAATAAAAAAACCGGAAGTGAATTCCGCGACAATTTACACAGTCAAAATCTTTTTAAAGAAAATTGTCTGAGCGTTTATATGTTACCAAAGACAAAATTACATGAAACACAGTATCCTCTGTGGATATAGCTAACTCACCATATTCAGAATTCAAGTACATGCTGTAAAAACGCAATTGTTCAAAACTCCGTGGTTTCAAACTTCAGTGCATTTAAACAAGAGAAAAAATATTATTTTTCGTTGGATATTTAAATTCGTGGTTTACTGGGACCCACGAAAACAACGAAAATTGGTATACAACGAATATTAATGAATCCACAGTATGCCATTTGGAAATCTTGATATGTAGGAGCTACACTTAAATATTATGAATTTTGGAGTTTAAATACAGTATACACAGAGTATAGAGCTTTCATTGAAAAATGAATGTACATCCTTTAGAAAAAAAAATTCTAGATTCTCAAATAACACTTCCCAGTTTGTTTTGTCAGAGTAGAAAAAATGCATGGGTTTTTGGTTGTTTTCTGTAATTTAAAAAAATGTTCATATATTATGCAAAAAATAAACATATTGTCCCATTGTCCTGTTAGAAAAAAAAAAGAATTGAGAATCCAGGAATTTATTTTTTTCTATTTATTAGCTCACCTGACCCGAAGGGTCATGTGAGCTATTGCTATCACTTGGCGTCCGTCGTCCGTCCGTCCGTCCGTCGTCCGTTAACTTTTTCAAACGTTAACTCCTCCAACACCATAAGTCCAACTGCAACCAAACTTGGTACAGTTATTAATTGGTATGGGTGCTACAAATCTATTGTTTGGATTTTTGATTCGTATAAAAACATGGCCGTCATGGCTAAAAATAGAACATAGGGGTAAATCGCAGTTTTTTGCAAATAAGTCAGAAACGGTCACAGATATCAAAATTCTGGCATAGGGTAAAAGTGATCAGCACCTCAAGATCTACCTGCCCTGAAATTTTGAAGAAGATCCAACGACCCATGTAGGAGTTGTTGCCCTTTTTCTGCATTTTTTCCAAATTTTGCACTTATTAAGCTCAATATCTTGGATAATATAAAGGAAATTTGAAAAATTTAAATTGCATATTGTTAGGCACACAAAGATCTACAAAATTTGTAACAGGATTGAAGTTGTAGGTTCGTTCCTTTTAGGAGTTATTTGACATTTTTGGCTTTTTTTTATGTTATTATTTCAAAAATCTTCTTCTCTGAAACTACTATTCAAAATCCAATGAAACTTGGTAAGATTGTTCCTTAGGGTATCCTGCACAAAGTTTATGCTTCGATTTTTGATCCGTCGAAAAACATGGCCACTGTTACTAAAAATAGAACATAGGGGTCAAACAACTGTTTTTCACAAATTTCTCAAAAATCATTAGGTTACGGCAAATTCTGGCAAGTTGAAAGTGTTCAGCATGATGAGAGTTACCTGTGTGCTGATTTTCGTGAAAATCTGTCAACTGATGTTAGAGTTATTGCCCTTTTTTGACATTTTTGGCTTTTTTTTATGTTATTATTTCAAAAATCTTCTTCTCTGAAACTACTATTAAAAATCAAATGAAACTTGGTAAGATTGTTCCTTAGGGTATCCTGCACAAAGTTTATGCTTCGATTTTTGATCCGTCGAAAAACATGGCCACTGTTACTAAAAATAGAACATAGGGGTCAAACAACAGTTTTGCGCAAATATCTCAAACATCATTAGGTTACGGCAAATTCTGGCAGGTTGAAAGTGTTCAGCATGATGAGAGCTACCTGTGTGCTGATTTTCGTGAAAATCTGTCAACTGATGTTAGAGTTATTGCCCTTTTTAGCTCACCTGACCCGAAGGGTCATGTGAGCTATTGCTATCACTTGGCGTCCGTCGTCCGTCCGTCGTCCGTCCGTCCGTCCGTCCGTCGTCCGTTAACTTTTTCAAACGTTAACTCCTCCAACACCATAAGTCCAACTGCAACCAAACTTGGTACAGTTATTAATTGGTATGGGTGCTACAAATCTATTGTTTGGATTTTTGATTCGTATAAAAACATGGCCGTCATGGCTAAAAATAGAACATAGGGGTAAATCGCAGTTTTTTGCAAATAAGTCAGAAACGGTCACAGATATCAAAATTCTGGCTAAGGGTAAAAGTGATCAGCACCTCAAGATATACCTGCCCTGAAATTTTGAAGAAGATCCAATGACCCATGTAGGAGTTATTGCCCTTTTTCTGCATTTTTTCCAAATTTTGCACTTATTAAGCTCAATATCTTGGATACTATAAAGGAAATTTGAAAAATTTAAATTTCATATTGTTAGGCACACAAAGATCTACAAAATTTGTAACAGGATCGAAGTTGTATGTTCGTTCCTTTTAGGAGTTATTCCCCTTAGATCGTCAAAATTGACCATTTTTGCAGTCTTTATTCATTGTAATAAAATCGTTAACTCCTCTTACACCATAAGTTTAACTGCAACCAAACTTAGTGTAGTTGTTCCTTGGCATGAGTGCTACTGAACTGTCGTTTGGATTTTTGATTTGTAAAAAAACATGGCTGCCATGGCTAAAAATAGAACATAGGGGTAAATTGCAGTTTTTTGCAAATAACTCAAAAATGGTGACAGATATCAAAATTCTGATGGGAAGCTAAAGTGTTCAACACCTCAAGATCTACCTGCTTTGAAATTTTGAAGAAGATGTAACCACCCATGTAGGAGTTATTGCCCTTTTTCTTGATTTTTTTGGACATTTTTGGCTTTTTTTTATGTTATTATTTCAAAAATCTCCTCTGAAACTGCTGAATGGATTTGGATAAAACTTAGCATGATTGTTCCTTAGGGTATCCTGCACAAAGTTTATGCTTCGATTTTTGATCCGTCGAAAAACATGGCCACTGTTACTAAAAATAGAACATAGGGGTCAAACAACTGTTTTTCACAAATTTCTCAAAAATCATTAGGTTACGGCAAATTCTGGCAAGTTGAAAGTGTTCAGCATGATGAGAGTTACCTGTGTGCTGATTTTCGTGAAAATCTGTCAACTGATGTTAGAGTTATTGCCCTTTTTTGACATTTTTGGCTTTTTTTTATGTTATTATTTCAAAAATCTTCTTCTCTGAAACTACTATTAAAAATCAAATGAAACTTGGTAAGATTGTTCCTTAGGGTATCCTGCACAAAGTTTATGCTTCGATTTTTGATCCGTCGAAAAAAACATGGCCACTGTTACTAAAAATAGAACATAGGGGTCAAACAACAGTTTTGCGCAAATATCTCAAACATCATTAGGTTACGGCAAATTCTGGCAGGTTGAAAGTGTTCAGCATGATGAGAGCTACCTGTGTGCTGATTTTCGTGAAAATCTGTCAACTGATGTTAGAGTTATTGCCCTTTTTAGCTCACCTGACCCGAAGGGTCATGTGAGCTATTGCTATCACTTGGCGTCCGTCGTCCGTCCGTCGTCCGTCCGTCCGTCCGTCCGTCGTCCGTTAACTTTTTCAAACGTTAACTCCTCCAACACCATAAGTCCAACTGCAACCAAACTTGGTACAGTTATTAATTGGTATGGGTGCTACAAATCTATTGTTTGGATTTTTGATTCGTATAAAAACATGGCCGTCATGGCTAAAAATAGAACATAGGGGTAAATCGCAGTTTTTTGCAAATAAGTCAGAAACGGTCACAGATATCAAAATTCTGGCTAAGGGTAAAAGTGATCAGCACCTCAAGATATACCTGCCCTGAAATTTTGAAGAAGATCCAATGACCCATGTAGGAGTTATTGCCCTTTTTCTGCATTTTTTCCAAATTTTGCACTTATTAAGCTCAATATCTTGGATACTATAAAGGAAATTTGAAAAATTTAAATTTCATATTGTTAGGCACACAAAGATCTACAAAATTTGTAACAGGATCGAAGTTGTATGTTCGTTCCTTTTAGGAGTTATTCCCCTTAGATCGTCAGAATTGACCATTTTTGCAGTCTTTATTCATTGTAATAAAATCGTTAACTCCTCTTACACCATAAGTTTAACTGCAACCAAACTTAGTGTAGTTGTTCCTTGGCATGAGTGCTACTGAACTGTCGTTTGGATTTTTGATTTGTAAAAAAACATGGCTGCCATGGCTAAAAATAGAACATAGGGGTAAATTGCAGTTTTTTGCAAATAACTCAAAAATGGTGACAGATATCAAAATTCTGATGGGAAGCTAAAGTGTTCAACACCTCAAGATCTACCTGCTTTGAAATTTTGAAGAAGATGTAACCACCCATGTAGGAGTTATTGCCCTTTTTCTTGATTTTTTTTGGACATTTTTGGCTTTTTTTTATGTTATTATTTCAAAAATCTCCTCTGAAACTGCTGAATGGATTTGGATAAAACTTAGCATGATTGTTCCTTAGGGTATCCTGCACAAAGTTTATGCTTCGATTTTTGATCCGTTAAAAAACATGGCCACTGTTACTAAAAATAGAACATATGGGTCAAACAACAGTTTTTCGCAAGTATCTCAAAAATCATTAGGTTATGGCAAATTCTGGCAGGTTGAAAGTGTTCAGCATGATGAGAGCTACCTGTGTGCTTATTTTCCTGAAAATCTGTCAACTGATGTTAGAGTTATTGCCCTTTTTAGCTCACCTGACCCCAAGGGTCATGTGAGCTATTGCTATCACTTGGCGTCCGTCCGTCCGTCGTCCGTTAACTTTTTCAAACGTTAACTCCTCCAACACCATAAGTCCAACTGCAACCAAACTTGGTACAGTTATTAATTGGTATGGGTGCTACAAATCTATTGTTTGGATTTTTGATTCGTATAAAAACATGGCCGTCATGGCTAAAAATAGAACATAGGGGTAAATCGCAGTTTTTTGCAAATAAGTCAGAAACGGTCACAGATATCAAAATTCTGGCATAGGGTAAAAGTGATCAGCACCTCAAGATCTACCTGCCCTGAAATTTTGAAGAAGATCCAACGACCCATGTAGGAGTTGTTGCCCTTTTTCTGCATTTTTTCCAAATTTTGCACTTATTAAGCTCAATATCTTGGATACTATAAAGGAAATTTGAAAAATTTAAATTGCATATTGTTAGGCACACAAAGATCTACAAAATTTGTAACAGGATCGAAGTTGTAGGTTCGTTCCTTTTAGGAGTTATTTGACATTTTTGGCTTTTTTTTATGTTATTATTTCAAAAATCTTCTTCTCTGAAACTACTATTCAAAATCCAATGAAACTTGGTAAGATTGTTCCTTAGGGTATCCTGCACAAAGTTTATGCTTCGATTTTTGATCCGTCGAAAAACATGGCCACTGTTACTAAAAATAGAACATAGGGGTCAAACAACAGTTTTGCGCAAATATCTCAAAAATCATTAGGTTACGGCAAATTCTGGCAAGTTGAAAGTGTTCAGCATGATGAGAGTTACCTGTGTGCTGATTTTCGTGAAAATCTGTCAACTGATGTTAGAGTTATTGCCCTTTTTAGCTCACCTGACCCGAAGGGTCATGTGAGCTATTGCTATCACTTGGCGTCCGTCGTCCGTCCGTCGTCCGTCCGTCCGTCCGTCGTCCGTCCGTCCGTCCGTCCGTCGTCCGTTAACTTTTTCAAACGTTAACTCCTCCAACACCATAAGTCCAACTGCAACCAAACTTGGTACAGTTATTAATTGGTATGGGTGCTACAAATCTATTGTTTGGATTTTTGATTCGTATAAAAACATGGCCGTCATGGCTAAAAATAGAACATAGGGGTAAATCGCAGTTTTTTGCAAATAAGTCAGAAACAGTCACAGATATCAAAATTCTGGCATAGGGTAAAAGTGATCAGCACCTCAAGATCTACCTGCCCTGAAATTTTGAAGAAGATCCAACCACTCATTTCAGAGTTATCACCCTTTTTTTGACATTTTTGGCTTTTTTAGCTCACCTGGCCTAAAAGGCCATGTGAGCTATTCTCATCACTTTGCGTCCGTCGTCGTCGTCGTCGTCGTCGTCGTCGTATGTCGTCGTAAACTTTTCACATTTTTATCAACTCCTCTGAAACCACTGAAGCAATTTAAACCAAACTTAAGTGGAATGGTCCTTGGATGGTCCCCTTTAAAAATTGTGTTCGGTTTTCCCGGGCGCCATCCAATATGGCTGCCATGGTCGGACATAGTTTAACCTTGGACCCTATGGGAATTTTACCATTTTGGTTATCTTCTCTGAGACCATTAGGCCAATTTGAACCAAACTTTGGTGGAATGGTCCTTGGATGGCCCCTTTTAAAATTTATGTTCGGTTTTCCCGAACGCCATCCAACATGGCCGCCATGGCTGGACTTAGTTTAACATTGAGCCTATGGGAATTTTACTTTTTCGTCAACTCCTCTGAAACCACTGAACCTATTTAAACCAAACTTAAGTGGAATGGTCCTTGGATGGTCCCCTTTAAAAAAGTTTTGTTCGGTTTTCCGGGGTCCCGTCCAATATGGCTGCCATGGTTGGACATACTGTCACATAGTTTAACCTTTGACACTATGGGAATTTTAACCTTTTTGTTATCTTCTCTGAGACCATTAGGCCAATTTGAACCAAACTTTGGTGGAATGGTCCTTTGGTGGCCCCTTTTAAAATTTCTGTTCGGTTTCACCGAACGCATTCGAACATAGCCGCCATGGCTGGACTTAGTTTAACATTGAGCCTATGGGAATTTTACTTTTTTTCGTCAACTCCTGAAACCACTGAACCAATTTAAACCAAACTTAAGTGGAATGGTCCTTGGATGGTCCCCTTTAAAAACTGTGTTTGGTTTTCCGGGGCGCCGTCCAATATGGCTGCCATGGTTGGACATAGTTTAACCTTGGACCCTATGGGAATTTTACCATTTTGGTTATCTTCTCTGAGACCATTAGGCCAATTTGAACCAAACTTTGGTGGAATGGTCCTTGGATGGCCCCTTTTAAAATTTGTGTTCGGTTTCCCCGAACGCCATCCAACATGGCCGCCATGGCTGGACTTAGTTTAACATTGAGCCTATGGGAATTTTACTTTTTCGTCAACTCCTCTGAAACCACTGAACCTATTTAAACCAAACTTAAGTGGAATGGTCCTTGGATGGTCCCCTTTAAAAAAGTTTTGTTCGGTTTTCCGGGGTCCCGTCCAATATGGCTGCCATGGTTGGACATACTGTCACATAGTTTAACCTTGGACACTATGGGAATTTTAACCTTTTTGTTATCTTCTCTGAGACCATTAGGCCAATTTGAACCAAACTTTGGTGGAATGGTCCTTTGGTGGCCCCTTTTAAAATTTCTGTTCGGTTTCACCGAACGCATTCGAACATAGCCGCCATGGCTGGACTTAGTTTAACATTGAGCCTATGGGAATTTTACTTTTTTTCGTCAACTCCTGAAACCACTGAACCAATTTAAACCAAACTTAAGTGGAATGGTCCTTGGATTGTCTCCTTTAAAATTTGTGTTCGGTTTTCCGAGGTGCCGTCCAATATGGCTGCCATGGTCGGACATAGTTTAACCTTGGACCCTATGGGAATTTTACCATTTTGGTTATCTTCTCTGAGATCATTAGGCCAGTTTGAACCAAACTTTGGTGGAATGCACCTTGGATGGCCCCTTTTAAAATTTGTGTTCGGTTTCCCCGAACGCCATCCAACATGGCCGCCATGGCTGGACTTAGTTTAACATTGAGCCTATGGGAATTTTATTTTTTCGTCAACTCCCCTGAAACCACTGAGCCAATTTGAACCAAATTTGGTGGAATGCTCCGTGGGTGGCCTCTTTCCAAACTTATGTCTGGCATCCCCGACTTCCAGCCGACATGGCTGCTGTTACTGAAAATAGAAAAGGGGGGGGGGGATGAATTTCCAAAATCTTCTTCTATGAAACTACAAGGCCAGTTGCAACCAAACTTGGCAGTAGTTGTCCTTAGGAGGTTCTCTTTTAGAAGGATGTCCGATGACCAGGACTGTTAACCAAGATGGCAGCCACAGCCGAACTTAGTTAAACATATGGCCCTATGGGAAAATTCATTTAAAAATCTTCTTGGCTGAAACCACGTGACCAATTGGAACCAGACTTTGCAGCAATGGTCCTTAGGACGTCCTATTTCAGAATTGTCTGATTTCGTGGACTGTGAACCAAGATGGCCGACAGAGCCAAACTTAGTTTAACATAGAACCCTATGGGAAATTCACTCAAAAATCTTCTGGTCTGAAACCACTCAGCCAATTAGAACTAGACTTGGTAGCAATGGTCCTTAAAATGGTTCTCTTTTAGAAATGTGTCCATTGACCTAGACTGTCAACCATCTTGGCTGCCACAGCCGAATTTAATTGAACATAGAACCCTATAGAAAAACCAGCCAAATCTTTAGTCCTGCTCAAGATGAAAAGTTCAATGCAGGTGAGCGATACAGGCTCTTTAGAGCCTCTAGTTTGTAAACTTACTGACAAATTGGTTTTTTTTCAGCATTACCCAAGATAATGTGGTTTGAGAAGATGTATGTGTGGCTAAGATTTTTTGAGAGGAATGTGATGTACCCTGTTGTCTTTCTTTGTGCCTTAACAAGTTCTACCCCAAACATTATATGTAAATTTGGACAATAGTAAGTTGATTACATATAAAAATGTATACTACTGTTTAAATTGTGTTTATCATGAAAGTTATAGGATGTATTTTCACCAATCCAGTGCAAGATATTATCACTATAGAACATTATTATGATAATTACTGTGAATTCAGTTATTTTTTTTACGTCTAGCTTCATTTCTTGGGCAAAAAAGACATATTCATGAGTTCTTAATTTTGTGGATTTCCAAAAAAAAAAAAAAAAAACCAAAAAACAACATAGATATAGGTAAATAAATTAAATAGAATAACAGCTTTTAAAATTGATGAAAAGTTTTATAAATTGAAAGTTAAATTAACATTCCACATATTTACTTTGAAGTGTAATCAACAGAACCGTTAGTCTAAGATTTGATTAATCCTAACTAATGACCATTAGCAGCTTATTAAAAATATGAATATTAGTACACACTAATGTTCAAGGTGCGTTCTATTAGAGATCAGTTCAGCCATTTTCTGATGTACCCAAAGTAGAAATATGTAGCCAAAGAAATTAATCATAAAGTAATTAAAGCCTTGTAAATATCATGGAAAATCTGACTTAAATGAACACTTTACCACAAAATTGTTTTTTACCAAATGTGAATAACTGTTAAAAAAATAAACATAACGTACATTTTTGAAGTATTTATTTATTTTCCATAATTTATCTACGACCATATTTAATCCTTCGTATCATTCTTTCCTGTCAACATGGTTATCCACACTCTCTCATTCGATTGAATGTACTTGTAGTCACCAAAGGTCAAACAATGATCTTGCATTCTTGGAAACGACCTGAAGTTCTTGATATTTCCTTCTGATAAAATAATTGAAGCTTATATTTTGTACAAAATCCACAAAGTTGGTGTTCCACGAATAATAAGTATTTCACAGTATAATGTTTTATATATTTCATTGAATATTGTGAAATGAAAAAGATATTTTTAAAGCCATATGATTTTTTGTTAATTACAAAGATGCTGAAAATTTCCTTAAGCTTTTGTATTAGTGTAAAAACTAAGATTGGAATTAGATATACAGTGTACCTAATGATAATTATTTTTTTTATATTTCAGTGTTGGACCATTTATAATCATAATGTGTTCTATAAAGTTGTTGAGATTTGCCTTTTCCCAGACATCTAAACAGTACCTTATAATGACATTCACTTGGTTTTTCTTCAATTATGACTATAGTCATGCTACAGAGACATTCCTCATAGATTATTTTTTTATATCTATTATTTTTGTAAAAGTAAGTATACATATTTATGTTGTTGCTATATTTGCCAATATGTCTTCTATATTTGGGGTATGGAATGATCGTAAGGTTCACATTTCCAACTGGCAGATAAGTGATAAGTTAATATTTTCTGTATGGGATGAATGTTATGTGTATATGTCTGTCTGGCAGATGTCATCTTACCTTGACCTCATTTTATGGTTCATTGGTCAAAGTTCAGTTTTCTTGATGAGGTTTGTTTCTAAGATACATTAAGCAATAGGTTAACTAAATTTGGTGTATGAAATGATTGTTCCAAGATTTATAACAATCGTTATACGTAATTTACTTTTCAAACATTTTCTGATCCAAAATTGCACGTAGAATTGGACATGCACACCTTAATGCATAACTCATTTAACTCAGAAATATTTAAATCTCAGACTGTGAAGTAATACCTTGGTGACATCACAGTACCCAATACAGTCTTACTTCCTCAACCATTCACAACCAATCGAATTGTCTGTTACAATTCAAATAGATTATTTGACCATAAATATATAGAATATATCCAGGAAGTAATAGTTCATACGTAGCATATCAGAATAAATGTTGAATTGAAATGATTAATTTAATAGTAGTTAAACCTGTAATCTTGTAAAATATTTTTACTTTCAGTTCTGTGATTTACTGTTAAAGATGAAGTTTATACTTACATATATAGCTCCATGGCAGATAACATGGGGATCTGCCTTCCATGCGTTTGCTCAACCTTTCAGTGTTCCTCGTATCCTTTACAATACAGTATAAACAGGGATACAGTCATCAGTTTTGTTTTAGTTATAAGATATGTTTTAGTTCGTGTGTTGTCTCATGCATAACATTGTTCCAAATTAGAGTGCATAATACAGACTGTGGCTAGTTGTTCTTAACCATTTATCATTTTGATAATATGTGGTTATATTATAAATATGAAAAAAAAATCAAGTCCTTTAACATCAATTATTTTCTTAACAGATATATCATGATGCACATATTTCAGTCAAATTTTACTGATATTTATATAAATAAAATAAATATTAATGGTTCATTAATGCACCATTAAACTAATTATGGTTTTTTATTCTGAAAAATTTCAACAGAATTTGTTACCATGTAAAGAATTTTGCCTTTCGTGCTGGTCTAAAAATTGTAAACAAAACCTGAGCTTTTAGAAAAAAATTATATTAGAAAATTGAACCATACCTAATATTTTATTACTGCTAATTGTCTAACGGATGTTGAATATGTTAATGTACATGAATATCGATTCACTAAAAACTGTCATATTTATTTTAAAATATCCTTAACAGTTCATTAGATTCTGCCATGCTGTTTTTACAAGCAGGAGTATCTGCTTTGTTTTCTACACCATTAAATCCATTCCTAGGCAGTGCTATATTTATTACATCATATGCAAGACCTGTGAAGTTCTGGGAAAAGGACTATAAGTAAGATATACAAATTCTTCTGTATACATTGTAGAATTAAAACCTGTATAAACTGAACACCCCATGACTGAAGATTTTTTTTTAATATTGAATAGTGTTGGTTTACACATGTTAAAATCAGGATATTTTCAAACCACCATGAATTCTTTCTGTTCTAATAGGACAGTTTCTACAACTTTTTGAAACGCCACAACATGGGTATTCAGACACGAAGACGCAATTCACAGTGCAAGTTACACTATGATGTGTTAAAGCTTGTGGAAAACTTTACCATGACGTTGCCAAACAAGCTGTCTGTAACATTGGAATCAAAATATCCATATTTTACCACTGATGTAGACTGGAAGTGTTGGAAGCCGGTCATATTATAATTTTGTATATTGAATAGACCAGAAAAAAACAATTAGCACAGTGTATTAATATGTATTATTAAATTGGCCCTTGACCTGTTGGATTAAAGGCATTATAATTTTGTGCAATTTTGGGATTCATAGGAGAAAGCATTTTGTGGTAAAAAATGTCTAAACCTATTTATTTTTTTTTAAAACAAAGGGCATACAAGATTTTTATCTTATATTATTTACCACATGGATAAGGCTTTAAAATTGTCAAAAATAATGTAAATAAATAAATAAATAAATAATAAATATACTAAACATGTACATATGTATGTATATTCAGTAGATTTGCCAGTTGTTGTATTAAAAGATGTAAAAGAAATTATTCATATTTATAATATATTTTTTCAGTACCAAAAGAGTGGACCATTCAAATACCAGATTGTCATCTCAGCTGGATAGAAATCCAGGTACTGTGAACTGTAAAGACAAATGTTATTAGGTTCTCAGAAATTATAAGTGTTAAATCCACTATTTGTTTCACAGGAATGGTTTATGTACGATAGTATTTGCTAATTATGCTTTGGTAGAACAGTAGTCTTCGTAGCCTTGTAACTATCCTGTCAACACTAGGATTCACATGTGGTCAGGTGCATTTGACATGTAGACAAAGATTACCATTTTATTGCTGAAGGTCATGTTTCTGTTCGGCTACTCTGGCTTTCATTACCAAGAAACAATATGAAGCTGTTGAAAACAGCAGGAAAAGACTTTCAGACAATCAATAGTTGCTACAAAACTATATGAAAAACTTTGAGATTAGTTTGTATATGTGTGTGTCTGTGTTTATTTTAATTTTTTTTTAATCAGTTTTTTTTCTGTGAAGAAAATGAATCCTGAACTTTTTGTAATTTATTTGATTATTTTCTGTAGGTGCTGATGATAACAACTTAAATTCAATATTTTATGAACATTTAACGAGATCATTACAACATAGTTTATGTGGTGATTTGATGATGGGACGCTGGGGTAATATAGAACAGGGAGATTGTTTTATAATGGCATCTGACTACCTCAATGCTCTTGTACATGTGATTGAATTGGGTAATGGACTTGTTACATTCCAATTGAGAGGATTAGAGTTTAGAGGTAAATTTTGATAAAATTCTGAAAAGTGGTTACATTTTCTGCGATTTTCTTTTAATCAGGACTGATATTGTTAAAAAAGAAGAAAAACAAGATTAGTTCCTTTCAAATACCATGTTTGAACCAAAATTTTATACTTTGTAACTTAAACAGCTTTCTCTCAACAGAAAGTCTAGCACTGAAAAGGAATTGTCAAAACTGTAGCCTAGGGTAAAAAATTAAAGATTTATAAAAATTTATATATGAAATATCTTCAAAATATATTTTGTCCCAAATTTTGAATACATTGTACATTATCTTCATGAAGTATCCTCTTACATCATATATTTAGAGTGAAATACATTGTACATACATTTTTGATATGCCTAATACATGACTTTGCAAAACCTGTATCACCTATCCTATATTGCATACCCTTTATCACACCCCTAAACTGTTAATAAATACTACTCGGAACATAATTTTATTCTGTTCGGAGTTCTTTTGGTGCATTCACAATGGTCTATTGTTTAAATATATGATATAAAGAATAATACATGGTCAAACCTATATCGCATACTATATCAACCCTCGACCAATATCACACCTCGGGCCAAAGGCCTTCGGGATGATATATGGTACTTCGGTTGATATAGCATGTGATATAAGTTTAGCCATATATTATTCTCCATATAAACCAACATTACGATGTAAAAAAGATAAAATGTACAGCAGAAAAAGGTAATTCAGAAAAATTATTTAGTACAATTGTGTTATTATTAGGGACATACTGTCAACAGAGAGAAGTTGAAGCTATAACAGAAAGTGTGGAAGACAATGAAGGTAATATTATAAAAATGGACACAACTTATTATAATTACAGATGCTATGGAACAGAAACATACTGATGCTAGATTTGTAAATGCATTTTAATTAATGTAATTTTACTTTAAACATATAACCCAATTGGGTCCACTTAAAGCAAACAAACAATTTTACATATCATCAACTATAACTGAAGTTTATATTAAAACATAGTATACTGCCACCAAAAAATAAAATTGATATTTAAATTACGAGTGTCCATCCTGCATTTGCATAAATAATATAATAAAAAAATTGCCGTAATTTATGATTTTTTTCCGAAAATTTTTAAATCATTAAAATGCCAAAACTTTGTCATTATAAAACTAAACATGTAAAGCAAATTCTAAAAAACTGCAATATTTTTTTTGATAAAGACTGTAAACAAGAAATGCATTTTATGATTTAAAAGGGTTTATGTTTCAGAAATTAATTATTATATTTTAGGATTTTGCTGTTGTGAGCCTGGACATCTACCTCATTTTCTCTCATTAAATGCAGCATTTAATCAGCGAGGGTTAGCCTGGGAAGTTGTTGTTACTAAATACATATTAGATGGTTACAGTATATCTGATAATAACGCAGCATCTATGGTCCAGAGTTACGATACAAGGAAAATTCTCATATCATTTTATATTAGGGTAAGAAGTAAGAATTACACAAACAATAAAATGAAGTGATTGTCGCTTCAGAGATATTGACAGTTCCTTTGATTATAGCTGCCTTAGAAATTGATTTGTCTTAGAGTCATTGAATCTTGTTGTGACATCCTTATGGTCACAGTCACCTAAAATATTGACTCTTCTTATTGTCATGGTAACTCAGGAAATGAATTTTTCTTATGATCAGTCTTGCAAGATACTGATTTTTTTAATGTTCACAATAACTCAAGATCTTGATTGCTCTTTGGGTCAATCTGAATAGATCCAAGCCTCGTGTAAATCTAATATGATTGATAGCATTGATAAGACATTAGAACAATATGAAAATGCAAATTTTAAATCATAATTACTATTGAATGTGAAAGGCAAATGAATGTATATAGGATACACTTTTAACATTTATTCGATAACATATTAAAATGATTTTCTTTGCAGAGTATTATATACTACACAGTACGCTCACCTCGTTTACAAAGCTGGTTAGAAGAGGAAGCAATTGTGGACAAAATACAAGCAACGGCAGAAAATAATTACGTTGATGTAGACCCTGTGTTCTCTTATTACATTGATGAAGATTATGATTCTAAATTAAAAGGTGTTTCCAGGTCTAAATTCTGTTCAGTTTATCTCAAATGGATCAAGCATTGCTCAGTTAAAAGAGATAAGGTGAGAGAATTTTTAATGCAGTAGCAGTAATTTTTGATATCGTTCAAAATATCATGTAGTTGTGGACAGTAATAAACAAACTGGTGAAGGCCAGTGGCTGAAACGTCTTAAAGATGATTCTTTTTACACAATAATACAAAATATTTAGATTAATTCAAATTTATTTGCACGATGAGGTCCGACATAAAGTTCCTTCCAATACCCAATACCCCAAAGATATATTTCTTGAAAAACTAAACTAGTAAACATTTTGTAAAGAAATCTTGATATACAAATTTAAAGAAAGAAACAGTAATACAAACAGCTGATATTTATACCATAAAATATAATTTATGATTTCAGGATATGGAGGTGAATAAGAGTTCACCATTAGTATCTCTGTGTTATTGTTTAAGTCTGCTGGGCAGACGTGCATTAGGTACAGCAGCTCACAACACAATATCAGCTAGGTAAGTAGATGTTGGAATCTTCTCATTCTTCATGGCTTTATTTTGAATACTTTATTTATGATTCAAAAAGTATAAAGATATTCACATTTTAATTACATTTACACGCAATGTCAACTTAGAACTTTGATATATAGCCTTTGAAAAAAAAACATTTATAGAAATATATATTCTAATAATACTAATGTGTTGGGGATTAAAGATGTCTGGATTCCAGTGTTTATAGAATTATTTCAATTCAAATGTTTCTGTATACAATATAGATGTTCTTCTTAACAAAAACACATTCCATGTAGAATCTATTCCAGTATTGTTCTTTGTTTTAGTGCTGACTTTTTCCTTTGTGGATTACATGCCTTGTTCAAAGGAGATTTTAGGATTACATCACCACATGATGAATGGGTATTTGCAGATATGGAGCTTCTGAGGAGAGTCGTTGCTCCAGCCATTCGTATGGCTTTAAAATTACACCAGGTAATGAAAGAGTTTCAACATAAACAAAATTGACCTACCAGGAAAATGCATAATATGTTGAGTACATGACTATGAAATTTAGTGATGATTTGCATCAGCTGGTTGTCAAAAACTATTACACTGATATTAAATAATTCCAAATAATATAAAAATTTGACAAATTGGAGTTTTCTGAATATTGAAATATTTCATAGGTGAAAAATTCCTATCATAAAGTCTCTGAGAAAAGTATTTGTATGTTTTACCACCTACAAACTACTGATTTTACTTAATTCTAAAATCTCTATCTATAATACTAAATTTACGAATTAGCCGAATAGGCGGCAAAACGCGTGGTTCAAAATAAACGATGTATGGTTCAGATTATAAAGGTTATTATCGGATTTGACAATCTGCATTTATAAATTTAAACTGCAGTTTTGTTTATGTGCAAATGGAATTTGTATCCACTTATCCGATATGAATTCTCCCAACATATCCCTAAGAAGGTTCTCGAATGCATACTTTTAACACGTTGATTTAAATAAACAAGTATGCACATATTTTAAATGTAATATTATTTTTGTTTGAAATTACGGAAGAAGAATAAAACAAATTTAAAAAATTCTCCTTCGAGTGGGATGTTTCCGCTTCATGTATTCAAGATTGTTTTTCTACAATAACGCAATTTCTCCTAACTGTAAAGGTTATGAACTTTGAAGATTATGAAGAAGTAAGGTAAAGTTCAGAGAAATTCCTAACTTAGTTGTTTTTTGGATTGCTCGGATGTTTACCTTGCACAAAGTGATAATACCAACCATTATCTATTTTAACATTATTTGTCATGTGACCTGTCTAAATATATCTCTACCATACAATTCCCTAGATAAAAATATTTTTAACAAATGGTAATCTTTAGAATTAATGACGAAATTTATCTCGGACATCTTTATAAACGTGGACAGCACACGCAGCCACACACTAAAAATGCTTTTATCGTCTGATTATTGGATATATTTGTGAAATTAATCCTCGCTTACCCTGTCCATGACGACAATGAAACAATTGGAACAATTATTTTCCAAAAATATGCTCTACCTTACTCACGGCATCTTTTGAAAAATTCATCCGTCTCTAAGGAAATGTTTACATCTACAATTTCATTTTCATATTTATTCCGAAGGAAAAAGGTAATGCATTATGAAATGTGTATTTAATGAAAGCTTTTCATCAAGTTCCAGTTCAGAATTAATCATAACAATAAAAATATTGACAATTTATGTGGTTGTGTTTTCGTCATAGATTTTGACTTTGAGGGAACCTTAAGGTTCATTTTGGTAATTCTACGTGGCACACAGTCTACTTCATCAGTGGATACATCTTCGGTAGTAACGAACAGCCATATGACAATTGGGTCACGTTGACCTAAATTTCACGCTTCATTGACTTTGGTTAAAGTTTGCATTAACATCCATTGCTGGAATACTACAGTATATATGAAACTATCAGTTGATACCACCTACTTGACAGGAAAGTTTATAGGAAGCCTGCCACAACATCCATATTGAGTTCCTGTTTCATGAATGACATGGCCGTAATAACTTTTTAAAGTCAATATGGCCAACAACAAAAAATGCTTATTTTCCCGCGCTCGCGCGGGTTCAATGTCTAGTAAAATCTATATATATATAGATTCTCCTTCTGACAGATACAACTGAGTTATGGAATTAAAGGATGTTCACTGGTCATGTATTTGAATTTTTGTCAGATGTTCAAAATCCTCTGGTTTTATCCATTTGAATGCCATAAATTATTTTTCCCGCTAACACCAATTTTTCTTTTCATAAATCTTGTGTATACAGAATAACAGACCTGCCAACTTTTGAAAACCTCCATGGGGGATTTTCCCCGGGGAAAAAATTTAAATGTATCGCTTCATCTTATGACTGTTTTTTTTATAATGTCCAGTAGAGAGTATTTCATGTATATTTAGGATCAATTTTGGTTTGTTTCTTGAACTCTTGAGATTGTTTTGATGCTGTGTGTATCATTCTGTGTAAAGATTTTTTTTCATTTGGTTCATTTGTTTATGGCAAACGTTTCTTCTTGCTGGGTGGAGTAACAACCATTGTGATAGTTTGAACTGTTATGATTCAATTCCATTTTTCATATCCTTTTTATAACAATTGTCTCAATGTGCAAACAGCATCCAAGCCTTTACGTTTAATTTGCAAAATTCTTTTGATCGGTTATTAAAATAATTATTAACTATGTTCATCTGATTATAAAGAATAGTTAACTTGATTAGAATATTAATCTCAATTAAATGATAAGTAAAAAAATTAAAACAGTTAATTATGTAACTCCCAAGCTGATCGGTATTAATAACAAATATCAATAATTTTATTACCAATTAAGACCCATAAAACTTTGACAACTCATTGATTTTATTGAGGCACGTGTATATGTTTACATAATATATAGTGTCAAAACAGATCGATAATCCTCAGGTAAATCAACATGTCCCGAATATCAGATACTACGATGAATTTGATTGGATAATATCGCCGGAAATCGGTAAGAATAACGTTTTCTCGGGTAGAATTTATGAAAATCGGGTTTTTTGCTTGTTTTAGGAACCCGATATCGGGATTCGGGTTGAGGCATGAAAATCGGGATAATACCGCCAAAATCGGGATAGTTGGCAGGTCTGGAATAATAAGCCATTTGTAAAAAACTTATAAAATCCTTGTTATTATACCCCACGCAACGAGTTGCGGAGGGTATAATGTTTTTGACCCGTCCGTCTGTCCGTCCGTCAGTCCGTCAGTCCTGTTTCTTGTCATCGCAACTCCTCTCAAACCGCACAACAGAATTTCACGAAACCTTTTTAGATAATAAGGACATACTATGTAGTTGTGCATATCGACAGGAAATTGCGATTCAATTTTTTTTCTAGGAGTTACACCCCTTTGAACTTATATACTTTAATGTACTACTACAACAGTTTGTCATCGCAACTCCTCTCAAACCACACAACAGAATTTCATGAAACCTTTTCAGATAATAAGGGCATACTACGTAGATGTGCATATCGACAGGAAATTGCGATTCAATTTTTTTCTAGGAGTTACACCCCTTTGAACTTATATACTTTAATGTACTACTGCAACAGTTTGTCATTGCAACTCCTCTCAAACCACACAACAGAATTTCATGAAACCTTTTTAGATAATAAGGACATACTACGTAGATGTGCATATCGACAGGAAATTTCGATTCAATTTTTTTTCTAGGAGTTACGCCCCTTTGAACTTATTTACTTTAATGTACTACTGCAACAGTTTGTCATCGCAACTCCTCTCAAACCACACAACAGAATTTCATGAAACCTTTTCAGATAATAAGGACATACTACGTAGATGTGCATATCGACAGGAAATTACGATTCAATTTTTTTTCTAGGAGTTACGCCCCTTTGAACTAATTTACTTTAATGTACTACTGCAACAGTTTGTCATCGCAACTCCTCTCAAACCACACAACAGAATTTCATGAAACCTTTTCAGAGAATAAGGACATACTATGTAGATGTGCATATCGACAGGAAATTACGATTCAATTTTTTTTCTAGGAGTTACACCCCTTTGAACTTATTTGCCTCACTATACTATTACTGTTGACTACTCTCGCTTGGAATTTAAATTTCCCAATATGCTGCCATTCAAATTAGGATAAATATGTGAAGGTAAGCATTTGATTGTGTTCATTTTACTTGTGAAGTGAGATTTTGTTTCTCCAGTGACAATATGAAGACGTGGGGTATGTGAGCGTGCTCACAAAGGTTCTTTAATTATTTAATGGTTTTTGAGAAATAAAACTTGTCAATGATAAAGCTATTTAAAATCAAGAGAGCATATTTTTTCCGCCAAATTTTCAATGGCTTATATCTTGAAAACAAGCATAAGGATTTATATTTTTTTTTCGGTCTTTTAGTTTCTTTATTAATCCACTATCAATATTTACCAGTGTTATGAAAAGCTTGTTATTTTGAAACTGAGTAGCGAACATCCTTAACCAACCCAAAAGTCACGATGTAATTGAAGGTAAATTTGTTTCTCCCATGATTTTTTACCAAAATCTCAAGAAAATGCTGTTGCTTCGAAATTTGTTTACATGGACATTATTTCAAAACTCCTCTATTTTATTGTTCCGATAAACGTAAAATCCGTGAATAGTGGGTGGGGAAATTGCACAAACGTTTTAATCCCCATGGGAATTAAATAATTTTTACCCCTGGGTTGAGAAGTGTGGAAATAGCACCAAGAATGGGAGAAATATAAAATAATTAATTTATATATTTTCCAATTAGGTAACATTACATATCACTTTTGTTTATATTAAATTTTTATTCAATCTACACAAGTTATTTAGTGTGCAACAAGTGATCAAGGTTATTTTCTCATAGACTCTCAATCCTTGTTATAAAGTACATTTATTTTGCAGGATTGTTTTTTGTACACAGATGAATATGAAGATGAGTCATTCCTGTATTCTGCCATTAGTAACTATGAGACTAACTTGGTCATATCACATGAGGCTGATCCTCAGTGGAGAAATGCTGTTTTATCTAATACTCCTTCATTACTAGCTCTCAGGTAATATATAGATCTAACCCCTCCCTTTCTCATGTAGTCAATCAATACTTGATCCAGAAATATGTCATTCACTGAACAGATCCTTATACTTTATGAATATCTTGCTTTTAAAGAAATTAAAATTTAAGACACAGATTAGAATGAAATAGTTTGTCTAGCACTACAAGTTAATGCCTATTTTTCTTTAGAAAATAGGTAAATATGTATTTTAAAACAGACACCATTTGATTATTGATGATAATCAAAAGTCATAAAACCGAAAAGTAAAAGAAATACTTTACATTATTTAGGCATGTATTTGATGAGGGTACAGATGAATACAAAGTTATAATGCTCAACAAAAAGTTTCTTTCATTCAGAATTGTCAAGGTAAGTTAGTACACTGCAGGAAAATATATGGTGTTAAAATTCTGATGCATTTTAAATAATGTATATTCTAACAGAATGGATAATATATATTAAAATATCAGATTTTATTTGATAATTTTCTTTCGTAATTTTTATACGACCGCAAAATTTTTGCGGTCGTATATTGGTATGACGTTGGCGTCATCGTCGTCGTCGTCCGTCGTCAGCGTCGTCGTCCGAAGACATTTGGTTTTCGCACTATAACTTTAGTATAAGTTAATAGAAATCTATGAAATTTAAACACAAGGTTTATGACCACAAAAGGAAGGTTGGGATTGATTTTGGGAGTTTTGGTCCCAACAGTTTAAGAATCGGGGGCCAAAAAAGGGCCCAATAAGCATTTTTCTTGGTTTTCGCACAATAACTTTAGTATAGGTAAATAGAAATCTATGAAATTTAAACACAAGTTTTATGACCATAAAAGGAAGGTTGGGATTGATTTTTGGCGTTTTGGTCCCAACAGTTTAGGAATTAGGGGCCAAAAGGGTCCAAAATTAAAGTTTGTTTGATTTCATCGAAAATTGAACTATTGGGGTTCTTTGATATGCCGAATCTAACCGTGCATTTAGATTCTTAATTTTTGGTCCCGTTTTCAAATTGGTCTACATTAAGGTCCAAAGGGTCCAAAATTAAACTTAGTTTGATTTTAACAAAAATTGAATTCTTTGGGTTCTTTGATATGCTGAATCTAAACATGTACTTAGTTTTTTTATTATGGGCCCAGTTTTCAAGTTGGTCCAAATCGGGGTCCAAAATTAAACTTTGTTTGATTTCATCGAAAATTGAACTAGTGGGGTTCTTTGATATGCCGAATCTAACCGTGCATTTAGATTCTTAATTTTTGGTCCCGTTTTCAAATTGGTCTACATTAAGGTCCAAAGGGTCCAAAATTAAACTTAGTTTGATTTTAACAAAAATTGAATTCTTGGGGTTCTTTGATATGCTGAATCAAAACATTTACTTAGTTTTTTTATTATGGGCCCAGTTTTCAAGTTGGTCCAAATCGGGGTCCAAAATTAAAGTTTGTTTGATTTCATCGAAAATTGAACTATTGGGGTTCTTTGATATGCCGAATCTAACCGTGCATTTAGATTCTTAATTTTTGGTCCCGTTTTCAAATTGGTCTACATTAAGGTCCAAAGGGTCCAAAATTAAACTTAGTTTGATTTTAACAAAAATTGAATTCTTGGGGTTCTTTGATATGCTGAATCTAAACATGTACTTAGTTTTTGTCGAGCCTTCGACTTTTGTCGAAAAAGCGAGACATAGCGATCCTACATTCCGTCGTCGTCGTCGTCGTCGGCGGCGGCGTCCACAAATATTCACCCTGTGGTTAAAGTTTTTGAAATTTTAATAACTTTCTTAAACTATCCTGGATTTCTAGCAAACTTGGACAGAGGCTTGTTTATGATCATAAGATAGTATCCAGAAGGAAATTTTGTAAAAAAAAAATTCCAGTTTTTCCGTATTTTACTTATAAATGGACTTAGTTTTTCTGCCAGGAAACATTACATTCACTCTGTGGTTAAAGTTTTTAAAATTTTAATAACTTTCTTAAAATATCCTGGATTTGTACCAAACTTGGACAGAAGCTTGTTTATGATCATAAGATAGTATCCAGAAGTAAATTTTGTAAAATAAAAATTCCAGTTTTTCTGTATATTACTTATAAATGGACTTAGTTTTTCTGCCAGGAAACATTACATTCATTCTGTGGTTAAAGTTTTCAAAATTTTAATAACTTTCTTAAACTATCCTGGATTTGTACCAAACTTGGACAGAAGCTTGTTTATGATCATAATATAGTATCCAGAAGTAAATTTAGTAAAAAAAAAAAAAAAATTTTCCGTATTTTACTTATAAATGGACTTAGTTTTTCTGCCAGGAAACATTACATTCACTCTGTGGTTAAAGTTTTTAAAATTTTAATAACTTTCTTAAACTATCCAGGAATTTTACCAAATTTGGACAGAAGCTTGTTTATGATATAAAGATTGTATCCAGGAGAAAATTTTGTAAAATATTTATTTCTGTTTTTCAGTTTTTTACGTATAAATGGACTTAACATTGCATTCACTATGTTGTGAAAGTTTTTAAAAATTTTAATAACTTTATTATTTTTATTAAGTTTGCAGAGAAGTTTCTTCATTATCAAAATGAAGTATCCAGACGATAATTTTGGAATTGATTTCATTATTTCATTGCAGGAATTTATTTACTGTGTTTCAGAGCCTATATAAATATTCTACTTTTTTAATTAAAGGCTAGATCATTAAGCACTTTAAAATTTGTCTTCTTTAACATTTGTTCATTCAATAAATTTATGTTTCTACTCATTTATAAATCTATATATATATAATTGCATACTATATTAATTTTTTACAACAAAATCTTTTTTCATACATTTCAAATGTTTTATTTCATTAACTGCAAATCTATTATGTGCATTCACCTATCACACTGAAAATATAGACAACATCAAAAGTAGGCGAGACACTGGGTTCCGCGGAACCCTTACGAATTTTTTTATTATGGGCCCAGTTTTCAAGTTGGTCCAAATCGGGGTCCAGAATTAAACTTTGTTTGATTTCATCGAAAATTGAACTATTGGGGTTCTTTGATATGCCGAATCTAACCGTGCATTTAGATTCTTAATTTTTGGTCCCGTTTTCAAATTGGTCTACATTAAGGTCCAAAGGGTCCAAAATTAAACTTAGTTTGATTTTAACAAAAATTGAATTCTTGGGGTTCTTTGATATGCTGAATCTAAACATGTACTTAGTTTTTTTATTATGGGCCCAGTTTTCAAGTTGGTCCAAATCGGGGTCCAAAATTAAACTTTGTTTGATTTCATCGAAAATTGAACTATTGGGGTTCTTTGATATGCCGAATCTAACTGTGCATTTAGATTCTTAATTTTTGGTCCCGTTTTCAAATTGGTCTACATTAAGGTCCAAAGGGTCCAAAATTAAACTTAGTTTGATTTTAACAAAAATTGAATTCTTTGGGTTCTTTGATATGCTGAATCTAAACATTTCCTTAGTTTTTTTATTATGGGCCCAGTTTTCAAGTTGGTCCAAATCGGGGTCCAAAATTAAACTTTGTTTGATTTCGTCGAACATTGAGCTAGTGGGGTTCTTTGATATGCCAAATCTAACCGTGCATTTAGATTCTTAATTTTTGGTCCCGTTTTCAAATTGGTCTACATTAAGGTCCAAAGGGTCCAAAATTAAACTTAGTTTGATTTTAACAAAAATTGAATTCTTTGGGTTCTTTGATATGCTGAATCTAAACATGTACTTAGTTTTTTTATTATGGGCCCAGTTTTCAAGTTGGTCCAAATCGGGGTCCAAAATTAAAGCTAAAAAAGGGATAAATTTTTTTTTTGGGGGGGGGGGGGGGGAAATTCTCCACAGCATATTGTATTGCACAAGAAGCAAAAAATTGAATATAAATTCAAATCATATGACCAATTCTAAGTTCTGTATTTCAGTTATTCTGTGTCAGAAACCTATTATGTGTCAAATATTTGAAGAAATTTTCAATTGCACAGTATTGTGCAATAGCAAGAAATTGATATGTGTGCCCTGTTATCAAAACTTTATTATTAACAAATTCCATTGGAAATTTGCCAATAACTCTAGTTTAATGAACTTCATTGGAAATTTGCCAATATAAAATGTGCTGATGAAGCTTTTTTGTTTATCTAATCTAAACTGCTTTTAAATTATGTATATATAAAATTTGTCATTCATGACTATGATGTCATTTTCTATTTTAATATGTTATGGTGTATTTAAATGGGCTGTTATGGTTGCAAAGCATAAAGAAATGGGGGGGGGGGGGGTTGAAAACAAAATTTAGGGGGGGGGGGGGTAAATGAGAAATTGGGGAGGGGGTAATTTTTTCTCATTTCATATTTCATAAATTAGAAAGAAAATTTCAAATTTTTTTTAGCAAAAAAAGGGGGGGGGGGGGGGCTTACAATAAATTTTATTGTTTTTTGGTTTTTTTTTTGGGAGGGGGGATCAATGTGCAACTTCATAGTGTATTGCACAAAAGCTAAAAAAAAGGGGTAAATTATTATTTTTTTTTGCGGGGGGGGGGGGGGGGGGGGGGGTTGCAATTCTCCACAGCATATTGTATTGCACAAGAAGCAAAAAATTGAATATAAATTCAAATCATATGACCAATTCTAAGTTCTTTGATTTCAGTTATTCTGTGTCAGAAACCTATTATGTGTCAAATATTTCAAGAAATTTTCAATTGCACAGTATTGCGCAATAGCAAGAAATCTTCAATTGCACAGTATTGCGCAATAGCAAGAAATTGATATGTGTGCCCAATTTTAAATTTTAAATTGGTTATTTCTGATTTATATATAAAAACAAATAATACTGATATGGTTTGAATAGGTAAATTAAAAATTTTTAAGTTCTTAGACAACATTCATTCTGTGTCAGAAACCTATGCTGTGTCAAATATTTATTCACAATCCAAATTCAGTATTGTATCAAGCTTGAATGTTGTGTTCATAATTGCCCCAACTATTCAGGGTTCGACATCTGCGGTCGTATCTAGCTGCGCCCAGCGGAGCATTTTATTTTCAAATATCATATAAAATATTTAGATGTTTATACAATTTGTTCTATTGTATAATTACTGTAGGAATGAAACATTATTCTGTTTCCTTAGGTAAATAGAGAATGTGTACGAGGCTTATGGGCAGGTCAACAGCAAGAACTTATATTTTTACGGAACAGAAACCCAGAAAGAGGCAGTATACAAAATGCCAAACAAGCTTTGCGTAACATGATAAATTCATCATGTGACCAGCCCATTGGTTATCCAATTTATGTATCACCGCTCACGACGTCTTATTCGTCTACACATAGTCAGTTATCCAGTATTATTGGAGGAGAATTTATACTCGCCAATGTAAAAAGTTTCTTCAAAAACATTTGGCACAGGTACTGTATGGCTATGTCTTGGAATTGTGTAATAAATAATATGAAATGAAATTTTGACCTATTAAACATTTAATGTAAACTTTGTTTCCAGATAGAAATATTCAAAATGTTTGATAAGGGTTTGATTTGGTTTGACTGTGTATGTAACACGTATTAATCATGCTAACAGACATATACAGTAAAAATTGTCTGAAAGGAACCCCTTTTGGAACTGAAGCTTTTTGGATTAGACAGTTTTTCATATTACACAGCTAAATTTACTTAAGAACATTGTATGCTCTGACACGAGAGTTAGTTTAGACAGGTTTATGGTTTATACAGGGTTCACTTTACACAGGTTGCAGAGGTGTTTACCACTACGGATTTTCCGTATTTTACACGGATTTTAAATGCAAAATACGGACTACGGATTTAATTCACGGAAGTACGGTTTCCGGTTCTTTTCAAGAAATTATTTTTTTTCTCCTCAAAGTGCTTGAATGAGCGGTGGTTATGTATTAAACTAAAGTAAATGCGTCTGAGATAGAGATTTCTGCGGTTTTCGGGACACCTCTTATTAATTGTATGTTTTACCGATCTTTCAAAGTATGTAACGAAAGATAATTTAAAATGTGCTTGAAGAAATTATGAAAACTCAAAATATGTCAGCTACAAAGCGGGCAACTCCGGCTGATCACCGGTGATACTACTGAAAAATACTGAGAAAATTGTTATTACTACTAATAGACTGAAATAGGGGTAAACACCTCTGAGGTTGCACTGTAGTTATGTTTTAAAATGATTATCCTTTCACTTTTACTGAGACCTGCTGAATATATTTAATCCTTCCATTTTTTTCTTAAATTGAAATTAGTGATAAAGAAATTAAAAAAAAAGTTATTTGTTATTACAGAATGAGACAGCATTGTGGTGCTACTTGTGCTGGTAGTAGTTCAGGATTTGAGGAAGACCTGCAATATTCAATAGGTTGTTCACATGCTGGTGCAGCAACAGCTTTGGGGTCTGCTGGTATGTACACTCAAAACCTCAACTGAGTATTTCTTCACCTAAATGTGAGGTTGAATACTTTTTAGTGAAATTGAAAAAAAATGATTGTAGTAATGTTGGATATTGAATATAAGTTCATGCATTGGCTACTAATTTTTTTCATGAAAAAGATTTCAAGCTGTTTAAGAAATATTTTTATTGTTCAAGATACTATACTTTTTTGATGGCAGAGGAAGTATGTGTAGATATTTAAGCGATATCTATTTAAGGTCACATGTTCAATTTTATTGGATGTTTAAATTTTTTCTCAGAGTTCAATCTGTTTTAATAGATGTAAGGAGCGAAATTTTTGTAGGCTATAATTTGATCTTAAAAATTTTAAATTTGTAGGCAGCAACACAAGATCAGCAACTACCCCAACAAACCAACAAGATATAGCCTTACAAACCTTAGGGAATCGTGGGAGTTTGATTTCTACCACAAGTTCCCTAGGTAAAGCTGGTGCTTTAGCTGCTTTGTCAGGAGTTTTAACTGATATTAATTTGAAAGAGACTTTTAATAAAAAAGTGAGGGTAAGTATTTTGCAACAATTTTCAATAAACATTTTTAAAAGAAAAACTGGTAAACTACTACCAAAGTTAGGTAATTCATTTGGGTTTCCTCCATCAAAGAAAACTTGTATCTGAAAAGCTCTTGAAAGCAGTGTGAAATCCCAATAAACCATGCCAAAAGCTAAACTTGAATTTCAAACCATTCTGATGAAGGGAAAAGTATTGCATAATTATTACTAGGGTTATTAGTGTATATAATGCAGGAAGAGTAACTGTTGTACTACTGTGTTTATCCCAAGTAATGGACAGATTACACCAGTTTCTCCCCATAAAAAGTAGATGTCCTAAAAAAAAAATTATTTTCATTCCCCGCCAATGTGACCCTTAATGTAGATTTACATAATGTTTTTTTTTATCGTTTATTTATTTTTTAGTTTAAAAATTGCCGTAAAGAAATTTCCTAGTTTAACATCTGTCATTTCACATGTGCTTGTACCTGTTATATTCAAACATCTGTTATTATACCCCACGCAACGAAGTTGCGGAGGGTATAATGTTTTTGACCCGTCCGTCCGTCAGTCCGTCCGTCCGTCAGTCCGTCCGTCAGTCCTGTTCTTGTCACTGCAACTCCTCTGTAACCGCTTGACGGATTGCTTTCATATTTAGTAGGATTGTTGGTTATGATGTGTATATGTGCATACTATACCACCATATTGATTGGATAATTTTTGTGGGAGTTGTGGGACTTAGACTATTTTCAGTTAAAATACCAAAGTATCATCTTGTCACTGCAACTCCTCTAAAACCGCTTAATGGATTGCTTTCATATTTGGTAGGATTGTTGGTCATGATGTGTAGATGTGCATACTTTACTGCCTTATTGATCCGATTAATTTTATTTCAGTTATTGGACTTAGACTATTTTCAGCTAAAAAAGCAAGTATCATCTTGTCACTGCAACTCCTCTGAAATCCCTTAATGGATTGCTTTCATATTTGGTAGGATGGTTGGTCATGATGTTTAGATGTGCATACTTTACTGCCTTATTGATCCAATTAATTATACCCCACGCAACGAGTTGCGGAGGGTATAATGTTTTTGACCCGTCCGTCTGTCCGTCCATCAGTCCGTCAGTCCTGTTTCTTGTCATCGCAACTCCTCTCAAACCGCACAACAGAATTTCACGAAACCTTTTTAGATAATAAGGACATACTATGTAGTTGTGCATATCGACAGGAAATTGCGATTCAATTTTTTTTCTAGGAGTTACACCCCTTTGAACTTATATACTTTAATGTACTACTACAACAGTTTGTCATCGCAACTCCTCTCAAACCACACAACAGAATTTCATGAAACCTTTTCAGATAATAAGGGCATACTACGTAGATGTGCATATCGACAGGAAATTGCGATTCAATTTTTTTTCTAGGAGTTACACCCCTTTGAACTTATATACTTTAATGTACTACTGCAACAGTTTGTCATCGCAACTCCTCTCAAACCACACAACAGAATTTCATGAAACCTTTTTAGATAATAAGGACATACTACGTAGATGTGCATATCGACAGGAAATTTCGATTCAATTTTTTTTCTAGGAGTTACGCCCCTTTGAACTTATTTACTTTAATGTACTACTGCAACAGTTTGTCATCGCAACTCCTCTCAAACCACACAACAGAATTTCATGAAACCTTTTCAGATAATAAGGACATACTACGTAGATGTGCATATCGACAGGAAATTACGATTCAATTTTTTTTCTAGGAGTTACACCCCTTTGAACTTATTTGCCTCACTATACTATTACTGTTGACTACTCTCGCTTGGAATTTAAATTTCCCAATATGCTGCCATTCAAATTAGGATAAATATGTGAAGGTAAGCATTTGATTGTGTTCATTTTACTTGTGAAGTGAGATTTTGTTCCTCCAGTGACAATATGAAGACGTGGGGTATGTGAGCGTGCTCACAAAGGTTCTTTAATTTAATTGATAGGTAATATTTTTATAAGCTGAAAATACATTTTCCTTGAATTAAATATAATGTTTTTACATTCTACAGATAATGGATCCCACTGTGGTTTTTCCAAACATAAATCTAGGTAGACGCATTGATGTACAGTGGCCAAGCGAACACTGGAGATTGAATGGTGGCAGTAATGCATGGCAGGGCTGGGTACCAGGTAAAGGCATGGTGGGAATTGTCGTACATAAATGGGTACCATGTCACAGGGAAACGATCAAAAGATCTCATGTGGACAAGGTCATTCTCTTAGTGCAGATAGGCGACAAGTATGTTCCCATTGCTGATTCAGGTGTAATGGATTTAGGTGCTGAGGTATGACCAACATTTGTATGGGACAATGTTTCAATGTATTGTGCATTGATTTATCATGTAACTTTTAAAAATTTGATTTTTTTGTGAAATTTATAATGTTATAGACTTTGAATGCATAAAAATAGATTTATTGGAAAATACTTCCATTCCTCATAATCTTTATCCCAAAGGGTGATGACATTGTATTAAATGTATGTAAATATGAAGGCTTAAAAAGCAGGATTTTACTCAAAAATGTAAATATCATTTACAAAATTCATGTCAAAGAAATAAATCAAATGTAATGTATGTATGTATATTTGTAAGTACTTGTGTATATGTATATAAAATGAACGATTATTGCACCATACAATATTTGTGTATGTAAATAGATATTTATTATTTAGAAAAGTGCCATTTACAATGTATATTTTTTGTAATTTTAAAAAATTTTAAAGATTTTTTTTTCCTTCAATTAGTTAACTGTTATTCTGAGACCACCATAAGAGTAATATTAAACCATGGGTTCGTAGGATGGACACTTATTTACTATATTAAGGGGCTGTTTTCTATTTTTGAACAGGATGTACAATATATTAAACTTGATTTGAGACAGTTTATTACTCAATTTTTTCACCTGATCGGGCGGAGCTTATATTGGTTGAATAACTATGGAACTTTCAATTTCACTAGGGGTGTCAGGTATTCAAATCAATTGTTGACCATTATATTTCCAGTTATAATCGATGACCCAATCACACCTGGTTTTATGGATATTGACCATATTTTCAACATCTATTGTTTTTATAAACAATGTAAGAAAAAAAAATATATTGGAAACTATATAGGCTGAAATTGTATTTTTTTTGCAAATATCTTACAATACACCTTGACCTGTTCTATAGCACTATATGATAAAATTGTCACTACTGAATACAGTTCAATAATATATAACATGAGTCATCCTTAACATACACACAAATATGGAATTGACTGGCCTTATGCAAATTAAAAGAACTTCGTTTTATCAGTTCAATATAATTGAGTAATACACTTAGTGAAAAACAAAGCAGTTTATAAAAATGCAGAAAATAACTAATCCAGGTTATAGAAGTATAATATGTTCAAATATTGAAAACTGTCCTTATGATTTTCGTAAAATTTCCAGAATAAAGTTAAATTTTCTACATTAAATTTATACTTTAGATAGGGAATATTTGATTTGTAAGAGTGAGTATTAATATGTTTGTAACATCACAATACCAAAACCATAACCAGGTTATATAATGTAAACTAGATTGCCTGACCAGTCAAATTAAAGCTGTATGACTGAAAACCAGGTTTTTGAATTCATTATGTAGTTATATATTTAAATAAAGTAAAAATTAGAATGGATTTATTGGAAACCATAAAGAGATAGTGTTCTCTTTTATACCCATTGTAGCTGTTGTAAATATTTTATTTGGGTTACTTTTTATTTTATAAATGTTGATTGTAACTTGTTTCTGAAGAAAGCTACAGTAACTACATGTATTATAAAATTATCATTTTTTGGATACAAAATATTAAATGTTGCAATTTTTTCATTATACAGACAATCATATTTTTATGATAATTGCGATTTATAATTTATTGTAGATTTAATTGTGTATTTATAGGCCATGGCATAAAATGCATCTTGTATATATATAGATTCTACAACGATGACCAGTTGGTTATGAAATTAATCAACTCGAGATAATTAAATTTTCATTTTGAAACTGCGAAGCTTGTTCGTGCAAAAAATTAAATTTAAAATTTAATTATCGAGAGTGTATAAATTTCATAATTAACACGTCAATCTTTTTCTCTAATGACTAAGTAAAGCTCCGAGGGGTCGTCCGAACATTTTTTGGTGGGAAATTTCATGAGCATTTATTATCCAACGTGGTGATATCAGAACTTATCAAACGGGTCAAGAGATGTATAAATGCACACAGAATTAGAAAAATATATTTATCTTCATTTCCGACATAATTTAAATGCTGTTTGATTTTGAGACAAGTATTCCAGTAAATATAAGCACATTGTAATCAAGTACATGTAATAAGTTTTAAGTCTTAGCATCATAAGATACAATATATCAGACAAAATTCCATTGTAAGCCAAGCTTTAATTGCACATGCAAACGTCAAATTTTTATGACAAAGTTTTACAACACTTCGGTACTGGTGAACTGTACATTTTTATATAATGGGGACGGCTTTTACTCAGCATAAAATTATTTTTCTTTTGAGTTCCAAAAACCATTCAGGTTGCATCCAATATGTATATACAAGTGCAGCACAGATTTGTGATAAAAATAGCATTCCTTTGATGACGTTTTAACAATAGGACATAATACTATTTTAATCATAAAATCATTTCATTTTATAATGCTCATTTCACCCACTGTATGTAAATTTTAATGTTTAAATGTACAAGTATATATATAAATATGTACATAATTTTTTACATATCAGTATATAGTGATTCTTATCTAACATGTCTGGATTAGAAATTGTTTAGGCCACATTAAATTGATTTTTAGTTCTTTTGAATTTTTTTTATGGCAAAATAGGAGCAAGTGAGCGAAATTTTAATTTTAATTTCTTTTCATGAGGACTATTTTTTTTCAGGTGAAGATCAAATTTACGTGCGGCAAAATCTTTTTTAACTAAAATATTGTAAAAAATGGAAAAAAATATGTTCTTAAAATTTACAATGTCAGAAATTGGAACGGCGAAAAATCCAAAGAACTAAAAATCAATTTCGTGTAGTCTTATATAGAAAAATGTCCGGTGGAAATCAACAAAATTGGCATAAAATACAAAAATCTTGATGTTGAAAAGGAATTTCCGGTTAAATTACTCAGGGTTAAGGATAGGATAAGTTTCATGGTGTTTTCACTTTTTCCTCCTTTCCATAGAAGATGAATCAGTTTTATATTAAAATTGTATGGTTGAGAGGAATAAAAAAGTTGAAAGAGTAATCAAAATTTTTAATAGTGTTGTTGTGACAAATGAACCTGCATCATCTTCATGCACTACATATATACTGTGGAATTGTTTATTGCTATCAGTTATTGAAAGGCCACTGTTTTGATGATAAAGAATTATAAGATTTTGAAATTTTCTAGTAATAACACAGAATAGATATGAATTTCTTCAAATACTGAAGTTTTGTTGATTATTACCGTTATCCAATAAAACCTTAAAAAAAGGTACTTCAAGAGGCTGGGTTTTGTATCTTACCAGCATTCAGCAAGTTAATAGCATAATAACATAATGTTATGTAAACTCAGCAAAAATTTATTTGGTGTATATGTTTTATAAATATAATGAAATGTAAGACACATCATCATGATCATCATATATAGTTTCTTACTGTAACTTTTTAATTTCAAGTTCTATGGGAGTAGTTAAAGATAATCCAGATTATGTAGTTTTAACCCGAGATAATCCAGATTATGTAGTTTTAACCCAATTTTCCTATGTAAAATATCTGTTTATTAGTTTGAAGAAACATAGTAGGTGGGCTAGCTGCTCCAAACAGTTCTTCAAAAATTCAACTACATGTTTCAGTTCTCTTTTGTTGAAAATTTGGAGTGGCATCATGGTGAAGGACAAGAAATGGGAAAATTAACACTCATTTGTCAAAAAAGTGTGCCAAATTAATAAGAATTTACAGTGAATCCTCCACAGTTACTTTTTGAATTTTTCTGTTCATAGCTGGATTACACAGTTAAACTGCATTAAACAGATTTCTTTAGTGGATAAGCCTTCTAGCTGAAATTTAATAAGCATATCAAATCTTCTTCCGTAAATGGCCATTTTCATTGTGAGATGACCTGTTGAAGATCGGTTCGCGCGACCTCATCTCCCACTGCACAAGGCTTCATGCTTTAAGACAAATCAAATGGTGCCGTTCACAAATGCAAATACCTTTCAGGCGAAAGATTATTTAACTTTTTCAACTTTTTTTTTAAAATTGTCGTGAATTTTAAAAACTCGAAGATTTTCCAGTCTTCACTTTGAACTCATATAAGAACCTATTAATCTTTATTTTGTACTTGATTACAGCCATAAAATATCATAATAATCATTTTACTCAGTAAAAGTTATTTACTATCAGAATTTTTGATGGAGCATATCTCTTATTACCTATAGCATGTACCATAGGTGTACAAGGTATCAACTTTGAATATAACAAGAAATTAGAATACAGTTATTGAATTGTTTGTTTTTTACTTTTCATGCTTAAATTATTAGTTATTTGTTATTTTTGAATTTTACACTTTTTATTTCAGCAAAATGTGCAATTTGTTTTATGTTCATGTTTGTATGTGTGCTATGTATAGCTTTAAAAAATGGCAAATGTAAACAGTTTGTGCTTTCATATAGAGTACAAGGAAATATTTTGTAGTGTTGATTGCATTCCTATACAGAGTTTGGTTTGTGTCAGTTTTTAAGAAAAAAAAATGTTTTGTATATTTAATAGATATGTTATATCCATTGACATTTCTAATGAGAAATCACTTCAGTTTGATTGCTTGGCATCTACTGTTATTATAAGAACTTTTGTTAAAGGTGAGAAAAAATATGTAGGTTTCTGTTTTCCTGACTGATCCAATTTTTAGCTCACCTGGCCAAAGGCCATGTGAGCTATTGCCATCACTTGGCATCCGTCGTCGTCGTCGTCAACAATTATACAAAACTCTTCTCCTCTGAAACTACTACACTAATTAGAACCAAACTTGGTATGAATGTTCCTTGGGGTACCCTGCATAGAACTGATGTGGGGATTTTTGATTCGTCGAAAAACATGGCCACTGTTACTAAAAATAGAACATAGGGGTCAAATAACATTTTTTCACAAATATCTCAAAAATCATTAGGTTACGGCAAATTCTGGCAGGTTGAAAGTGTTCAGCATGATGAGAGCTACCTGTGTGCTGATTTTCGTGAAAATCTGTCAACTGATGTTAGAGTTATTGCCTTTTTTTGACATTTTTGGCTTTTTTTTATGTTATTATTACAAAAATTTTCTCCTCTGAAACTACTTGACTAATTAGAACCAAACTTGGTATGAATGTTCCTTGGGGTACCCTGCATAGAACTGATGTGGGGATTTTTGATTCGTCGAAAAACATGGCCGCTGTTACTAAAAATAGAACATAGGGGTAAATTGCTGTTTTTTGCTAATAACACAAAAACCGTTACAGATATCGAAAATCTGACATGGGATAAAATTGATCAGCATGACAAGATCTACCTACCCTGAAATTTTGAAGGAAATTCCAAAACCCATTTAGGAGTTATTGCCCTTTTTTTGTCAAATTTTCAAAATTTTAACATTTTTCGTCATTTATCTCCAAAACTATTTGAGATAGAAGTGAAATGTAAATTTGAAAAATGTTTGCCATGTTGAGATCTACTACCCTGAAATTTTAAAGGAAATCCCAAAACCCATTTAGGAGTTATTGCCCTTTTTTCGTCAAATTTTCAAAATTTAACATTTTTCGTCATTTATCTCCAAAACTATTTGAGATAGAAGTGAAATGTAAATTTGAAAAATGTTTGCCATGTTAAGATCTACATACCCTGAAATTTTAAAGGAAATCCCAAAACCCATTTAGGAGTAATTGCCCTTTTTTTGTCAAATTTTCAAAATTTTAACATTTTTGCATTTATCTCCAAAACTATTTGAGATAGAAGTGAAATATAATTAAAAAATGTTTTCCATGTTGAGATCTACATACCCTGAAATTTTAAAGGAAATCCCAAAACCCATTTAGGAGTTATTGCCCTTTTTTTGTCAAATTTTCAAAATTTTAACATTTTTGCATTTATCTCTAAAACTATTTGAGATAGAAGTGAAATATAAATTGAAAAATATTTGCCATGTTGAGATCTACCTACCCTGAAATTTTGAAGGGAATCCCAAATTTTATTTAGGAGTTATTGGTTTGTGTAATTTGAGGTCGGGTTCTGTTACGTTTATTTAAGGTTCACCCTTATTCCTGGTCAATTTTGTCAACTTCCTGCCAGGACTACCACCATCAGGGAACATATTTTAACATTAAACCTTATGAAGAATAAATCTTCAACAAATTTTCCCTGAACAATTGAACCAATTGCAACAAACTTGGTCAAATAGTTGATTAATTGGCCAATGAAAGCCAGACTCCAGGTGAGCGATACAGGCTCTGGTGAGCCTCTTGTTTAAACCTACTATTAAAAAACTTCTAACATTTTTTTTTATGTCACCCTTACTAAAACCAGTGAAAATTTCTAAGAAAAAAAAGGTTCCTACATATAAATTTTGTAGCATATTAGCAAAACGGAGATGTTTTTTTTTGGCCTACTAATAATTTCAACCAGTTTTAAATATTTTAATTTTCATTAAGTTTTTTAAACGAACAAATGATATTGGAGAGAATTTTTCTGGTCTTAAAAATTGTTTATGCAACATTGGATTTTTATCTTTCACTAAAGTTCAATTTTACCTTAATATAAAAAAAAACTGTATTATACTGTAATTACTTGCACATACGTAATTGCCTTAAATTAAAAAGACAATTTGTTAACCATGTTTGGAAATTGAAATTAAATTTGGTATTTAAAAAAAAACATTTATCTTGATTTTAAATTTTACATGAAAGTCCACACGAGGAGTTTTTTATTTAATGGATATTTTCATAAGAACTACTGCAATTATTAAACAGCTGATGGCATTAGTTTAAGGTACGATAGTAAGTCTTTTTGAAGCCAGATCTACCAGTATCTTTCATTATTAAAAATAATTTCATTACATTTGGGCAATAATAAAAATAGTTCAATTGCATTTTGCCAATTTCATGATTCTAATGAAGTCATTCCATTTTTGTTATAGTTAATTAGTGTGTGTGGAAGTTATAATGTAAGGCGAGTAAATGCATGTGTAGATTGTATAATTTGTGATGTTGAAAAACCACAATAAAACAGACAAAACACAACTTAGTTATTCTTCAGTATAGTTTATATGGATATGTATTAAAGTACATAGTGTATGTACTACTTAACTGAAGTCACCATCATGTCACCCTCTTTTTTTTTAACACTAGTATTACAAATCCACAGCCGAAGTAAAAGAAAACATTTCCATCTGTTATTTCAAGGAGAATCTCTTTCTCCTATGATTTTTGACAAAAACCTCAAGAAAATGTTGTTGCTATGTAGTCTTCGCTCAAATCGCCCTGTTTGGGACAATAAAATTATGTTATACATAGAGAAAATATTAAACATTCATTCTTGCTTTTCAAATTTCAACTCCAAAAAATCCAACTTCCAAGTTTATCTAGATAAACAACTATGTAAATCATGCATATGAAGTTTTTCTTTACCTTGCCAATGCGCATGTATGGGGATTCCCGGTGTTATCTTTGGGTTACCGAAATACCTATATCCATTCTACTATATAAATTCTTGATCCATTTCACTGTCAATATTTTGAAATTGTGTATATATGCCCTCAGTGAAACGGGAAGCTGTATCTTTGTAGATTCGCTTTGATAAATTCATCCGCTGTGCGTCATGTCTTCAAAATAATGTTCGTGTATTCATTTTACTTCCTTGGTAATTTCAGTAAATAATAAAGATTATTTCAGTTAAAAATATTAGTTCAGATATTATCAACAAGAAAGTACTCGTAATTTAAAAAATGCTCCGTCATCATTGGAATTACATTTTATACAGTAGAACACAAGTCTAATGGTATCGTAGAGGCACACTTCAGGTTTTGGAGACCGATGCAATAGGAACAATTTGCAATCTTTCCAATATACTATATGATACCATTACAAAGTAGAACAGAGTTGAAAACAATTTTGATATTCATTTCATGAATGAATCCGCTAGAGTTTTAACCTAAGGAACCAAAGGAAGTATATTGATATTGGATCTACAATCTTCTCTTCATAGAATTATATTTCTGCAGCAGTTAGGTCATTATTTATGGTTTATCTTGTTCTTTTGACTCAGTGTTCAGGTCCAATCCCAGACACATTTTTATGAACATTAAACACATTTCTTGACTTGCAGTGCGTAGAAGTTTTAATAATATAAGAATAAGAATATGAATCAACTGAATTTATTCCTCTTAAACAAACTAAAGAAAACAATATCAACAAATATAAAAATCTCATGTATGATGATGCTCCTGGCACATGTTAAAAATAAATAAAAATTTAACAATAGTTTTACAAAATTAAAAAAACAAACAAAAAGACATTTAGTAATATCATAATATTATATCATACTACATGATGTACATGTATAAGACCCAGTTGTCAAATGGTTTAGAAACAAGTTGAAATGCTTTAATTTAATTTTATTTGAACTAAAGAAAATTCAGATTGATCTCCTTCACAACAAAATTTATTCCTCATCTACTATGTATGTGGTGAACCCAGACTTAGCTATTCTTGCTGGCTTAACAACACAATGAATATTACAACTTATATTTCCATGTATCAATGAAGGTCATATAACCAGAATTATTATATAAATTTGACAGATTGGGTTAAATTGTCAGTAAATTTATAACAAAGCTTTCTTGTGAAAAGAAAATCACTTGTTTTAAATAAGCATGAAATATTGTTTAAAATTTTCACTGTTGCAGCCTTGAGGTAAAGCTCATAATTTTTTCACCATTTTGTATTTAAATCAATCATACCTGGAGCCAGATGTACAAAAATGTGTTGACGTTAAATTGTTAATTACTGCTTCCAAATCATTATGACTTGTGTCTAAAATTGCCTCTAAGAATTTTTGTGAATAAGGGGTACAGGTCCTTCAAGACAGTGATAATACAAGCCTTAACAGGAAAAGGTTTTTATGAACCAAGATAAAAATTTATAATCGTCATTAGAATGTTTTTAGGATTCTAGAAATGAACTACTGCTTAAAGAAACTAAAGTTGATTTAATCTGCCTTATTTAAAGAGACTAATTAATGTGGTTCAAAGCAAAGCCTCACAAGGGATTTTCATTGATTTTTTTTAGTACTGTCTCCTAGACACAATTTATTAATAACAATAACATTTCAAGGTCCTCTAAGATGGATACTAATAAACAAATGACTCTTATTATCTCAAAGTTCCTATGCCAAAAATTATTTCAGATTAATGGAATTTTTTTACATATAAAAGGTAATTACTGTACAAACAACAAGTTACTTTGGGTTATCAGGGATTTCGAGAAACGAGTCAACTGCTCATGTAAATCAAACTCCGGGACACAATACACTTAAAACTTTTAACTTGAGGCATCTAGGATCATCTTATAAAAAAAATTGTCAAATTTATGCCTGTATCACTCACCTGGACTATGTCCATCTTGACTGGCAGCCTTGAACATTGCTGTCAAGTTCCAATTGGCTCACTGGTTTCAAACAAGAACTTTCAGTGAACTTTCCCGTTAGGTCCTATGTTAAACTAAGTTCCGGTCTGACAGCCATCTTGGATAGTGGACAGGGTCATCGGATATAAATCTGAAAGAGGACCAACTAAGAACCATAGCTGACAAGTTTTGTTCCAGTTGGTTTAAGACAAAAAGATCTTTAAGTAAATTTCCCATAGGGTCATATGTTTAACTATGTTCGGCTCTGGCAGCTATCCTGGATGACAGTTCAAGTCATCGAATATAATTCAGAAATAAAACCACATAAGGACCATTGCAGCCAAGTTTTGTTCCAATTGGCCAAGTGGTTTCAAAAGAGATCTTTAAGTAAATTTCCCATAGGGTTCTATGTTTAACTATGTTTGGCTCTGGTGGCTTGGATGATGGGTGGGGTCATCGGATGTAATTCTGAAAAAGGACCACCTATGGACCATTGCTGCCAAATTTTGTTCGAACTTACCAAGTGGTTTCAGACAATTAGATCTTTAAGTAAATTTCCCATAGGATCCTATGTTAAACTAAGTTTGGCTCTGGTGGCCATCTTGGATAACGGCAGGGTCATCAGATTATTTCAGAAAGAGGACCATCTAAGGACCATTGGTACCAATTTTTGTTCAAATTGGCCTAGTGGTTTCAGAGAAGAAGATCTTTAAAGGAAAGTTTATGACGACGATGACGGACAATGGACGCTAAATGATGACAATAGCTCACATGGCCCTTTTGGCCAGGCGAGCTAAAAATCAGTAAGAAAATATTGTTTACTTTCCAATATTTTTAAATTGATTATACATGAAACATAATTATCCTCGATTAACTTATAGGGAAAATTGTATATGATGCAAAATTAATTAATAAAATGTTGTAAATGTTTTTTGTATGCTTTTTTGTATACAAGAATTTGAGTCATGTGAAGACTAGATTTTTTTAGAAACAAAACAAAAAGTTTAAAAAAACATGAGATCATTATCTAACATTCATTGTAAAAATACCTAAAAACATAAACATCTAATAATAAGAAATCACACACAGTAGTACACAGAGTAATATTCTCTTATAAGAATGAAAAACAAAACATCAAAAAATTTAAAATTAAACAAAAATTTAACAATGCAAGCACTATCTGGTCAATTCTTTTTGTAACAAATTCCCAAATTTCATGCAAATGTTTCTATAAATCAAATACCAAATGTTAATACAATATTCATATAAAAAAAATCCTCTTGATGCCTGATTCTATAAATAAACATTATATCTTTCAATATTTCAAGAATCCTGAACTAAATTGTTAATGGCATGAATCTTTAACTGAATTTTTCAGTCTGTTCTATCTTCTCGGACGGCAAAAAAATCAGTCAGTATGTAAAGAATTTTCTTAACGACTGGTATACTCCATGCTCGACCGATCATCTGCCTACGTTTTGTCACAGGAATATTTCCTACATCAGTGTAGTGAACTGGGAATCCGAACACTCTAAAAAGTCAATAATTATTCAATTAAATCATAACAGTTTCACCCACATGAACATTTATTTATAACATTTCGATAAGATTTGATAGGTACTATAATACCTTATAGACTTTTGTGGGTGTATAATTCCATCAATTTGGATCAACAAAATGTATGCCAAATAGTACTCTCCCTTCACAAGTGAATACAGTCAACTCCACTTAATTGCAATCCTGGGTCGGTTGTACTCTTCAAATCGGCGAAATCAGGTCGGCAGATCCGTAAACCAACTAATTAAAAATAAATGGCCTTATTTGCAAAAAAATTACCAGCACAAAACCATTTCCCATTCAACTAATGTTAAATATGTCGGTTAATTGCAAAGCAGTTTATAGCAAAATTCGCTTAATAGCAAAGAAAATTCTGGCAAAAATGAGAAAAGGTGTTGGATATTTTTACTCTTGTTTAAATGCACTGAAGTTTGAAACCACGGAGTTTTGAACAATTGCGTTTTTACAGCATGTACTTGAATTCTGACATATGATGAGTTACCTATATCCACAGAGGATACAGTGTTTCATGTAATTTTGTCTTTGGTAACTTATAAACACTCAAACAATTTTCTTTAAAAAGATTTTGACTGTGTAAATTATCGCGGAATTAACTTCCTGTTTTTTTTATTCAGACATTCAAGAAAAATCTTAATCCTTAGTAGACCTAAACGATACAGACTTTCTCCTAAATTACATTAAAAACATCTTGTCAAAAGATAATAAAGCAGAAATTATTTATCGTAATCGGAATAAAAATATGTATGTATATGCCCTGAGGTATTTGGTGACAAATGATTGCAATTTTGTCAATAGAAATTTCACACCTGTTTAACATAGTGAGTAAATAATTACGGATTTTGTTAATTTTGTTAAATTCATGACAAACTTTAATTGTTCCGTTACAAATTTAAAGAATCTGTTTGTTAGACTTTTGTTTAATGAGCGCTTTAAATCAGTACTTTACTGTACAATATCAAGTCTGATCGGCACGTTTTGTCGCAGTATTTTCATGATATCTGATGTGCCAAGCCACGAATTTAAGTATTTCAACAACTTTTTATATTTTTTTATAAGCCAGCAATCCACGAATTTAGGTATCCCATGAAATGCCTTTTTTCCTCTATCCACGAAAATAAATGAATCCACAGTAATTGTCTTTTGAAACAAACTTGCAATTATTTTTGTCAATTTTGTAGATCGATGGAAGTTTTCAAATGATCGAAGTTCGTAACGTAGAATCTGACAAACCAAGACATCTAGATCTTTATTATTCATGTTATTTAAATAAAAAATGTTTGAAATTGAGTTCTCTTTGTGTTTTCCTTTGCTGAAACTAAATAAAGAATGTCCTGTGTCCTTCATTCTAACAGCGATTGACAAACGAAAATAATTGGCCGCCATTTTTGTTTCCAATGTAAATAACCACGTGCACAGGTAAATGCAAAAATTTTTTTTTTAATTCAAAGTAGGCTAAATTACAATTGATTTCAGATCTATAAACAATTATCACTTCAGATTGAAATGAAAATGAATTATGTAATACTTTTAATAAAATAAAAAAAAAAGAAACAGATTAGAGATTATAAACTCACATGTAAACAAACCGTTTCTTGATCACAAATATCTTTTATCGATTAAAATTAAAATTTTTAAAATGATTTCTGCAGCATTTAAAATGTTTTACTGGAATATAACACTGGGATAGAATAAACGATTGTTGGATTATAGTTGTATTTAAATATGTACAAGGTAAAGTTTCTATATTTAAAATGTAGGTCATCTGGGTTATCAAAATACATGCAATACGTTAAGAAGTTTATGAAGAAAAAAAAATAACAAAAACTTCATTTCACTTTTATTTATTAAAAGGCAATAACTTTCATTCAACAAAATTCTTTAATATAACTCTGGTAAACTGTAGCTAACATCTGACGATCTGTATACTGCTATCAGCTGATTCCAAAACTTCAAGTCTGATACGCTTTTCGTTTTATCGCAAAGTCCGCTTAATTGCAAAATTTTCTCTGACAAATAGGCTTTGCAAATAAGCGGAATCCACTGTATCTCCAATGTTTTGTTGGACTAATTTGTTGTCACTTTTTGAGTTCATGGGTAAATGCGTTTTTGAAGTTCTATTGAATTTTCATTACTTTCTTTTTGATTAAAATAGAAACAAACCTAGAACAATCAGAAACCATTAGAGATCTTATTTTTTGTCAGATAAAAATAATTTTGGCAAAAGGGATAATGCTATTGATCAATTGGATTTAAACCTGTTTTCAGAATTAGAACAGCAAATTTTTTAAGACTGAGTTAAACACAAGTAACAATTCTGGAAGTATGAACTTTCCTTTCTCCTGGAAGCAAAGATTTTACTAATTGTACATTGAACAGGTCAATCTGTGGAAATCAAACACAGCACCAGAATAAAACCACAGGCTCCATGGAGCCTGAATCGCTCACCTGGATTTTAAGTGACCACAACTGACAATGCGCTTCTATATAAGATCTGTAAGGAATTGTTCTACAGTGTTCAGCACTTCTAGATAAGATATGTAAAGAATTCTTGCAGTGTCCAATGTTAAAAATGTTACACTAAGTCCAGCTGTGGCAGCTAGCTTGGAATCTGATCAGCACGAAAACATAACTTTTGTAGCAGACATTTATCCAAGGATCTTCATGCAACAAAAACATTTCAATTGGCTTAGTTAGCAATGTCAGTAAACACTAGGGGCGCCACTGGGCGGAAACCATAGTTTGTTTACAGTATACTGGTCCCGAAATAGGCTTGAAAAGGTTGTAAAGAATTGGAATCCAGTTTTCAAATAACTTCCCAAAAAACAGCTCCACCTGGCATTTACTGACATTGCTAGCTTAGTATTTTCTGACAAGAAGACCTTTTTACAAATTTCCCCATAGCGTCCAATGTAAAACTAATCCGGCTGTGGTGACCATCTTGAATTTCAGATCGGCATAAAAAAAACATAACTATTGTAGAGGTTCATCCTAATTGCATGTTCATACATAAAAATATTTAAATTGGCTTAGTAGTTTCTGACAAGAAGACTTTTGTACAAATTTCCCATAGCGTTTAATGTTAAACTAAGTCTGGCTGTGGGGGCCATATTGAATTTCCGATCAGCACAAAAAACATACCTTTTGTTGAGGTTCATCCAATGCTTGTTCTACATAAAAATATTTCTATTGGCTTGGTAGTTTCTGACCAGAAGACCTATGTACAAATTTCCCCATAGGATCCAATGTTAAGAGACGAGATCAAAAGTTCAATGTCGGATAAAAAACTTAATTCACATAGTTTTTTCACTGACCCCCCCACCCCCCTCTTAACTTAATTTGGGAAAAATTGATTGACCAATATAGGCATATACAAAAATCGATGTCGGATAACAAAACTTCCAGTGATTTTTACCCCCCACCCCCAAACTATTTGAATTAAGTTTTTTATCCGACATTGAACTTTTGATCTCGTCCCTAAACTAAGTCTGGTTGTGGCAACCATCCTGAATTTCCGATCAGCACAAAAAAACATAACTTTTGTAGAGGTTAATCCAGTGCTTGTTCATACATAAAAACATTTCAATTGGATTGGTAGTTTCTGACAAGAGGACCTTTGTACAAATTTCCCATAGGGTTCATTGTTAAACAAAGTCTGCCTGTGGCGGCCATATTGAATTTCCGATGGGCATATAAAACATAAATTTTGTCGTGGTCTATCAAATGATCATTCACACATCAAAAACATTTCAATTGGCATGGTAGTTTCTGACGAAATGACCTTTATACAAAATTCCCCATAGGCTCCAATATTAAAGTTAGTCCAGCTGTGGCCGTCGTCTTGAATTTCCGATCAGCGCAAAAAACATACTTTCGTAGAGGTTCATCCAATGCTTGTTCATACATAAAAACATTTCAATTGGCTTGGTAGTTTCTGACAAGACCTTTATACAAATTTCCCCATAGGGTCTAATGTTAAACTTAGTCCGGCCAAGTTTGGTTCAATTTGGACTGGTGGTTTCAGAGAAGATAAAAATGTGAAATGTGGATGGACGACAGACGCAAAAGCTCAGTTATTGGTCCATTTGTCAAATTTATAGGACACTATATACACCCAAGCTATTAATTTTTTCACTGAACCATGAAACTAGGGTTACAAATGTCTTAGAGCTTATATTTTAATTATTACCTTTGGTTTATTCCGATTGCTACTTTACATCAAATTACCTTTAACCAAAATGCAATATTTATACCTCACCAACATTTCTTTAAAAGGGAGACTATATACCTTGCAGTTTTTTTTAAATTTCAGTTTTTTTCAAACTGAACTTATGTTTGATGAATCAACAGATTTACATTCTTTATTCCTACCTTTCTAACTCTGAGACCCAAATAATATCCTCTTTGCCATTCATTGTTACTGGAAAGAAAGCATCATTTTTGCCTTGTTTCAGAGAATTTTGTCTAGTTGTAACTGTACGTATGATCTTAACCTGAAATTGAGCAATAGCAATCTTACTAAGAAAGCTGTGCATAGTCACCATGAATTTAACTATACATCATTTGACCAGATGTCACTCCTGTTTTTTTGTTGTACACATTGCTACGATTTTAGTTTTTGTGCTATCTTGTTCTAAATTTAATTTGTTTGCTTGCTTTTTTTTCATTCTTTGTTTGTACATGTATCTTTGTTTTCTGTGTTAATGTTCCAGGAATCTACCTTGTCTTGGGATATGAACTTTCCCATATGTTTTATAGCTTCAATTCTTATATTCGTTTAATATTTTCAAAACAAAGCTACTCTCTACTAAATCTCATCAATAACAATACAATATATGATGGTTCAATTGAAAATTAAATTCTGCCGAAAATTCATATAAATTTTTTGGACATAGTGGCTTCATGGCAATTACTATGAAAGGATATATATGATAAAAAAAATCCCCAAAAAATCAAATCTTTCGAATGTATTTCACTTAAAACATGGGTCTATTTGGTTTACACCTTAAAGCTTCTTCATCTCATATAAACTTACTGTTGCCTTCCTGTTACAGTTTTGAGACAAGATATCATCCAAGTCTGATGTTGATTTAATATCTGACAAATCTGGTGTGCTAAAATAAATAACATTCCAATGTGTTAATCATAATGGTTATTTGCACAACATTAGCTCTTCTTAAGGATAGCTATACTGACCTTTCATTTACCAAGGCATGTTCAAATCCCTATTTCTTATAAGGTTTGATGTTTTTTTGTTGTATATTGATTGTTTTTAAAAATTTTTTTCCCAAATACCTTAATATATGTACAAATTAATTTACATCATTTAGCATATCCATAAGCACTTAAAGTTCAAGCTTAATAAGCTTCCAAAATGTCCATCTTGACTGTCAGCCTGACCAGTTCCAACTGGCTCACTGCTTTCAAACAAAAAGATCTTTCAGTGATTTTTCCGCTTAGGTCCTATGTTAAACACTGTTGGGCTTTGGCAGCCACCTTGGACAATGGGTGGGGTCACAGAATATAATTCTGAAAGAGGACGAACTAAGGACCAACTCTGGCGGCCATTTTGGGTGGTGGGAGGGGTCATTCATTGGATACAATTCTGAAAAGGACCATTGCTGCTAAATTTTGTTCCAATTGGCCAGGTGGTTTCAGATGAGATCTTTAAGTAAATTTCCCATAATGTCCTATGTTAAAACTATTTTCAGCTCTGGCATCCATCTTGAATGACGGGTGGGGTCATCGTATATACTTTTGAATGAGGACCACCTGAGGACCATTGCTGCCAAGTTCTGTTCCAATTGGCCTAGTGGTTTAAGACATGAAGATCTTTAATTAAATTCTCCTTAGGGTCCTATGTTAAATTATGTTCGGCTCTGCCGGACATCTTGGATGACAGACTTCATCAGATACAATTCTGAAAGAGGGCCACCTAAGGAGCATTGCTGCCAAGTTTTGTTCTAATTAGCCAAGTGGTTTCAGACAAGAAGATCGCTAATTAAATTCCCCATAGGGTCCTATGTTATCCTATGTTCGGCTCTGGTGGCCATCTTGGATGACAGGCTGGGTCATCGGATATACGTCTGAATGAGGACCACCTAAGGACAATTGCTGCCAAATTTTGTTCCAATTGGTCAAGTGGTTTCAGATAAGAAGATCTTTAATTAAAGTCCCCATAGGGTTCTATGTTAAATTATGTTCGGCTCTGGCAGACATCTTGGATGACGGGCTGGGTCATCAGATATAATTCTGAAAAAGGACCATCTAAGGACCATTGCTGCCAACTTTTGTTCTAATTGGTCAAGTGGTTTCAGACAAGAAGATCTTTAGAGGAAAGTTTACGAGGACGACAAGTGATGGCAATTCACATCCAGGTGAGCTAAAAAGTGAAAATGAAAGTTCTTTTTCAATTGGTCATTCTGCTTAAAAGAATTTGTCTGAAAATAAACCAATCAAACTCAATATATGCAGGTTCAAATAAGAGGTTCAATAGTGCTAAATGACTTTATAGCTATACCTTGATACAGATGGCCTGTAATCAAGTCGGGTGGTAAAGAAAATACACAATTTTACCTATACATTCCTGGAATATTTCCCCAGAAATATCGAGGTCTGGCTTGTGCTGAGAAATATTTGGCATCCCACAGGGCTGGCTGACACTACAACACAAGCCAAAATTAGCAATGTCAGCAACAGAAAAAGCTTCAAAGATAAAAATCAAAGCCTGCCAGAACATTTTTTTAATATTTATTTACCCGGTATTTAATAAGATTATAAAACTTCATTTAAACAATCAAAGAAATAAATGAAAACTTACTGTAAGATTAATTAAAATTTTTTTCAAGTCAAAACTTTTAAATTTTCTTCAGATATACTTAAACCTAATAATAACATAACAAATTTAACAAAACATATTCTTTCAATATAAATAATAGTTCTTCCCTAGCATTTTGTACATGTAAATACCACTGATGAATTATGTTACCTGCAAAAATCTTGAAATAATGTCTACACATTCTTTTTTCATGGATGCAACATTTTCAAACAGCCAGAAAACATGACCACTACCTGAGAAATTCTGTAGACATCTTAACACTCGAACAAAATCAAAAAATAACATTGCAGTGCTACCTACAAATTTAAGAAAAATACATGAAACTGCTGTCTGATAAACAGTATGCCATTTCAAAATATAAAGGCAAACTTTCCTCTTTTTTTCAGGGTTTGCTGTCTCAACATATCCCCAAAAATGATGTGGAAATCCCTTGAAGAAGTACTTTGATACCAATTTTGATGCACAAGATGTGCACATTTTATCGATTGATGATACATCAGTTGTGGTCACGAACTAAACTGTTGAAAAACCAAACCAATAATCAAAAATTTTGAAGAGCAAATTCTTAGTGTGAAATTTATTACCTTCAGAGCAAACCAATCCAGCTAAATCATGTAAAAGCAAACACTCAAGACATGCAACAATTTTTATTTATTGAGTAAACCAAACCAAATACATTTACAAAATATGAAGTATTTTTCAATGAACATAAATAAGGATTTATCTTTGGCATAATGCTACACATAGATTTTTCTTTTATTGTCAAAATAACTCAAATAACTCACCAAAGTCAGAAAATCCTTTCCGTAAAGGGTTGGCAAGAGACAAATCATTACATGGTGAACCACCAATCACCAAGTCTATTGGACTTATTTCTCGCAGCTGTAAAGATACATACATGTGATATCCCATGCATTGTGCGTGAGGGTCACGCATTTTGGACCAATCTCACGCCCTCACGTGCGGGCAATGATTTCTCACGAATACCATAACTTCCGTGGAAAAATAAAATGTTTACAAAAGCCACACAACTTTAAATGGTAAATGGATATTTTTCTTTTAAAGATCGTCCTTGACATGAAAAATACAGAAATGTTTGTTTCATGTTGAAATTAGCATTTGAAAGCTAACTTGTGTCCTTGAATAGCAACGGCCGTCGGTAAACTTGTCATTATGTAAATAAACAATGTTGAATTATCTCCCTTGTTTAGACTAATTTCACAAAGTTGTTTATAAAAATATTTTTTACTAGGCACATAGTTAAACATTGAATAAATTAATATATTTCACTATTGTTTGTTTTAAAGACAATTGTCCTATTTAGAAATAGGAATAAAAGATTTGAAAAACATTTAAATAAGTTAACACTTAATTACAGAACATTGATAACAGGTATATTTCCGGAAGTTCTATATAAGTGAATTTTATATACGAGGATGATGAAGAAATTGTAACAATATAACATACAATATTTATTCATAGCAATTTATTTCACAAAGCAAATTTGGATTATAAACAATAGTGGAAATGATTAAGTCGAGTATTTGCCATATGATATTTGAGAATATTTTATTGTGAAAGCTTATATTTTGATGTAAAACTCACCCATACCCATTCTAAATTTGTCACATGTATGAAGATACCAAAAATATACAATTATACAGATTAAAAGATGAAATACTGACTAAAACTAATTATAGCTTTTGTTTACACAGTGTTTCTTTTTCTTTCCAAAAATGTAATATATTTAAGTAATTTAAAATACCTTTTCTTCATTTAGCTTGGTCACATCTCCTAATGGTGTCACATTTTCTCCATGATGAAAGGATGTCACTAATAAAGAATCTTCATCTATTTCTGATGTGTAATAAACTTCAACATCTAGTCCTAACTGATCTAATATTACTTTCCCTATACATAAATACACATATATAAAAAAAATTAATGATATGATTGAACTTCTTAACAATGTTTTTATATGGGGACTTATAAATAATCAGATGATCAGTTTCTTTAACAGTAATAAAATTTTAAAACTCAACACTGGCAAAAATTCAGACTTCATCATGTAACAAACACTAAGAAACTCTAAGAAAATAACTTAGTTTGACTAGAATCTCAAAATTTTTCTACACATCAACAGATTCATAGATTACGTACTAACTATAGATATCTTACACTAGATAATACCAGATAAAGAAGAACAGAAATTTGAATTAATCAGTCCGAGGAACCATAGCATCAGATTGGGCATGTGCTGTAGCTCACCTATCTAAAATAACACAATAACTAAAAGCACTTTCTTCATATAAACATGGATGTAAAAAAAAATCATTCATATATGCATACATGAAAGTCAATTAGACTTCACTATAATTTAGAATATATCAACCTCTTTTAAAAAGAGTTAAGTCTAGTAGGTGATTTATTTACATACTGTCTACAAATGGCTATTTCAACTTTCTCCCTTTGGTCTCAGTTTTTATGAGTATGCAACGATAGACGAAACACGAACAACAACACGAGACGAAGGAGCATCCTTTTATCAAGACCTAATAGTTGTGGTATAATGTCTTCTACTTCCTCAGGTGTTGGTTTAGGGATTGAACACGGTGGAGACTTTAAAGGTGAATGCAGACGCGGTACGGAATATCTGACAATTCTATAAGTGAGTCTGCAAAGTTCTCATTTAAAACCATTCTAGTATCAGAAAGGTCAGGAATATTGTCACAGATGTAGTGGAAGAGCAAGCAGAGGTATAAAAAGAAAGCCTGGTAAAGTAGATAAGCTTGAGGCAACTGGAACAGTAGTGGAACTGGAGGAAGCCAAACAGGAAGACAGAAAAGATCCCAAAGCTGGCGACTTGTAACTAACTGTTACAATGGATCTGCCGCAGTACTGGTGAATGTATCTGTCTTGGGGCTTCTCCTTGATGACCAGTACTGAGCTGAGGCATCCTGGTCCCGTCTGGTGAGGTGCCTAGCCCACAGTGGAACTTATGTTCAGTTCAGTCAAAAGTGTTAAGCAGAAAAAAGCTTGATGGCAGCTCACTTCTCTCCTGTATACAGACACTTTGTTAGTACTCCATGGACATGATAGTAGATGCCATAACTGAAAAACATACCACGAGAACATTAAGCTATGTGCTAAATGTTAATTTATGCAAAGGTATCTGACTTTTTTTTTAGATATTGTAAGGGTTTTTATCAAGCATGGGTTGAACACTGTTAGTCATGGGACATACATCAAAAATGTGTGAGTCTTCCAAGGAAGACGTGTCGCCTGCGGACGTCAATTTTTACAAAAGATATTAAAATGTTCTAAACATGAAATATATATGCACACCTTTGCATTAAGGTTAATGCACAGAGAAAGTTTCATCAAATTGCTTTGAGTGGTTATGGAGTAGTTGAGGATAGAAGTTTTGAACACCCCCTTTTTTTTTCAAAAATGTCAATTTTTACCCCAAAAAAATTAAAATTTTCTAAAAATGAAATATATATGCATATCTGTGCATTAAGGTTAATGCACAGAAAGTTTCATAAAATTCCTTTGAGCGGTTATGGGGTAGTTGAGGATAGCAGTTTTGACCCCCCCCCCTTTTTTTGTTAAAAAAATGTCAATTTTTACAAAAAATATTTAAATTTTTCTACAAATGAAATAAATATTCACACCTGTGCATTTAGGGTAGTGCACAGAGAAAGTTTAATCAAATTCTTTTGAGCGGTTATTGAGTAGTTAAGTTTTGCTCCCCCCTTTTTTTTTTGCAAAAATGTCATTTTTTACAAAAAAAAATTTAAAATTTTCTAAAAATGAAATATATATGCACACCTGTGCATTAAGATTAATTCACAGTGAAAGTTTCATCTAATTCCTTTGAGTGGTTATGGAGTAGTTGAGGATAGCAGTTTTGACCCCCCACCTTTTTTTTTCGAAAATGTCATTTTTTACAGAGAAAAATTAAAAATTTTCTAAAAATGAAATATATATGCACACCTCTGCATTAACGTTAATGCACAGAGAAAGTTTCATCAAATTCCTTTGAGCAGTTATGGAGTAGTTGAGGATAGAAGTTCTGCCCCCCTTTTTTTGCAAAAATGTCAATTTTTACCCCAAAAAAATTTAAATTTTCTTAAAATGAAATATATATGCACACCTGTGCATTAAGGTTAATGCAGAGAGAAAGTTTCATCAAAATCCTTTGAGCGGTTTACAAGTAGTTGAGGATAGAAGAAAAGTGTGACGACGCAAGACGCAGGACGACGCAAGACGCAAGACGACAGATAGTGATCCCTATGTGTCGACCATGCAGTCCGCAGGCGACACAAAAATCATGTAGAAGTATGATACTATGCTGACTTAAAAGCAAGAAGAGGCAAATGCAAACGTGTCAAAAGAGACAAAAGAACAGCTACATGTAACATCAACATGTAACATTAAACATTTACAACAGATTCAATCACTTGTCATAATTGTCTTTTCTTCTTTTTGCTGACTTTGACATGAAGCGTCGACAGATCTCATGAGAAGAATGGATTTTCTCCCTTAACTTAAACATGTCATCTCCATATGACGAAAAAACATCATCATGTTAATAACATCCAAAAGTAAATTCAAATGGGTCTTAACTTCTCATCTCAGCATCAACAGGAGTAAGGCCTGTTGACTCATTCACACTGGATCTGTATGCACCATTAGATAACCAAGATGTTTATCCCAATCTGTTTGGTCATCTGCTGGTGGACCCTAGGTCCCCGAGGGTATTCGCCAACCCAGTCGTCAGACTTGTCTGACATGATTATTCATTGATTTGTTACAAAAATTACCAGTATTTAGCAAAATACTGGTAATGAAGCATCTATGGAAGGACCTTTATAAAGTTTGCATATGCAGTCCCGGTTGGACAGCTAATATGGCAGCTATGATGAATTATTATTTTTGATTGGGCAAAATTTAAAAAATCTCTTATCTTAAACCATATAGCCAAATTAACTGATATTTGGTATGAAACATCTATGGGAGGTCCATTACAATTTTCACTTGAAATAAAATGGATTGATTGTGGGACTGTCAGGTGGGCTATACAGGCTCAATTCTCCTGAGCATATTGTTTTTATTTCCAACATGCCATACAGTTGTTTGAAAATTTCACTTTCAAAACTACCTCCCTAAACCAAATGTATACTTTCTGGACAACCAAACATACCATGTAGTATTTTCTGTGAACAAGTTTCTGCCGTTTGGTCTGAAATTGGATATACACTTTGTAAAATGATCTGTAACAGTCAAGAAATATTTGTTGTTCCTTGCAGTTTTTGGTAATGGACAAACAACATCAATTGCTAATCTGTCTGATGGTGCTCCTACAGAATTTGTTCTGGGCACACCAGTCGCACTTAATTTGATACACAATGACATCTTCACGTAACTCATAGCAATAGTAATCATGTCGAATCTTGTCAAAAGTTTTTCTCCGTCCAAAACGGCTGGATAATAACAAGCTATGATCAATTTGATACTTACTTTTTTAAACAGGAGGGAGTCAACAGTTGCAATATGTTGTATCGGGCCATCTGACAAAATTTCTTATAAACCACATAGTTTATAAAAAAAAATGTGCGAGTCTTCCAAAGAAGACGTGTCGCCGAGACAGGGGTTTTCAGTATGTTCTAATAAACCTTATTAGATTAGAAAGAACTAATCTAACAGAGAGAGTGGTTTTATTATATTACATTTTCATTAATTACAACCCCAACTTTATCATTATTTTTAAGAGGTACTCCTAAGGATTTTCATGACTTTAACAATACACAAGGCAACTTAAAGAAGGACAATTGGATAAAGAATATTCAAATACGGCTCAGTCTGTGAATAATCATACACAACTTCTCTCCTGTAGTTTATTGAGCAGAATGTGTCTGTAATACAGAGGATAACCTCAACTGGAACAATAGAAAATAGCACTCAAGAAGTGAGAACTAAAGGGACAATCCACAAATGAATAGGTCCTATCTGGCAATTAAATAGTCTCCCATCTGGGACTGACAAGAGGTTCTATCCTCTCACGAGACAGTGATACGGAACCAACGACTGAGGACCTAATAGGACTACTGAGCCATTTACTTACTAATTAATAAGATATTCATGGGCAACATCTTGTATTTTCGTCTAGTTAATCAATTAAAGTAGAATATGATTCATCTGACATCAATTAAATTCATAAATTAGACTAAGATTAATAATATTTCCAGTCATCAAAGTTGAATAAATTTACAATGAATTTAGTGGTACCCAGTGAATCCACAGTGTTCAACCAACCTATGACTATGTAAACCTTTTTATTTGATGGTTATATTTTTTCACTGTTAAATAAACCAATATTATAATCCTTATAGTTTGTATTTAAACCAATCCTTATAGTTTGTATTTAAACCAAACTCACAGAATTTCTAAGCATATGAGAAGATTTTACACAATATTCTATTATATTTTACTACAAAAATTAGCCAAAATAGCTGTAGAAACATTATGGTATTGATACACTGTTTTGCAGTTTCAGTACACCTGAGACTACTATAACACAGAGATTGGTCACTATCGATTTATCGGATTATCTGCGTCTCCGGTAAAATTAGCTACGTTATTATAACGTAGTTTCGTATTTAACCGTAGTTTCCTATTCGACCATAGCAGACGACATAAATCACCACCTAATCACTGAGACTGCTATAGCGGTATCGGATATTATTATTTTTCTTTTAAAAATAAACAAGCAAAATTGAATTAATCAAAAAAATGAAAATAGTTTTTATCTTTCAAATGTAGTTATCTCTATTCATATTAAAATTTTATTTTTAATCATTAATAATTTGGTAATAGTTTCATGTTGTTATTAGCGGCCACTCTTGAAAATGTGAATATGATTAATCTTATCAATCTTACAGTTACATTGTTTTGCTACAAGACCGTTAATTGTATCTAATATACAAAAATTTTACCTGTAAAGACAGGTAGTCTCAAAAGCATGGGAGATACATTTTGTTTCACAGCTGGGTGCCCAAGATACATGAGGCTCCGTTTATTGCAGTAAACTTTAAAGTTTTATTCTATGTTTGTAAAGGTATGTTTCACTGCTGAGTGCCAGTTTAATCAGGATGCCTTTCTTAGTATACATGATAATTAAAAGGTTTAATTATTCAATCAATTTAGATCAAGTTTTTGCAAACAATGTAATTAGCGGCGATCACAGAAGAGAGAAAAAATATCATTAAAGGTAAATGAGTAATTTCCTTACGTAACAGATCAGCAAAGAGGTTATAACTTCAATGGGTACATAAAGCAAACGTAAGCCCTACAAATTGTATATATGTTCCCAAAATATCGCCGGCGTTTTCATTTATCAATTCACAATGTCCAGTAACATTGATTTTTTATCTTGGGATGATAGTGATCTCAATCTTGATCTTTTACTTGGTGAATATACTGCATCAGACGTTGAATCTGAGGATGACTACGTCCCTGCTGCAGACCAAGGTGCATGTACTAAGAATATCATGTTTGAGTCTAGTATTTAAAAAATATATATATATGTCTATAACTCTTTATGTAGACATGGCTACAAACTTTCATTGCATACAATTATTATTCTCACCTGTATAGACTGCATATATATTATCAACGGAACAAAATATAAGTCTGAATTTCTTTAATTAACAATACAAATTGACCTATCACTCAGTATCAGACCTCATGTTGTGTGTATGCACCTTGTCACGTGTGATTCTCAGTTCTCAGGAATTGTAACACTGATACAGAAAAAATGATATTTCATATAATTACAAATTTTACATCATTACACAGGTTTATTATTAAGGCTTGCAAATGAAATATCCGGAAAACAGATTGTTCATCTGAATGTAAGTTGTGGGCGAGTTGCTCATTGACCCGATCCCACGGACTGGTAATAACTCGAGGTTACCTTCCGGTTTGGACAGTAAATTCAAGTCCATAACTGCACTTATTTTATTTAAAATGCTTATAAACAAACATTTATGATTATTTCAAATCTTTAATTTACACTTATCGAAACATAAAATTCTTTATACATCCACATTTGCTAATTATTAAATTCTCTTCCACTGTCAAAAATGGCGGATCGTGTCCTTCTTGTCAAACACTTCGGGTCACGTGCCGAGTCACGTGATCGACGACTTAGAATTAATTACTATTTGACTGGTCAGTACGTGAAGTGACCAATCTCTGTGTTATAGTAGTCTCAGAGTACACAAGTTCATCTGAGGTCACGTACATATACATCTAATTACCATAAATTTACATACACAGGAAATGGCCTCTACTGCACAAAGTCAAATAAGCTTGCAGGTGAATTATCTCAATTATCAACAGATAAAATTGATTGAACACTGGGAAACCTGGTAGAATAGAACACTGAACTCATATGGAAAGCAATCAAAAAAGTTAGCAAGAATGACACACTTTATTACTAGTCAAAAATATGTTTGATCAGAAAGGCAGGTGCCAGCACATGCAAACAATGTGGTTTTATCACAAGTAAAACGTGGAAGCGGCCTTCAACCGTTTCAATAAAGGGTTTGTTATGCAATTCGGACACTTGTCACGGGTGAAGTCCAAACAGTCCCTTTTTTTGTAGTTAAATGGTTCTTTTACTGAGTTGTCTCATGGACATTTACTCCAAAACCCATTTCATTCTTATTCCAAACAGTGACACTTTATGTTAAACTGGTAAGTGATCTTGTGACTTATGGCATATGATTGTTATTGTAGAGAAGGTGCTGTTTTCAGTCCAGATTAGTTTCTAGCCAATTATTCTTGTTGTAACAAGAGGCTCACCAGAGCCTGTATCGCTCACCTGGAGTCTGGTTTTCATTGGACAATTAATCAACTATTTGACCAAGTTTGTTGCAATTGGTTGAATTGTTCAGGGAAAATTTGTTGAAGATTTATTGTTCATAAGGTTTAATGTTAAAATATGTTCCCTGATGGTGGTAGTCCTGGCAGGAAGTTGACAAAATTGACCAGGAATAAGGGTGAACCTTAAATAAATGTAACAGAACCCGACCTCAAATTACACAAACCAATAACTCCTAAATAGAATTTGGGATTCCCTTCAAAATTTCAGGGTAGGCAGATCTCAACATGGCAAACATTTTTCAATTTATATTTCACTTCTATCTCAAATAGTTTTGGAGATAAATGCAAAAATGTTAAAATTTTGAAAATTGGACAAAAAAAGGGCAATAACTCCTAAATGGGTTTTGGGATTTCCTTTAAAATTTCAGGGTATGTAGATTTCAACATGGCAAACATTTTTAAAATTTACATTTCACTTCTATCTCAAATAGTTTTGGAGATAAATGACGAAAAATGATAAATTTTGAAAATTTGACGAAAAAAGGGCAATAACTCCTAAATGGGTTTTGGGATTTCCTTCAAAATTTCAGGGTATGTAGATCTCAACATGGCAAACATTTAACAAATTTAGATTTCACTTCTATCTCAAATAGTTTTGGAGATAAATGACAAAAAATGTTAAATTATGATAATTTGACGAAACAAGAGGCTCTCAAGAGCCTGAATCGCTCACCAGGTAAACAATGCACTATAAACTAAATCTCATCATCACCATTCACTAAGGATACCATGTTTACTTTAAAAACCAAATATTGTTGAAATCCGAGCAAGTGTAAAACTAGAGGCTCTCAAGAGCCTGTGTCGCTCACCTGTATCTAATGTGATTACAATAGCTACTGAAGACATCTTATCATTATTATTTTTGAATATGTGGTCAAGTTGTGACCATTCAGAATTTTTTTTTTCTTGGATGATGGATCGGCAACAAAGTAACAACACTTGGTCAGCACCTCATAAGGAACATTCATGCTATGTTTTGTTACATTCCATTCAGTGGTTCTCTAAAAGAAATCATTTGTATGCATTTCCCATAGGGTCCAATGTTAAACTTAGTCCCCCGCTGGCGGCAATCTTGGATGATGGATCGGCTACAAAGTAACAACGCTTGGTCAGCACCTCATAAGGAACATTCATGCCAGATTTAGTTTCATTCCGTTCAGTGGTTCTCTAAAAGAAGTCATTTGTATGCATTTCCCATAGGGTCCTATGTTAAACTAAGTTCCCCGCTGGCGGCCATCTTGGATGATGGATCAGCTACAAAGTAACAACACTTGGTCAGCACTTCATAAGGAATATTCATGCCATGTTTGGTTTCATTCCATTAAGTGGGTCACTAGAAGAAGTCATTTGTATGCATTTCCCATAGGGTTCTATGTTAAACTAAGTCCCCCGCTGGCGGCCATCTTGGATTATGGATCGGCTACAAAGTAACAACACTTGGTCAGCACCTCATAAGGAACATTCATGCTATGTTTTGTTACATTCCATTCAGTGGTTCTCTAAAAGAAGTCATTTGTATGCATTTCCCATAGGGTCCAATGTTAAACTTAGTCTCCCGCTGGCGGCCATCTTGGATTATGGATCGGCTACAAAGTAACAACACTTGGTCAGCACCTCATAAGGAACATTCATGCCATGTATGGTTTCATTCTATTCAACGGTTCTCTAAAAGAAGTCATTTGTATGCATTTCCCATAGGGTCCTATGTTAAACTAAGTCCCCCTCTGGCGGCCATCTTGGATGATGGATCGGCTACAAAGTAACAACACTTGGTCAGCAACTCATAAGGAACATTCATGCCAGATTTAGTTTCATTCCATTCAGTGGTTCTCTAAAAGAAGTCATTTGTATGCATTTCCCATAGGGTCCTATGTTAAACTAAGTTCCCCGCTGGCGGCCATCTTGGATGATGGATCAGCTACAAAGTAACAACACTTGGTCAGCACTTCATAAGGAATATTCATGCCATGTTTGGTTTCATTCCATTAAGTGGGTCACTAAAAGAAGTCATTTGTATGCATTTTCCATAGGGTTCTATGTTAAACTAAGTTCCCCGCTGGCGGCCATCTTGGATGATGGATCGGCTACAAAGTAACAACACTTGGTCAGCACCTCATAAGGAACATTCATGCCATGTTTGGTTTCATTCCATTCAACGGTTCTCTAAAAGAAGTCATTTGTATGCATTTCCCATAGGGTCCTATGTTAAACTAAGTCCCCCGCTGGCGGCCATCTTGGATTATGGATCGGCTACAAAGTAACAACACTTGGTCAGCACCTCATAAGGAACATTCATGCCATGTTTGGTTTCATTCCATTCAACGGTTCTCTAAAAGAAGTCATTTGTATGCATTTCCCATAGGGTCCTATGTTAAACTAAGTTCCCCTCTGGCGGCCATCTTGGATGATGGATCGGCTACAAAGTAACAACACTTGGTCAGCACCTCATAAGGAACATTCATGCCAGATTTAGTTTCATTCCATTCAGTGGTTCTCTAAAAGAAGTCATTTGTATGCATTTCCCATAGGGTCCTATGTTAAACTAAGTTCCCCGCTGGCGGCCATCTTGGATGATGGATCGGCTACAAAGTAACAACACTTGGTCAGCACCTCATAAGGAACATTCATGCCAGATTTAGTTTCATTCCATTCAGTGGTTCTCTAAAAGAAGTCATTTGTATGCATTTCCCATAAGGTTCTATGTTAAACTAAGTCCCCCGCTGGCGGCCATCTTGGATTATGGATCGGCTACAAAGTAACAACACTTGGTCAGCACCTCATAAGGAACATTCATGCCATGTTTGGTTTCATTCCATTCAACGGTTCTCTAAAAGAAGTCATTTGTATGCATTTCCCATAGGGTCCTATGTTAAACTAAGTCCCCCTCTGGCGGCCATCTTGGATGATGGATCGGCTACAAAGTAACAACACTTGGTCAGCACCTCATAAGGAACATTCATGCCAGATTTAGTTTCATTCCATTCAGTGGTTCTCTAAAAGAAGTCATTTGTATGCATTTCCCATAGGGTCCTATGTTAAACTAAGTTCCCCGCTGGCGGCCATCTTGGATGATGGATCGGCTACAAAGTAACAACACTTGGTCAGCACCTCATAAGGAACATTCATGCCATGTTTGGTTTCATTCCATTCAGTGGTTCTCTAGAAGAAGTTCAAAATGTAAAATGTTAACGACGACGCCGGACGACGGACGACGGACGACGGACGCCAAGTGATGAGAAAAGCTCACTTGACCCTTTGGGTCAGGTGAGCTAAAAATGGCGGGAAAATGGCAGCCATTTTAAAAATGGCCGTCCAAAACAAACTTTCATCATCACCAATCAACTCGGGATACCATGTTTACCTTAACAGTAGCTTTCATCTTCATTTTCTTTCTATAATTCAGAAAAAAATAGCAAAAAACAGCATTTTGACCCCTATGTTCTATTTTTAGTAAGAGTGGACATGTTTTTCGACCAATCAAAAATCCAAGCGTTAACTTTTTGTAGGATACCCTAAGGAACAATCTTACCAATTTTCATTTGATTTTCAATAGTAGTTTCAGAGAAGAAGATTTTTGAAATAATAACATAAAAAAAAAGCCAAAAATGTCAAACAATGAGTGCTGACCACAGCCAGTTTCAAAACTAATTTCACAAAAAATATATAAATATATACATCTAATGAAAGTTATTTTTAAGTACTATTGTATCTTGAGGTAACATTGAATTTATATTTTAATAAATAGCCATTTAAAAACAAATTTACACGCAATCAAAAGCTTTTTTTCATTTTCTACAGTTTGCCATCTATAAGGCATCAACAGTTATTTTGACATTTAAGGGACAAAACTTTAACTCCTAAAGGGCTCATTTAAACATTTTGCAAACTAAGGGAAATGCTGTGAAAATGGTCAATTTTGATGTTCTAAGGGGAATAACTCCTAAAAGGAATGATCATACAACTTAATAAGTACAAATTTCAAAAAAAATCAAGAAAAAGGGCAATAACTCCTACATGGGTAGTTACATCTTCTTCAAAATTTCAAAGCAGGTAGATCTTTAGGTGTTGAACACTTTAGCTTCCCATCAGAATTTTGATATCTGTCACGATTTTTGAGTAATTTGCAAAAAACTGCAATTTACCCCTATGTTCTATTTTTAGCCATGGCAGCCATGTTTTTTTACAAATCAAAAATCCAAACGATAGTTTAGTAGCACTCATGCCAAGGAACAACTACACTAAGTTTGGTTGCAATTAAACTTATGGTGTAAGAGGAGTTAACGATTTTATTACAATGAATAAAGACTGCAAAAATGGTCAATTTTGACGATCTAAGGGGAATAACTCCTAAAAGGAACGAACCTACAACTTCGATCCTGTTACAAATTTTGTAGATCTTTGTGTGCCTAACAATATGAAATTTAAATTTTTCAAATTTCCTTTATAGTATCCAAGATATTGAGCTTAATAAGTGCAAAATTTGGAAAAAATTCAGAAAAAGGGCAATAACTCCTACATGGGTCGTTGGATCTTCTTCAAAATTTCAGGGCAGGTAGATCTTGAGGTGCCGAACACTTTTACCCCATGCCAGAATTTTGATATCTGTTATGGTTTTTGAGTTATTTGCAAAAAACTGCAATTTACCCCTATGTTCTATTTTTAGCCATGGCAGCCATGTTTTTTTACAAATCAAAAATCCAAACGATAGTTTAGTAGCACTCATGCCAAGGAACAACTACACTAAGTTTGGTTGCAATTAAACTTATGGTGTAAGAGGAGTTAACGATTTTATTACAATGAATAAAGACTGCAAAAATGGTCAATTTTGACGTTCTAAGGGGAATAACTCCTAAAAGGAACGAACCTACAACTTCGATCCTGTTACAAATTTTGTAGATCTTTGTGTGCCTAACAATATGAAATTTACATTTTTCAAATTTCCTTTATAGTATCCAAGATATTGAGCTTAATAAGTGCAAAATTTGGAAAAAATGCAGAAAAAGGGCAATAACTCCTACATGGGTCGTTGGATCTTCTTCAAAATTTCAGGGCAGGTAGATCTTGAGGTGCTGAACACTTTTACCCTACGCCAGAATTTTGATATCTGTTATGGTTTTTGAGTTATTTTCAAAAAACTGCAATTTACCCCTATGTTCTATTTTTAGCCATGGCGGCCATGTTTTTTTACGAATCAAAAATCCAAACGATAGTTTTGTAGCACATATACCAATAAACAACTGTACGAAGTTTGGTTGCAATTGGTCTTATGGTGTCAGAGGAGTTAACATTTGAAAAAGTTTACGGACGGACGACGGACGGACGACGGACGCCAAGTGATGGCAATAGCTCACATGACCCTTCGGGTCTGGTGAGCTAAAAAGGGCAATAACTCCTAAATGGGTTTTAGGATTTCCTTCAAAATTTCAGGTTAGGTAGATCTTGTCATGCTGATCAATTTTACCCCATGTCAGATTTTTGATATCTGTAACGGTTTTTAAGTTATAAGCCAAAAACAACACATGCACCCCTATATTCTATTTTTAGCTACGACAGCCGCCATGTTTTATGTCAGATCAAAATAAATTGAGGATCGTTTGTAGAGGACATGTTATAGACCATTCCTATTAAGTTTCAAACCAATCGGCCTAGCGGTTTCAGAGGAGAAGATTTTTGATAAAAAAATTTTGAAAATTTGAAAAAAAAAGGGCAACAACTCCTAAATAGGTTTTGGGATTTCCTTTAAAATTTCAGGGTAGGTAGATCTCAACATGGCAAACATTTTTCAAATTTACATTTCACTTCTACCTCAAATAGTTTTGGAGATAAATGACGAAAAATGTTAAAATTTTGAAAATTTGACGAAAAAAGGGCAATAACTCCTAAACGGGTTTTGAAATTTCCTTCAAAACTTCAGGGTAGGTAGATCTTGTCATGCTGATCAATTTTACCCCGTCAGATTTTCGATATCTGTAACGGTTTTTGAGTTATTAGCAAAAAACAGCAATTTACCCCTATGTTCTATTTTTAGTAACAGCGGCCATGTTTTTCGACGAATCAAAAATCCCCACATCAGTTCTATGCAGGGTACCCCAGGGAACATTCATACCAAGTTTGGTTCTAATTAGTCAAGTAGTTTCAGAGGAGAAGATTTTTGAAATAATAACATAAAAAAAGCCAAAAATGTCAAAAAAGGGCAATAACTCTAACATCAGTTGACAGATTTTCACGACAATCAGCACACAGGTAGCTCTCATCATGCTGAACACTTTCATCCTGCCAGAATTTGCCGTAACCTAATGATTTTTGAGATATTTGCGAAAAACTGTTGTCGGACCCCCTATGTTCTATTTTTAGTAACAGCGGCCATGTTTTTCAACGGATCAAAAATCCCCACATCAGTTCTATGCAGGATACCCCAAAGAACATTCATACCAAGTGTGGTTCCAATTGGTCAAGTAGTTTCAGAGGAGAAGAGTTTTGAAGAATTGTTAACGACGACGGACGACGACGACGGACGCCAAGTGATGGCAATAGCTCACATGGCCTTTGGCCAGGCGAGCTAATAAAAAGATTATATTAGAACTAATCTAGAAATTCTACCTTAATATATTAACGCATTACCAAAAAACACATTAAATTTATGAATGTATACAGTGTTCTACAGTAACAACTTTGTCAACAGATACTGTTACGTCTCTTCAAATAAATACAATTTTTCTATTCACTTGTGAATTACTGGATTATTCAGAGAATGGATGGCATGCATCAAGGATTTTGAACGATACTGAAAAGCATAAACATTTGTTTTTACTTCATTCAGTTAAAAACATAAATTTCTCACACAAACAACATTTAGTAGGTCTGTTGCAAGCCTACCTGTTCCAATACCATCAAACAAAGACAATACTCTCATTTTTTTCTTTTCTTCTCTATTCAATAAATAATCAAAATCTTGATCCTATAAATGTAAAATAAGAATGAATCTTAATCCCTTCAAAAACATGTGATAAACTTTTTTAAATCTTAAATCAGATTAGTAAATCTTTTTTCCCAATAGAACTTCTGTCACTCAAAAAGCCATGAGATTAACAACAACAGTTTGATTTATAAAGTTATTTTAGTTTTTGAATTCTTAATAAATTTTACTGACATGATTTAACTACTTTGTGATGTCAATGAAGTTTCATGCATTTCTTATTTTTGTTTAAGAAATCATTTTATATTTTTTAGATAAAATGCTCAGAAATATTCCCTCGGATGCTCCTATCAGGGCACTTGTGCATCCAGAATGGTTGGATTATATTTTACAGCAAATAATGTAAATAAAGGAAAAGAAAGGGACAATACCTTTTAATATTTTTTTAATATCTAGAGGGCTGAGCCTGTTTCGCTCACCTGTGAGTCACAAACTTTTGATTTGATTTGATGGACTAGATTGATTTCTGGAAGCTTTGTAAATGACCTTCCATAGATGCTTCATACCAAGTATAAGTTCATTTGGCCAAACGGTTTCAGAGAAGAAGAATTTAAAAATTTGACCAATGAGAACATATAAAAGCTTCTGGTGGCCATTTTGTTTCCACACTATGATAATTTATGTAAAGTTTGTAAAGGACCTTTCATAGATGCTCCATACCAAAATTTAGTACATTTGGCATCACAGTTTCAGAGGAGAAGTTTAAAATTTCAATCAATCAGAACATGTAATGCTCATGACACCATTTTGTTTCATGGACCAGGATGATTTATGCAAATTTTGTAAAGGACCTTCTATAGATGCTCCATACCAAAAATCAATTTATTTCGCTTTACGGTTTCAAGTGAGAAGAAGTTTTAAATAATGACCAATAAGAACATTTAAATGGTCATGGTGGCCATTTTGTTTCACGGACCAGGATGATTTATGCAACTTTGTAAAGGACCTTACATAGATGATCCACACCAAAAATCAGTTCATTTGGCTTTACGGTTTCAGAGAAGAAGTTTTAAATTTCGACCAATCAGAACATGTAAATGCTAATGGCTGCCATTTTATTTCACGGACTGGGATGATTTATGCAAACTTTGTAAAGGACCTTCCATAGAAACTTCAGGCCAAGTTTCAGTTCATTTGGCTTTATGGTTTCAGAGGAGAAATAGTTTTAGATTTGGATGGATGGATGAATTATTGTTTAACGTCCAGTGGCAACCAGGTGCATATCAGGACGAGAACATGTTGATATGATAATGAATACGATACCTGCTTTGTACTAGACCGACACGCTAAGTCAGATTTTTAATGTGCTAGCTCACGATATAACCGTCCGCAGGAAGACATATCACCTCACTCGGACACATTATACTGACTCCGAGCCGACCAGTCTTTGCTCTTACTCCTAGATGCCGCGTGCTTGGCGGAGAAGCAGCAAATACCAATTTTAATGTCTTTGGTTTGACCTGGCCGGGGATCGAACCCGCGACCTTCCGCACTCGGGGCGAGCACGCTACCACGAGACCACCGAGGCGGACTTTTAGATTTGGACCAATCAGAACATGGAAAATCCTAATGGCGGCCATTTTGTTTCACCGATCAGGATGATTTCTAAACACTTTGTAAAGGACCTTCCATAGATGCTCCATACCAAAAATCAGTTCATTTGGCTTTACGGTTTCAGTGGAGAAGAAGTTTTAAATTTCTACCAATCAGAACATGTAAATGATAATGGCGGCCATTTTGTTTCACGGACCGGGATGATTTATGCAAACTTTGTAAAGGACCTTCCATAGAAACTTCAGGCCAAGTTTCAGTTCAATAGGTCAAGGGGTTTCAGAGAAGATGAAAATGTAAAAGTACACAGACGGACGGACGCAAAGTGATGCTAAAAGCTCACGTCCTTTTAGGATGTGAGCTAAAAAAATAAGTATACCTGCACTCTGTAGCCAGTATCATATAACTTCAATATGTTGAGTTTCCAATCAGGTTTTGGGGTAAGATATCCATGGCTTTCCATAGTGTAAGGACAACAAAGAAAGCAAAACCATGGATCAGATTTTTCAATCTACAAATATAAAATGTAGAACTTTAATAAAAAAAAAAAAAAAATGAAACTAGAAAATGTGTCTATAAGACCTCACCATAAAAACAGCCCAAGTGTTGCTGAACTGCATTTTACTATACAAGAGGACTGTAGTGGTGAAATATCATTGATATATTACTATAGGTTTCTGAGAAATGAACCTAAACGCAAAACTAAAGCAAAGTCACTGAAGCATGAAATGTAGGTCATAGCGACCCAAGTGTTGCTGAACTGCATTGTACTATACAAGAGAACTGTAGTGATGAAATATCATTGATGTATTACTATAGGTCTCTGAGAAATGAACCTAAACGCAAAACTTATCCAGTCACCGAAGCATGAAATGTAGGTCATAGTGACCCAAGTGTTGCTGAACTACATTGTACTATACAAGAGAACTGTAGTGGTGAAACATCGTTGATATATTACTATACATTTCTGAGAAATGAGCCTAAACGCAAAACTTAACCAAAATCACTGAAGCATGAAATGTAGGTCATAGTGACCCAAGTGCTGCTGAACTGTGTTGTACTATACAAGATGACTGTAGTGGTGAAATATTGATATATTACTACAGGTTTCTGAGAAATGGAGCTAAACGCAAAACTTAACCGAATCGGAACGGACTGACAAGGGTAAATCTATATGCCCCAGCCACATTTGTGGCGGGCATAAAAAAAGAAAGAAGTCCTGAGGCTGTTATGGCTCACATGGATTACCACCGACACTTGATGAAATTGTGTTTTGTTGAATGACTGAGTGTATATTGTTTAACGCCAAGTTGACAATCAGCTTTATATTGTCTATCATAAAATCATTCGGGCATATTATCAATTCAATCTGTCAAATGGTTTCGCAGAAGAAGTTGTTTGTAAGTATTTCCCAAAATACTTTAAATGCTGTTATTTAATAATGTGGTTACAACATACAAAAGCTGTATAATTGACATTTTTTCTTGTCCCTTGAGTGCCCTATACATGCAGTGATCACTGTACATGTATCACATGCACTGGTATAAATATTACGTTGTTTGCATAGAGGTACTTATGGCTCAAAAAGTTCTAGACAGAAGGGCATTTTACATTTTTTTTTACTGACCTCTTCTATATGATGTCGTCCTAAAAACAGTTTTATGCAATCCATGCAAAACACACTGAAAAAAAAATAAACTACTTAAATTAAGGTGATAATTTCACTTATTAAATATAGTTGTCTTTACAAGCCTGCATATAAATTCAAAACATAAGGAATGTGGCACAAAAGTACAATAAACTGCTGTGCCATGAGCGCATGATATGCCTGTCGTCCAGAAAATTAAATTTCACCAATTAACATATAGACCCTTTGATTTTGTTCCTTATTTTTGATGAATAAGTCACATCACACTCTAGAACATAAAATCGAAATTTCACCAAAAAATATAAAGACCTTTAGACTATCACAACAAACAACTCTGTAAAGTTTAAGTAAATCGGACAATGCGTTCATAAGATACAGCGTGACAAGTGAAAAATTTCCCCTTTTTTAATGAACAAAGTTCCATAACTCTGAAATTTGAAGGAATAAAACTCCATAACCGTCCAAAGTGTGAAAAATTGACACTTTTCAACTAATAAAGTTCCATAACTCTGAATTGTCGTATCAGAAATTTATAAAAACCAGAGGCTCCATAAAGCCTGAATCGCTCACCTGGATTTTAGGTGACAACAACTGACAAAGCGCTTCTACATAAGATCTGTAAAAACTGTTCTACTGTGCCCAGCACTTCTAGAATAGATATGTAAATAATTCTTCCAATGTCCAATGTTAAAATTATTTCAGCTGTGGCAGCTAGCTTGGATTCCGATCGGCACAAAAACATAACTGTTGGAGCAGACATTTATCCAAGGATCTTCATGCAACAAAAACATTTCAATTGGCTTAGTATTTTCTGACAAAAAGACCTTTCTACAAATTTCCTCATAGCGTCCAATCTGTCTGTGGCGACCATCTTGAATTTCAGATAGGCATAAAAAACATAACTATTATAAATGTTCATCCCAATTCCATGTTCATACATAAAAATATTTCAAATGGCTTGGTATTTTCTGACAAGAGGACCTTTGTACAAATTTTCCATAGGGTTCAATGTTAAACCAAGTCTGGCTGTGGCGGCCATATTGAATTTTCGATCGCCACATAAAACCTAGATTTTGTATTGGTCTATCAAATGATCATTCACACATCATAAACATTTCAATTACCTTGGTAGTTTCTGACAAGAAGACCTTTATACAAATTTTCCCATAGGGTCAAATGTTAAACTTAGTCCAGCTGTAGCGGCCATCTTGAATTTCCCGATAGGCACAAAACAAATAAATTTTGTAGAAATTCATCCAAGGATCATTCATGCAATAAATCAATTCAATTGGCTCAGTAGTTTCTGACAAGAAGAGCTTTGAAGATTAAGTCCAATCAGAATGAATTATCTTCCCCTGTTGACTATCCAATTGGCACAAAAAACAACATTAGTACAGATCTATCCAATTAACATTCCTGCCAAGTTTGGATCAATTTGGACTGGTGGTTTCAGAGAAAAAGATGAAAATGTGAAATGTGGACGGACGACGGATGCAAAGTGATGGCAAAAGCTCACATGACCTTTCACTTTCGTAATTTTCTGTAGATTCAGGTGTTTGAATTCCCCAAGTTAGTTATATTATACAAATTGATGAAAGCATTATAGAGTTACCACAAAACATATAAAAAATTTACGAAGTCCCTAAACTCCAAAATCAGCAAATCAGCATAAAAATCCAATAAAATCTAATGTCTGTGAAAGCACTTATCAGTTTACCATATAATTTATAAAATATTGCTCAATTTTTATAATTACAGTCCCTGACTCTGAAATGAAAATCTGAAAATCATCATAATCTAAAGTGAGCACTATTCATCAATCTTTATGATGTTGTGTGGAATATTTCATGACAATTACCTTTGTTATTCTACAAAAGTTGGGAGGAGGGAGGAGAGAAAGAAAATTCTGAGTTTGATGAACAATTTATATTACATAATCTAAATACAAACCTACTACACATGTCATTCTCACAGACAAACAACTTCCCACCAGAGGAACATATTACACAAAACATCTAAAATTAAATATAGATGCTAACAATATTTCATTCAAATAAAAAAATCCTTAAAACAGCTTCCTATTACATTTTTCTCAAAAACATTTTTTTTCAATTTCTAAGTTAATTTAAGCAAGATTTGGTTTACTATCATACAGAGACACCAAGTCAGGGGGAAAAACTTATACTTTTACAATACTGATATTTTATCAGGTTGTTTTAATGTAAAAGTGTAATAGAAAATTTATGGGGATTAGAAATGATACTGTGGATGAATTGCTGACTTGACAACCATGTATGCAAAGTGACAAAAGTTCAAGCCAAGAAACAGAGCTTTTTTATGCTGTTCTTCATCTTATCATCACAGTGAGGCCACCAACACTATCAGTGGTAGAATATTTACACAAAAAATAGTACATCTTCTTACCCCGGTTCCATCCTCTCCTACTGCAAAGAAAGATTCTGTCAACTCTTGCTAAAAAATAAATGACAAAAATAAATAGCATTAAGAAATTTAAATAAATCACAATGAATGAGTCAATGCATACTAAGTAAAATTTATCTTAGATGTTGAAAATGGAGATGGTTTATCCTATTACCACGAGCAATTGTTCTCAGAGTTTCCACTTTTTCAGGAAGAAAAAATTTAAGGATTTATCCAGAAAATTACCACAGAATTGTAGTTCTATTCTGCTACATACTTTTGTTAACAATTCTGTAGCCACAAACGTTATTCGTAACATGATTTCTCACCATATTTCAAATAAACGAAAATCTGACTTTATACAGATGATAAGCCAAAATACATGTATCATCTTTTATGGTATTTCCCCATGCCTATATAGACCTGCTGAGGCCTTCACAATTTCCCGTATTTCGGCACTGTGACATCTTAAAGAGTTGACCCGACCCTAATATGAGCTGACCCGAATATATCAGCGACGTCATAAAAGTAAGGAATTCCATTAAGATTGCAAGTTAACAATACGATAAATTTATCATCAAAGTTTTCTTCAAACAAATATTGTAAAATATAAGCCGCTGGACACAATATGAAGCTTTTTAGCTCGTTCGCTACGCTCACTCGCCGAAAAAAACTTCACATTGTGTCTCGCAGCTGATATTTTACGATATATGTTTGCAGAAAACCTGATAATATGTACGAATTACATCAATTGGGAATAATATACATATTTCAACCAGGTTGTGAATACATTACATTGGATGAACAATAAATCATGACCACTAATAGATTTTCAAAAATTTTGGTAGGGATTGTTGGAATACTTGATCTCTTTTTTTTCCTTATTGTATTATGGACATTTCTACACAAAACACGAAGCTGTCTGACTGCAAAAGAGATTTTCCTTCTATCACTGTTAGAGCAGACCACTTGCCATACATAGACCAACTCTTAACCAAATCTTTTTCTGTCAGAAAATCCAGTTAAATATTTAGTCAACAAAACCTTTTTCTTCCTCTGATAGATAACTAACCTTGCATTCTTTACATAATCCTCCGACAAATAATGGATGTTGATGTACAACTTCCTGTCCAAGATCATTACATGATATACAGATATCTGTACAATATAAAATAAGATTTCCATTACCGGCCACATAAAAATGGAATCATTTGTTACATGAAGTATTTTGAAAATACTGTTTATGTCATTTGCACATGTATGATAATTTTTTTTTGCTAACATTTCACATCTCTAGTATGGAAAATAATTTGCATGGTTAAATTTAAAATCAAAATTTTTGTGCAATAATAGGATATCATAACATATCGAATATATAACATTTGCTTCAGTCAAATTGTCAAAAAACTGTGGAAAATTTGATTTGCATTTTAATATCTAATGCGTTAAAAGTATCTATCACTGACTCGATCTTCTACTGTGACATTTTACACATGTATGTAGTTGACTGTTACATATTATGTTACAAACAACAAACTTCTTTGAGATAAAAGAAATCTGAAAATAGATTTCAAATTAATGAAAGTCCAGTGCACCAATTTTAACCAACTTATGAAGTAGCCCTTTTGCAGACCTGATTTTGACAACAGGGAAAACAGAGCGGAAATCACACTTCGGCAGCCATTTTACTATGTATAATAAAGGAACCGTAATGGAAAAATCCGGACTTCCAAAAGCGGAATTCCGCTTTAAAGCGGAAGAAAATCAGGTCTGCTTTTGACAATGGGTTTTTAGTTTGAGTACCATAATGTAAAAGGTAAAGAATTTCCCAATAGTTCATCTGACAATTCTTGACTATGTTTGCAAACCTATATCAAGACAAATTATCTCCCTTAAAGTAGCATACAAAGTAATATATTTTACTTCATATCAATTCTTTTCAATATGCAGAAAATAATGATTATCATTTAAGAACAATTTTTATTATGCATTTCTTTTTAAACAACTATTTTGAGATACCTTCCAACTTCTTCTCTTTATTCTTCACCATGTCAAGTGCATCTCCTGAGGTATTGTAGAAATTTTAATGAATTAACATGACTATTGTTCTGGCAGATTACTAATCCATCAAAGATATCCTGGTAACATTGTAACATACCCCAAGCTTTTTGTTACCTCAAACATTTATTCACATCACAGCATTATTTATAATATTTTTATTAAAACTTTACGAAATATTTTTTTTGATGAAGACCTGAAAATTAAGCAAAGAATCCTTTTTTGTTTTGTTTAGTTGGGGTTTTACGCCGTTTTCTGCACATTTGGCTATTTTGTGGCGGCCAGTTTTTATTGGTGGAGGAAGCCAGAATACCCGGAGAGAACCACCAACCTTCGGTAGGAAAATTGGCAATCCTTGTCAATTAAGATCGGAGTCGAACACACACCGCACAGGTGAGATTCGAACTCACAACCTCAGCGTTGACAGGCTAGTGATCATTAGTAGTCATGACAAACTACCTAGACCACTCGGCCACCGAGGCCCCACCAAAGAATCCAAACAGCTATAAAACATGTAAAAAGTCTGGAGCTCTATGTTAAATATTTTCTTTACTAGAAACTTAAAATGCATTAATTTTTGCAAGGTAAAAACTAGATTATGAAACCCTTTGTAAAGTATCTCAAAACATTTAAATTTTACCAGCTAAGGTAAGAAAAATCTTTATAAAGCATCTTGTTACCTTTATCAAGTTTTTCAATGATTCTGTCATCTTCCTCTTCCTCTAAAATCTTTTTCATAGTACTTCTTAATTCACTTAATCCTTCCAAAACAAAGTCAGGAAATGGTCTATCTGTAAAATGTTTACTGAAAGGTTTGAGGTAAGTATGTAAATAATTTGCACTTATTTTACTCCCGATTTGTTAAAATTCCCGTTAAATAGAATTATTTTAAAACTAGAGGCTCTCAAGAGCCTGTATCGCTCACCTGGATTTAACTTTTCACCTTGAGCAGACCTAAAAATTTAAGTGTTGCAGTCAATTTGGCTGATTTTTCTATAGGATTCCGTGTTAAGGCCTTAAAAAAATATAGTTGTGTTTAGGGTAACCCGACCCTACCTAATTTTTAGTGCCTACCCTAAATTTTTTATAACCTTTCTTCAACAAGCACTGTTAAAGTCAAGGTGACTCCAGTATACAAGGTAACTAAAAAAATTCATTTAAAAAAAAAATTTTCCCTACCTACCCTACCTAACTTTTTTCAGTGTGTTACCCTAAACACATGTATTTTTTTATTTGGCCTAAACTAATTTCAGCTGTGGCAGTCATCTTGGTTTAGTCCAGGTCAACGGATACATTTCTAAAAGAGAACCATCTAAGGACCATTTCTGTTAAGTCTTGTTCCAACTGGCTAAGCGGTTTCAGACAAGAAGATTTTTAAATGAATTTTCCAGTAGGGTCCAATATTTAACAAAGTTCGGTGTGGCAGCCATCTTGGTTCACAATCCAGGTGATCGGACATATTTCTGAAGGAGGACCTCCTAAGGACCATTGCTGCCAAGTCTGGCTCCAATATGTCAAGGGGTTTCAGACAAGAAGATTTTTCAATGAATTTTCCCATAGGGCCCTATGTTAAACTAAGTTCGGCTGTGGCGGCCATCTTGGTTAACAGTCCGGGTCATTGGACATATTTCTGAAAGAGAACCTCCTAAGAACTATTACTGCCAACTTTGGTTCCAACTGGACTTGTAGTTTCATATAAGAAGATTTTTGAAAGTCACCCCCCCCTTTTTTTCTATTTTTAGTAACAGCAGCCATCTCGGTTGGAAGTCGGGGATGCCAGACATAATTTGGAAGGGGGCCACCCAAGGACCATTCCATCAAAGTTTGGTCTCAATTGGCCCAGTGGTTTGAGATGAAAAGATCTTTAAAGGAAAGTCTATGCTGGATGCCGTCTTTAAAGGGCAAAAACTCCTATAAGGGGTCAATCAATGATTTTGGTCATGTTGACTTATTTGTAGATCTTACTTTGTTGAACATTTTTGCTGTTTACAATTTGTCTTTATCTATAATAATATTCAAGATAATAACCTAAAACTGCAAAATTTCCTTAAAATTAACAATTCAGGGGCAATAACCCAACAAAGGGTTGACAGATTCGTCTGAAAATTTCATGACAGGTAGATCTTGACCTGATGAACATTTTTACCCCATGTCAGTTTTCCTCTAATTGCTTTAGTTTTTGAGATACAAGACAAAAACTGCAGTTTACCCCTATGTTCTATTTTTAGCCATGTCGGCCATGTTGGTTGGAAGGCGGGGTCATCGGATATATTTTTTAAACTAGATACCCTAATGGTGCTTGTGGCCAAGTTTGGTTCAATTTGGCCCAGTAGTTTCAGAGGAGAAGATTTTTGTAAAAGTTAACGGACGACGATGGACGCCAAGTGATGAGAAAAGCTCTCTTGACCCTTTGGGTCAGGTGAGCTAAAAAGATGTTCTGTTTGAGATAACAACAGTGAACAGTACAATAAATTATCTAAAAAACAGATTTTTCCAGGATTTTTTCCGATTTTCAAGGATGATAATTTTAAAAAAAAAAATTTCAAGGACATTTCAGGGCCATGAAGGTGTGAAATTAAATTCCCAGTTTTTTTCTGTTTTCATGGTTGCTTGGGAACACTGTAAACTAAATGAAATACCTTTTGGAGGTAAAAAAATATCACTATCCAGAGGTGATGATTCTTCTCCGACAAATCCATTTTGAGCCCAACTAATCAACTGGTTGTTTTCAGAGTTATCAAAACCACAACGACCTGCACATACCTGATTAATTACAAACGAATTATAAATGGTAATGAAATTTCAATATTTAAACTTGCATGATGAAAACATACCTCACAATTTTTTCATTTACCAAGGGGAGTATGGAACAATATAAGGCCAAATAAACTTAAATGTCTGGTCTTCAGAACCACTGTGCCACTTAAAAAGTCACTGACATATTAACTTTATTTGAAGGCTGGAAAAAATTAGTGAATTAGGAGTGAATGTTTTCAAATGGGATTTGTTTGTCACCAAAATGAACATCTAAGTAAAAAATCCCTGTCTCTTTTATTAACAGGTAATACATGTAAACTACAAAACAAAATTCCCTACCCAACTGTCTGAGAACCAGAGAATATATTTTAGATTATATCAAATTAAGTCAAAGAATTTAAACCTTAAATTTGGCTGCTTTTCATAGGGCATTACCTTTAGAGAAAATTAAAATCTGAAAATGTCAACAATGGACAAAGAACTGAGGCATATTGATGTGAAATAGTTCAAATGGCTCTCTTACCCGGATGACTTAAAGATCAAAATGGATTTAGTACAGCATTCAGGGGATATAATAAATAGATTTTATCTCTAAATTAAAGCAGTCAGTCTGCCGTTACATCATGTTACTTATTACTTGCCTTGACAGCCTCCTGTACACCATGTTTGAAAAGACTGCCTATCTGTCGCCCCCCATATAACCTGCTGAAATTTGCTACGAAAGGTACTATCTTGTCCCTTGATATCTGGAATGAAGAATACATAGAATGGAGAATGGAAATGGGGAATGTGTCAGAGAGACAACAACCCGACCAAACAGCAGATAACAGCTCAAGGCTACCAATGGGTCTTCAACCCATCGAGAAATATTAAAAAATGTCAATGAAAAATTAACTCTAATTCTTCTATAACAATCTTTACTATTTAACCTTATATTCCTTTCATAATATTTTACGATTGTCGTCATAAACTGATTGGCCAATATGAAGTTACTATCTAAAATATGTGACCATATATCTTTAGTTTGATTTCACGTCCTTCTGGAACTGACACTCCACTGGATTTTACTCACTGGCAATGTGGTGGGTGTTGTTGATGGAGCAGGACATGCTTACCCTTCTGACACACCTGATGTCACTCCTCAGTGGGAGTTCACATTGCTTTAAAGTTTCTTTGCTGTCTTGTTCTAATGCTGTATATTTTATGTTTTTTTCATTCTTTTAGTTACACATGTTGTTTGTTATGTTTCATTCTCAGGAATTTGTCTTCGCATTGGATTTTTCCTACTGTTTTGATGCTTCGGTATCTTTTGACAATATTTTACATTTTAAATACCCCCCCCCCCCAAAATCTATGTATTTATCCAAATTGGGAAAAAAAAACCATCAACCCAGTATCTCAATATCTCTGCTATGTAGAGTACAACTCATTTATCCTGCTGTTGATTCATATATTGAAGTGGAAATTTGCTGTTATGGTGATACTGTATTTTAAGGTTTGGTAATTTCCCTTGTAATAACACAAAACGAAATTATATTTCAATGAAAACTAAAAACACCATAAAAATTGGTAACAAAAGAAATAAAATGAATCACAAGTATTTAAAATAAGTGACCTCCGATATTTTATGATCTCCAAACCAGAAGAGCCATGAATTTCCTGGTTCTGCCTGCTTTCTTAAAATCATATGTCCCTCCACCACCATTGCAGGCCACCATCTTTGTCTTCCAAGCTTACCCCAAACTACATGACCATAATTTGGATCCTATAAAGAGAAAAAAAAATGGTAAATTACTAATCTTTGTTGTGTACTTAATTTCATCAAACAATATCGATTAAGGATTTACTTCTAAAATAAAACCTGTTTACAATTTAATAAGAGTATTTTCTAGACTCAAATATGAGCAAAAATCTTACATCTGATGACCTTTGTTCTTTTCTGATCTGTAAATCTGGATCAATCAAATGACCTGTTTTCGCTTGACCTTCTTGTATTCTTGGTCTCCCTCGTCTCTTCTGTCCTTCATTTTTTTCTGGTAAAGGATCTTTTGGTTTATCAGTTTCTGTGATTTGTCGTCTTTGAGTAGTAGGATTTACTTGAAATAATACTGTCCTCCTTGGTTTCTGCCTCAACGATTCTTCCCATCCAGACTTTCCTCTTGTAAACTGAAAGTTAATTCAAATTTTCTAAACATTTGAAAAAGAAATTCATATAGATGATTAAAATTAAGAACTTAAATGAACAAAACTCATTTATGTGACTACTGAAATTGGAAATGAAAAATATCTTTTTTTTTCAAATGTACCTTGAAATTTCAATAAAACTGTTCCGGTCAATTTTGGAAGGGTGGGAGGGCTAGACCAAACAAACCTAATTTTAATTTAGGCCTTAATAAAAAAAAATTTTAATTAAGAAACAAAAAAACCAAACATATTTATTTACCCTTGCTATTATTTACCACTCAAATCTCAAGCACTGAAAAGCTTAAGTACATCTTTGCTCAACAAGAACCATTTAAAAGGGTTCATTTATAAAGAATAAATGTAATTTCAATGCCAAATATAGAAACATAAATGAGTCCCACAAAACATGTTTATTATACCTACAAGTCTATTCATTTATTAGATAAACCTTGTCTAAAAAACTTGTTACATTTTTTGCTAGTGGAAATTCATTTGTATATAATACTGTTCCTTAGTTCATTTAGGTTCTGAATTTTGAACCTCTTAAGGGTTTTAAATTTCAATAAGGGGCTCAATACTTTCACACCAAGAATAGTCAAATTAATAATACTAATAAAAACCTTTTCATTTCTCTTGTATTTCTTGTTAGACTTTTCTTTAATTCTACCAGCAATATAATCTGTCACTTCCTCAAATGGTACATTGTCAGTCTTCTTCAAAGTATCAGCCATTTTTTCCTCATCAGCATCAGTTGAAGTGTCATCTTGCTGATTCTCCTTACTTTGGGAAACATCAGAAGTTCTACGTGACCATGTGTTGATTGATCCAGCCGACACATCGGTTTCCCCATCTGATTCAATGTCAGTATCAGTGCCTCCTGTTGGTCCAAACCCTGTTTCCACTGATGTATCAGAGCTTTCTTTATTGGTATTGTGCATTGGAGTACTGATTTCTTTGTCACCTATGGTTACATCGTCAACATCATCTGATTCTACATGTGAAACATTGTAATTATGATCCACCTCTGCAATATATTTGTTTATTTTCAAATCATTATCAGAGTCCGATCCTATGCCAGATTCTGCCAGCTCTTGGTTGTTTCCCGTATTATTTTCTGCAGTAACTACTTGTTTTCTAGCATCATTGTTTGTATTCTGATCAGACATACCACAGTTCCAATACAAGTCTTTGTTCAAATCCATGCTTTGATCTGTTCTTAAAGTACTGGGCTTTTCTTGGTTGTAAACTTCATCTTCAAACATTGTCAGGCTTGTTTTTTCTAAATCAACGTTATCACTGTTTACTTTACTGTTTGGTGAATAAATTTTGTTGGTGCTCTTTTCTTCGGCACCCACTAAAACCTCTTTTGACATTACCTTTTCTAACCTTTGAACTTTGGCCTTATTTACAAATCTAATAATAGTATCTTCATTTGTTCTTTTCCTTTTCTTTGCTCGCCTTCCAATTATCCGTCCAGTGGCAGGAACAGGGGCTACCATGGTTACAATATTTTTTACTTGAACACTATCAGCATTTTTATTATTCAAACTGTTACTTTCATTTACAAACTTACAGGTACTAGATTTGTCATATGATCTTTTCTTTTCAGTCACTTCTTTCATTACTGCTGGATTAGAAGAATATGGCTGGTTTTTGCTATCTTGTAACATCTTGCTCTTTACTAAATCTTCTTGTATGTCGGTTGAAACTGAATTTGCATGCTGTAGCCTTTTCTTAACTTTTTCATAGAATACTGTGGGAGCACATTTACGACTAGGTCTTGTTCTAACGACTTTCTTCTTTTTATCTTTCTGTTTAACTTTTCGTCTTTTCATTACATCCACTTCCTTCTCAGCTGTAGCAGTTGGTGTTGTTTCTTTTAGAATGTCACTAATATTCAATCGTCCAAGTAAGTTACTAATCTTTTCAGGCTTTTCACTTTGTTTTGCAGGATTCTTAGAAATTAACTCTTTAGAGTTTTGTTTTATTTCTACCTTCCCCATTGATGCATGCACTTCAGCTTCTACTGTCATTGTTGGTTTTAAAAATGGAGGAAGGAAGTGTCGACTGCAACGATCAAAACTGACTTCGGATGAAACAACTGGCTCATGTAATTCAAATGGAGGTAGGAAATTATTATTATGATCGCTCTCATCGTCCATTTGTTCCACGTGATTACGGTAATTTCTGATATTGGGCAGTTCTTTAACAGGTACACCAAGTGACTGACTTACTGTTTTTATATGCTTCGACTGCAGTTCTGTGCTTCTGTCATCTATATTTTTATCAACTGATCCTTGTAGGTTTGAATTATGAGTTTTAGTATTTGAGGCCACTGTTGAAGGAAAAGAAATATTTCCTGACTGTTTCTCTGGTTTATTAGATGTTTTATTAATGTCATTACAATCTTCCATTTCTGAACTAAAATTTTTTCTTTTCAATAAATTTTCATACTGCCAATGTTTGTACGATGAAACTCCTCCAAATCCAATGTCATTCATTTGATCTGTTTTTCCTGATTCAATTAGAAGTTTAAAAGGATTTTTGTCAAGACTCCTATCATTCTTGCAGGTTTTTGAATCTAGGGAAGACTTACTATGTTCTATGTCTGTAACAGTATTATCCTTTGTCTGTTCATTAGATTCTCTGTTACCAATTATTTTTTTATAAGCTTGTACAATTGAGAGATTATTCCAGGATTTAATTTCTTCACCTGACAGTAATACTTGGTTTGTTGTACCACCTGTATTAGTTTCCAGTATCTCTTTGGGTTTTGGTACTTCACAACTTGTCTTTTTATAATCTGTCTTATTATTACTTTCATCTATTTCCCTGGTTTTCTGTTGAAAATTTTTATCTGAAGTGTCCTTAGAAATCAGATTTTTTACATTTTCTCTGTCATTTTCATTTAATTTACTATCCCCACTTTCATGGTCATTTTCCTTTGGAGATATTTCTTCTCCTTTAGTTCCAGTAGTCTTTCTTTTCATATCTTCATGAAAACCAATTATTCTTCTCCTTGGTGCAGTTTTTCTTTTAGGAATTCTGTGAAAACCAAAGCTATTGGAAGGTTCTAGAAAACAAATGAAAAAGACAGCACATATACTTAAAATGCAATATATTAGAATATATTTTGAAAGAGGCAAAGCATTAAACATGTCCTTTCCATAGCTTTTGAAATCAAAATTTCAATTGTGATTTTAACTGTGGGTTTTAAATTTAACCCAGACTAAAAAATCATCTTTGATGAGAATTTGAACAGTTAGCATCTCTTTTCACATACAGTCAAACCTGCTTTTAGTGGCCACAATGGGGACAAAAGTAAAGTGGCCGCATAAGACAGGAGACCGTTTAATCAAGTTTTACACTGAGCGGCAAATCCGGATTTTGCTTTCTGGTCCGGAACTATCAAGATATTATTGTTGTCTTACATACAAAACATGGCGGTTCGACTGAGGTGAAACGATGTGTTTTTTCACAATGGACCGTATATGAATGATGAGGTTGATAATTTGAATGATAATTAAGCTCTACCATTAATTAGGCCATTTATTTTTAATTAGTTGGTTTACGGATCCGCCGACCCGATTTTGCCGATTTGAAGAAAAAAAATAAAATTGAAAATTTTGGTTTTTTATTACCGCCGACCCTCTGAAATCAGCCATCCCAAAAATAAAAATAAATTAAAATCCTTTTTTGCATCAAAATTTCATAAAAGATTATATTCCAATTCGTCTAAAAATAGATTATCCATCAATAAAATACTTGTAAACATGATCCCAAAAAAAAATCTATTTATAGACGTTAGTTGATGCAAATTTCCGAAACACGTTTTATGAAACGAATTTCTTAATAGAATGCATGCGGCTTTTAAGTTCGTTTTGTATGAATATCTTGATTCCGTAAGATATCGAATCCACTCATTTAATGTTGTAGTTGACGAGTCGGTCCCTTAAAAAAGGGAACGGTCTACTGAACAACACCTTTCAAGATAGATGTTCTGATATTTGGGTTTTAAAAGAGGGAATTAACTGATCATTTGCAACCTTTGTACATTTGGCAATATGACCAAGATTGTTCAAAAGTACATGATTTTCCCTCTTTTTTTTTTCTTTTTTTTCCCGACCGACCGACCTTATTTTTAAAAAAAAAAATCCGTAAACCAATTAAATAAAAATAAAAGGCCTTAAAGATGATTTGAAAGTCAATTGGCGATGATTTTAACATGTATAGAAAGGTAAATGACCGCTTAATTTAGGTAAATGTCAAGCTTGGATACCATTTGTTGTGACCGCTGGCCGCGCAAGACAGGTGACCGCTTATTCAAATTAAATTAACACGTAAAACTCTTTGGGCGGACTCCAGGACGACCGCTGAAGGCATGTGGCAGCTTAATTAAGGTGACCGTTAGGGCAGGTTTGACTGTACATGTACTCTGATCAAGGATAGTTAGCCTAAATGTTTACCCTTTCATCGTTTAATTTTTGTTAGTATTTCTTTGTCATTATTATGTTTGGTTGTTCACCTTTAGCTTGTTCAACAGGAGACTCACCTTTTATCATCTGCACATGTAGTATGCAAAATGTTTTGCAAAATTTTTTATTTCTATTTTTTTCTATTTTTACAAAACACCATTTACATTACCTTTATTTGTGTTTGGAATATTTTGTATGTCCTTTAAATCAGATGATACACCAGCTTGTGGTGGCAACTGAATCTCCTCCCCATCCAGTAAAACCTCGGGTAATACAGGATCTTTGGAAATAATACTTTGGTACAATCCCATTTTATCTGTGGACAATCTTGATGGAATCTGTAGTAGTTGTGGGTGTGTTTCGTCCGTCTGCACAGACACTTCCCGAACAGGAGATTTAAATTGAGCTAAAATAAAGTTTCATAATATATGTTTTTATCACTAGAGCATCCCAGGAGCCTGTATTATACGCCTTGATTTAGTTTACCATTCAAACATCATAAATATCTGATATCGGTGTTTTTGCAATAGCAGTGACCAATTTGCTCTTTGTTTCTGACCCCACATGAAATATTTGTATAATACTGAATGTCTTAGATTTTATGAGACGGTGACAGTATAAAATACCACATTCTTGTAAACCAATGAAAATGCATTAAAAGTAGAGAAATTTACATAAAGTATAATAATTTTCGTTAATTTCGTCTAGCACTTTCAAAATTTTACTAATTAAAAACAAAGGTATATACTGGCCATCATTGCCATGTGAGTTGTCTTAGATCAAATGACGAAAACTTCAAACTAGAGGCTGTCCAGAGCCTGTATAACTCAATTGATTTAACTTTAACAACTAGATAATGAGCAGGACTAAACCAGAGGCTCCCAGGAGCCTGTATAGCTCACCTTATATTTCGCTTTGTTCATTACTAAATGACCTTAAGATTAACATCCATGCCATGTTTGGTTTCAATCCATTCAGCGGTTCTCTAGAAGAAGATTTTTGTCTGTATTTCCCATAGGGTCCTATGTTAAACTAAGTCCCCCACTGGCAGTCATCTTAGATGAGAGATCGGCACCAAAGTAACAACACCTGGTCAGCATCTTGTAGTGCATTTGTGTCATGTTTGGTTTCAATACATTCCGCAGTTCTCTAGAAGAAGTTCAAAATGTAAAATGTGAACAGACGGACAGACGGATGGACGGACACTGATGGCAATACCTCACATGACCCTTCGGGTGAGTTGAGCTAATAATACACCCTTAAGCTCGTTTGATATTGTGTTAATCATGTTACGTTACAGAAACTTTTGATTATAAAACCTGCACTAATCTGTTTACTGACAGTTGGAAACCAACAGACAAGGTACATGGACATTACCGTACGAAAACATGTTAAGATTTATACAGAATACCCCAGTGACTAGTCAGACAGTGGAAGATTACCATTTCCCTATTATTACTACAGACCTCAATTTTGGGGTATTAAGATTCATTTCAGGGTTCAACATGCATTGTAGTATTTGGTAATAATGACAATCAGTTTTACTCAGCAGATCATTGAAATTGAAATTACCATCTTTTATGTTTGTACTATCCCTATTACTCTGATATTTACTTTTTCCTTTCTTCATTGCCCTGAAAAATAAACACCATACATGTGAAAGACTGCCTGATGCTGAACAGGAAATTATAAAATTTGATCAGGCATTTGGGCCTCAAAACTGGAGAATTTTCATCCAAATATGCTGCCAATTAAATGAAATACATGTATGTTATCCTAGTCATACATGTACATACCGTACTTACTGTATTTATTCGATACTAAAATACACCCAATTTTTGGGAAAATTATCGAAAAAATAAGAGTTTTTGTATTTCCGTCCATATCATTATCATTTTTTGACTCCATATGATCGACCTTGTCAATGTACTTTCAGAATAGGCAATCGAAATAATGGGTCATACTTGCGGTATTCTTATTTCATTTTGCTTTCATGATTAATCTTTTTGTACCTTCAGATTAATAGTTGTTTTAATGTTGAAGATGAAAACAGTAACAAATTTCAAACGACCTGAAATATTGTTGACTAATATGCAACTTGTGAATATCTCACAAATGATTCTTACGATCTGGATTTGGAACATCTCACAAATGATTTTTACAACACATGCGACGTTTGTAGTCTCGTTGTCTTTTTAGAAAATATTATAACTATAACATTTAAATGTCTAATAAACAATGATAAGAAATTTTTTTTTGTAAAAGCATTATTCATTTCAATTGAAAATTTTAAAATTTATTTCTCTGAGAAACGCGAATACGCAATTTGAATTCTGTTCCAAACTTGATTCAAATTTCTTTTCAAAAGTAAACTTCCAGGTAGGAAAACTTCAACAAAATTTACTTAAAAATCGATCAACTATAAAATTCTGCTGCCAGATTGAATAAAAAATTGCATTTTGCGACATTGGCGAAGACAAAATATATTTATATATATATATCTGTTTTTGCATACACATGATTAAAATGATTTTTTCTTTATCTAAATAAAATCTTCTAAGCATCAGGGCTCACCAAACTTCAAAATTTTAGGGAAAAGTGACTTTTCCCTTGCAACCAAACAGGGAGAAGTGAGGACCTGACAGCAAGACTTAAGAGAGAAGTCAGGAATCGCTGCAATGTTGTCATGCCTTTGGTGTACTAACTAAATATAATGAGATGAAATATGAACTGTATTGGAGAGGGTTCCAGATTCTGTTTTGATTTTTTTTTTTTTGGTCTTATTTTCCATTTTTCCCTACAAAAAAAAAATGTGAATTGTAAGATCTTATGACAGAATTATTTTTAAAAATGTCAAAAAATGAGTTTTGGTTAGATACAATTAAGACGAAAGTGACATGGATTTGTTTTTCTATTGAAAGGTACATTTGCCTGAAAATTTCTGAGATGTTTAGTTAAAAATTCCTGAAGAGGTATTTTTTCAATTTACATTTCTTAACATTTTTTATTTTATCTTTTTTTAAAAATTATTCTTCTTTTATAATAGGAGCATTATTATTCCATATTCCAATTACTCTCATCAAAAGTCTAAGACCTTTTTTTGCCCATATGGTAAATCTTTTCATTCCTTTATCTGTTTACAATTATCTCTTTTAAATCAAATATTGCATGTTGTCAGTTAACACCTAACTGTCAAGTAATTAAAGGGAGACAAATCAAATTTAAAAGGCAAATTATCTCCCTTTTTTATAATTTAACAATGTCATTGTTAAACACGGTAGATTATATCTATACGTCAGTTGTTATTTAATCCGGAACTATTTTTCCTAGCGGGAGTTGTATTTCACAACAGCTGTCACAATGTCAGACAGAAAGGAACAAGCAGAAGAACACGGCATGTTCAGGTTTGACCCTTAATGAATCCGGTCTGTCCCCCGACAAGTCAGTTTTTTTGGTCCGATTTCAAAACCTCATTTAAGGACAGCTTTTATTACAAAGCAGATGATGGGATCGCATTTGTTTATATGTAATTTAGGAATTTTTTTGAACACCAATCATATTCCTAGAACCAAAAACCCACTAGTGAGATTATAAATTTTTCCAACACAGGTCGAGAGATTGTTAAATTAGCTGAAAATTAGACAAACTGATATTTGCCTCACTAGCAGTGATCATACATGTAACTAAATAATAATAATATAATAATACTTTATTTCAAGATGGTAACACAGTTAGTCAACAACTAATCTTCCCTGAGATCCCCAAAATAAAAGAAAAAATCAAATGAAAATACATACATGTAGAATAACACAGCATTTACTTTGTTCGAACATGTAAGAAAATAATAACAATCTAGAACAATAATGATTTATAATACAGATTTTTCAATTAGGTATTTTTTAATCTGTGTTTTAAAAGTATGAACACTTGGTGCATTTCTGAAAAGGATTGGTAATGTGTTCCAAAGAGATGGTCCTGAGTACATAAAAGATTGTTTAATAAGTTCTGTTTTACACTTAACTGTAATATCAACAGAAGTTTCTTAAAATTACTTCATTTGTATCTTGCACTGACTACTGGTTCCCAGAGTATTAACTTAAAATATTGAATAACAATTCAAATAAATTTTTAATCATGTTTGATTTTTTTTTGGGGCCAGTAGATTTTAGTTCAGACTCCTAAAACCTTGGCTTTCATAAGCCCAGTTGGCTTGTGGCTTCAAAAGTTTTTCGAGAAGACGACATTACTGAGATAATCATGGAAATTACATAAATCGTCCTTTTTTAACAAAATTTTGTATAAATTTAGGGAATAACTGTTGTATTTGATGTGGTTCCAGCGTAAAATGTACATTTTACTGTCGAAAATTGAGTTTACCTCTAATCTAATAAATAAAGTTTTTAATATTCTGAATTTATAGTTCAAAACCAAGAAGTCCGGGAAAATGCATGTGCAAAGTTCGCTCAAACAATTGTGACATCAGTGATGGAATGAAAGTTTTTACAGAGGATTTTGGTAATAATTTACTTCACAACCGCTTCAAAATTGAATAAATTTAATAATTAAACAGCATTTCCAAAGCAATTGCAGTTTCCAATTTTTTCTTGTCAAAATAGTTTTCAAAATAGTAACGATGTTTGATTACAGACAGGTAAATCATGGATTTTACACAGCTAGTCTCTTAGCTAATCAAACTGCTTGTTATATTCTTATTGCACTATAATTCTTTTTATTACATTTTAATAAACAAAATATGATGGATATCAAACCTGAATCTTCTTAAGAAGCCGGTGTCATATGGTATTTTGACCCCCATGGGAAATCAGTTTTCAGCCATGGTATACTGACCCCTCTCATGGAATAATGACCTCTCCCTGTATGGTATTTTGACCTCCATGGAATAAAGACCCCCCCCCCCAATTTTATAACTTAAACAAAAGGGGGTTCCATTTTCTATGGTTAAGGGGGTCATAATACCATGGCAGGTAAACTTAAATATTGCAGGCGGTTCATATTTGAATTTCCATGGTTAGGGGGGTTAAAATACCATAGCAGAGAAACTTAAATTATAGGGGGTTCATCTTTCCATTGTTTGGGGGGGGGGGGGGTCAAAGTACCATAGCAGATAGACTGTTGAATTACAGTGGTTTCATTTTCAATGGTAAGGGGGTCAGAATACCATGACAGAAAAATTAACTTTTAAATTAAAGGGGGTTCATTTTTCAATGGTTTGGGGGTGGGGGGTGGGGGGCTAAAAATACCATGGCAGGTAAACTTTTAAATATTACAGGGGGCCTCATTTTTCCAAGTTTAGGGGGTCAAAGTACTATATCAGATAAACTATTTATTTGTAAGGTTTTCATTTTTCCATGGTAAGGGGCAGGGTCAGAATACCATGGCAGAAAAAACTTTTAAATTATAGGGGGTTCATTTTTCCATGGTTGCTGGGTTAAAAAATCATGGCAGGGGGTTCATTTTTACAATTTTATATCTGTTATGGTATTCTGACCTCCCCTCCCCTCTCCTTGATAAAGTTGTATATATGCTATGGTATTCTGACCTCCCTGTCACAGAAAAAAAGACTTCTCCTCTCCTTGATAAAGTTGTATATATGCTATGGTATTCTGACCTCCCTGTCATGGGAAAAAGACCTTCCCTCTTTGATAAAGTTTTGTATATGCTATGGTATTCTGACCTCCCCATCATGGAAAAATGACCTCCCCTCTCCATGCAAAAATTTTTATACCTGCTATGGTATGCTGACCTCCCTGTCACGGACAAATGTCCCCCCTCTCCTTGATAGTTTTATATCTGCTATGGTATTCTGACCTCCCTGTCATGGAAAAAAGACCTCCCCTCTTTGATAGTTTCATATATGCTATGGTATTCTGACCTCCCCTCTCCTTGCAAAAATTTTATACCTGCTATGGTATTCAGACCTCCATGTCATGGAAAAATGAACCCCCCCCACCCTCTTTCCTTGCAAAAATTTTATATCTGTTATGGTATTCTGACCTCCCCTCTAGTTGCAAAAATTTTATATCTACTATGGTATTGTGAGTCCCCTCTCATGGAAAAATGACCTCCCCTCTGCTTGCAAAAATTTTATACCTGCTATGGTATTCCGACCTCTCTGTCATGGAAAAAAGACCCCCCCTCTTTGATAAAGTTTTATATATGCTATAGTAGTCTGACCTCCCTGTCATCAAAAATGACCTCCCCTCTTTGATAAGTTTTATATCTGCTATGGTATGCTGACCTCCCTGCCATGGAAAAATTATCTCCCCTCCCTTTAGTAATGTTTAAAATCAGCTATGGTGTTGTGATCCCCTCTCATGGAAAACTGAACCCCCCTCCCCATTTCTGTGAATAAAATTTGATTTCTAAGGGGGGGGGGGGGGGGGGGGGGGTGTCACTTTTCCATGAAGGGGTTCAAAATTCTATGGTATTATGACCCCCGGGTCAATATCCCATGGAGTCAAAATATCATATGACACTGGGAAGAAGCATAAATCACATATTTAGCAGTTTGGGAACAAACCCTAGAAGGGATAGGACCAATAAAGATGAGTATTTTGCTAATTCACTGCACAGGGGCCCGACTTCTGGAAATTTATTTCTCTTTATTTTATTTATTTTTTTTTTTTGTCGTCTTATTGCATGAGTACTTTTTATAAATATTCACTGTAACAACGAATATTCTGCGTTTATTATCAATGTGCTAAACACTATCCACGTCCTTATACTAAAAAATCCTAAAGGGATATAAGCCACCATTTTGGATTTCCTACCTCTGCCACGATTAAAATCAATTAAAAATACTTCCATGTCATAATTTATTTCATATCTGCCCTAAATCTCCTCCAAAATGAATGATCTTCAAAACCCAATCATCATTTTAGCAAGCTACGACATTAAACTCGATAATTTGACGAGCGAAGTCAAAACTTATCATATTTCGCGTCGAAAGCAACATTCCTCGTAGCTTTACTATTGAAGTCAAAGGGACGCAAATCTGATTCTCATTGACTTATACATACTGTTATACACAGTAACGTTGCTTTCGACCCGAAATACGCGAACTTTTGACTTTGCTTGTCAAATTAAAGAGTTTGATGCCGCATCTTGGTAAAATGGTGACTGGATTTTGAAGATGATTCATTTTGGAGGAGATTGAGGGCAGATATAAAATAAATTGTCACATGGAAGTATTTTTAATTGATTTTAATCGCGGCAGAGGTAGAAAATCCAAAATGGCGGCTTATATCCCTTTAGGATTTTTTAGTATAAGGACTTGGATAGTGTTTACCACACTGATAATAAACGCAGAATATTCGTTGTTACAGTGAATATTTATAAAAAGTACTCATGAAATAAGACGACAAAAAAAAAAAAAAAAAATAAAATAAAATAAAAAAATAAAATAAAAAAGAAATAAATTTCCAGAAGTCAGGCCCCTGTGATTCACTGATGTATCAAAGTATTTGGAAATTGGCACCAGAGTGAAATAAAAGGATGGGATACCCGACTGAGGAGAACAGTATGGCATCATTTATTATGTATGAGAGGATTTTTTGTTATATTAGTCTGTATCTGTATAGTGTTTCTGCCAATCAAGGCAAACCTCCATTAGTGTGCACTGTGATCTCGTGTTCTTTCCTTTCATAAAATGGAAAAAAAATATGTTTTGAACAGTCTGGGAATTGGGGGGAGGGGGATACCATAAAAAAAGTAGAGAAAATATGAGGATGCAATTAACAAAATCCATACCCTAGCTGCCATGTTCCGGATCTCCATGTTCCATTTAACTTTACACAATCAAATACGATATCATGTATGCTAGTATCTTTTACCTCTTTTATATGAAGATCCCTCCTTTTCTCCCTTCTCCCCCACATATAGTATAGTATTCAAGCCTTCTCCCCCATTCTCCCGCTAACTCTCTACATACACGTCTCTATGTCTCCCCTCTCCAAGTTTTCTACTCGCATTTCTAGTTATATATTTTATTTTACCTTCAGATACAACTTCAAATTCAGAAATCACAAAATATTCGTAGACGTTTGGCGGGAAATACACACGTGCACACTCGCTCGAATTAGAAAAAAAAATCACAGTTATTGTACACAGTAACGTACCATAAACTGAGACAAAAAATATAAATAGAATAAAGAAAGAACTGTTTAAAGTACTAAATAAACCCAATGTAATATTTTCATTGAGAAATTAATTGGAATAAAGTATCATTTTGATACTAATATTTTTAGCAGATACACTGATTTTCCTAATTTTTTCCAGGCAGGATGTTGGATGGATACATTTTGAAATTTGAATTTAAATCCAAATTTCTCGTACAATAAAAAAAACTAGCAGATAGATTTTTTTCCGAAACACTAAACAAATTTCCTTAGTATATCATTAGAAAAATTTTCCGCCAATTATCTCCCTTGAAAAGGGTTCTTTTTACAGTACAATTTGGTAATTTTGTTTTTTTTCGTTTTTTTTTTATTTCAATAAACTGAAGATATAAATTTTACATTATATCAAATACTAGTTGCTCGTCGAAAATATATATTTACATACAAATTTGCAAGATGCTCGATCTACATTAAAAGTTGTGAAACTCTGAAACTGGTTTTTGAGAGAAAATATTTTAAAATGTGATGTGAAGAATTGTATGGTTATGGCGAGCCGTTGTTATATTTAATCCACTTTCAAGATATCTTTATAAAGTTTAATAAGATATCTTATAAACTAAATGAGATATCTTACAAACTAATTGAGATATCTTAATAATTAAAACAAGGTATCTTCAATATTAAATAAGATATATTATTAAACTGTTTATAAAGATATCGTATAGACTGAATGAGATATATTATCAACTAATTGAGATATCTTATCAATTAAATAAGATATCTTAAATATTAAATAAGAAATCTTATTAACTTAAATTTCAATAAGATATCTCATAAACATTACAAGATATCTTATTAACTTTATAAGTAAAGTCAAGAAATATCAAAAGGATATTCGAAGGACGGGAACATCGAATCAACTGACAAACTCCGGAGAACAACGAAGACAAGACCAAAACAATACATGCACTACAATCAAAAACTGAAACATATGAACATCATGGACCCCACCAAAAACGGGGGTAGACTCAGGTGCTCCGGAAGAATAAGCAGTCTCTGCTTCCTGCAGGACACCAGCCATGCTGCCCATGTCAAATCCGGTATGAGGAAGGGATAACATCAATGGAACAGGTCCATTTTCATTTGGAAAACGTTTTTTTTTTCATACCTGTCAACCAAGTCATGATGACGTCCATAAAACTTTAATAAGGATGACTCCAAATTAGGAGCAACATACCCCGTCTCGGCAACTTTTCTGTCAGGAGCCGGGCTCTGTCCAGGAAGTCAATGTATATGTCACAAGCTCTGGAATAACGTACGAGTTGTGAAATATATAATCCATAGGCCGGAGCTTCATCAATATTGCCGCTCAAAAATGGGAAGTTGACGATTGGAAAGTCAAAGTCATCCCGTTTGTCGTAAAGTTTTGTATTCAAACTTCCTCTGGTGTTAATTTCGATGTGAAGGTCAAGATAAGTTGCAGACTTGGCAGTGTCTGTGGCATTCTTATTTTCGAGCTCATTGGGATAGATGAGATGTAAGAAATTCCCAACACATCATCTATGTATCGGAAGCTGAAATTAAAGGTACGGGCTAATTTCAAAACCAAACGAACTTCTGCTCAGGGATGTCACCTTCAGAATATATAAAAGACTAAGAAGGTAAGTAATCATCGCGGATGTTTTTGATGCAGAACGACAGTAGAAGAGCAGTTCCAATGCTTGAACATTGTCACGCCGGGGTATTTGATTTTTTTTTTCATGAAGAATTTATCTATATATAACCTTCCTTATCTATAATAAATATAATTAATTGCAGTAGTGAAAATTTCAGTTACAAACATGGGAACAAGAAATACAGATACATGTAGCCAGTATTTTCGAGATGGCCAAAGGATGATGGAAATGTGTCATTTCATCCTAAAAAGGATGTCAAGATCCAGAAATAAATTCAGTGCTCGACAACTTATGAACTACAATACAAGAACAGTTTTTTTTGTGAAATGGAGTTAGAGGAATTAGTCGATCGTATAATAATTGTCTAGGAAATATTCCGCCGACTAAGGCAAGTAGCTTTATAAATCCATATGCATATAATATGACGAAATGAAATAAACTCACAGCCAAAGCATAAAAACTTTAAACAATTCTATTCGAAATAACCAGATATAAATCGTCTTGTTAAAAAGTTAAAAACGAATTTATATATAACCTTAAAATCAAGAATTCAATTAATAAATACATGTAGATCATCTTAACCAAAAACAACTGGACACTGAACATGGATTGTTTTTACATATGATAACCATATGATGCCTTATTTAACAACATTGAAGCTGTATGTCCATTATTATGAAAATATCTAGTAATCATAATTCTAATTATCCGTAAAGAAATGCATAGAGATGTTTGATATGAATTGTCAAATTATTCCAATCTGCCAACAATGATCATAAAAATTTGATGAACACCATTGATAAAATATATTGACCATTTGAACTCGACAATAAACGATGAAATGAGCTGAGAGATAATATAGCATGGGTTTATCTCATAAAACTGAAGATCAACTACTTTAGTAATGAAACTGACAAGTTAAACAAATGTTTCCCATGTCAATAATATAGTAATGAATTATTGATATTCATTTTTCATTTTGACTCTTGGTTCATAATTAGACAGTACAAATATCAGAATTGCAGTTTCCGGGTTTCTACTACCAAATAGTCTAAGACGTCGTGAAGAGTAGTTTCAAGTTGCAATAAATTAATCTATAAAGTCAAACATTGGAACAAACAAACAAATCAACCAAGCCAAATAGACTCTGATCTTATTAAGTTTTGTATTGCAAGAAGAATAATTAACAGGTTTTGAAATTCTAGACAGTGGCATCAATATTACAGGAAGCCATATACATTTTCTGTACTGATGACGCACAATAAAAAGCCAAACACTACTTTTTATTATCTTTTTGTATTGCTGTAATAACTTTTCTTTTAGATTGATTTTCATATTTTTTCTATTATAAAATAATTATTTTTGTTAAAACTAAAACACAATTTTCAATTTTATATTAATAAAGCTTTAAAACAAATGAATTTGAAATTTAATATAAATTACACGCAACATATTCGATTACAAAAAAAATTCCTTAAATCAATTTTGACATCCTATTAAAACCGCTAGATATTTCAATTTGTAAAACAATGAGTTTTTTTGGTAATAATTCGTATTTGTCTTTAATAACAATGCATAACTATTTTCAAAATGCAATAAAATTTAAAAAATCTGGGGCCAGTTTCACAAAGCTGTCTTAGAACTAAGACATGTCTAGTACTTAAGTAAGATGGTCTTACGACATATCTTGATCATAACAGGTAAACCACTGGTGTGACGTCGACCTATTCATTTACCGTGTTTCTTTTTCACTGAAATAACGTCATCAAATTATATCCAATTGTTCCCTTTGTGTACTTAATGTCATTAAGTTTGAATTGGCTAATTTACTGATTTCTGTTCACAGCTGGTATTAGTTTAAAAACTTACCTTTAATTTTTTGCAAATTTTTATTTGCCGTGACTGGGGTTCGAACTCCTCCCTTGAAGTAAATTATTATGTGTCAAGAACACATCGACAAAACCTCTCGGCTACCACTCGGATGATATCTAAATGTCGTTTTTACATATATCAACATGATACGGTACAATAGATACATAAGGCTTTCGCCTTTATATATTTAAAAACGACGTTTGTAAAGGATAAGATGGTAGCCGCAAGGTTAGGATGAGTTGAGAGTAACAATTGTAGAAATAGTTCGTATCTCTCTTTCGGCGTTCCCTTTTTTCTAAATCTTTGTGTTATCATTGATATAATTTAGTAATAAGAAAAGATCATTATTTTTTTTATTATTATCGACAATTTTTATATAATTCAATAAAAAATTAGAAGATTGTTATTTTGATGATTATGGCAATTTCATCTGTTTCACTGCATATTTTGACATATTTTTAAAATATAAAAAGTGTAAATCGAGTGGATTTAAACTATTTTTTCTTTCAGTAACATTATGTTTTACTGGAAAATTATTTCGACTATGCTTTTGTCAATAATGGACAAATTTCTGAATCATATGCCTTATATTGTAAGTTCATATGGTTTTGTATTAATTTTCATTTACCATTAAAATCATCAACGTGACTATATATATACTCTCTCAAAAAAGAAACGCAACATACAGAAAATAGGAAATTTACTTCATATATTATTTTCATAATTTATGATATAAATAATTTACACAGGAATGCAAAAATTGGCACACTTCTTGTTCATGAGTTCTTTTACCTTGGAATATCACAGTTTGTCACATATTGTCAATAAATCACTCATAAATTGTCAATATCTGGTATGTCCACCATTTGCTTGTAACACAGCCCCGACTCTTCTTGGCATAGATTGAATTAAACGCTGAGTTCGAACACGCGGTATCCTTTGCCACTCAAACTGAAGTGCCTGCTGTAATTGTTGCAGATTTTGCGGTGGTGGTTGTCGTTGGCGCACGCGCCGATCCACTTCATCCCACAAATGTTCAATTGGATTAAGATCGGGTGATCGTGACGGCCAACGGATCACATTGACATTCTGTTGTTCTAAAAAGTCTACTGTTACACGTGCTGTATGTGGTCGGGCATTGTCGTGCTGAAAAATTCTCTCCGAATGTCAATTACGGGCAATAAATGAGGTCGTAAAATTTCGTCTCTATACCTAACAGCGTTCAGATTGCCTTGGATATGTATCAGCTGTGTGTTTCTGGCATAAGAAATAGCGGCCCACATCATAACACTGCCTCCGCCAAAATTGTCTCTCTCCACAACACAGTTTTGCGCAAAACGTTCGTTTCGGCGCCTATATACACGTATGCGACCATCTCGCTTTTCCAGTTGAAAACGTGACTCATCGCTGAACCATACTCTTCTCCAGTTCTGTAAATTCCATGCACGAACTGTAGTACACCATCTAACCCTCGCTCGGCGGTGTTGGCGTCTCAGTGTTGCTCCAAAGTAAGGTCTTCTTGCCCTCAATCCATGAGAACGTAACCGATTGCGTACTGTCTGTGCTGATATACGGCGCAACCCAGGGACGTTTACAGCTGTTTCTGTTGCAGCAATAGTCCTATTCCGCAGATGGAAAAGTCTGATGTAACGATCTTGCGCCCTGGTTGTAACACGCGGGCGCCCTGAACGTGGCCGATCTGTCGTAGTACCAAGCTGCAGGTAGCGTCCCCAAAGGCGTGAAATTGTGCTACGATGAACATTGTACGTTACAGCAACAGCATTCTGTGATTCTCCGGCCTCTAGTCGTCCGATAGCGATATTCCGGGTAGCAGCGTCTAACCTTGGCATAGCGTCACCTCATCAGAATTTTATTTTACGAATGCATTCATGAAAAGAAATACCGGGTTTTTATACCGACTGACTGAGCTAAAAAATAACCCATGATTTGCACGTGAAAGTCGACCCAGTTTTTGGCAATGCGTAAATCGTAGGGTGTCCCAGATTGCGACCAAAGTCGTTTACGGGTGGATGAATTTAAATGATTGTACCTGGAAACTTTTTATGAAGGTGTAATTATGATCATGTGTACATATATTTTGATATTTATTCGTTATTTGTCCGGAAAAATAATATTTCAAAAAGATAATCTGATGTTGCGTTTCTTTTTTGAGAGAGTATATATCTAATTGAAAAGTAGTATAGAGAATTAAGTTAATTTAAACTCACACATAATCATGATAATAGAGTCTAATTAAGAAAGGAAAGGTAATTGGGAAAAGTCGTCACAACAATAGTTTAAGTAAGAGATATAATGGATAAGCGTTGGCTCATGGAAAACAAACCATTCGCCCTCCGGGCTCATGGTTTCTTTTTCAAGAACCAACGCTTATCCATTGTATCTATAATACTGATTTAACAACAATGAACATTCAATGTATTTATAGCAAGTATGCACGATTTTATCCTTTAACCTTTTTTATAACCGATACAGTGACAAATTGAACTCAACTCACTTGTAGAAAAAATGTAGTTATCATTTCATTCTTTTTTTCTTTTCATTTTGTAATTTATTTTTTAAATGTATATTGGTGTCCAATTAATAGATTATTTATAATTACACTTCATTTTTTTCTTTGAAAAATCAATTTTCAAATGATGTAAGTAGGGATATTAATCAATACGTTTAGAAATATTTGGAAAACACATATCAATTTTGTTAAGATAATCCTAAGACAGCTTCGACACGACGTCTAAGATATGTCCTAAGATATACCTTATGACAGGTCTTAGGATAGCTTCTTGAAACCGGCCCCCGTTTCATAAAATTTAATCTCTGAATCTTTTATCTAGTTCAACATACAATTAGAAAAAAAATCAATGGAATTTAGTAATTAAGCCGTCTCTATTAAAGTTTTTTTTGCTATATTTAAAGTACAGTCTCGTATAGGAATCAAGCAAGAGGTGATACACTACTATTATCAAAATGCAGATATTTTTAGTCATTTTTAGCTCAACTCATCCAACTGAACTTGTGACCTATTGCTATCACTGACCGTCCGTCGTCCGTGGTCGAACAATGTCCTTTAAAAATCTAATTGCATAGCTGGAAAAAGGCTGTCTATAAAGTTTCCTCATTTCATCTCGTTCAGGAGGCAAAATTTCATGCATCTCCTCAGAAAACCCAATGTAAAATAAAAATGTTTTAAATATACATTAGCAACACTTTAGTTGGAATACTTCCTGTGACATTAAAAGCCTTATTTCAATGTAAGAAAGACGCAAATTTAAGTCTTTAAGTTTAAAACACAACTGTTATAATATACACAATCGTACAAGGAATTTGTCAGTATCTCTGCTAATGGACATTTATCTAGCACAACATCAATTACCAACAAATATCATTTATGCATGTTCTTAATTTTTGAAGCACTTCTTGTTTATTATAAAGGGGTTTAGATTTGGGAAAATATATTATTGAAGTCTATTCTCATTAGCAGATTGTAGTCAACAGTTATTTTAATGACTAATGGAGAAACGAAATAATCATTAAGAAAGAATAAAATACAGGAAGTGAAGATTCTAATGGGGTTTAAATCATGCTACATCTATCTTCTAACTAAGCAAATTTTGTTTTCTGTGGATTGGAATATTACCCTTTTAACAAAGGTTCAAAGGGATTCAATAAAGTAAATACAATATACATGATATATAACAAATAACATCTATCAGTGAATGACATTTAACGGCAGCTATAGCACCTCTTGTCATTACACTTGCAGGCAGATTGCGCCAAATCTTCATATAAAGTTTCGTAAAGATTAAATAAAATTAATATTTAAATTTGTTTTGTCCCATTTCCATTACAAAGACATTCATTTGTAATCTTACCTCAAATAATGTTTCGCAAGTTTTGAATATGAAGACCATGCCAATTATGTCCTAAACTAGTGCTTCTTATTCAAATTCCGAACCTTAATGCGCATGCATTTACACATAATAAGAAATAAATGAAGTAACTGAAACAAAATATATGAATGAGAACATCTGACAAAGTATCAATTCTTCCTGCTTTGGTCAAAATATTAGAATACACTGGTGAGAACACATTTCCTAGCACATCTGCACATGATCCGTTTAGGAACGGGATACCAAAAGTAACCCAAAATAAATACTAGGTGGTCTAGAGACAAGGGAAGTTAAAAATTCGACCATTTTCGGTGTTAATTATCTGACCATTAAGCGAATTTCAAAATTCAAACCTTTATTTCACATCTACTCGCACTAAGTAACAATCTTATTAACAAATAAATTCGCTGAAATAAAAAAAATCAAAGAGGAGTTATGGAGACAAGTAGATATCGAAGACAAATTTATGCAGACCTAATTTTAAAGTAAGTTTGTACATGAAAGACTTCGTATGTACCATTCACTTGGTATCACTACATTATTTAGTCTTCCGTTGAAGGAAAAAGGGTATAGAACAAGTTTCAATTTTCTTGGTCTTCGAAAAAAATGTTCTATACATAATTTTTAAATCGTATCCTAATTCCTAATTTAACGAAAGAATCCAGATAAATGATTTCAGTCTTTTTCATATGTCAAGAAACGGATGGTATTAAAGGTCAAAGTGTGATTTTATTACGCTAGTTGCATTTTAAAGATAGTTTGTCATTCTTAAAAGTTTAAAAGAAAATAGAAGACTCAGTTCTGCGTCAAACAACTTAAGTAAAACAAATGGAAACCCATGATAACATTAGAGTACTTCGGCTTCCATACATTAATGAAAATTGATCTAACGTTAGCAAAGTTGATGAAAACTGTTGATCCAACATTTTTTCAATTTCGGAAATAGAATAAAAATGCCACTTTTGTAAATTAAGAATTCTAAAGTTGTTCTTCAGGAAAGCAATTCTATTATTGCAGAGTGAGTTTATTTAGGCTTAATTAATAAAGTACACTCGACATGTATTAAACGTACTTTCATATATTTAAGAAACTCCATGTTGGTCTCGTGGTACGAGGTAGAGGGTTAGATCCCAGGTCGGATTACAAACCAAAAAGTATTTGCTGCTTCTTTGTTTAAGCACATGTTATCTAGGCATAAAATCAAAGATTAACATGCTTGAGGTCAGAATGGTGTTTCCTGTTACATTGCGAATTAGAGGAGTTTAGGTCACAAGCTTTTTTTTTTGAAAATCGACCCCTGTGGGCCCTAATTTTTGAATATCAAAATTCTAAAACCTTATTGCACATCTAGATACAGTTTTTGATAATACTGTATAGAAATTAAATGCATTAAATGAAAAATAAAAGAGTAGTTTAGGTCACAAGCTTAAATTCCTAATTTTTGAAATTCGACCACTGTGGGACTCATCTTTTGAAAATAAAAATTCTAAAACCTTATTGCGCATCTACATACATTATGTGATAATTCTGTATAGAAATTAAATGCGTGAAGTTAAAAATGAACGAGGAGTTTAGGTCACAAGAAAGTGTGACGGACGGACAGACAGACGGACAGACAGACGGACAGACAGACAGACAGACGGACGGACGGATGGGGGCGATAACAATATCCCCGAACTTCTTCGAAGTGTGGGTATAAATATCAAATCGTCTCATAAGGGCTTTTTACATGGCAAAAGGATCCCAGGCAATAACATCGATGAAAGGAGAAACCCATAAAGACCAAATAAACAGAGTTGAGATCAGAAAAGCAGTAAAAAATAAGAGAACGAAGTGTATAAACTCAGAACAATTCTCACGCTAACAAAACTAAAGACTAGTACAGAAAACGTAAAAAATGTGAAATTATTCAATACTAAAAACGACAGTGACACCAGGTGTACTGCAATGGCTTATTCCATTAAAGGCACAGTTTTCTGTGAGTGCTAAATGCAGTACAGGGTAGAATCTAACTGAAGGTATACCTAATCGTATTCATGAGATGAAAACTTTAATCCGGCCAATCAAACCTGTATTATATTTCTCGACATGCTGGAGTTGATTTTAATAAAGACTGAACATTACCCAACATGAAAAGTCAATACAGTACTTTTGATTTTTTTAAATCCGTGTTACCAATTTTAATGTACTGTTTAAATGAGCAGAAAGATGCAGGAATCAACTCTTAAATGATACCCAGTGAATTATCCCATAGGTATCTGTTGACAGTAGCTACATTGAGTATATTTGTACTGCTTAGTTCTAAACATTCACATATTTAATTTCAACCTTCAGCTTTATTTTTAAAAGAAACACTCAGCCGCAGAATTCTGCGTAACAGGAGTGTGAAGCAAATATTTATACATGAATATATATATAAAAATATTGAACAAGGAAACGAGTACAACCAAATGCGTGTATTGACACAGTGTAATAGGCCACGCCTTTAAGCATTCAAAATGCAGGATTGGAAAAATCTTAGTATACTAAGATAATATCAGAAACGCTTATTACATATATATATTAATAAATAATTTGAGTTGGTAACGTCAATTTGGAGAAAATATTCAAAAGATTCATATGGGACAGTGGATATGGGAAATATATATATTTATAACAACGCGGATAGTTTCTTGAAGAAGACACACAGCTGTGTGAGAACACTACTTGTATTACAATATTTAAGCATATCGAATATTTTCTGTCGATTTGGATATTTCACCAAATAATATGGTATATGCATATCTCTAAATCATTTGACAGCACCATACTCACAAATAATAATGTAATGAAACTCGTCTATAGGACCAATGTTACAGAGGCTACAAATTTTAGAACAAATGTTTTCTACTACTTTTCAAAATTTATCTTGTCGATTACTTTACATATATGGCTGTGTTAAACCAAATGTTAACTTGAGCTGGCGAGTCGCTAGTGGACTGACTTGCGTCTTCAATGAGTCGGAAGTCTAAAAAGGCAACCCTAAAATCCCTAATTTTTTTCTCATTTACCTTTAGGTACACAATTTTAAAGTAAACCATGTCCATTTCAAATTTGCTATGTCAGTGTTTTTTCTTGTTTCTTGTCTATAATAAAGGATTCACCTAGACGATCAACAGTCGTTAAAGTTTATTCATATGTAAATTGTTGAATATTCACAAAAATCCCCGATTGCATAATATAATTCATGTAATTATATCAATTTAAAAGAATCACAGAAATGGCCTTACAACAGACAATCTATAACCTTAATTTGTCCTTTTGTCACAGCACAAACTAATTGTATTACATAACGGAAATTACTTGACAAATGCAATGAATACGTAGTTAGGGTCTTAATTAGTTGAATTAGCCATCAATTCATCAATGACACCTGCGAATTAATATCTTGAAAATTTTTCGTCTTAAACGTATTGTCGCAAAAGGTCAAACAAGACTGGCAATCATTTACCGACGTGTCCTTTAATCAAACTGGAATCGATTTCAGATCAAACTTGTCAATCAAATCAGCGACATTTCCACAAGAATAGCATTACAGAATATGATTCAGAAATTTTTATTCAAGAATACATAAGTACAAAACCAACTTATTTGTACTTTGATTGGAAACTGCATATAAATAATTTCATTAAAGGTGCATTCTTACCACAACAGATGACCAGATGAACAGGTTTGATTGAATAGAAAAAAAAATCAATATTTCAGAAGTTATACGTGTAATCGTATTTCCTTGAAATAAAATGGCACATTATCACCAGATGTAGTTTATTCCTTTCACCTGCATTCATGGTATTGGCAGCGGAAGTAAATCTAATCAATTCTAGGATTTCGAATTTACGGACTTTCCCCACTGTTTTGCCGCTTTGTGTTCTTACGGATATTCAAGCAAGAACTATATACAAACAACCAGAATCTTTCCTAATTGCCAGCTAGTTGAGTTAAACCTCATTCTGACCAAACAGTATTAAGCCTGCAAAGGGGTCAGTATATCCGATTAATGTGCATCAAAATCTGACCAGAAACCTCCGAATTCTTGGTCTAGTTTTACAAGACAAAGCGGAAACATTTTGACCTTGTCATCTATGTCCATTGTTCTTATCGTTCTGACCCTATACTCAGTTTATAGGTAATCTCATTGTATTGCTGTTTTTGCCTATGTTCCCTTTCATTTGGAATCACAGAAACCTCAAGAACGACAGGGATTTCCTGTTATTTTGTTTTTATACGGGAGAGATAAGAAGGGTGACACTAGTAAACAACTAACACCGTTTATTAAGGCTATCCATAATAATTTTTTTTTTCAATTTTCGTGTCTTTTCTTTCTATTCATACATATATTATTTAGATGGCATAATTGTTTACATTTCCTGCGAGTTCCTTTTAGATATCATCAAGAGAATACGGAAGCGACAACACAGTGGGAAAAGTCCGTAAATTCTAAATCAAATTAGGAAAAGACAGTCATGAGAATGGAACACAATAAAACAAACATCACAAGAATATTGAAAGAATAAAAAACATATAAAAACTAAAGAAAATAAAACAAGACAGCATAGAAAGTAAACCACTGGCAATGTGAACTCCCACTAAAAACCAAGAGTGAAATCGGGTGCCCCGGATGGGTAAACGAACTAGATATATCTTTAAATGTGGAGATATGACTATTAATTTAAAAAGCGACTATAGTTATTTGGGATTAGTCTTGAACGAATTTCTTGACTTTGATATAACCGCTAAGGTTGTTTCTAAGTCTGCGAACAGGGCTCTTGGTTTAATTATAGCTAAGTGTAAAGCCATTGGTGGCGTTTCATATGATGTTTTTAAAAAATTGTTTGATTCGCTTGTAAGCCCTATTGTAGAGTATGGTGCTGCAATCTGGGGTTACAAGAGCCATTCCTGTATTAATGCTATCCAACTTCGAGCGTGTCGATTTTTTCTTGGCGTTGGTAGATATACACCCAACCTTGACGTCATGGGAGACATGGGTTGGGTGCCGATCAACCATACACAGTGGAAGGTTATCGCTTCTCAGTGGTGTCGTTTGGTAAATATGGATCACTGTCGAACAAACAGAAAAGTATTCGCGTGGGCAGATGAGGTCAGTCGGCAACGTAAAATAGTTAAAAATTGGAATTATATTGTTAGGAAACATTTAACTGATTTACAATTAGATTATTTTTGTGATATAAATGGTAACATAAATAAGTGTGTTTTGAAACAAGATATTTTATCAAAAATGTTTATAAGTTACACTGAAGAATGGAAAAGAAATGTAAACTCACTCTCTTCCAGGAGGGGTAATGGACGTAATAAGCTAAGAACGTATAAGCTTTTTAAGACAGAATATTGTGTTGAAAATTACTGTAAATTTGTATTACCTTTTAGTGATCGTAGCGCCTTTTCTAAATTTAGATGTGGGGTAGCTCCAATTCGATTGGAAATTGGTCGTTATGAAAATTTAAGACTAGAGGAGAGATGTTGTTTTAATTGCACAGATTTAATTGAAGATGAGTCGCATGTTATTTTACATTGTCCTGTTTATCATGATTTTAGAAATCATCTTTTTAGTGAAGCTTTTAAGGTTGATGATAATTTTATGAATTTTACTGGTTGTCAGAAGATGGTATTTTTATTTTCGAATCAAGATATTTTTAGAGTTTGTGCCAAAACCTGTAATTTAATCTTGAAAAAACGTAGAGAAGTTTTATACTGTAAATAATTTTATATTTGCATGTACAGAATTGTGTCTCTTTAAATTTTATGCATGTTATATTTTATGTGTTTTATCGTCTCTCATAAATCTGTATTGATTGGCTTATGTATTACTGTTTATATGATAACTATTGTGTATATCATTATGTATACATAAGGTGAGACGTTAATAAAATATTGAATTGAATTGAATCGTGTCCTGTTCCGTTAACGACACCCGTCATAATTCCAGTGAGTAAAATCCAGTGAGGTGTAAAGTCCGGTGAGGTATCAATTCTGGAAAGGACGTGAAATCTCACTGAAGATAGGTTTTCTCGTACGTGAGATAGAAACGAAGACTATATAATTTTTGAAGCGATGAAATTAACAAAGACTGAACATGATCCTTTTATGTGATAGCAATCTCGCCTGTCGACAAAGTCATCGTAAATAAAATATCAGCAAAAGAATACCAAAGCTACAAAACAATGGGAAAAGTCCTCACATTTGAAGTCCAAGGAAAAGATAAAGTCAGGAGAATGGAACATAACAAACAAACTCCACAAGGATATATATATGTATAACTAAAAACATAAAAAAGTATAATAAACTAAACAAAACTAGAACAAGACAGCATAGAAACTAAAGCACTAGCAATGTGAACTCCTGTTGAAAACCGGGAGTGACATCAGGTACTCCGGAAGGGTAAACATATCCTCCGTTAACAGCACCCATCATATTGCCAGTGAAGTGTCAGTTTTATAGATACAATGGATAAGCGTTGGTTCTTGAAAAAGAAACCATAAGCCCGGAGGGCGAATGGTTTGTTTTTCATGAACCAATGCTTATCCATTATATCTCTTACTTAAACTATTGTTGTGACGACTTTTCCCAATTACAGTTCCTTTCATAATTAGACCCTATTATGTGTGAGCTTAAATTAACTTAATTCTCTATACCACTATTCAATTAGATATATACAGTCACGTTGATGATTTTAATTGTAAATTAATACAAAACCGTATGAACTTACAATATAAGGGATATGATTCAGAAATTTGTCCATTATTGAGAATATAAAGCATAGTCGAACTAATTTTCCAGTAAAACATAATGCTACTGAAAGAAAAAATAGTTTAAATCCACTCGATTTACACTTTTTATATTTTAAAAATATGTCAAAATATGCAGTGAAACAGATGAAATTGCCATAAACATCAAAATAACAATGTTCTAAATTACTATTGAATTATATGAAATTGTCGATAATAATCAAATAAAAAAATAATGATCTTTTCTTATTACTAAATTATATCAATGATAACACAAAGATTTAGAAAAAAAAGGAACGCCCAAACAGAGATTCAAACTATGTCTACAAGTGTTACTCTCAACTCATCCTTACCTTGCGGCCACCAACTTACACTATACAAACGTCGTTTTAAATATATAAAGGCGAAAGCCCTGTGTATATAATGTACCGTATCATATTGATATATGTAAAAACGACATTTGGATATCATCCGATTGGTAGCCGAGAGGTTTCGTCGATGTGTTCTTGAACTATGACACATAATTTACTTGAAGGAGGGAGTTCGAACCCCAGTCACGGCAAATAAAAAAGTGCAAAAGTCAAAGTCAAAAGGTAAGTTTTTAAACTAATACCAGATGTGAACAGATATCAGTAAATTAGCCAATTCAAACTTAATGAAATTAAGTACAACAAATGGAACAATTGAATATAATTTGATGACTTCATTTCAGTGACGGATTAAAGAAGCGTTGATTCTAGAAAAAGAAACCACGGTAAATGAATAGGGTGACGTCACAGCAGTGGTTTAAAGTCTGGTGAGGTGTCTAGTCCGGCGGGTGTCAATTCAAAAAGAAAGTGAAATCTTACTGAAATATCGGCTACTCGGGAGTAAAGAAGCAACTGTGAAATGTACAACCAATAGGGTAGAGACCTTGGTATGTTTCTGCTAAGAAAGTAGAAGTTCACAGTCGGAACATTAAAATCGTCACGTTTGTCACAAATTTTTGATTTCAATAAAAATATGATATGTTTATTCTCTTCAATGTTCCAATTTGGATTCCATTCGAAGACGTTGACAGTGTAATTAAATTTTTCTGCTTGGTATGCTTTACTTTCTGTTAATACAAACTCAACGTCGACGTTATGATCCGTTTCTGTCTTTCTGTTTTGAGCTTTTAGGATTTTACAGTTAGGTTTTTGAAGATTTCATACTAACATTGGTAAGTTTGTCAATTTTTTTAACCCAAAATCAGCTTTCCACAAATATCAGTCACCTACGTGTTGGGTGGTCTTTTGTGAATATATCTAATGACAAAAACATGAAACCACATCGCATACCAATAGTCTCAAAACATTTAAAACGAAACTTAACAAGATACACGAGGTAGTCAAAACTGTCTTTCATAAGAAATGTCGGAAGAGGAAACCTTATTTCAAATACATTGGTAAATTCATCAACTGCTTTTCTAACATATTTATATTAAACTAACAATGTAAAAACTGTTGAGATACAATTTGGCAGATTTGGATAATTCAGAGTTATGGCTAGAAGTATTCTGAATATTGAACAAAAAGTATTAATTTACGAAATATATAAAATATATATTGTGAACGTTTGATTTGATGTTGATTTATGAAATATTGCACAGCAAGAAATTTATGAAGAGGAACCGCCCAACTCGAAATATCAGACAATATAAACAATTAGACAATACAAGCTGTAAACACATCATTGAACACAATCGATTCCACTTAAACATATGTTTTCTACAGGTGTAAAAACAAAATTGTCTGAAGTGTCAAACACATATCGTCAAAATAATTGGTAATTTAGATTTAATTAGAGAAGTACCATTCGGGGTTGACTTGTTTGATCATAAATCTTACACGGGGAAATTAATTTAATTGGTGTACCCTTAACGGCAAATTAGATTAATGACAAGAAGATTTCAGACGTAAATTTAATTAGCGTTCAGGGACTGTTCGAACGATGCAAACGATGATCTGTAAATGATTGTGTAAATTGACAAACTCTTCAAATAATGATTTTGTCCTTAAAAATTAATCAAGAATGAAGTGGAAAAATAATATTACGTGGTATGATTGTAAATTTTCTACAATGAACAAGTAGTTTTTTATATACAACTTAAATATGAAATTTCACACATTTTTAAAATTTAAACTGGCTTGGTACCTTTTATGGATCATTTGGAGTTCAACTGATAGAACTGTTTGGCGGATATGGAATACGATCTCTCTTGGGTTATGTGGTAATTATGAGGAAATTGCATAAACCACTTCTGTATGATTTGAAAAAAGTAGGCTAATGGCAGGAACAGAAGACGAAATTATCCGTCCGTAACCAACTTTCAACATTTTTTTTTCGGATTGAAGTCAAAATTGGATCCTCGAAAACCACTTTCTGGATATCTTTTTGATGATTTGTTCATTAGGTTATTGTCATGAAAATACATTTGATATTTGCCACTGGAAATTTATCAAACAAGAATAATAACACATTTAACTGGTTACCATTACTATGTTTATCATATAAATTTAATATATACCAGTAAACTAGAATGCAAATCTTGATATCGAGTATCAACAAACAGATATTTATATGTATGGAGATCTCTTGAATCAAGATAGAATATTTAGTTCTGGTATATAACTTTTTGGGATATTTCTTCGTCTCTCCGTATTTTTTCTGGCCTGTGATATGAGAAATAATTCGTCTAAATGAACATCTACGAATCAAAATTGATACAATATCAAATTAAATGCGTTACAATGGAGCACATTTTTTAACATAACTATAGCTAAGATAAACCGTTTTCTGAAGCGGAATGTAGGGGTTCCCCCCAAATTATTATTTTTATTGGTATGGTGACGAATACATTTTCTGGATGAGCTATACATGTATAACCATTGGCTTCTTTTTGTATGTAGGTTGATTATCAATACAAATATTAATAACAAGGTTTTAAAGTCTGACAATATCGGAAGAAAGGATTCCCATTTCATGTTAATTGACAGAGTTATACTAGTATTGGAATTAAAAGAAAACAAAAATTCTTCATTGAACCGTCTTATCACTATTGCAATTTTAGACGAGGAATGGCATGTTGCCAAAATTTATAAGAAATATGTTTTCGCAGCTGATAACGATCGATAGCCTTATGATTTTGTATTGAACAAATGTTCTGATGAAAATCGAAACTTTGGTATTTGGAGGCAAAAAGTTTTGTGTAAGATTATCATACCCATTTTGCTTAAGGGACGAGATCAAAAGTTCAATGTCGGATAAAAAACTTAATTCACATAGTTTTTTCACTGACCCCCCCCACCCCCCCTCTTAACTTAATTTGGGAAAAATTGATTGACCAATACGGGCATATTCAAAAATCGATGTCGGATAACAAAACTTGCAGTGATTTTTACCCCCCCACCCCCAAACTATTTGAATTAAGTTTTTTATCCGACATTGAACTTTTGATCTCGTCCCTAATGATTTAAATATTTTATTTCTTATGAACTCTGTGTGTCATTTTTGTGTTTACATATGATAACATGAAGGTTCCAACACTGCTTTGTGTCTTATAATCCCTTGCGCTTAATATACCATCTGTCCTAAATGTTCCAATAAAGTCACTGTTTTCAATATAATTATGTTGTTATACAGCGACTACATCATATAAATGTTCAAAATATTTTCGACGTAATATGTTCCAGTAGATTTGATTGGTTGTAATCCAGTGTATAAATTTTGACCCACACATGACGACACCATGATCTATATTTACACCCGGCTATACCTATTTACCAGAGTTTAATTTTAACGAATTGGGAACTTATGAAGTGATTAAGATCATGATTTAATACTTTTATTTTTATATATATCAATGTGGCTGCAAATGTCGGTAAGGTCTAGTTTCAATTACAGTGATAAATTGGGGCCGTAGTGGTCGATTGGTCTAAGTACTAATGTTCACAAGAATGGTAACATGCGATTGTTAGTTGTATCCAACTAGTGACAAGCTGCGTAAGACTCTGAACGCTGAAACTTTTACAAACAGTACCAATTTTCCTCACGATGGTAATTGGCTCTTTTTTTATCCCCCAGAAAATGGCTGCCGCGATATGACCGACTAAGTTCAAAGCGACGTACATGTAACCCCCCCCCCCCCCCCAAAAAAAAGAAAAAAAACCAAACAAACATTGCTCTTTTGTTTATTTCTGTCCAGCGTTCTGTCAGTACGGTTAATTTGGTTGATTGGTATGTTATTGCTGATCTTTCCTGTTATCCATTTTGTTGGTTATTGATTATTTCTACAGAAAATAAAATCGATATATGCACCGCGTGTCCAATGCCACACAAGGACAGTTGATCATGTGTGAGTAGGGACGCTGATTAGAAGCGCAGATAAAGAGATAAGTTGGCGTTTTCTGGCAGATTTCATAAAATGATTACTTATTTGAAAAAAAAGTGATTGAGCCGAAAACTATGGTTATATAGGAAGACCTGGAAATCATTAAATACCCCGACACTATCTTGGAAGGGTAGTTAAAATCCCAAAGTACGGGTGTTTTTTGAAAACTTACGTCTTACATGCAGCAGTTTATTTGTGTCTCTGCTGTTATATAGTGTTTTGCTAATAGGAATTACTGACTTATAATCATCAATGCCAAAAGTATGCTTATGTTGTATGTTAGTAGACATTATACAATTACTGACTTTGAAATATCGGGATTTATCAACCCGAGAAAATGCAATATTCATCGAGCCTTTAGGCGAGGTGAATATACATTATAAAGGGCACATTAATCCCAATAGCGAACTATTACATAGTCAGTAATTGTTTTATTACATGAATGGGAAAACTGTCCTTTCACTTCTATTTTAAGAACAAATCGGTCACTATCATATTCCGCTAGACCGGTCAGGATCTATTTTAATCCTATACCCGTGCAAGCGGAATTCTTGCACTAAATTTAGATACTTCTCAGTTACTATCATCACTGCTCAAGACATTTTAGACATTTCTCAGCCAATCAGAGAATAGAGAAAATATGGTCATGTAATAAAGTACGTTAGTATAGTCAATTTGTACACTTGAAGATATAAAGACGTCTAGGAACTGTGTACATTTTCAAATGGAGAAGAATCTATTTAGAATCCTTCAGAATCTTTACTTAGCTGTTGGTTTAACTATATGCTGGTATTTCATTGCAATAATGAACTTCAGGCCCCCTATCTTGGAAATTGACCAATAATTTGCTCGTATCTGAATTCATCCCAGTAGGTTGATCGCTATTAAACCCACCATAAAATCTGTGTTCATTCGAGAGATCAATAAACCCCTTACGTACTGTTGTTCTATTTTCAGTTAAATCTAAAAAGTTTTTTTAAGGTTTCTTGTTTTTTATTAATGATCTCCTCCACTAAAATTCACTGTAAAGCAGCTTGAAACGGGTTCAATGCATTTATATTAGGTCAAACTGTTCGTGAAATAAAATATCTTAATGTTGTAATATATATTCGTTTGTGTCTCGAGAAAGTAATCTGTAAAGTCAATTGGCTGTGTAGCAATACTAATGAAATTTTTGAAAAGGGGGTTCCGTCAAACTGATCATGAAATTTGTCTGGTTGAGCTTGCGACTTCTATTTTACAAACATGATTGGTATTGGTCATAGAATGTCTTTGTAAGATTTTGAATTAATTTTGTCAGATGTTGCATTTTGAGACTAATACGTTACTACATATTAATGAAACGAGCAGTCGGAATTCTTTCATCATAATTATGTCTCATTGTACTGCTAATAAGTGAAATCTCCCACCGGAAATTACTTTTGCCATATGGACATAGCATACACTAAAGACAAAAATAACTGTTGAATTCTATCTGTGATATTGTTATTGAAATTGGATTCTGTTAGCCTCGTTTTATAATTAAAATAACCCGATGAAAGTCAACAAGATAATTTACAGACCTTTGCATCACATACTTGTGGTTTTATTAAAGTTTTTTTTTTTGGAAGCCTCAACTCCAAAAGTTTATTGACACATTGTATAGTGGTTCAATTTTATTTCGGAACAAAGTATGTATAAGTACGTAGGATAAACACACAAATGCCATTTTGAAAGTATTTTCAATAAGGTGTACGGATAAAACGAAAACATGTTTTTATTTACCCATACGAATAAGGATGAAAACATAATTATTTATATCTAATACTAACTGTGTAACTTATTTTTGTTCTTTGTTTATCATGACGCACATACATGTATCATATATTTTTCACTTTGCTTAGTTGTTTGATCTACATATTGCAATTTTTTTTTACAAGCGTGACATTTCAGTTACTGTCCTGATATGGTTTTGGCTTTACATTTTTGGTCATTTGGAAGTCAACAATTTAAGCTTTAAGTACAGCAGATGAGTCGTCAACCGACGAAATGTCGGCATCTTGTGCTTCTTATTGGTCTCAGGAATATTGTTTACCAATGAGTCGATACCTGGTTGATGGATTACAAGACTAAGGATACCACTAGGTCATCGGCTAGTTTTTGATAGTAACGCAACATTGATACTTAAAATTTACTATTACAAAGCTGTTAAATTTGATGAAAACTGTTTGATATCTTATTCTTGTAAAGCTCTCTCCGTAGATGGTTTTGGCTTTACATTTTTGGTCATTTTGGCATTTAAATTTCTCTTTCGTGTTGTGGATTATTTTTTTATGCTATCATCATTTTAAGCCATGAGCACAACTGATGAGTCATAAATCGAATCAACAAAACGTGCACAACTTATGCATCAAAATTGGAATCAGGGAATATTTAAGCAGCTTGAAATACAAACAAAAGAAGATTCATAATTCTGAAGTAGTACATATATACTATAGTGAATAAGGTTATTTTGAAGGCGTTTATTGATATGTAAACTCGACAGACTCAATCACAAACTTAAAAAATTCGTTTTAGAGAATGAGTTTACATACTGATGTCACGAATGCAGGTTATTAATGTATACACATTTTCATTGTAACATTTATATGACCGTTTACCGATCAAAGTCGACGACACAAGAAACATTGGAATTATTCAGGGTTAAATCTGGCAAAAACATAAATTATATTATACAATTACCCATAAATCACAAATATATTTACACTACAACTGCAATTTATATAGACTATTCAAGCAATTGTTTAATAAGTATACAAATGCTACACAGTACCAATTCTAAATACCTACTGACCTATGTATGAAAAGCATACATTAACAGTTTTCTTACCGACCAGAAGTAAAGAAATCTAGCAAATATTTCACGATAAATTAACAGTGTAAATACCAAAGGAGACAAAATTATTGCTTTTTGAAATCGTAAGTTCTTCAACAATGTCAAACCTCTCCGAAAGATCAAGATGTACATCTATCGTCGACCTCACTGGTACTACTTGTGTCTTTACTGACACCAAATTTCTAACTATTGTAAGTAAGTTGTAGTACTGAAACCCTTGTTGAAGTAATTTCATTACACGGAGATTTCATTCGTCGAAATGCACATTTAATTTAGATACAGGCAAAACGACGAAATAACAAAACTATAATGCATGAAAGCAATAATTTTCTTATTATTTTTCACCTTTCCATCAGGTGTTGATTCAGGTACCTGTTTTTTTTCACACTGTCAAAGCTCAATCCCGAAAAAACATTTCTTGATAAAACATTGGTTTGCCTCCAATAGGTTTGATTAAAAGAAGACGTTTTTTTGCTGTATCAGGGACTACATGTATATAAAAACAATAGGCTTGATTAAAAGAAGACGTTTTTATGCTGTATCAGGAACTACATGTATATAAAAACAAATGGTCCTTCTGTAAGGGCTGCTATATAATTGATACTTTATCACAAAAGTAAATGTGAGGCTTTCAGCTGTTAAATAAACAGCTTGAAACTATGGCTTCTGTCATCTAATTCTGTCACGAGTTAGGTTTCATCTCATTTCATATAATGTTTGATAAATTTATACGTAATCTGCGTCATTAGAGTTCAAATTTCAAGTTACCCCTGGAATCTAGTCAAACAATGGAAAGTAAACATTTGAAAAGCGATGAAAATTTAAGACATTAGGATTTAGTAAAAATTTGATACCAATTTTGATGCATCAGATATTCACATTTTGTTGATTTACGACTCATCAGTTGTGCTCAAGTTAAAAAATGTTGAAAACAAAACGTTGGAGAGCAAAATGCCAAAATGACCAAAACGGTAAAGTCAAAACCATCTTAAGACAGAGCTATATGCACGTGAAAGATGCTCCTTAGTTCTCACAAAATTTAAGATGGGTAAATATCGGCAAAAGAATACCGAAGCGACAAAACAGTTGAACAATCCTTTAATAAGAAATCCAAAGTAAAAGACAAATATGAGAATGGAACATAACAAAAAAATACGACAAGGATACATGCATAACTAAAATGATAAACAAACATATAATAAATTAAGCAAAAATAAAAGAAGACAATATAGAAACTAAAATACCAGCAATGTCAACTCGCGCTAAAAAACTGGAGTGACATCAGGTGCTCTGTTAACGACAACGTCACATTGCCAGTGAGTAAAATCCATTGAAGTGTCAAGTCCGGTGAGGTGTCAGTTCCGGAAGGACGCGACATCTAATTGAAGATATCTAGTCTAAATAGGCAACAAAATGGATAACAGGAAAAGTCGACAATGACATACCAGTCAATCATCACCACCCAACAGACAGAACACCGGACAAAAGGTAACATAAAAAAGTCCAATATTTTCTTTTTACACATGGCGATAACTTGAGAAATTATTATTGTAGATAAAAAAAAATATAAACAAAAATACTTAACAGAAAAAAAACATTTGGCACTAAAAGTGCATTTAAATATACATCTTATAGCCAGTCAAAAGCAACAACGCTAACGACAGGATTCTGAAAATCTCTTGACATCTTGAAGGAATAAATAAATCTCGGATTGAAATGAATGACTAACTTAATTCGGAACGTTTGACAGATAACCCCTATTACTATAACTTATGACAATGCTATGGAAATTACAACCTTGACCATACAAAGTTCATAGAACATTTTTGATTAATTGGAATCTCTGAAAAAGAACTTTATCTATGTTTACTTCAAACTGAGACGGACTTGAAAAGCCGAACATTTAATAACAGAGTCGAGATCATCATATTTTCATATTTTCAAGTAATAGACTACAACAGATAGCACAGAAAAATAGTTAATTGGAACGCTTGTTTATGTGGTTCACAGAATGGATTTATGAATTAACTAACGTTACACAACATATGCAATATATACTTAGTCCTTTATGAATAAAAAATCTCACACTTCGTCTCACGTTTTTAAGAAACTTTAGAAACGTGTTGCTCTTGTTTGGCTACGTATTGTGTCTGACAGAATAATTTCATGGCCAATCTCGTTAATTGCTAATGCCAGAATATATTGAAATAGATACAAAACCTGGCATAAAAATTGAAAGCTATAGTGTATGTACTTTCATATGTTTATTTATATATATAAAGTAATCATGTATAACTGCCATGTCTACACAATTTGTCCCTGGAAACAATAACAATAAGGTTGACAAAACTATGATCTGTAACAGTGTCAACCGTAACTAAAAGGTTAACTGAAGTTCAGTTCATTTGACGAAGAACAATTTCTAGCAAAGATGATGGCAGTAAACACTAACTCAAACAAGATAATTATTTAATATTGTAGTACGTTAAATTCATTTCTTCCAAACTATAGAAAAGAAAGTTTGTTGCAAAGAGTGACTTACATTGAATGTTATGAAACAATATATGAAGCAAAAAACATCTAAGTAATAATCCAAAAGACGTGCATATTATTCAGAGAGACAGTCCAACCAGGGAAAACTAAAACAGTGAGAACTGAAAACACATGAACTCTTATAAAGAACCAGGAGTGAATCAAGGTGCTCCGCCGCCTAGTTCCAGTTTCATTAGTACGAGTACGATCGAGACTGGTTCAGAGCAGATACATTGAGGACCGGGAATCAGATTACACTTTCGAATAATCGTAGTGGTACGAATGTTTTAAAACGCGGCCCTGGACCGGTAACCAGTTCATATAAGTCCAACAGTCAACGTTAGTAGTCGCAAATAAAGTTTCATAACAAAACATGGAACTCAAGGGAAATGTCATAATCAGAGAAAAAAACTGGCTAGATCGGGAGACAAGCAAACACCCAGAACAACTGGAAAGTGGAGGTAGATGATGTGTTACGACGACGGAAAAAAGTTCAATTGCATTCGTGATATTGATAGAGTTTAATGATCAATCAGTTTACGGTGAAATTTTCGTATTGATGAAATTTTATCTTTGACCTAATGTGTCATATTACTAAGCTTAAAATACCAAGATTCTGACGATGTTTTGTGTCATTCAGAAAAAAGCATATGAAGACTAGTATTATTATTAACATTTCGACCTTGAGCTTTGCTGATGAGACATTGCTATGTAGTGCACCAAAATTTGTATTATAAAATGGTTTTTTTTCAAATTTTATAACTAAAATATCGAGTATACTTTTTGGGCAACACCAAAATACCCTCGCGACCTGAGTTGGACTGAAATACCCTCGGCACTTAAGCCCAAATCATGTCCAGAGGGTATTTGGTGTTGCCCATAAAACATATACTAGTACTCGATATTTTAGTTTAAGATTGGAAAATCTGAAAACTAAGAAAACTCTTCTTGATTTATAGCTCTGTCCTTAGATGGTTGTTGAATCTTCCAATGCAAATTTTATAGGTATTTTCTTTTTGATTTCCACATTTTCGGCCTTGAATACTGCTAATGAGACATGAATTGTTAATAAGTGCACATAAAGCATCAAAATAAGCATCAGTGAATGTTAATTCTAACGCGGTTTGCTTATATTTTTGTGCATTTTCTTCTATCTTTTACCATTTGTACAAATATTGTACACATTTTCACATGTTTAACCTCTAGCGACCTCGATGAGATATTTATTTCTTCAAAACTTACAATTCAGCGCATTAAAATGATATAAAATTGAATTCTAAGGATATACTACGGTTCCTGAAAATAGTAAATGTTTTGTAAATATTTCCCACAAACGTGGGTCAAAGTTCTTTCAAAAGTGAACAAAAAGCACGTGATAAAAAATCCTAGACGATTTTACAAGTTTTCATTTTCATATGAAAGCACGCGTTAAACTTTAATTATTTGTCTACATCTTATGGACTTTGGCTTCCTTCTAATGCCTCTTTACACTTTTGTTGAGATAGATACGATTATATGCTAAAGGGTACGGTAATAACAACGGACGATGACACAGACTAACATTGTCTAATATTACTGAGTCTATGTAACTAATATGATATTTAGCAGGATGCTAATTGGTGAAAAGAAGAAAAATTTCGGAAACCCCAGAGAAAGCACTCATGGAGAAAACTATCATGTTTCGAATATTCATTAAAACTGTTAGTGAGAGACCAAAAAGGTCAATAAAACTTGAAATTTGTAGAAATAAAACACTCCTAAAGTTAAAATAGTGACGTAGTGAGATTTTTCTTCGTCACTACGCGGGGGAACTAGCGAAATAAAACTGAAGTCGAACGAAAGTTTAAATTGTTCTATATTAAAATGATAAATATTCAAAACAATAAAGTAAGTTTTTACAATACAGTATTGTCGCTAATGGTAAACTGTCCATTAAATTCACAATTTGGTAATCCAAAATTCCGGTCGTCAAACGGTGTCCGTTTACTTCACTAATCGGTATCCGATTCTCTCTACTTAAAACACAGTCTATCTTTTTATACAACTTGGGGGATTAAACTAAATGTCCATGGCAATTTGAATAAACGTAATCTTAATTTTCACAATTAGATAATTATACATGTGATAACATATTCCTATTATCTAAATTTTAAAAACATCCGGATTAGGATTAACACTGATATATATAATTACATTTAATCACGAACATACAATAAGCACAAATTATCAAAATAACAAATAGAACAAAAGAAAAGATTACCGAAACGAAAGACTTTAAAAATAAGCTGCCAAGCGTGGGAAAAATTTGTCCTTTAAGTAAGTAAGTAAGTAAATTTTATTTAGAGTCTGCATATATATACATAATAACAGACAAAACATGAGCTCTGGTGAGCTCTTTAACCGACTATCACAAACAAAAAATCATGCAGCATCATGCAATACTAATTAAATAAAATGAAAGAGCATGCAAATATATAAAAGCAATTTGATGTTGATTCATGAGCCCCTAGAGTCAAAGCTCATGTAGCAAGCCCAAATCACTTGAATATCATTAAATATTACAGACTAAAAAGCATAAAAACAATAAATAAATAAATTATTAGGCACAAGCATTTACTTGCAGATATATTTAGTAAATGCATAAAAAGCAGAGCAAAAGGCCACTACAAAAAGAAAATATACGAAAATGTACACTACGACAATAGTATAAAAAGAAATGTTTTCATTGTTTTCAATTTTTAATTTCACGGCACTTTGTATAGATGTACATTTAACTTATTATAAGATATTGTGTACATTTTGTTAGTTATAGGTATATATCGAAAGTTACTCACTTTTCATCAGCGATGGATTCTTGTCAAGATTGTAGATATTTTAGGGGCTTCTTCCCGAAATGATGATAAGGAGCGCAGCGAGTATTCATAGGAGCATATTGATATTGCTGAACGGAGGCGACCAGCATGCAATCCAAAGTTAACAGTTAAAAAATTCCATGATAACAATTTTTATGCACAAGATGTGCACATAATTTCGATGTTGTGCTCAAGGCCTAAATTATATAATTACCCAAAAGTTAAACGGAAAAGAAACGTTTTAATCTAATACATTACCTGGAGAAAGCTGATATAGGTTTATTCTATGGCTTTTTCACATTATGTCCACAATCTTTATTACATGTCAAATTGAATTTGCAAGACTGTATCCTTTTTTTCAGTGATGATATATTTACAAACATCGGATGAGTATACGATGATTTACTTTTAAATAAATACTTTTATTTTCGTTTGCCTACACATCGTTCTAACATATGTGAAAATATGTACAAAGATAGCATAAAATTGAAAGTAGTACTGGATGTTCTTCACTCAAAGAATTAAATAAGTTCGGAACATAAATCATAAAGCCCACTAGAATACGGTTTTTCTTTATTAGGGGATCATGTAATATTTGCATGTCAAACAGGCAACACAGCTGAAACCGATGAAACGATGATCTAGAACAAGGGCATTGCTAAAGTGCGAAACGAAATCGAAACGAAAAAAAGCGAAACGAAACGCAACGCAACGAAATAGAACAAAACGAAACGTGACGGCAACGAAATAGAACAAAACGAAACGCGACGGCAACGAAATAGAACAAAACGAAACACAATGCAAAGCCGACGGGATACAAAAATGCATATATCCTTTTGATTTTGCCACGAATGACTTCAAATTTAAACATGTTTTAAATCTTAATTATCCCCGCACTTTCGAAGAAAGTTCAGGGATATATATAGCGATTGTTTCCGTCCGTCCGTCACACTTTCTTGTGACATCAAATCCTCCTTCACTTTTGGGTTTAGGAATTTGATTTCTATATAGAATGGTTGCATACCACCATTATTCCTGTAGATTCGCAATAAGGTTTCAGAATTTTAATTTTACAAGGGCCTCACGTGGGTTGAACTTCGAAAAATTTGGAATTCAAGCTTGTGCCAAAACTTTTATTTTTCAATTTATTAATTTTATTTCTATACAGTATTGTCGTGCACCATATGCAGATGCGCAATAAGGTTTTAGAATTTTGATTTTCTAAAATTGGGGCCCACAGGGCTCGAATTTCGAGAACAAACTATCAATTTAAGCTTGTGACCTAAACTCTTTCATTTTACAATTTATGTATTTTATTTCTATACGGTATTGTCATATACTATATGCAGATGCGCAATAAGGTTTTAAAATTTTGATAATGTAAAATCGGGGCCCACAGGGGTCGAATTTTGAAAAACTATCAATTTAAGCTTGTGACATAAACTTCTCTTTTGTTTTTCAATTTATGCATTTTATTTATATACAGTATTGTCAAACATCATATGGAGATGTGCCATAAGGTTTAAGAATTTTAATTTTCTAAAATTGGGGTCCACAGGGGTCGAAATTTGAAATTTTCAATTTAAGCTTGCGACCTTAACTTCTCTTTCATTTTGCAATTTATTCATTTTGCTTATATATAGTATTGTCCTACACTATATTTAGTTGCATAATAATGGTTTAGAATATGGATTTTTAAACCGGGGGCACACTCTGGTCAAATTTCAAAAATTGTCAGTTTAAATCTTGTGGACTAAGTTTTTTTTCATTTTTCATTAGGTTTATTGAATTAATTTCTTTATAGAATGAATCCATACTACTTTTGGATGGGAATAAGGTTTAATATTTTTGACTATAGGTCAGTGGCCCAACAATTTTTAGGGGGTGTGGGATTCACTATCGATTCTGACAGTACAGACTTCTAGTCGATCGATATTTTGCATATGTTCAATGTCGAACTTCGGATACGATCCAATTGTTAAAAAAATATTGCTAAAATGATTCCTCTTATACAAAACTAGAGGCTCAGAGGGCTGAGCCTGTATCGCTCACCTGGCATGAAAGCCGTTTTTATTGATGTACGCCAGAGAGAAGTCACTTGTCCCTATCATTATGAAGTGTGGTAAGCCTTGTAGGAACCAAATTTTTCTTCATCAAGGTCCTTCTACTTACAGGTCAGCATATTCTAAAGTTTGGAGGTTCTCCCGAAGCTTTTTGCATCTATTTCCCATAGGTTCTTATGTTAATCTATGTCCTCTGCTGCTGGCCACCTTGAATGAGGGATTGACACCAAAGTATCGACACTTGGTGAGCACCTTATGAGGAACATTCATGTCATGTTTGGTTTCATGCAATACTGCATTTCTGTAGATTTTTGTTATATGCCATAGACACTTTTTGTCAAGTTTGGCTCTATTTGGCCAAGCAGTTTCAAAGTTTTTTTTAAATCAACCAATCAGAAACAAGAATTGCCTATGGCGGCCATGCTTGTCGTCCAATCAGGGTGACAAAAAAAAATAATTTCATAAAAGAATTTCCATAGATAATTCCTGTCAAGTTTGGCTGACAGTTTTGGTCAAGCAGTTCCAGAGAGAAAAATATTTTAATCAACCAATGAGAAACAAGAATTGCCCATGACTGCCAAATTAGGAAAGTTATAAAGGACCCCCCCCATATAGGCTTCCTATCAAGTTTTGTTCTATTTGGCCAAGCAGTTTCAAAGGAGAAGATTTTTGAAAACTCTGTCAATCAGAAACGACAATTGCCCATGGTGGCCATGTTTGTTGTCCGATCGAGACGAAATGAGCAAAATTTATAAAGAACCTTACAAAGATGCTTCCTGCCAAGTTTGATTCCCTTTGGCCCAGTGGTTTCAGAGGAGAAGATTAAAATGTGAAAAGTTAACAGACGGACGGACGACGGACGGACGACAGATGCCAAATGAAAGAACACATTTATAGGTATTTAAAAATGTGAAAGATATCGAAATCAACATAATGACCAACAAACGAAGTTGGACACTGCATTTCGTTTCGTTCTATTTCGTTGCGGTGCGTTTCGTTTCGCCCCATTTCGTTGAGTTGCGTTTCGTTTCGCTCCATTAAGTTACGTTGTGTGTCCTTTCGCTCCATTTCTTTGCGTTGCGTTTCATTTCGTTCCATTTCGTTGCGTTGCGTTTTGTTTCGTTCCATTTCGTTGCGTTGCGTTTCGTTTCGTTCCATTTCGTTGCGTTGCGTTTCGTTTCGTTCCATTTCGTTGCGTTGCGTTTCGTTTCGGTATGTTTCGTTTGGATTTCGTTTCGCACTTTAGCAATGCCTCTAGAACAATGTCAATCGTAACAGAAGGTTCTGACAAAGATTATAACATCTACATTAAAACTCTGATTTAATGATGTTTGAAAAATGTTCTATTGTCAAAGCTGAAGCTCTGTCGAGTGAATGTCATAGTTAAAGTCCGTCGCTTTATTAGTGCATGTGATATGTACCATGAATTTTTCAGCACATCGCAATTATTGTCCCACAAGAAACGGTTATGTTCAGTCATCACTCTCAAATTTTTACGGTTGTCGAATCACGAATGAATTGGCCGAAAGTTTCTATCTCATAAAAAACTAGATATCGTCATTAAGAGTTCACGTCTTCCTTGAATTGACACATAACTTCACACACTTGCATATAAAGGGTGTCGTAAACGTAGTAGGACAGTCTTACCCTTCCTGAGCAACTAGTACCGCTCCCGTGTTTTTAAGGGAGTTTACATTTCTACTGCCTTATTTTTGTACTATCCTCTTCCAATTTTTGCATTGTAGTATTTGTTTCCTGTTTTACTTCCTCCTTAGGTATATTTGTCCTCTTCAATGTTCTGAATTCGTTTTATCTTTGCAATTTGATTTTGGTCTTGTGGACTTTCCCCACTGTCTTGCCTATATTTATATGTGGAATTATGAAGAAACACATGTAAGTTCTTACATTAACAAACTTATTAAATAGATTAGCTTTATTTAAAGCCTTCGTCGTGTATATAAGGTCGAGATATTTTCTACTCATGTAAGAAATTACAGTGTATGTTCTGCTGGGTCACGCGAGAATTTTTTTTATTTCACTTGTAAATGAAATCATAAACTTTTCATAAGCACCCATGCAAGAACTCCGGATCTTTTCATATCTACTGTTGGCAATCATTGAAGTATTGAAACATTATAATTACATATATAGAGGAAGTTAATGACTGCAGATAATGTAGCAGACTGTATTACATAATATGATGTTCTATACATGCTAATTGGACAAAAAGGAAACGAAGCATTGACGCAGATAGGTATTATGCATCAACTATCCATTACAGCAGCCTCACTAAGTGTAGACCTCAGCATAATAAACAAAAAAAATACCGGCTTTGAACATTTGAATTTTGGACTTTAACTCTCCAAAAGGTTTATTTTCGTTTTAAGTTGGTGTAAAGATGCCAAAAAGACACTAATGATAACTTTTTTTTTCAATTTTTCATATACATATATCGTTATGTGTGTCAGTGTACGTGTATCATCTTGTATATTTTTGTACGTTTTCTCGGCTTTTAGGTTATTGTCATAATTGCCTTGATACCAATTTCCATGCATGATAAAGCCAAACCCATCTAAGGACAAAGGACAAAGCTATGCACGATGATATACTCCGTAGTTTTCACAAAATATTACATTTTTAAAACAGTATATATATTTATAAGATATAGTATCACCAATAGTACCTTATTGGTGTTTTATCATGGATTGTTGGCACCGATTTGGCAATTTTACTGTGGTCGTCACATATTGACGATAATGTAAAGGAATAGATAAATGTAAAGATAAATGACCAAGAGAAAGTAACCAGTGGTCCCCTGGTGAAATATTTATTGCTGTGCTAGCTTTACAAATGAAATATATGTACATTCGAAGGAAGGCCGCATGCACAACGAGGATTAGACTCCGGATCCCAGATTTGTGCTATATAGGAAAACAGTACAAAAAAAGAATGGAAAACGATTTTTATTGTTTTTCTTCATTTCGAAAAGCGCTGTAATGGAAAACGATTTTTATTTTTTTTCTTCATTCCGAAAGTCGCTGTAAGGTGTCTAACAATTAAAAAATGGTCACTCCTTGGCAACAAAATTAAATGGCAGTGGCCGGTCGAATTAGTTGATAATTTAGTATTGCTGGATTGTCTTTGTCTGGCATATCAACGTGTACTGAATGTGGGGCAAGAACTACTTATACTTAAGATATCGAGCACTTTGATTTACTTATGTTTTTATAAGAGTTATTGTTTTCCATGGAAACTGTTTAGCTTTCATTGCTTTTTGTTCTGTATTCTATAATTGTATACTTTACCCTGTGTATATGCTTGTCTTTAAAGCTCTAGGAATTTATGTCTATTCAGATAATTCTTCTAAGACTGAAGGAAAAATAAATTCTCGTTTATAGGGGTAGAGCTTCTGTGTTGGCATGGGTTTGTTTAATCATCAGACCTTAGCTGGGTTTGGCCTTTCCGGTTCGGGCTTGTTTTGAATTTAGCCCTCACAATATGTTTTAAGTTTTTTCCATATTAAGCATACACATTGGATGTTATCCTAGAAACTATTTTCCTTATCGGATCTCTGTGTTATCTATAAGCTTTCAGTTTGCTTGTATTTAGTAGAAGGCCACATTTATCCCCAAAATGCACACAAAAAGGTCTCCACTTTTCTACAAATATATGAAACTTTAGGATAATGGTTGAAGGGCTGACAGCATCTTTTTACACAAACGGAACAACAATACAATCGCGGATTGTTTGATTTTTTAAAATTATTTTATATTTTATAATTGAGTTTATCCTGTACACTAACTAGAGAAATCAGCTACAAAATTTAGAATGCAGTCTTATCTTTTCAATAAATACTATGTGAACAACATACAAAACGGATAACACGAAAATCCACCAATGACATACCAATCCCTTTGCGCAATCAAATCGACAGAAACCTGGACAAAAATAACATAAACACAAAACACAAACATCGAAACAACAAAGAATCAGGATAGTCTGCGCTTGATGTTTATTGACCATGACCATAAGAATTTATAATAATCTCAATTCACACAAAAATATTTCTTACTGTCTTCGTTGGTTTCTTTAACTTCCACAATTTCATCCAATGGCATGTAGATAAACTTACTAAAAATGGCATAAAAAACCTGAGCATCATACATAACTAACTATAAATAAATATTATTTATACATGACGGAGAATATGATGGTTTGCTGTTTTATATATCTTTAAAGCTTTTACCACTATAAACAATGGTAACCAAACTCCCATCAACTTATGTGTGTTTACCAAACTGAAAACAATTTTACTGAACCCGAATACAAGTCAATTGCTAATTACACTAAAGACAAATTTTACGCTTTTTGCTTCAAAGAAATAGTTCCAATCCATGCAAAGAGAATGCACATTCATAACAAATCAAAAGGTCAAAATCATGTGTTTTTGTATCTCTGTTTCGTGTATTATTAACCTAGGAGTCCTGCTAATCTATCATATCTTTAGTGAAACAATTTACTTACTATAATCAACAAAAACATATGACTAATCAAAAACTGTCTGGCGTTAGAAGCCGCAAGACGAAATGTTGAGCCTTACTTTGGTGCGTAAAAAGTATTGTATCACATGATCATTATAAACGAGAAAATGAACAAACCAGAAGCCTTAGGTCGCTTTTGAAATATAATGATGAATTTTGTAATTGCAGATTCCAATTTAATTCTGTAATTGTTAAATGTTTTAATGATATCATCTAGGAAGAAATGTCAATCAACTCTAGCTGTGACACTGGGCGGAAACGCAATTTTGTAAACTAGACAAGTTTCAGACAGCCTGACAACTGGAAAACCAATCTGGTATATAAAAAGGTTTCATTTTTTCTTAAATTATGACATTGACTGGAGATCAAATTTTGAAAATGAGAAAAGAAGTTTTCTATATACAGTGTAGTTTGTTTCCAACACAGTGCGAAATTGGAAAGGGGAGTTTGTTAAATTTACTGATAGTAACAGGTAACTCTGTCCTTTTTCTTTAAATCAGAAATGTTTTGTTCTTTCAAGGGAATAATTTGAAGATGTGGATGTGGTCAGGGTAATCTTTGTGAAATTCCACGATTCTTTTTACAGTTAATTAAATTTATTTTCTTCACTTTTTTACACACATCTCTTTCACTATATAATATTTAAATTTACTTATATAAGGAAATATTAACGTCAGTCATTGTTCAGACACACGGTTTCTTTTATAAATCTTAACACTACTTACACGTGTTAAATGTTGGAATAAGAAATCCATGTGCAAGATTATGAAATAATACTGCCGAGCTCAAAGACTTTCACAAGCCAATTCCAAAACCTATTTCTGGAGTTTCTTTTGGACCACCTTGAAGACTGGTGGAAAAACTAGATAAAAAAAATGTTAAAACTTCAATAAAGAAAAAACTAGATAAAAAAATGTTAAAACGTCAATAAAGAAAAAACCAGATAAAAAAATGTTAAAACTTCAATAGAGAAAAAACTAGATAAAAAAATGTTAAAACTTCAATAAAGCAAAATACCACAATTAATTCAGCAATAAATACTTTTGCAAATGTTAAATTGCATATTAAAGCATTGGTTTTGACTTATACATATCATTCGTCGTTATTGAATAGATAAAAAACCAAACATGATAAACAAATAGTACTGTTGAAAAATCATTATGTCTTGGAAGTTTGGTTTCATTTAATCAATATGCTAGCCATAGTTTCCGTGTACTTCATATGTTACAGCATTATCTAGTAATAAAATGATTTCAAGTTATAGCCGCTATTCTAAAGAAAGACATAAATACATCGTAATTCGGTTATCCTTGCATAATATACTGCGGATTTACATGAGATACAACACTGAAATAAATGATATTAAGTTATATGGTGTTATAAATTTAAGAATCCCCTATAGTATTGAATGTTATTCTAAACTCATTGGTTTTAGTGTTATCATCCCCTTTATAGCCATATATTTTTACACACGTTTTGTTTTCAGTGGGTTGCTTTGCGTAGATCGAAATACACATGTAACATTAAAATGGAAGTTCACATAATGTATATAATTGAATTATTTTATCCTTAGTGTTTAGCCAAGTCTCTTTATGATGAATAACAACAAGGCCAAAGGTTAAACGGGAATGTGAAACAAGGTAGTTTTTACCATTGGTCTATATTGTTCCGTTTTAAATCAAAAATTGAAATAACATAAAAAAGCATTTTTCAATGTGTATCTCCTCGATCATATTTCTACTTACTTTAAAACTTCGCAAAATTCCACATGGCATAATATGTGTATTCGTGTATACATCTTCAATGGTAGTTGTTGTTAAAAAAGATAACTGCCTACATGAAGTTGGTGTTTTAGTTGTAAGAATAGCTTTTTATCATTTACTTAGTATTAAATAAAGGAAAATTACATATACGATACTGAAAGAACATTATCAGCTGTATTTTCTACCGTGATGATATCGATATTATCACCCCTTTATCATACCCCTTAAAATGATATTGTTCACGTGACCAAAAAAATTCTTCACCACTGTTGAAATATATGACAAAGCGTATAAAATATGTCAAAATCCGTATCCCCTCGATCAATATCATGCCTCGGGCCAGAGGCCCTCGGGGTGATACGGCATGTGATACGGATTTTGCCGTGTATTATTCTCTATTTATCAAAAACTTTATTTTAAACAGTTACATTGTAATCACAGAACAGATAATTGACAACACCCATATGCTCTTGCCATAATCAAACGTCTTTAAGATCAAAGGGCAAAAATCAGAACTATACCGACCGCGTCGGAAAAAAATTGGGACTTTGTTTTGGCATTTATTTCCACTTTTAAGAATAAAAGTGCTACCAAATGCTTTTCATTCTCCAATATTTTTTTTCATCCAAATGGAATATTGATAATATGAATAAAGTATTTAATTACTCATATAATTATTTTGGTTGAATACGTAATCTAGCGGAAAGCTAATTTGAGCCTGTATCGTTTACTTGCATGCATGATAGAATTGGTGCTGCACATAACTATAAAAAAAACTATTTTCCATAAGGTGTTTGATAGTTTTGGAACGAACAAAAAGAACGAAGAAAAACTGACTCGAAAAAATAACATTTACAAAAGTTTATATAACACATAAATAATTTAATGAAATGAAGGTTGAAAACAATGACATGTATCTTTAATAACTGTACTTTTATGTCACTTCAATAACTGAATAATCATTTTAATGTACTTTACAATGAATAAATAAAAACTTATTAACAAAACAAAAAAGATTGCCAGACATATTATTTCTCATGCAATAATAATTATGGACTTAAATATAATTTTATATATAAACAGACACCAAATGAATGTTTATTACATTCTCGAAATGTTAAAAAAACCTATTTAAATTGAAAATCCATTAACTAACACACTTTGCTAGAAAATTCTATCTAAAATTTAAAATTAAACTAAATAAGTTTCAAATGATTTACAAAATATAATATTTGACTGGATGTATTAGATAACATCTGTCATTTTAGATGCCGTTTGCTATAAATCCCCTTTTGTTCTCTGCAAATTTTATTGAAGTATGAATCTAAAATCAGTGACAATGCAAAGGATGACAATAGAATTCACACTCCTATCTACTACATATATAACCAAACGGAATTTTAGATTCTTGCAACATATTTTTGACTTGTTCTCTTGGAAATGAAAAGATTTTCTCTCTCATATCTAGTAAATGTATATAAATAAATAAATAAATGAACAGATATGGGGTCACTAAACTAGGATAATGAAAAAGCTACTTGACACTGCATTTATTGGTGATTCCAATAGAATGCGTTAAAAATGAATTAAAATCAAACGCAAGAAATTTTATGAATGTGACTTCGTATGACAAAAAAAAAAAAAAAAAAACAAAAACAAAAACAAAAACAAAAAACAAACAAACAAACAAACCCACAAAAACAACAAAACTGTGATGAATACATTAAATATATAAATGACCAGAAAAAATCATGCGTTTTTTTTTTTTTATCAATGATTCAAATCTGATCTTGTCACTATGTGCAGTCTCCCAATATGATAACATTAGAGATACCGCAACAACAGTGACTTAAGGTATATATGATACAGCCACTGAAAACATACCGTCAGGCCATTACAGCAAGCCTCGGACCAATAACAAGGCAAATACAAAAACAACCATGTAATAATATCATATTATTGAATAACAATAGAATATAAGCCTAAATATGATAAAACCTGTCAATACAATACAAAATGTCAAAATACCCCCATACGACACATAACCGCCCAATATGCCGTATTGACTAGTCAATATGACATATTGGACTGGTTAGTCAATAAAGGATCATATTGGACATATTGACATATTGGACTTATCAATATGACATATTAGAATTTCAATATGAAATATTGGACTAGCCAATATGACATATCGGACTGGTTAGTCAATAAAGGTATAATTGAGCAAGGTTTTTCATATTTGCTTAGTTATTGGTCTTGGCTAGCTATATTACACTTCGTCTTCGCCTCAGCCCAATATGACTTGCCTCGGACCAATAACTAAGCCAATATGAAAAACCTTCCGCAATAATACTATAATTATATTAAAAGACCTAGAAGTTAAATATTATTTTAAAATAGTTCTGCATCTTACCTTATTGTACGATAAAGGCAGTCCTATGGATAACACTAGGATATAATACCAGGGATGTATCGATAAAACACAGATAAGCAAGTAAGTAGTGGATATATAAGTACCCGAGGGCGGTAGTATTCATGAATACTCTGCTTTTTCATTTCATCTTTTTTTTATCTTATTTTATTCATGAAAATATATTTAAGATACCTAAATTTAATTATATACAATACATGTTTATATTTCACTAAATGTTTCATTACATGATTGTACATGTATAATTGTAATTTTTGCATTGATGAAATGTAACTGCTGCCAGCATAATATTACATAATAAATTACAAACTGGGCTAAAATAAATAGTCTTTCAGATCAAATAACGGAAGTTCAGATTAAACCGACATTAGAAAATTAAGTTTTAAAAGAGGGTCTGTTTAATTTTCGCTATATTGCTGTGGAAGTTAAATTTGTCGAAATTATACTGTGAACAATTAAAGTGTGATATTGCCAGGATTCGTCTTAGGTGGTATAGAGAAATATCTGATGTTATATGCAATTATTCTCAATTGTAAATGAAAGTGGGCGTCAAGAAAAGTAACATTTAAAATGAGCAATAATGTGATGTGTTGTTTATATTTGTACAGGGTAACAGGTTGATTGAAGACAAATGTTGAACTTTATATCTAATTTTCATCAATAACTTTCATTCGTCAGTCGTGCAAGTCAGAATCTAACAAAACAGAAACCTTCATTTTATGAAAAAATGACGTAACAATTTCTCATCAATTTCAATTGATAGAGCATGTCATTTATACACTGGAGTCTTTTTACTACAATATAAAGCTTGTAAAAGCCCCATTTTTTAGTTTTACATGCCAATCTTTTAATGCTTACCTCACAAGATAAAAAAAATATTTTACGTATTAAGACTCCCAAAGGCATAAAGTCACAAGAAAAGTAACAAATGGATGTAAATGACATTTGAAAAAGACAGTCCTTAACAACCGGTAAAATATATAGTTTCTATACGGTAGAAAGTATTTTATCCGATATTTGCAAGGTACTTCGTGGTTCGAAGTAACAATAATGATAAAATGTCAATCATTACGTTATAACATTTTTGATTCACCAACTTGCTCATTCTTGTGCAACTACTGCGCATTGATAAATACTTGGCCATTCAGACTTTTGTAAACATATAAACAAAAGATTTTATTGACAATATTGTTTTCTTTATTCAAATGAAAATGAAAAGTGAATTTTCTACGATATTTATTTTACAAAAGACGCATTTCGATTTGTCAGTTGTGGTCTAGGCTCAAAGTAATCGAAACAATAGCTCAGCTTTGAAGAGCCGTTTCAAAATCGAAAAGCATAAACTTATTTAATGACAGAACTGTGCATGATAGAGATAATCTGTAAAAATTTTCAAAATATTTATACAATTTTATAGCAGTAAATCTTAGAAATCCCTTCTATGCCATTATCGAAATTCTAAATACAGAATTGTTGATACCCTCTCGGACCAACAGCAGGGGCATCCAGACAGAATATTCGGTATTAGGTATCCGATAAAATTTTCTACAGATATTATATACTAACCCCCCCCCCCCCCCCAAAAAAAAAAAAAAGAAAGAAAAAAAATCACATTTATTATTTAAGCACAAATACATCTGCACCTGATGTCTCTCCCTGATTTTAGTTGGAGTTAACATTGCTAGTGATTTAGTTTCTGTGCTGTCTGGTTCTAATTCTATTTAGTTTATTACATGTTTTTTTTATAATTTTTTTTTAGTTATACGTGTATCCTTGTGGTATTTGTTTGCTATGTTCCATTCTCGTGACTTTGTCTTGCCTTTGGATTTAGATCTTGCGGAATTTTCCAACTGTTGTTTGCTCGGGTATTCTTTTGCCGATATTTTAAATGACGATGCAACTTGAATCTGAATAAAAGCTTGTAGTTCTTGCAGCTAGACTGAAGAAACTAATTGCATGATGTTGAGTGGGGTATTTTTATATATAATCTTAACATATACTGCACAAAATATTGCATATCTACATGTACTCCATCAAAAAAGATTGTTTTATTTATTTTTAATCATTACAAGCCGACAAACTAGAGACTATTTCTAGCATGAACCCCGGGATGGAAAGATAAGTTCTTTTGAAATTCAAGACTGAGGCAATTTTTCATCTTACAAAATTTATTTTACAAGGAAATCTATCATATCAATAGTACATAGGAAAAAAATGTATTTATATTTTCTTCAATTACAACATTTTATATTTGTATTCGTTTTATTTGGAAAACAATTTCAGCTATCACACTGAACATTTAGTGATAAAAAATACAAGGGTCTTGAGAACGGAAACATATGACACATTTTAAGAATTACTTTTTTTTCGCCGACATACAAATATGTCCAGAATCATATCTCTAAATGTTTTGCGGAATTTTGCACTTAAGAAGCAAAGAATTGCAAAATTCACTGGACTGAAAATAATATAGATTACATATATAATTCCGGAAAGTTCAGAATCACTGTCAGTTATCTGTCTTCCAGGGGTAAGATGTTCAATAAGTAACAAACATCCTACAGTTATTTCCGTTAAAACAACAACGACAGCAATGAATGATACAACAAAGTCCATTCGTTCTAGAGATTCTGTAGCTTTTTGGGAAACTACAGAATGAGATTTCCTCCAGTTTTTAATTTCTGATGATTTCCAGAGAAGCAGCACGGTAAAAACGACAAGTATAATGCATGGCAAGAACCGTAGAATAAATTGACGAGCAATAAATTCTGCCTCAGATCTATCTTTTACATTTCGAACACATCCTTGAATCGTAAAATTTCCATTTCGAGATGTTATTTCCACTGGTTCAAAGCTAACATCGAGGAGCGAATCTATCTGTACACAAATACTGATGACAAACACCACAAAACTAAAGATCACACCGTTTTTCATTGTACACACGGTTCTAGCTTTTATTGGAAAAGTTACAACAAAAAATCGTTCAATTGAAAGACCAACTGTTAAACCAATGGAATTAAAATGAAACAGTGTTGGCAAAATTATTTGAAAAATCTCAAAAAGATAGCACCATTCGATCTTTAAGAAGTCTTCACTTCGCTTCACACTAAACACTTGGATGTTGAAAGGCAATGGAACTATTCCAGTCAAGGCATCTGCAATAGCAATTGCAATCATCACCGCATACGTAGATGACCGGAAACGTCCTCTTATGATGGTAGCCACGATAGAAATGTTTATGATAACAACAACACAGGTAATTATAGGTCCTATATATCCAAAGTATATATGAGCACCACTCTCAAAGTAGTTCTTCAGACTGAAAGCCCTTATTTTGGGTTTAGTTGTCATTACTGGTGCATTATCCCATGGAAACGTAGTGAAAGGCAGGGAGGGAGATCCATTCTCCATCGTAGTCATTTGTCCACTAAATCGTCTATCAATTGTTAGGGAATACTGGAAAAGTAAAAATATATAAATTATGTTTTAGAATGCAAAGCATTAAATCGGTTAAATGTTTACCCGTGTTGAAGGTTCGTACTTCGAGTTTTGTCTTACGGTTCTGGACCTTTTGTTCGTTAATTTGATGATGATCTACATGTACCAGGTTTCTAAATACTTACTTCACACGAATTTTATTTTTCAGGTTTCTTATAATCTGAAAAGCATTGCTGAGTTTCTGTTTCTCTTATATTTTATCTTGTTATTGAGTAAACAAATAAACCCTACCTTTATACCGTTAGACCAGAACTAGTCCCTCGTATGTCGTCGCAACAAGAATAATATTCGCTACACGTTCGCCGGGGGTGAATTTAAGCATAGACATTTACCAAACATCCATCTTTTCGCACCTCAACCCATCAGCATAGTTTTAGTGGTAGTAATGAAAAATAAAAACGATTGTATTTGATGTAATTAATTTTGTTCAGAAGAATAAAAATAACTATAGAAAAGAACAATAACAATGTTTTCTATCTCCATACAGTTGCCAATATTTCCCGCATTGCATAAAACTTTAACAACTAGAAATTTTTAAATTTATATTCTATTCGAGACAATTTTAACCTTACCTTCATATGATCGAACAAATATACACTGGATTGTACGTAATAAAATTTTGTCAAACTGACGTAAGAACAAGCCTTCAGATGTTGCGGATATTGAAATATTATTCATATCTGATGTTCAAAAACAAGTTTATTTGATACATCTGCAAGGTTTTTGAGGGATAATTGTAAAATATTGTAAAATTTTAAAACACGCTATAGCTAGCTATCACCTAAATGTTTATATAATACAAAAATAAATTATGTGTTGGAAACTGAAGTTAAATTTTATATATAATTTCAATTGTTTTTTTCTTTATTGAAAACCCCTTTTTTACCTCTTTTAATGTATGAAAATTATTTGATCTCTTGTGGGATGTTTACATATCCTATGGTAAAATATGGACAATATGGGTATCCGGTTATCCGATAAAGACGCTACATGTAAATTATATCAACAATCTGAATAAACATATTTACCGCACAGATTTTTGGATTATGTAAATTTTAAGAAAAAAAATTTTGCCGCTTCATTTTGCAAAAATGCAGAAAATTCGCCCCAAATTCTTCTTTTTTAAAGATATTAAAAAAAAATTATTCGCATGCTCCTAAAATTTTGTAAAAATTGGGATTTTTTGCAATATTTTAGTTAAAAAAATGTATGCCGCAGGTAAATTTGATCTTCGCCAGAAAAATCCTAGTTTTGAAGAAAAAAAAATTAAAATTAAAATTTCGCTCGCTCGCACCTATTTTCGCCATCCAAAAATCCAAATAACTAAAAATCAATTGGTGTGGCCTAATAGTTGTTTATACATGTACTAAACTTGCTTCTGTAAATATAAAATATACAACTGATAATTTGTCGTTAAATTGATGGCTGCATCACACCCGAAGGCAACGACACATATATTGATCTACACAAGAACTTTTATGGTGAAATTTTGACAGTGGGTAAGAGTAATTTGTAATTAAAAAAAAACAATTAATGAATGAATCATGCATCAAGGTGACTGTTGAGCAATGCCGTTATATGTTACATATATTTAAAATTTATTCATATTGATGATATAAAAAAACAAGCTCAATATATTATTATATGTAAATGATTTTTTCCCTTTAGGATATTTTGTATGTAATTATATATAAACAATGTAACGCTTGGAATACTCTACTGGTCTATTTTTTGGTATTGTTACGCAAATAGCCTTTCTTTCCTTTTCACAGCCCATCGCTCTTTCTTTTCACCCCTTTTAGGTCACCCGAGATTAGAATTTAACCAAACTTGGCAGAGATTTTTTTGTAAGGTCTGTTCCAAGTGTTTTTACTTTGGTGCCAATTATTCGTGAAAAAGCTTTATGCACCCTAAAAACCTAAGGTTCTAAGGTTCCAAGATGGTGGCCGGATTAAGTTGTTGTCGGAACGAATTAAGTTGTCGGGAAGAATTAAGTTGTTGGAAAGGATTTTGTTGTCATTTCGATAAAGCCAAAATAATGGAAACCCCCTAAGACTCGAAATAGAAAATCTCCTCTTCTTCCTCCTCCCCCCTCCTCCTCTACCTCATCTTTAACCTTCATTTCAAAGAAACCCTACGGATACCTATTGGTGGGCCTGAAACCTGACACCCCGGAACCGACTAGAATACGCACCGATGGTTTACAAACGGGGAGAGGAATCGTTAACGGGGACCGAGACGAAGACATGGAAGCAGACAATAAATCGGAAGATTTCACCGGTACACCGGACGGCTCAGAGGACGACAGAGAGGATCTCGTAGCTTGCCGAAATTGCAGACTCGTATTGTTCATTATGTCGGACTGAGAAACCACATCAAACGGGGATGCATCGCAGAGGAGGAGTTACCTATTGCCAAACACCAAAAAAAAAGACGACGATTCCAACGATGGAATGTACGGGTTCGAGTTGGAAGAGTATTTGAAAGACTTACCGGTGACTGTATGTTGCGCTGACGATCTCCCCTCTCGTGAAGTGTACAGACCGCAGAGCTTTGTCGTCAATACGGACTCCTGTGCAAAGAATGAAGTCATTGGGTGGTGTTTCATTTCCCGAAAAACGGACCTGCAGAATTTTTCGATTCACTCGGATCCTACCATCGTTGCTTCGAGAACGTATTGGTCATCAACGCATCTCAGTACCGCTACACGCCAAACAGAATCCAACCCTATGGGAGTGACACCTGTGGACTTTATTGCATTCATTTCATCACGTCGAGATATCTGAACCTTTCGATGGAAGACATTATGAAAGACTTTTCTACCCGGGACTTGGAGACAAACGATGCCAGACTGAAAGAGACTTACGAAAATTTTAAATTATTGTTGTATATATCTGAAATATGATCGTCAATAAATGTTTAAGAAAATATATCGTTGTCATGTTTACAGATACCCACCCAAGAACTATGACTTTAACGATTCAAACATAGAGGTTTAGGAAAAGAGTTATATCCCTAGATTGTCCAAATTATCCTCACGTGAAAACAAAGGCGGGAAAGAGTTATTGCTCTCCTCTAAAAATATGTTGTCACGCATGTGTTATTCTACCTCAACCAGGCCTTCGCCTTGTGTGTTGAAGTGAAGGATTTCTATAAGTTCCTCATTACATAGGTGGATATAATTATATATGTGATTGTTTGAAATTTATGCGTAGGGGCGGGCCTGTTCTTCTCATTAGTCTAAATATATTGCAAAACCTTCTACATTCTTGACCAGTGGTCGGGGTTTTCTATTTCGTGTTTCGGGTGGGGGGTCCATTAGATTGACTTTGTCGAAATGACAACTTAATCCTTTCCAACAACTTAATCCTTTCCAACAACTTAATCCTTTCCGACAACTTAATTCGTTCCAACAACAACTTAACCGGCCGCCATCTTGGAACCTTAGAACCTTAGGTTTTTATGGTGTACAAAACTGAACGTACCCTACTACTCCTGTCTGATGTGGATTAGGTCATGTTTTGATTTATAAATCTGATATACGGTTATATGCAATAATGATCGTTGTATATGTCAATGAAAGTGAGCTTCAAAATTAAGATAAAAATATGCAATGTTATGCTTTGTTTACATTTGTAGCGTGTGGTAGATTGAAGTAAGTATCATCAATAAGCAAGATGATTACAATGAATACACTCAAAAACCGTCAGAGACTGACATGATAAAAATCTTCATTTTCATACAAACTGACGCTAATTATTCTACATTATATCTTTTAAATGGAATTACGTATCATTGTTAGATTCTTCCCGTTTTTTACAATATAAAATATATCTTTTAAAAGTCTTATTTTTGTGTTTTATATGTCAATTTTTTAATTTTAAACAAAACAGATTCCAAATATTTTTGCTGAGTAAAACTTGTTGTGTCGCCTGCGGAACGCATGGTCGACACATAGGGATCACTATCTGTCGTCTTGCGTTGTCACACTTTTCTTCTATCCTCAACTACTCGTAAACCGCTCAAAGGAATTTGATGAAACTTTCTCTGTGCATTAACCTTAATGCACAGGTGTGCATATATATTTCATTTTTAGAAAATTTAATTTTTTTTGTAAACATTGACATTTTTGCAAAAAAAGGGGTCAAAACTTCTATCTTCAACTACTCCATAACCGCTCAAAGGAATTTGATGAAACTTTCTCTGTGCATTACATAGGTAGATATAATTATATATGTGATTGTTTGAAATTTATGCGTAGGGGCGGGCATGTTCTTCTGATTAGTCTAAATATATTGCAAAACCTTCTACATTCTTGACCAGTGGTCGGGGTTTTCTATTCTATTTCGTGTTTGGGTGGGGGGGGTCCATTAGATTGACTTTGTCGAAATGACAACTTAATCCTTTCCAACAACTTAATCCTTTCCGACAACTTAATTCGTTCTGACAACAACTTAACCGGCCGCCATCTTGGAACCTTAGAACCTTAGGTTTTTATGGTGTACAAAACTGAACGTACCCTACTACTCCTGTCTGATATGGATTAGGTCATGTTTTGATTTATAAATCTGATATACGGTTATATGCAATGATGATCGTTGTATATGTCAATGAAAGTGAGCTTCAAAATTAAGATAAAAATATGCAATGTTATGCTTTGTTTACATTTGTAGCGTGTGGTAGATTGAAGTAAGTATCATCAATAAGCAAGATGATTACAATGAATACACTCAAAAACCGTCAGAGACTGACATGATAAAAATCTTCATTTTCATACAAACTGACGCTAATTATTCTACATTATATCTTTTAAATGGAATTACGTATCATTGTTAGATTCTTCCCATTTTTTACAATATAAAATATATCTTTTGAAAGTCTTATTTTTGTGTTTTATATGTCAATTTTTTAATTTTAAACAAAACAGATTCCAAATATTTTTGCTGAGTAAAAATTGTTGTGTCGCCTGCTGAACGCATGGTCGACACATAGGGATCACTATCTGTCGTCTTGCGTCGTCACACTTTTCTTCTATCCTCAACTACTCGTAAACCGCTCAAAGGAATTTGATGAAACTTTCTCTGTGCATTAACCTTAATGCACAGGTGTGCATATATATTTCATTTTTAGAAAATTTAATTTTAACATTGACATTTTTGCAAAAAAAGGGGGGTCAAAACTTCTATCCTCAACTACTCCATAACCGCTCAAAGGAATTTGATGAAACCTTCTCGGTGCATTAACCATAATGCACACATGTATGCATGTATATTTCATTTTTAGAAAATGTTTAATTTTGTTTTGTAAAAATTGACATTTTTGCAAAAAAGGGCGGGGGGTGGGGTCAAACCTTCTATCCTCAACTACTCCATAACCGCTCAAAGGAATTTGATGAAACTTTCTCTGTGCATTAACCCTAATGCACAGGTGTGCATATATATTTCATTTTTATAAAATTTTTAATTTTTTCTTGTAAAAATTGACATTTTTGAAAAAAGGGGGAGGGGGTCAAAACTTTTATCCTCAACTACTCAATAACCGCTCAAAGCAATTTGATGAAACTTTCTCTGTACATTAACCTTAATGCAAAGGTTTGTATATATTTCTCATTTTTAGAAAATTTTAATATCTTTTGTAAAAATTGACGTCCGCAGGCGACACATGTCTTCCTTGGAAGACTCACACATTTTCAAGGGATAAAGTAAAACTTAAATAATAACAAATTGCGTAATTAACATTTTTAGAATAAAACATGATATTTTTTTTGAACCAGCAGAATGTAAAATCTTTTGTACATTTTCTGTAAGGTAGCTACATTTGTATGTGAGGAAACAGATAAGGGTAAACAATATCTTATCTCCGAATTGAACAGTCCAAAAATAGACATCTATAGACAACTTTGCTCGTTTTGGCAATACTGTGTATCGAAAGGTCATTGGGATTTTTACGGGTACAAACTGTGCTCCTCTAATAGCCAACTTATTTTTATATTGTTATGAACAGTCTTTCATAAAAAACTCCTTAAAGGTGAAAGACAGAATATGACAAATTAATTTCTAAAATATGAGAGACATTTATCCAAAAGGGCTAAATTTGAACAAAGCTAATACGAATAGTAAATCTTACTATAAATATCTTAAATTTATGATTAAAGGGACGATTTTAATTTTAATTACTAACTTAATTCCCCTTTCTTGAAGCAGACGTGCCTGTTGCATCATCGTATGGAGTGTACATATCACAGCTTGTATGTTTTGCACGTATTTGCTCAAGGTTAGAAAGCTTAATGCTTTTAAAAAGTTTCATAATAGATATCAAAATCTTTTAGCAAAATACACGTCTTCTAGAAAAGCACTAATTTTGAACGAATTTTCCCGTCCTTGCTTCTGTTGTATTATCGTGAACAAACGCAAAAGTCTCGCTAATAACCCACAGAAACTTAGTAGTTACATAAGATCTTTTCACACTAAGGGCTACAAATATGAAATTATGTGTAATTTTGTAAAAACTGCTCACTCTCCCAATGACTTGAAAACTGTAAATTCATACTGATCTCTCACGAATACTGCAGATTTCTATTGAACTCTATGACGAGATAGAAGTAGACCCTTCATGAGAGTGTTATTTCAGACTTTTGCGTTTACTAAGGCGACACTATACGACGTGCAGCTATGAGAGCCTTTGTTAGTTTTACAGTTAAAACGAGCACATTCTAAACATGCTTTTTAAATTATGAACCGGCCAGTCTAATTTTGCAGTTCTAGCAAGCGGCCACCTTGTTGGTAATCATCTTGTATTGGTTTTCCATGGTGTGTTTTTTACACCAAAGTGTCAGGATAGATAAAGTGGGGGGGGGGGGGTTTGGGTACCCATAAAATCGGTATAATCCCACCACTATTCAGTATCTATACTATGTCAGACTACCCTGACCTCTGTTGTTTTTATGTTCCTATGGTGTGCTCTTGAATGTTATTTTTTGTCAGGAGTTTTGATTGATTGATATGTGATTGTTGACCTTTCCTGTTATCCATTTTGTTGTTTATTTAGCGGTCACCACATGAACTGCATTGAATTGGAAACCTTGACTATATGGCGAGCCCTAAACAAAACCCAACAAAATGAGGTTGAGAACTAAAGAATTTGAATATACGATTTATATCAGTGACCAAACTATTCCTGACTTGGGACAGGCGGAAATAATACGGGGTGGGCTTAAAAAATAACAATCCAAAGATACTAATATTAGATATACATGTAGTAAATTTATACTATGCTGTATACGACGCATTTCAAGGGGTTACCTCTCATCAGCAGCATTAAAACCGAAACATTTGGAAGACCAAAAACCAAACTTACTTTAAAACAAGAAGTACTCATAACCAAAACTACCGAAATAGGAAGCCAAATTTCAGCTAAGGAGATCTACCATGTGCAATACAAGGAATGAACCCTTAGTAATTCTATTATTTTTGAATTTTGCTAAATACTGGTAATTTCTATAACAAATCAATGAATAATTATGTCAGACAAGTCTGACGACTGGGTTATTTGGATACAAAATCTTCCTCAGTTTATGACAAAGGGCGAAAATAAAAACAAAGACACACAGTAAACTGGAAGAATATCTTATCCATAAGTGAACATGAGTGCAAAGTACGTCACCACTATACATGCTATAAGGGGTCTTCTTAATGTAACTGTAGGGTGTTCTCTTTTATAGTTTTTAATCTAAATGGATGATCTTTACAGTGCCTTTCGGATAAAAACCACTACGTGTAATTCATAATGTACATTATCTAAACATTCATCTTTCTGTTTATTCCACAATACGAGTTTTGCACTTTAAATTTTTCAATTTCAAGCCAGCCCAGCAGCATATTTGTCCATTGAGTGATAACAATACCAACAGAAAAGAAAGGAAAAAAAATACATGATTGTGTTTGTTCAGAAGTAAACTACTAAAAAATACAAATATTGATATAAAAAGTAATTGACGTAACTGTTGTTGCTTCGATTTTGTTGCAAATATTGCATGCATTGCATAAAAAACTTCAAATTCAATCGATTAGTCTTCTCCTTGTGCTCAAACCAACTTGACATCTGAATAATTTTAATTTATATTCAGCTTGAGACAATTTGAATCTTACCCTGGCCCAAACAAAATAAGGTGGCTCGAAATGACCTCATATATTGATATGGTGCGGATATCGAAAAAATGTTCATATATATTATCATTACATGTATAAAACTATAAGGCTACCAAAGGATAAAATGTAAAATATTGTAAAGTTTTCCAAGGTCGCTACATTGTATGTAGTACTGTATGTCTGTAAAATTTACAAAGAATTTCTGATTTGAAAAATGAACAATTTTTTTAAAAATTGCAATTATTTTTATTTTGCGAAATGTGTTATTACATTGAGTACTCCTTTTTCTCCCTTTCACTTTAGTGAAATCATCTTTAATGGGATATTTATATTTCCTGTAATAACATATGAACAATATATGTATCCGTTTACGTGTGGTAAAGAAGCTAAGTGTTGTACATAACTTGTACAAAAATGCATAAATATAAATTGACTTTGTATACATATATGCATAGAAAACCTTATATTTGTGTACATTTGTAGATATTTTCGTCTTACATGGATGGTTACAACACAGCTCAAAGCAACCACGCATTGGTTCATCTACAAAGAACCATTTTGTTTACATAGTTATCTTTAAGATAATGTTAAATCTTCATTTACATTTTGATCTTTTAGATTTTTTCGCTTGCGTGTCCGCGTCTTTCCAGATCTACAACAGATTGATTCCAGTTGGTAAAATGCGGGTCTGTTTGTTTCAAATTTCCTGCTTGATCTTTTCCTAAAATTTTTCATTCTGAAAGTTTTTTTCCTTGTCTATTTATTGCAGTCCCGAATTATGAAAAATTACATAGCTTCCGAATTTAAGTAAGGTCAAGCAATATAAAGCTGAACTTACCTGGTTTTGGACTCCCTGGCTTAGGTGATATTGATTTTAATACTCGCAATATTCTGATCAATTCAATCTTTCAAAATTTCAAAAAAGGTTTTGTATTAGTGTTCCTTAACAACAATAATACAGAAAAGCACTTTAGATGCAATAAAGTTATATCTGATCGTGTTTGTTTTCAGTCAAATTCTACCACACACAGCTTTGATTTCATAAGATTCCTCTGTCCATTGAAACACAGTTATTCTGTCATTTGTTTTCTTAATTCTATTTTGTTTTTCAGTTATCAACAAAACCTTAATGAAATGAATAAAGATTACAAGAAATTTGTCAACCTTATTAATAATTATTGATTAAATGAGGTTTTTTATATTGAGACAAATTAGAAAAATTGTCACAAAAGCGAATCATCTTTAAATGTGATGAAATTATGAAAACCCGACCTTCCAAGTTAAGTTCTAAATAGAGTTTGCTTTAAAGTCCGACAATCCAAATGAGTTTAAAAATAGTCTGTTTTGATGTCGTAGGATTTTCTGACTAGATGATATAGCGAATAAAAAATTTAGAAACTCAGAAAACTGCAGCTATTCAGCTATAGCAAATAAATGGCCTGTATCTTTTTAAAGTTAAATTATTTGGAATTTGAAAGAATCTTTTATATTTTTTCGATTGGAGTTACCTGTACAAGAACAACAAATGCAACAAGGCGAACAATCGACGTTTAAAAAAAGCCTACAAGTCATAGATGTAGCAAATCTAATGAATTTGTTGTTCAGATAATTTCCCTATTTCTAGGTGAAAAATTAATAACAAGGGACAGTTTCATTCTTACATGTATCTCTGTTTACCAATAATAATAATAAAAACCTTTTGCACTAAAAAGTTGTCAACAATGCTCTTAAATGTCACATATATTGAAAAATATTCACATTTAATGTAAAAAAAAAAGTTCAATAACTTTCCCTTAAAAAGTTAATGTAAAAAAAAAAAGTTCAATAACTTTCCCTTAAAAAGTTTACGAGAGATTAATGTACTATTTGTGCTAATTTTTTTCCATGCTAGATATGTACATGTATGTATACAATCTTATATTAGAGAAGCAGCAATTCTTACAATGAAATGGGACAGTTGCACATATAATTGGACAAAAATGTTTTCCTTCATGAATCCTTTTTTTTTTTGCCTCTTTAATATATGTAAATGGGGATATTATAGTAATAAAGGCGATTCACTCCAAACTAAATAAAGTCCGAAGAACTTTATGCAAAGTTTGTGAGTGATAATCCCGAGTTTACACATTGATAAATCCGTAAAAAATAACCTTTATTACTTATTATTCCAAATAATGCAGAAATATGACGTTCTCCATTTGAATTTAACATTTTCCTCATGCACTATATTGCATGCGTACGTATTCATACGCACCACGTCATGAAAGGAATTTATATCAAGTTATAAACTTTTTACCGGAAGTTGTTGTTAGCCAATGAAATTACTGCATTTGATGTTTTGAAAAAAAACATTGGAATTATTTTCCTCTAGTTACATATTAACAGTCTTTCAGGTAGATGCTGAATCATTTCACTAGTTCACAAATTACATTGTACGTCATATTACAAAGTATAAAAATGGTGACGTTTCAGACCACAATTAACAGAAATATATATGCTTCAAAGAGCAGAATGTAAGTAGATAGGAAAAAACATCTACAACATCAGCAAAGCCATATAATGAATTTGATTTTGACTCGTTTTCAATGTTTTTATATGGGGTTTTTAGAAAAAAAAATAATGGAAAGAGAATAATGGAGCTCTAAAATCTAAAATATAAAAATAAACAAGATTTTGTTGAAACAATTAAATTTATTACTATATAGAATAAAAAAAAATCTTCTAAAAGTCTATTACATTATGTATATTGCATTAATATGTAAAATGTACATAAGTTATCTTTCAAAGGATACATTTCACCTTTATCTTTTATGCCTTTATTACCAGACCTACGTTTTTTTCGGTTTGTGTTTTCAATTTTGAATGTCTAACACCTGGGAAATCTGGCCCATCCTGTTTTTTTTCTGGGGGTCATAAAGGATTATTTGATAATTTTGGTATAAATTTTTAAATCTTTATCCGATTTTTATAATTTTCAGTTTTGAATGTTTCTTGATGAAAATGGAAACACTTCTTGAGATTCGTTTTTCACTATCTCTTACCATTTTAGAGATAAAAGTAAAAAAATAGAAACATTAACTTTCGAAACTTTCTTATTTCTTATCCGATTTTGATATTTTTTTAAATGGTTCGTCATAAGAAATGTTACAAAAGTTACTCCAGGCATTGTCTTGTAACTTTTGTAGTTGCAGAAATAAAAGGGATTAATGTGGTCAAATTGGCCATTTTACAGAAAATCTAAAAAAATATTTTTCATTCGATTTTAATGAGATTTTTTTTAATGTGGCTTCATGTGTAAATGTTTAATTTTTTTTTTATCAAATTCTTATGGGGATTTTTCTTTAAATTTCACCTCGATGAGTATGTTCATATGTATGTTAATAATCTTTTATTGTTTTCGAGATACAACGTGTCAAAGTAAGCAATATTGGAGGAAACACATGATTTTTATTGTTTATCCGATTTCAATTCATCTTGATGGGTGCTTTCAGTAGTATTTCAACTGATGTTTCCTATCTTTTAAAGTTTTAAAGATAAAAGGGGTTAAAGGGATCATAAAAACAACGTGGCTGAATTTATATTTTTTTTTGTTTTTATCAGGTTTTGTGGTAGGTTCTATTTCCAACACCATAACAGTGTATCCACATTTACTTTAATTGTTTACATGTCGATATTTTGAGGTCCTATCATGCTGCGCTTAGCGAAGACCTTTATTCAAGATGCCTGGCGTTAGGTTTTATGTTATTATGTTATTATATAATTATACTATATCTGAAACATATTTCGGATTCTTAAAACCGTATAAATATTATATGGCGACGCCATATAAAAGCCATACGATAAACACGTTTATTTTACATGTATAACAACAAATCAAATGATTTGCATTCTGTAGTCTATATAGTTTCTTATAAAAGATCATTGCCTTGATTTTTGAAATACAAGATGATGGCTGGCTGTCACCAGAAGTATCTTTTGATTTATTGATGGCATCGCGTATACGAATTTTTACACCCGCCGCTAAAAATAAATTTTTATAATGCACTAAAATAAAACAAATGATGTTGTATGGTAGCACCCGGTCTTAACGTCCGGTAAACCTCTATTGACTTATCACAGTTGGTGGACTTTACGATAGAGGAATCGTTTTTATGAGTTGTGATGCCTTTACTGTTTAGTGCACCTGAGTTGTGTATTGTGTTTGTTAATTGCTATTCCTGGCATGTCTGCCACAAGTCTATGAGACTGCTCTTCAAGTATTCTTAGCCCATTGTCTGAAATTGGTTTAATAGACAGCGTTTGAGTTCTGTAACCTAGAATGTGTAACCAATAATCCATATTAATTACATAAAAGAATTTATGACACAAAATCCCTTTAGGGACATATGAAATGTTCAGACAAATGAACAACCATTTCAAATGTATATTAGTTTGACTTCATTGATGACCACTGTCAATATTTCTACAGAAAAAAAAGCGTATTGCTCCTCGATATTATTTTTCGCATTTAGCAATACTACTGTTGCAATGACCTTGGTACAATGTAGTACTGCTTAGTTTATTTTCAATTTGCTTGGAATTCCCAAAAGCATTTTAAAATCTAGAATATCGTTTTTAACAAGATTTTACAACGCCATTATTTGTTTTCCATAATGATAAATAGTACTTCGTAAATAATTGATGGTATTTTTCCTAATTAAAATGGATTAGAGGTTTTTCCAGTTAAATTTATCTTCATAAACGAATGTGTTAATTATTTCAACAGCTTTATGTACAATGACGGTTCGACATATGTTTGTCATGTCTTCTGGCTGTACCGGAATATACATTAAATTCTTTATTTGCAAATTACACCCATAAGGTCAAGCAAACAACATATAACATATACTACTGCCTCTGAGTCATGTGCATTCTTATCCCCCCCCCCCCCCCCCGGGGGGGGGGGGGGGTGCCTTGTCAAAATTTGACAGGTGGGTTTCTACCAGCACACTGTAAGGTCTCCTTGGCGTTGTTAGAAAACATTTTCCTGTTTTACGGAACTAACTCTAAAACTATGACTTCTTGCATTATTGACTACTGGTTGGTGGTTTAAAAAATCAGTGAATAAAGTAACAGATAAAAATACACAAGAAGCAATTGATAAAAGTTAAATCAGATGGATGGACAAACCTGGAATGCAAATGAACAAATACAGTAAAAATACAGTGAATACTAAAAACAAAAACAAAAACAACGTAAACTATGAAATTTAAGTTTATCCACCAAAGATAGTTGTTATCAGTGGATATAGTGGATTTATGGCTGCATCCAAATACGCTCCTATGCCATCTTTGATAGTGAGACTATAGCGGTTAGTATATTGGTCGTGAAGACCTTAAAATTTTCAAAGTCCTGACATCAGGTTTAGTAGCTAACCCATGCCCTCTGATATTTGAACAGCTGAGAAATGTAGACGCATTACCCAGGCAACCCTAATACTTTACCATTTCAAAAAGGGGTGTAATCAAGAAAGATGAAGTCGTCAAATTTGACGTACAATTTTGTCTTCAAATTTACATCAGTGTCTGTTTTGACAACTAAATTCGACGTTTAACAGCTGTGTACATAGTGAGTTCATTTAAATCTGAGTAGCTGATTTATTTTTGTGTGTGTGAATTAACAAATAAAGCAATGGAGTCTTATCCTTTAGATATGTCTGTTGCATTAAAGATATAAAACACATGATTTTCTCTAATTTTCAGCCAATTTAATAGTGTTCGATCGGTGTTGGAAAAAATTGAAAATCTCACTAGTGAGTATTTGGTTCTCAAATTATGATTGGTTCATTATCGTATTTCAAAAAATCAACTAAATATTTGGTGCACCAATCTACGGCGAAACTTCTAACATATAACAAAATGCAACAGGCTCCTCAGAACAGAAAGCGTACATCTGTTTTTGAAAGGGACGGTTCAAAAGAACTGCCGTGTTTAAAATTCAGTAATTTTACTATCTTCATTGGAGAAATCCGATAAGTCACTCACCAATGTAACATGTGTAAGAAGCTGTAAGAACAGCGTCATTTAATATCACATGGCGTTTTCTAACAGGATCTAATGAAGCTTTCATTTTCTGGTAATAAAAAATACTGTAGGGTTGTAAAAAAATAATTAATGATAAATTCAGGTGATTTTACGTCCAATTACCCATCAGAATAAAATACAAGTTGACAGGAAATATACTATTTCAATGTAACAGTATATGAAATGATCGGAGTAAAGTTCATATAACGTTGAAATATTTGACGTTGAGAATGTTTTTTTTTTTCATAATATGACAAAAATCCACGCGTCATTATAATACTAGTCACTCCTGATTCCAAATATATTGTTGCTATATCATTATATCTTACAGTTGTGATAAATGAGAAGTTTTTTCAGACATCTGTAAGGGAAATAATTAAATCAAACTAAAAAATAAAAATAAAAGGAGATATAGGTTAATAAGACAACAACTGAGTCTATGATTCCTCTCACGTAGAAAAGGCCTTTTGAAGAACTGGATTGAGTCCTGGGAAAACAGAGCACTTTCCATATATTAAATTGGAAAATGTACTGATCCGTTCTAGAATAGGCATTTATCAATGGTTTACCACTTTCTAATTTATTTTCATGTACAAATCCTCAATATTTTATTGATATATATATAATATTTTATTAAGTAAACCATTTTCTTTACCGTAATTGGATTGTTGAGATTATTTTTACTTCATATATTTGTCATTGTACCTTTAATAGAATTACAGGAGACAACAGTCATTTAATCAACTATACTAAGAGTTTTAAATTAGCCGAGGCATGATTTATTAAGAGACATTCGATACCTCCGTTAGCTTATATTGAATTTTTTTTTTATGGAAGCGACCATTTGTTTGAGAATAGTAAAACTAATAAGTGTTGATTCTCAACACGATCTCTGTATATGCATTATGATTTGACTCTCTGACGGACGACTCTGAGATGGCTTTCAAAAAGTATACTATTTTAGATACGTTAGATAAGAGTGGTCCCATTTACAAGCAAGACATTTTCAGCAAAAATGCTGGAAAATGTTGCAATCTGTTCCATTTTAGATTGTTTTATTTGTTACGCCCAGAAATCACCTTTGAATTGTAGCCAACAAAAGACACAAATCAATAATAAAATTTAACAAGATTTATTATACACAAGTTTACAAGAAATATTATACAAATTGAAATGTCAACTTAACTGTTAAAATATGTGTCCGATCCTTTTGACTTTTCTTTATCCGGAATTCTTCTCGTCACTGTTGCGGGAATCCAAACAGAATATTATGTCCAATAAGTCACAATCTAGTATGATGTAGTTAACGTGAATAAGTGTGTCAATCCAACATCTGAGAACACAATAATGTTAATGTCTGATCTGAAAGTCTAACTTTAGTGTCCGTATATATATATATCACGGAAATCTTTAGAAGACTATAGAAGGGAAACTCGTAGGAACTGTAGAACGGAAACTTCTAGAATACGGTAGAAGTTTGAATTACACATCGTATATTATGATCATTCCAGAATTATTATGCAAGTCAAATAGAAAGTTCTAATCATTCCATCAGTATCTATGATTGTTCCAGTGATTTCTAAACAGTACATTATTTAGTAAACTACTATAAGTATTATGAAAGCATATCATACATGTTATAAGGCCACACAAAACAAATTAGGCCAAGATAAATAAATATAATAATTACAATATCATAACATATTCAATGATTTGAACCAGACTGAGTATAAAAAAAACCACTGGAAGTTTGATAAGATATGTAAATACATTCTAAAGAGGACAAATATACCTAGGGGGGGGAATAAAAAACGTAATCCACTGGACAGACAAACCTGGGAAGACATATAAACAACCACAAGCACAACAAAAAAAACCCTGAAAACTAAAAAACAATGACCAACACGAACTCTGCTCCGTATACTGCACCCGTCGTGAAGTTCAACAAAGTCAATCCGGTGGAAGTCACATGAAATATTACGACAGTGGGAACAGGTCCAACATCATCTTAGATATTGGAACACTGTAACGGTCAATCAATTCGTGATGACGATCGTAAAATTTCCTAAGTGATGACATCAACTTATCCCTGAAGCTATTGTGGCAGCAGTAATCCTCTTTGTCGCCTGCCCTTGAAAATCAGATAAGCTGAGAAACGTAGGCGCCATATGTAGGCGATGCTGGTATATTGCCACTCAAGAAGGGAAAGTTAACAATAGGAAAGTTGAAGTTATAACGTTTGTCATAAATGTTTGTCTTCAAATGTCCCTCATTGTCTATTTCAAGAAACAAATCCAAATATGAAGCGGGCTTTGGTCTATCTGTAGTATACTTAACTTAAAGCTCACTGGGGTAGACGAGATGTAGAAAGTCTTGGAATTTATGAAATCACAAAATTGCTATTTTAGGGGATTTTACGTTTTTTTGTTCTTAGAATCTGTAGATGTGCAGTAGGGATGTTATTGTTCCCAATGCCAGAAAGTTTAGTTTTGTACAACGTAAGTAATAATTGTTTTATGTAATTTTCTAGTGTGGTTGTTTGATCTCTATATTTTGTTGTTTTAAAATGAAACTTCACAACGCTTATAAAACCTACAGAAATAAATTTTGGTTATAAAAGTTCAAGGACTATACTTTGTTCTGGAATATTAGATGAAGTTAGTAATTCGACAGTTCTTGGGGGCACCAAAGTGCCTTTATCATATTTCCTTTTTATATTGGCAGAATAAGAATTTAGTAGGGAGATGCAATTGATATTTATTTGCGCATCATAAAGTTGCTAAGGGTGTATTTTTTCAACTTGAACATTACGAAACCATGAATAATTTGCAATAAACTGGAGACTTTTGTACAAATGATTATCACTTTTTGGGGGTATACTTTTTTGTAAGTGTATCTACATGAACACTTATATTGATTGCGAAGTTTCAAGTTTACTTAAACGTTCAACCTGGCTCCATTTAAGGATATTTCTTGCATGCATTTTGTTACCACAAGTTATTTCCCATTTGTAGATTAACGAAATGTACACTTTTTTTTACCAAACTGTTTCTAAGCCACAACTTCATTCACTGGAAATGAAAATTATTTGCTGGGTGAACGTCTGTCTATTAAGAAGCAGAAACTGCGTTCCCACTGATACAATCAGAATTAACGTAATTTAATTTTTGCATATTTCAGTGTTGCTCATCCGTTTCCTTATTTTTTTTGCGGTGTGTTTAAAATTTTTGATTCTTTTCCTATTCCTATATGTTTTATTACTCTGGATTTTTAATTATTAATTTTTCTCAATTATCCCTTTTGAGTTCAAAAAATTTGCCCCTTTTTAGTTCACTGAACTCCATATGTATAAAATGTTTTGGAACCAAGCATGTACACACTGGTTGTATCAATTTTTTTAAACAACGGCTGTATCAGTGGATGGCCTTTATATCATCATTGTTAATTGATTATACTAGTTCTTGTTAAGCTTGACTACGTGAAGACTACATTGTTTGCTATACCGTGAACGAATAATCCTAGACAAGAAAATTTCCAACTAAATCCTCGTAAATCTCGGAAAATTGGATAATTAAAAGGTATCTGTGATTGACTGTCTTTTCCAAAGTTATTTGAATAGTGATTGATAAGATGATTTGGATCACATTAAGATCTTACAGACCCCATGTGCATGCCAAAATTGGAGGCGGATAAATAATTTGTGAATTGATTTGGAAAGAACACTCTGTTTAACAATACATCCACTTCAGATCAAATCTGGTTCTTATCGGAAGCTCTTCTCAATTTCTAAAAGGAACATTTGCTTCGGAAATTCATTATTTGTTAAGAACAGTGACATATTCAATTAATAATGAAAGGAAAAATCGTTTAAAATTTCTTAATTGTCAGTTTTTGGCAAAACGAAAGATAAACAGAAACGAAAATAGAAAATATAAATATTTTATCATTTATACTTAAATACTCGTGATAAAGTCAGAAAAAGTATTACTGACATGCATTTCTAAACGCCAACACGTCAGAAATACTTTGATAATGTAGAATAAAATATCTAACTTTCATCAATCAAGTTTAATTACCGACAAATTTATGTATCCAAAAGCTACAGGTAGTGACTCATGATAAATTTTGAAGACAGCAGGATCTCTAAATATTAACTAATTCCTTGAATCAAAACGTCGCGGGTTGACTGTTATCACTCGAGTGGGTTGACTGTTATCAGTCGAGTGTATCACCCTTTCAATAGTCAATATCTTCAAGTTAAGTTGGCGTTACATAATTTTTATTATTCTGTACCACGTTTTAAAACTTTGTTTTGATAATTTTCGACGAGGGAAATAATTATTAAAAAAAAACTTTTGATAAAAAGTTGTTACTTTGGTGAATTATAACGATACTCGTTGAGAGTAAGCCGGTGATTTGATCTTGAATCGATCTTTAATATCTAGTTATGATATCTTTATGCATAAAATGTATCACATAATACCGAAATAAATTTGATGCACTGTAAGGCCATTTCTATGACTGACAACTCATCAGCAGTGCTCGAGATCAAAATGTTGGAAAACCGGTTAAAGATATTATAGTGAATTGATAAGCACAACCATCAAAAACCAAAACAATTAAAGCAAACAGGAATCCAAACTCAGCTAAGGGTTACCTCTGCATCAAATGGAAAAGCCTTAGAAATTTCCGGTAATTTATGAACGGAAAATTTAAAGGCATTTATTTAATGAATCATGAGAGGACAAAAATTCTGGCTACTGGGCTTATAAGGCCCTCGGGGACTAATAGTCCACCAGCAGTGACATAGGCCTAGTGGTAGTAATAAAATGTATTACAAAATACCGAAATAAATTTGGTGCACTGTATTGCCATTTCGTTGACTGACAACTCATCAGCAGAGATCAAAATGTTGGAAAATCGGTTAAAGATATACTGATTAATTAATAAGCACAACCATCAAAAACAAAAACAATTAAAACAAACATATAATGCGTCATTTGGATTAGACATTCATACAATTTTAGATGCAGAACACTTTTAATAATACATTTGTAACTTAAGTATAAATATAGATGTTTTGTTGTTTCTTACACTTGGTAACCATAACATTCTAAGAAATAGTTAATTAATAACCACTGTGTAATTTAAACAACGCAGAATTCCATTCAGTGCTATTTATTATTGATATTAATTATTCCATTTGATAAGACTGTTCAATTAATTGAGCTTTTATTCGTGATTTTATATTTCGCCAGTCAATTACCTATAATTTACTACTGATAAATTAAACTTTGTTTTGCCATCTGGATTGGAATTAAAAACAACAGGCCAATAGTTTAAAGAAAAAATACTTAAATATATTGCGTCTTCTCAATTTAGAAGCGGACGTAGAACCGTTGGTTAAGTAGATCTAAATTTATAAAAATTTAACTACATTTGCGACGGAAAATGCACAACCGTTTTCTTATGATAAGAAGCAGCGGGATAATGTATTTTGGTGAATTATGTATAATGAATAAGTAGAGGTCTAATGATTTATAGAATTAAATTATAGACCAAATATATAATTTTGGACTAATACGGAAATGAATTAATATAGCACTGTTAGAAAAGTGCAAACAACTACTATATTTGGTTAATTCAGTGTGTTTTACAATAACTACTTAGTAAAAGAATGCAAGAAATGACAGTATTTAATCTTAATATTGCACGAAATATAGTATAGTATAATGCATCTTATTTACACGGTTTATATTAGTAATCCACATAACCATATTTACTATCTCTGGTCGTGCTGCTTCAAATCAAACTCCGAATATAAAAACATGAAAATGAATTATGGTCTTGTTCCACCGATTTCTTTTTGCTTCTCGTGCCATTTTCAGAACTTCGTCTAATGTGTTCCAAAATATTTTTGGACGTAGCCTTGTATGTGTCCTTCTTAAATATGTTAATGATAAATATGAAATAAATTACTAAAAACACAATGTATATCTGAATAACGGGTGACATTCTAACACAAATTTTCCATTTTTTTGGGTGGTCTTTAAAGTTACTTGCTCAACACGAAGGACACTCAGAACCTGTGTGTTTGCTGTAAGTGATATTCCTTTTCACATGACAGTAAAATGGCTTTTATTGTACGTATCCTTCATGACGACATTCAAGATTATACAAAACGGTTGATAATTACCCAAAACCGCTTAAATGCACAGCCATGAATAAGCACTAAATTTCTGTTCAGTAAAAACGTTTTTGTTCGTTTGACGTCAGATGAATCTGGGATGAACAAAAACCCAGAACAAGTTCTAAAATCCTAAAAATGTTATAAAGAAAAATTAACAATTCGTACGGATGAATTAAATAAAATGGATCTTAAATGTCCTACGAAAAGCTGTCAGAAATTATTCCGGAGATTATTTCTAGAACAGATCCGCAATAGACTTATATAGCTGAGCTGCTGAACGGAAGAGCTGGTCTACAGACGTAAGGACATCTTGCAGCAACATCAGTACGTCTACATTTACTTTATTGAACTTGCCTTTTTAAATATAAATTAGATGCATCTGTTAACCTTGTTACATAATCTGTGATATTTTCACGATATCATCATATAATTCTTGTATTATCTCTGATATATTACGTCATTAATCTTAACAACTGTTATATAAGATCAGAAACCTATAAATGAGGAAAAAGTAAATGACTTAAATTGATGATACTAAATGTTCCGTTATTACGATTTATTGTTGTTGTATTTATCAGTCTGTATACATGTATATCAATTCCTTTTAGCATAATTTAATTGGTTATTGCATTAAGACGCCACAAGAATAAAAATTCCTTTGTAAATCGGTATATTATACAGTGGAAATAACAGAAATAACAGAAATAACATAACAATAGCCAAGAGATAAGATTTACAATTGTAAAAACTGCTGACAGAATACCACAATTTGTTGCAATCAAACAAAACCGAAGATGTTCTGAGGTAAATTGCCTATTGTACATAAATTTATCCTACAAATGGTTTATACAGATGCAACTGAATGGGCTATACAAAACTGCATTTTCCACGTCAATCAGCGATTAAAGTCATTGAAACAATAACCCTAAGATAAGACGAATTAATTGCTTGACAGTTTCAAAACGATAGCTATCATCTTGGGGTTAATATGAGATTTTTTCCTCAAATCGCAAGTTCAATAAGCTTGTGTAATCTGTATGATTTTGTTTATCGACCGAGATCATTCGGCGCTCTCGCAGTTTCTATTGGACGACTTTTCTCTATAATTCCTTTGGTAGAAGATTCAATACGTTAAATTGTGATATGATTACGGTTAACGTTGTAATGAATTAGAAATCAACATTTCATTTACGAATCGTTTTTATAAAATAATTATTTTGAAATGAAATTATTAATAGCTTATATTTTCAAACAGACTTTTGGATTCATTTCATATACATAAATTGGAAAAAGAATAAAGTTTATCTATCCATGTGGTAAAATCAATTTAAATGACGGTAAACATTTAACTTCTAGAAGATCTAATATGGGATGTATAAATGCCAAAAGGAGGAAAGAAGCTCTTCGGAAAGGCATCGACGTTACACCGACAAAGAGAACAAAAAATTATTTAAAACAAAACAATGAACAAAATGAATCACCCGGAAATGGGAGATGTCACTCCGAACCATTTCCCGAATTTACAGACCGACAAAAAGAGCTGGTACTAAATACATGGAAGATTATCCAGGATGATATGTCAAGAGTTGGAGTTGTGATGTTCATGAAGTAAGTACTTTTTCTATTTATCTAACAGTATATTTATACAATACCAATTGGTTGCCATAATAAGCAGTTATAACAGTATATGTCGTCGTTTTCCGATGTATAGTTTTTAAGGAACTAGGGCACTGCTGATGACTTATTTAGTTTATTTAGAGGGTACATGCCAAAAATCAGTCTTTATCTGCTATTACTGTAAAACTTAAGGCTTTTGCTCAATATTTAATTGATATTAAGAATTACTTTGAGTGATTTTACAGTTGTTACTAATTTGTACAATTGGGGAAAAAATTAGCTTTATTATTATTTTAGATAATATATATAAACTCTTCATTCTATCTATTCCAACATTTTGATAATTACAGGTAAAAGGTAACATTTTGTGTTGGAATAGCAAGAATACTTGCAAACAGATGATTTAGGGTGATTATGTTTTAAAAACATATACATTTGGGGATAAGTTAATTAAGGTCAAATAAACTAAATGTTGTTTAATAATTAATAAAAAAAAAAATATTGTTCAGAATTTTTAATGAGAATAAAATTCAATATAATCCAATAGTCCAAGTGGGGAAGATGGGAGGCCGCATCACACCAAACTGTAGGGATGTCAGTTCTGTAGTCTGATAGTCTGATCTTCAGGGTGTCAAGTCTGTCGTCTATTTCTCTGTATTTTCTTTTCTTTGGAACGCGTTTCCCATCGACAGCATACTGAAACACGGTACATGAAGTGGCAGTTTCTTCATTGTGAAGTCGTTTTATAAGAGTAAAGATGTTTAGATGTGTAAACTTTACTAGTTTCTCCAATTTTCTGTGCCAACCTTCCAGATGATTAGTAGTCCTGGGAATAAAAAATGAAAATAAATATTGAATATACATGATACATGCATAACATTAAATATGCCGAATTAAAATAAAATTGTTGTCTTTTCCGAAAATATTATCCTTTCTTTTCTATATTAATTGTATGAAGTATTTTAGTTTCATTTAAAGTTTTATTATCAGCATGATTTTTATTGGGGAAAAAATAAATACCTAGGCGCCTCATTGTCATAATTGTTCCACAAGAGTCTGTTGTTACCACCAATCCAGTAGCTTCTGAATCCAGCTGTTGCTATGTCCATGTTGGCGTTGTTCTGTAGTACTGAAATGCAAACGTCGTCGACGACATCAGAGGGTAGAACGGCTGCTCTGCGGACAGGTCGGTGGATGTCGTTATTTTCTGAGTAAGGAATCTGAAGACCATGTTTCTGTGCGCTCATCCAAATGCACTGGGTGTAGTGGACGAAACAGCCTTTAATGATGATCCCAAAGAATCATGGGGTTTGCTGCATTTCTGATGGCGGTCTCGTAGTCCAGGAACAGGGTCGTTGGTCTGGGTATTATGTTGTGTTGTTGATATTTCATTTCAAATATTTTATTGATAATATATCAAAGGGATTGGATAACAGGCAATGCCTATATAGATCCTCTCCCGAAACAAGATGGAAATATAACAAAACATAGGCTACATGTATACAGTATAAGAGGACAACACTACAATCTACCTATAGCATTTCTAGAACTTTACAATTTTAAAGTTAAATTAAAATATAATTATGATATGTACATTATAAATCGATGTGGAGTACTTGTACAAAAAGGAAAAAAGTAATGTTGAATTAAAGCAAACTTGATATATCATTTTGTATTATATTGACTTTAAGCATATATTCCACCAAATATCAATATAGTCTTATCATATGTTTGTATATAGGGTCATGTTTTGCAATAAAAAAAAATGTTATCAAAATGTGAAACATAATAGATATGTTTAAATTAAATAGGAAAAAAGTGCAAAATTATCTCAAAGAAAAAAAATACATGAATTTAGCTATTTAGATATTTCAGTAGTGTGAGTAGTCTGGTGTAGGTTTCTTCATCTTTGCCAGGTAATAAACTGTAAACGAGTGGGTACATAGCACCATCAATCATGGCGTGGAAAGTGTACAGCTGTGAAAACAAAGATGGACAGGAGTAGATGTTACAATCAGCATAGATTGTGTCGATAATGGCTAAGCGAGTCAAGTTCTGTTGCGTACTGAATATGAGTATCCCCTTTCCAGCTGCCGAGTCATCTGCAAAAGGGAATGGCTGTCTCGTAGTGGTCTCTGCCCATTGCCCGTCGATCTGGATGTCAGCTACTGTCTTTGGAAGCGAGGTAGTAGTTTCTTCCTTTCGTTGTACAGTTTACCTTTACACAACTGGAAAGTGGGAATGCGCTCTACCAACTGATGAGTGTCATCATTCCACCCTGTGCTCCTGAGTGTCATCATTCCACTCAGTGCTCCAGAGTTTCACCAATTCTTCTTCATAGATAGTTGGGATGGGTGTAAGTTCATCTTTGCACCTATTTCTCATACGTTTGATGACATCATCAACTCTGAGTTGAATTCGGTTTGCTGGGTGGTTGTGATTGGCAACTACTTTTGTTGGTTGCGAGTTCGGTGACTGATGTTCAGATTCCTTAATCTTTCTTTATGAGCTTACATTCAACATTATCACGCATAAAATTGCACAAGCCATGACAATCTTGTAGTGTTCAAAATCTAAATTATATTTGTGACACATTATTTTTTTTAAGAATTAAAAGCATAAAAGTTTATAATAATTTTATACAGAAAAAGAATAAAATATTGCAGTTCTGAAATAGAAAATTTCTACTATAATTATAGAAAGTGAGAATTTTTTTGTTTTTGTTTTTATACTGATGCAAAAATACTTACAAAATAATTGCAACACAATGATAAGTTTACCTATCAAGACCATTAATTACCGGATTATTACCTGTCACCCAAGCTAAGTTAATTTCTAAAACAACATACTTAACTAAAACAACGCCTATTGTTCTCATCATGTTGGAATAGATAGAATAGGTAAATTTAAAATGTTGGAATAGCTAGAAGACACCATAAAACATTTAAAGCTTTTATTTAAACACTGAATGAAGTAAAAAACGCTAAAAAAATATATAGTATTTTAAGGCTGGGTTTAGTGTATATGCTTACTTTTCCCCAAAAAAGTCTTTAAATTTTTCGTTCAAAATTTGACAAAAATTTACCATAAATTTCTAAGGCTCTTCATATTGATGCAGATGTAACCCTTAGCTGGATTCCTGTTTGTTTTAATTGTTTTGGGTTTTGATGGTTGTGCTTATTAATTCATCATTATATCTTTAACTGGATGTCTAACATTTTGATCTCGAGCACTACTGATGAGTTGTCAGTCAACGAAATGGCCATACAGTGCATCAAATTCATTCTTCTATACAAGGTATGTCTCCTTTCTTTCTGGTGTGTGTGTTTTTATTTGGAAAAGCAAATAAAATTTGGTTAAAATTACTTGAGGTACTTAGTACAATGTACTTACATAATTCATGGATCCATATAACTTGTAGAACTAAGGCAAGGCTTCTCCATATAAGTAGCTGTAATAGGTCTCCTGAAACTGCATTTTAATCCCTTAAATTTTTGACGGATTATTCAGTTAGAAGTTAGTACTCTAGTACTGGCAGTACTTGTTCTTCGCGAGAGAAAAGACAAATAAAAATTACGTTTACCTGGAATTTGTGTTTATTAATTAACAAAAGCTGAGTTCAATAAAATGTTAAATTAATTAGAATGTTATTGCCTTTCGCTTTCTTGTCACTGTTGGACTCCGTTGTAGGAAGAAAACCATTTCTTTCTTTCTGATTAACTAACCACTGGTTCATAGTATTTTTCTTTTAACATTACATAACGTATTGTTATTAATAGGGGTAGTTAATTAAAAATATAATACTAACAAATGTTTAAGCTTCCTACATTGTACTAACAACATAATCAACTCATGATATGGAATTTTTCATTCCTTCAATTTTTGGACGTTCAAAATAACAATCTAAAGACACTAATATTAGATATAGTCAATTTATACTAAGCTGTATGCGACGCATTTCAAGGAGTTACCTCTCACAGGCAGCATTAAAACCGAAACATTTGGAAGACCAAAAACAAAACTTATTTTAAACAAGAAGTACTCATAACCAAAAATACCGAAATAGGAAGCCAGAAATAATTTTTAAAATCTCATGCATTTTATTATTTAAGAATATCCAGTTTCAATTTTTAGTGTTGGGAAAACCATACAATTTCACAAACATTATTTTATAAAATTATGTATACTTTAAGTAAAAGTAGTATCCAAAAGTGACAATGTCACGTGATATTTAAAAAAAATCTGTTTGTTACAATGGCAGAGGAAAATTTAACTAATATTCAAGATTATACTGAGTAATTTTACTGTTGTAATTGATTAGATTTGATATATAGATATTCTATGCACAAGGCTTAAAATGTTGAAAGCCGGAACAATATCCCAATACGCTGAAGAACAAATTCAAATAATAAAAAAATAACCAAAAAGTTTAAAACCAAAATCATCCAAGGAGAGATGGATGTATGCACGAGGGAGCTTTCACAAAATTTGATATTGAAATAACAGCAAATTGTAAGTATCAATTTCACGGTAGCATCGAAACACTATCATGTAAGCTGGTTATATCCCCATGGATATATAATCCACCAGCAGAGGTATCCACTCAGTGGTAATAAATTTTCCACGAAACCAATACATATATACTAGTATGTTATTATTTTGAATGAATAATTCAGTAATCAGTCAAAATTATACTACATAATGCTTTAAACGAGTTTTAAATTGCATGGCGTTTGATGTATGCATAGCAGGAGATGTCCAACAACGGCGATAACTACACGTGTAATGAAATCGAACACGCTAGGCAGCTGTGTGGGTTGAGCTCCCGTGAGGTAGAGTATGTTCTGCAAGGTTACTTTAGTGTATGACCTCAATTTTCATAATCCGACTTGATTTTTATTCAACATATAAATTTATTTTCAGCTTCTGCAAGGTCATGAACTCCAAAATCAATCGAACACATACAAACATGTATCGAGAAAGTTTGCAAAAAATATTGACATTTTCTACTACTTGAAGTCAAGAACCATTAAGAATATATTTCTTTTTTATTTTCCATAAAAAAGCACATCAGCATGTTGACTATAGTGCGAGTAATGATTTATTGAAATTCACTTGATTTTATATCTTTCTTTTACTATCAAACTGAGCAGAAATGTAGATTCTTGAAAGCCATTAAAGCGTTATAAGGGTCTTATAAACAAACGCGTCAAACGAAAGAAATCATTTAAGAAAAATCAGTACGTAAAATCCAATTAGGGGAGTAATAAGACAAATTTGACAAGAAATTCCAGTCTATTAACTATTATATGAATTAGACTACTCCTGTAATTAATTATTTCTAGCTAAACCCACTTAAGAGTATTCGGAAAAATAAAAAGAAAGTCAATAAGCATAAACTACGTGAACCTATTAACGGGTACATTGTATAAGACAGAAGAAGAGTTTCATAATTTTACCATCAATTTAGCATTATTAAATTAAATTGGAGAAGAATTCTCATGTATCCGCGTACACCAGATCTTTTTTGTTACTTGGTAGATTGCAGTTGATGTACTGCAAATTGGAATACAGGGGCGGTGACAAATACGGACAGATTCTTAGTTATCTAACTATACAAATTATCTTTCATCGTTATTTGCCATTGAATTTGAAATTCTTTCAACAAAACCGTGAAAGAATCATAAGGTTGCCATAGAGCAATGTTCCTTAAAAATGTTCAAAATGTTAATTAGAAATGAAATTTACTATATCATGTATATTGTAATATTATTGTGAATTTCTGAACATGAGAGATACTTACAATGTGGTATTTGTGCAATAATTTAAAAAATGTTTCCCGTTACTTTTAATGATTCATTAATATGGTTTGTATTTAGCTTAAGATTAATATATAACAATTTTACAATTTAATCAGTGTCATTAATGAATAATTACGTAAAGGTTAATTTAGGTGATTGAAAGAAATACTTGATATAGTACACTTGTACTTTCAATAAATCCAATTCAATTGGAATGAGGGGGGGGGGGGGGGGGGCTTTCTCGTATACAAATATGTATATAATTTTAATACTTTGCATAATACATGAATGTTTTTTTTTTAAAATATGAACTATAACGATGTGTAACCTGAAAAGTTTATTCCGGTTATGTATTTACTTTTCACCAAACATTAAAAAGATTCTAAAAAAGATTTTGCAAGAAAAGTATTCAAACTGTGCATGAATTAAAGAGCATTTATTAACATTTATGGTCAAAGTAAACAGGTTTGTTTGTTTACTTCTTGTAAAACTCTTTACAAGAATCTTCATGTTAATAATGGGAGAGGGGGTAGAAATTTGAAAATAAAGACAGAAAAAAAGTTTTGAAAATATCAGAGTCGAATTTGAAAAGTAGAAATACGGACAGCTGTTTAGTTATCTAACTATACAAATTAGCAAAGTGGGGAAAAAAGGTTACAACCTGCTGGAGAAAAGTTCATATGGAAACTCATTTATCACCAACAAAGGATCTAAGAAAAATGTATAAAATTCTAATACCATGCTTAATTTACTAATTTGTATGGTCAAAAATAGAAATTTCACAAAATTGAACTGGTTTAACGAGAAGCCTGGAAACCAGCTCGGGGATATGTCTAATAACCAAAACCACAACGGGATTCATATAGAAATATGTTCTGTTTGCCGACCATTCAACATCGCGCATCAGTCTGCCACAGGAAAGGCCGGTTTTTCTTTTGAAACACAAACATTGCGCATACAGCGCTTCTTTTTGGTCAATGTTGAGGCTTACAGGTAGAAAATCTTTTTTTTAAAAAAATCAAAATCTCCATTTTCGTTTGCCTTGCCCAATGGTCAAGTTGATAATAATTTTTTCATAAAACTCCGCCTGTCAGTGTTGATAAAAAGTAATTACATCAACTAAATATGACTGATAATTGTTGCAGCAATTTCTTTATGCAAATTGAACGATATTTTTTTTCCCAGCCAGGTTTATTTGTTGGAAAATTCAATTTAGACTTGCCTAAATTATTGGTCAGGGCGTTAGTTTTGACCTATCAGTTTGTAGAAAAACTATGCATATAACATTGACAACTCATATTTACCCAAGAATATACTTATAGTATACAATCAAACAGTAATAAACATTTTCAATAGTAAACGATTATGTACACATATTGTTGGTTTCAACAGGCTTAAAAGGGTGTTTAGAATTGGCCATATTTAAGGAGTTCTGAAAATAGAACGAGATGGTCAATTTTGAGAAAAAATTGTCTGATCATGTATCAATACATACTCCTTCCATGGTGTAAATGTAAAAAAAATTAAACAATGGGAAAATTTTAAGGTTACCCAGGCCTACCCCCTTAAATCGTCTTTCAGGAAATTGACAAAAATTTGAACTGTGTGTTTTAATTCCAACATTTTCATTCAATTCCTATTTGTCTTCTGATTCCATAAAAAATATGGTTGACAGGTACTTTTCCAAATATCTTTACATTTATATTTATAACAGATTCAAACACAAAATTCTAAACTCAGAAAAATACACCTACACCTGTTATACCGAATATCATTTTCCTCATTGGATCATTTTTGTTACTATTATTATGCTATTTTTACCATCCCTGCAACCATAAAAGCACACTTTGTCTGTTTGTCTGGCGAGTTTAGGAAATGACTTTTGTATGTAGGATTTTATATATTTCCTTTCTGAACACGTATTTAAGAAGGCAAAACAGTTAAATTAATTTTTTAATGCGTCATAAATACATACATACTGGATTTAATAATTAAATACTTAATGACAGTTATTCTTTTTACGCGCTGTTGTTAATATAGTTTGCTTAGAAAAAGAATATTCAAATTCCAAAACATTGAAGATTTATATAAAAAAAATGAAAGGAATTCATGTGTAGGGCAAGGCAGTGGTGTAATAAAAAAGTCAAGTCTTTATTAGTATCAACAATTTGCTGCATGGATTCCGACCATTCAAATAGCCTTAGTATACTGTTGGTTAACGTCAATCACAATTCTCATGAAAATAATTAAATATCAGTTTCTTTGTCCGTTAAGATCACCGTCGGAATATGATCATAGATGTATGGCAATTCAGGTTTTTGTGTCAAGCAAAATACTGTTGTCTTAAATTCACATGCGTTGATTCTCTTGATAAAACGTATCTTGCCGAGTTCCGCATCTAAACTAATTTATATCTGTTTGCAAACGTGTCGGAACTCGTATGTTTGACACGAATCCTTTCTAATATGAATAATTTGAATGAACGAATTCTATTGCTATAACCAACAAACATAAATATATATATTTCATGTGTGCTGAATGTTTTAAAACATCTATGATGTAAAATATTAAAAACAATTTTCATACAAAATATTGGCAAATGACTGTCTGATTATATACTTTATATGAATATTTTTAACGATCTTAAATTATGTATGAAATATTTATAAGACACCTTAAAAACTATTTTCATGCATGCGATTTCAAACAAAACACTGACAAATGACTTTCTGATTATATTGGAATATTCAAACATGCGTTATAAATATTTTAAAGAAATTTTCGATTTTTGAAATTTTGAAAGTGACATCACCAGTGAAACAAAAAAGAGAGATGAAGAGGGACCAGAACAAACAAAAAACAAATACACAGCACGGACGAAAAAAAGAGAACAACATATAGCCAACAAACGAGCGAAAATCAAATTAAATATATGACCGTCGACTAAGTCAACTAAACAAAACATCAAGTCAATCTGCCCGTAAAATGTTGTTGGCATTTGAGGGAAACACCACCACAGGAAGCCCTAATGGTGTTTTCAGGTATGTCTTCTGAATAGCAAAGTTTGGATATAACAGCTTTTCCAATTAGCAGGCAGCGTCATAAAACAAGTCATGTCGGTCCAAGGAAATATTGGTCTAAAAAAGTATGGTTTAAGAGAAGAAAAGTTAAAAAGAAATTCTCTAACCTACATACCCTGTGACGATAATCCAATAATAAACTATAAATTCTAGATTTTTTGTGTGTGCATTTGTTATAAGATAATCGATGGGATACTGTTTTATGAAACACCATGAAATAATAACTAAAAATCCGAGTCTTAATTATTGGGATGTTTTTGCATTAATAAAAATATTGAAACGATTTCTGAATTTATATGAAATGTAAATTAAACATACAACATAGACAGTTATACGAAACATTTTTTTGTCAGTGTTATGGCTGTTATTGATTCTATATCTATAGTTGTTACGGCTCTAATGTTGCTATATTACGACAGTTAAGCAACAAATAAATAATAAAACAAAAATCCGAAAACAAAATCAAAATAACAATATTCTATATTCTGTCATATATGGTTTCAAGGATGAGTTGTCATATGAATCAGTAATTGATATCCTATTTGTATTCGTTTTTCTATAACTGTAAAATCTGATTTATTACAACTTTTCAGATGCATTTCTAAAAATCCAATTATGATAAATGACAATATTAAGATAAGGACATTTTGCAACACAAATGGAAAGAAAGTGATGGACATTTTGATCCACGGGCTATATTTGTCTCATATTAATATTCATAGGAATTTCTAAGCAATTTATTATTTTTTTGTTGAACTTTACATCAAGAAAGGTTACGAAATTATTAACACATTGGAACATGCAACAACAGTTGTTTAATTTTTCTTCAAAACGCTTACTTGGCATTTTAATTTTATTCATGGAAATGAAGTTATGGAAATTAAAAAGTGACAGCACCATTGTCCAGTGTCTGTACCAAGTCGATGTTTTGTTGTGTTTTAAAATTTAATGCTCTTTTACATTATTTTTTTTGTCTTAGGTTATGTCGATTGGATGGCATTAATTGATTGGAATGTCACTGTTCACATTTCCATAGAAACACTCAAAATTTTAAGAAAGTTTAAATGTTTTTGGTTCTACCTTTTCAAACATTTTGGCATTTGAATCTCTTCTACAGTGTTCTGATGTAATGTTTCGGATCTCCAAATTTTCGACCTTGAGAGATCAATATAAATTTATTCAAAATCGTTAACAAACCATTTTAGAAGAATAACCAAAAAAATAATCGTATTTGTAGCCCCTTACTTCGAAAAGACCTTGAGAATTTCACATTGAGTGTCTTGTACCATATGAATTATTTTTAGCTAATGCCATCACTTGGTGTCCGTCGTCGGTCATCGTAAACGTTTCAACAGATTGGCAAAGCCAGTGAGCAAATTGGAATTAACCAGTTATGTTCCAGACTGCCAGTCAAGATAGACATATGTCAAATAATTTATTCTGCAAATGATTTCCAAAGTGATCGATAAGGCTTCTAGGAGCCTCTTGTTTCCTTTGTTATGCATTTTTGAATTGTCTGAGTCCTTTGGTTGTATTTGTTTTCCCGTGTTTTGGTTATTGAATTCCTATCTCCCAGTTGTAGCATCTGTATTCGGTTTTTAATATTCAAATTAATAGATTTAAGTAAATGTTTTCGTCGGTTGGGGTCCGTTAAAACGTTTGTCGGTGAACAGGTTGTAAGATCTAAATTATTTATGAATGGTTTACTCAGACAAATTCCATTAAATTGTAATGAGATAAATCTCACAGGACTCTACACTGTCCCTGAAATATAAATAAAATTCATACAAGATGTAATTAATTAATTCTTGATCACAAAGTCCAAAATACTTACTGTATATGTACCCGTACATTTTTGTCACAAAATGATACATTGTAATTCAAAAACATTGCTTTATCCTGATGTAAAATAAGGCTTATTGTCACATTATTAAAAAACATTAACTGCTAATTTTAGACTACAGACTTAACAGAGTCGTATTTGCTCGGTGATATTATTGCCAATAGTGTTTATTTTCAGATAAAGACGGAATAAGGTATTCCAAGTCACGAAATTATAAGGTTATTTGCACCGGAAAAAGGCTTGTATAGACATTCTCTGTTACCAATATTGATGCCTAAAATCCTTAAAGTACACGCATCACTCCTTGAAAAAAATATTTATAGTCTATCAGTGCCTATAGTTAACCAAAATGTTTTTATGTTATACTTTTCTAGTCTTAAAAATCAGGAATATTTTTCATAAGCCAGTTTATGAATATTTATAGTAATTGATTTCCTTTATTTTACAAATAAAATCAAATGCAAAGTTATTGTATAAAAAGCGCGTTTTAAAGTGGGTAATCCGTTAGAGATTTCTTCAAAAAGCCATATTCCTGGAGTTAGCAATGGATAATATGTAGCGGTCATAAAACAAGAAGAAGAAGAAGAATACTTTATTAAAAAGCAATAAAGCTTAGGAAATTGTTACATGTATATAATATACACACATATATATGTACGGAAAAATGAACCATTACATGTAATTTAAATTAACCCCCTGTATGGAAGACAATATAATCATAAAGCAACTACAATAAAAAGAAGTTACTCATTTTCAAAATGCTTCTCACAAATTTTCTTTGTTATAGCAATTCAGATTTCAGCAAGATTTTTAATAAAGGGCTACCCAATATGCATTTTCGTTAAATTATAAATATTGGGAAAATATCAAATATCTCATAGAAAGCGACTTAATTAAGGGTATTCTCGCATCAAAATCGGGATATTTATCTTGTTACGGCCGAAATCACCTTTTAAATTGTAGCCAACAAAAGACACAAATCAATAATAAAATTTAACAAGATTTATTATATACAAAGTTTACAAAAAATATTACAAAAAAAACTAAAATGTCAACTTAACTGTTCAAAATCCTGTTTTTTCTTGATCCGGAATTCTGGTCACTGTTGCCTGAATCCAAACGGAATATTATATCCAATCAGTCACAATCTAGTATGATGTAACGAAAATAAAAGTCTGTGAAGTACGATGTGTGAAACGTAAATAAATCCAACAGCTGAGAACACAAGAATATCAGGTCCAACAAATGATGTTCTGAAAGTATAACTTTCTTGTCCGTATATATACTGTAGAACGGAAACTTCTGGAATACTGTAGAAGTTCGAATCACACCATAATTATTACGTAAGTCAAATAGAAAGTTCTAGTCATTCCACCAGTATCCATTATTGTTCCAGTGATTTCTAAACTGCGCAGTTATAACATTATTTGGTAAACAACTATAAGTATTATGTAAACACATTATACAAGTCACAAGGCCACACAAAACAAACCAGGCCAAGATAAATAAATATAATAATTACAATATCATAACAAAATAAAAATAATAATACAATATCATAACACCTCCCCCCTTAAAAGAAGTTGGAGGGTAACGAGAACTTCGCATGAACAATATATACAATAATATATAGTATGTAAACAGTGTTTTAATAAAATCTAGATAAAGCATATATCTAATTTCTTGTCCCATAAAATCAAGTTTAAGTGGATTGAGCCGGTAAGGATGTTGCCTAAATGGAGAAGCATCGCCAACGTCAACATCATGACAAACAGCAGTGGTTTTGTTTGGCACATCTGGAAAAAGATTTTTAAAAGAAAATACCAAAGTTTTCAATTTTTGTCTGCGATCGAAAGTCAGATGTGCAAGTTTTGAGTCTAAATCTGATAAAATTTCAGAATTTTTCAATCTAACAGTTTGTTCCATAGTCTTGGAATCAAAAGATGGTTCAATTATATCTGGTTTGTCATGATCGTTCTCTGATTTAACCATGGCTAAAGTGGCAACTGGTTTACTCTCACCTTCATTAGTACGCTCAAAATATGGTTTTAACATATTAATGTGACACACTCTATTTTGTTTACGCCGACCTGGAGTTTTTACAATATAATTCAAATCATTGATTTTACTGTCAATTGTATAAGGACCACAGTATTTAGCCTGTAAAGGATGCCCAGGGACTGGCAAAAATACAAGTACCTTATCACCAGGCTCAAAAACTCTGTCCCTGGCATCTTTATCATACCATATTTTCATCTTATTCTGTACAGTTTTTAAGTTTTTCTGAGCAATTTGACAAGCAGTATACAATTTTTCTTTAAATCTAGATACATAGTCTAGAAGATTCAAGTCAGTGTGTTCAGTAAGCCATTTTTCCTTAATCAATTTCAAAGGTCCCCTTACAGTATGACCAAACACTAATTCAGAGGGGCTAAAACCAAGGGATTCTTGAACAGCCTCTCGGACCGCAAAAAGTAGAAAGTGAACACCATCATCCCAGTCTCTGTCAAATTGAAGACAAAAAGTTCTAATCATGTTCTTCAGTGTTTGATGAAAACGTTCTAAGGCACCTTGAGATTCTGGATGATAAGCACTTGATCTATACTGAGTAATCCCTAACTGGTAAACGACCTGCTGAAATAAACCTGACATAAAATTTGAACCCTGGTCGGACTGTATAGACTTAGGAAGTCCTACTAATGTGAAAAATTTGATAAGAGCTTTGACAATAGTTGGTGTCTTGATATTCCTTAAGGGAATAGCCTCAGGAAAGCGAGTGGATGTACACATGATCGTTAATAAATAAGCATTTCCTGTCTTGGTCTTTGGTAAAGGTCCAACGCAATCAATAAGCACTCGGCTGAAAGGTTCTTCAAAGGCTGGAATTGGCAGAAGTGGTGCTGGTGGTATTTTCTGGTTAGGCTTGCCAACAATCTGGCATATATGGCATGATTTGCAGTATTCTGTGACATCATTTCTAAGTCTGGGCCAGTAGAAATGTTGTAATATCTTAAGGCAAGTCTTCCTTATACCTAAATGTCCAGCCAAGGGGGTGTCATGGGCAAGACCAATAATTTCTTGCCTATAGACTTTAGGCACCACCACTTGGTATAACACTCTCCATTCCTCCTCTGGGATAGCATCAGGGGGCCTCCACTTCCTCATTAAAATGCCGTCTTGATGGTAGTAACATTCGGCCACTTTGTCTGCTTCTTCTTGGGGTAGAGCCCTCTTGCCGAGCTGAAGAACCTCAGGGTCTTTATTCTGTTCTTCCCTAAATGTTCTTTTGTCTAATGAATGGCTGTTCACGTCTGGCCATGGCATAATTACACGTTTGTTAGTACCAGGTGGTCTTATTATGGCCTTTTCTGAGCTACCGGGACCTTCAATGTCGGCAAAGAAAGAGTCAGAAAGGTCCATATAATCATACTGGCCTTCTTGTAAATCCTCATCTTGTTGTTTTCTTGCCATTGCCCTAGTAACAACACAAGCTGGATACAGTTCAGCATCATCTTCAGGTGATTTAACATCCACCACCGGTTCACTGGTAACAATTGGTTCAGCAACCACTTTGTTCCTAGCTAGATCATTTCCTAGCAATAATGAAACACCCTCAACAGGGAGAGTAGGACGAACACCCACAACAACTGGTCCAGTAATTAAATCCGACTTCAAATAAATACGATGGAGGGGAACATCTATACAACCTAACTCCACACCTCGTAACAAAACGGAGGCACCAACGGACGTCTCCTCGGACAAAGGCAACATACCTTCCAACAACAAAGACTGAGAAGCTCCAGTGTCCCGTAAAATCTTAATAGGCTGAGGAGTAGTATTATTAACAATAGAAACAAACCCATCAGACATAAAGGGCTTATAATCCTCCATGTAATCACAAAAACTGGACTTTAAAGCCTGACTCGCAGGACATTCCAACTTATTGGTAACAACGGGTGTCGTACAAGCACTGGACTTGGGCTTATGATCTCTTTCATTCTTCTTCTGGAGTCTAAAACAATCAGCCATCAGGTGACCATTTTTCTTACAATAAGCACAAGTTAGTGACTTCTTCTCAAAAGTATCAAATTTTGGACCAGACATGTTATAACTAGACGGACTCTTATTCTGTGCAACAGGCTTAATATCAGTACGCTCAGTGCTTTGATTTTTGTAATTTCCGCTTGAAGTATTAAAATTTTGACCTTTGAAACTCCTTTTACGTGAAATGGTATAATTATCGGAAACAACAGCTGCATCTTGCAATGTCTCAACAGTTTTGTCATCTAAATGTGTTTTTAAGTCTAAATTAACACACTGCTTGAACTCTTCTAATAACATTAATTGTCTTAATTTATCAAAATTTTTATCTATTTTCTTTGACGTAAGCCATTTATCAAATAAATCTTCTTTTTCCCTAGCAAATTCAACATAGGTTTGTGTTTCAAACTTTTTATAAGACCTAAATTTCTGTCTATATGCTTCTGGCACTAGCTCATAAGCTTTCAAAACTTCCTGTTTAACAGTGTCATAATCAGAACTTTTTTCTGAAGAAAGTGCTGAGTAAATTTCAGCGGCCTTGCCCACAAAAACACTTTGCAACATTGTAGTCCAATAAGGCTTTGGCCATTTCAAATTTTGAGCAATTTTCTCAAATTGTGGAAAAAATTTATCCACCGTTTTTTCACAAAATTTGGGAACCAAACGTATATTTTTTGCTGCCTCAAATTGTTCTGATTTTGACTTAGTGTTGCTTTCTACTTTAGCTATTTCTATTTTTATTTTCTCCATCTCTAACCTTTCTCTCATTTCAAGTTCTGCCTGTAATTGTTTTTCTTCTTTTTCTAATTGTTTTAATTTAAGTTCGTGTTCTAATTCAAGCTGTTTTAATTTTAAAGCATCAACATTTTCGACCTTGAGGTCAAGAGCCTCTTCACCAAAAATTTCTAAATCAACTAAATTGTCTATTACCAAATTTTTTATAATTTGTTTTCTCATAGATGTTCTAAAATCTATTTTTAGATGTTTAGCAAGCAACACTAATTCTTCTTTCTTTAATTTATCAAACCCTTCCAGGTCTGGCGTTTTCAAAAATTTACCAGCATCAAATTCCATTTTGTAGAATTTTGTTGGCTAATTCTAATAAAAATACTGAAAAAATTAATTAAGATATTAACGTTCTCCCGAGACGAGCCCCCAATTTCTGTTACGGCCGAAATCACCTTTTAAATTGTAGCCAACAAAAGACACAAATCAATAATAAAATTTAACAAGATTTATTATATACAAAGTTTACAAAAAATATTACAAAAAAAACTAAAATGTCAACTTAACTGTTCAAAATCCTGTTTTTTCTTGATCCGGAATTCTGGTCACTGTTGCCTGAATCCAAACGGAATATTATATCCAATCAGTCACAATCTAGTATGATGTAACGAAAATAAAAGTCTGTGAAGTACGATGTGTGAAACGTAAATAAATCCAACAGCTGAGAACACAAGAATATCAGGTCCAACAAATGATGTTCTGAAAGTATAACTTTCTTGTCCGTATATATACTGTAGAACGGAAACTTCTGGAATACTGTAGAAGTTCGAATCACACCATAATTATTACGTAAGTCAAATAGAAAGTTCTAGTCATTCCACCAGTATCCATTATTGTTCCAGTGATTTCTAAACTGCGCAGTTATAACATTATTTGGTAAACAACTATAAGTATTATGTAAACACATTATACAAGTCACAAGGCCACACAAAACAAACCAGGCCAAGATAAATAAATATAATAATTACAATATCATAACAAAATAAAAATAATAATACAATATCATAACAATCTACTTTTATAAATAAAGTGGATAAGAAGGGATAAGTGTATTAATCCATACTTGCGTGTTACAAAATTTGAAACAGCGTTTTAATAATGTTCTTCATCATAAATGAGGGCCTTCTATAAAGAAAAACCTCATTGCAGTTAAGACTGTCTTTAGATTGCAAAAGTCTGATTATTTATAATCTGTAATCGTGATAAGAAAAAAAGTGACAGAAGTAAAGGCAAAAATAATCTATTTTTCATAGAATATCTCACATGTGCAGAAATCTACACACCATGAGAAAATCGCATGTAAAAGCAGAATTTACCTAATAAAACTATGTTTAAATGAAAGGTACCAAGTGATGTCATTCTGTTTGGTGTTTATTCGTAGTTGAAGGGGTACTGTTACTCAGAATCTTATAACATAAATCTTAACACGGAAAACCACAAGGATTGTAAGATAAAGACGAACAATAGGATAGCTCAAGTTGTTGTAATATATCACCGTCTTCTGTGGAATATAGTATTTGAAAGCAAAAGTCTTAGAAACGAAATCACATTTTTCATTCATCTTATTTTCGTCGCTGAATGGGTTACCATCCCGAGTCATGCATTGTCAAAACCTGAATGTCTTAGTCGACGAATGAATGAAAAGACATCACATGTTGGTGTTATTGGTTTCGTTTCAGCCAATGCGTAAATCGACGACGAAGTATCGGGACCTTACCAGATCAAGACCGTAAATTATATTTCCTTTTGAGAGAAAAAAAATCATCCCAAAGTTTAAAGCAGAAACTGCATGGATATATGTCTTTCCCAAGTTGAAAACCATTTCGTTATTTGTCATGACGACTTGGTTGACAGGTATAAAAAACCCAAATGAAAATGGACCTATTTCATTGTTGTCATCCCTTTCTCATAGCGGGTTTGTCATGGGCAGCATGGCGGGTGTCCTGCAGGGAGCAGAGACTGCTTACTCTTCCGGAGCACACGAGTCCGGGTGGGGTACACGTTGTTCATTTGTTTTTAGTTTTTAAATATATATTGGATGTATTGTTTTGGTCTTGTCTTCGTTGTTCTTCGGAGTTTGTCATTTGTTTCGATTTTCCCCTCCTTCGAGACTGTACTTGTATGCGGCCTCTAAGTAAACATCGGCTAAAGAATACCCAGGCGACAAAACAGTGTGAAAATTCCGTAAATTCAACATCGAAGGAAAAGACAAAGTCATAAGAATGGAACAAAACAAACAAGGATACATGTACATATATAACTGAAAGAATAAAAACTTATAATAAACTAAACAAAAATAGAACAAGACAGCACAGAAATTAAATCTCTAGCAATGTAACCCCCCGCTAAAAACCGGGAGTGACATCAGGTGCTCCGGAAGAGTAAGCTCTGAAAGGTAAATAGCTTTTCAAAGGTTTGCCGAAAATCACCCAGAACTCGCAATTACATTGTATGTAACATTCGCGACATTTGGAATAATCACGTGGTCAGTTATGGTATAAGGTCTGTGCTATCACGTGATCAGTTATGGTATAAGGCCTGTGCTCATTGCATATTGTTACAGATTCTTTAAACAGATTGTGAACAGCATTAAACGCTTTTTGTCTTAATCCACTATTGCATTGTTTGGTTTCTCGGATACATTAACCTAATATCCATTCTTATCTTATTATCATCTCGGGAAGTCATGAATTCAAATAACTAGATGAAATCATTTCTCCAGGGATTAGCACACCAATAAAATGCCATGTTTAATTTTACGTTAACCAGTTGTCTAATTTGTAATCAAAACAAAACGTCAATCTTGAAGAGTTGTTCAAGTTTATAAAACTAAAATTATAGTTGACTGTTAATTACTATGAAACATTAAGTTATTTCATACATCAGATATGAAATGGGGAAAACAGTTCCTTGAATTAAACTTTCGTCTAATGAATATTTGGATTTTATGTCCAAACGATAAAGTCAGCCACAAAGTACAATCGAAATAATTGCAAGAATACTTAACTGAAGGAAATCGGAAGAAATGGGTCATTTACGAAACTGTGGAACTCATACATAATTTAATTCATACGTACGAGATAAATTATAAGTAAACGGCCTTTCGTGATATTCTCAAAAAAAAAAAAAAAAAAAAAAAAAAAAAAAATGAATTGTTTTTGTGGACTGTTTGAACAGTAGGTTTCCATTCAGGTATTTTCTTCTATTCTTTTATGTACTGTAATAGTAAAATGATTTTGGTTTTGATGATAGTAATCAGGATTTATGTAAAATGTTTAATAATTGACTAAAACTACGTTTATTCAGTAAAGTTATCCAGTAGAGCACTATATTTTTTAAATTATATACCTTCGTTTATGATGGAAAGTTTTTGTTAAGTTTTTAAAGCTTTAAAATCACGATTTGCGAGGAAATAAATATATAGGACAGTAGTTCATGCCCCGTTTATTTTTTGTTGCTTTCATTTTTTGATATGTATGTGTTGTGTGTAAAGATTTATTATTGATGGATGCCCCTTTGAAATTCCCTCACCTTTTCTTCCCTGCGAAAACCATAGAGAATCTCTCTCTCTCTTTCACTCTCTCTCTCTCTCTCTCTCTCTCTCTCTCTCTCTCTATGTCTTATAAATATAAATATAGTATACATTTTGTTCTTTTTCTAGAACTGTTGGTTTAAACTAATGCATAGATACTTAGTGCTTTGATCAATTTCGCAATTGACTCTTGTTGTTCGGCTTTGAGTACCGCCGGCGAGACATAGTTTTATTAAACTATGTATATAACCATAATTCTTTTGAATTATATGCATAAATAAAGCATTAAAATTGTAACCAAAGAAGATTTTGTTCCTAATATATCTAACAAAACGTGAAAAAGCGATAAGTAAAATTAAACTGGTATTTTCTGGCGGATTCAATATCAGTACTTCAATGGTTGTGGGAATTGTAATGGCATATCATGTATTATATAAACTGTTTGTTTTTATTATGAGATATCATCATAAACAATTTTTAAAAGAGATTCTTGTAGATATCATATTATAGTACTAAAATTTCATTTTCATCTGTTGAAATGAGACTCCCGAGGCATATTTGTTCCTTTGAAAGATTTTATGTGAATAATTATCTTCTCGTCATTATACAGCGGAAATTGCTACCAGGAAAACTCATGATACAAGCATAATTTGATATGTTCTTTTAAGTTCCTTTTCCGATAATCAAATCTTTACCCATAAGAGATTTAAAGTAAAGGGGAAACCAATTGTTCTCTCCCCCCTTGAAAATACCATTTGCAGCTGTCACATTTCCGGAATTACCAACGTATCTGAGGAAGAATTGGAATTCAATTCAAACTGTTGTCTCTTACACATGTATTTACATGGTCTTTCGTATATACAATTAAACTAATTTGTAGTGGTCATTATTAGTATTTAACGGCCTAAAAGTCAATATTGACTGAAGATTAAGGACGATATAGATACTTAATCATCATAGGTCTACACATACTGATATTGTCCTCTACAAAGAATAAAATTCTTTGATACCAATTTTGATGCAAAAGATGTGCACTTTTCGTCGATTTACGACTCATCAGGTGTGCTCCAGACCTAAAATGTTGAAAACCAAAACAACAATCCAAAAAATTGAAGAGCTAATTCAAAACTTCAAAAATATCTTCTGACAGAATATACTATAAAATATTGAAGTGACATCTTTATTTTCAAATTAACATTACATACACTGCTAAATGATAACAAATTACTGGTTCTTCAGAGAAAATCAACGTCTTCTAAATGCAGATCACGTGTTCCATAATAAGATATAATCCATCCTTTGCAATGATTTGAAAACGATACATTTATATGGTAAATGAAGATGTATTTTCTCTTCTTGAAAACTGTAATATGTCACAATTATGTACAACCAAAATAGAAAGAATACGATCTAGGCGTTTTAGTTTCAGCTATTTTGACAAATCGACCTAATCCTTTCATTCTGGGGAAACAATTTAATTATTCTTTTGAATAGCAGTTAATGCCTTGTATAGAAGACAATTTGTATTATTAAATATGCACCCAACTTTTCGACTTAAATGACAAATACATGTAAAAGCATTGGAATCGAAAGTTTTAGCATTCTATGATAAAATATATATACATATGTACAAATGTATCTTATATATACATGTTTATATATTTCTAGAGAAATGAATACTATAATAATATAATTTTGTTTTGGACTAGTCCAAATCTGTGGAATTTCATTTTTTTGTAAAAAGCATAGAACACATTCGTTGGGATCGTTCTTCACTAAGGAACAAATTGTTTGTTTGGAAACATTTGAAAAATACACTGTTCAGCGACTGTACCAAGTCAGACTATCCCGACTCTCTGTTGTGTTTATGTTTGTGTTTTGTGCTCTTTTATGTTAAATTTGTCCGAGGTTCTGTCTTTTGGGTTGCGTTGATTGATTGGTATGTCATTTTTAGCTCACCTGGCTATTGCCAGGGTGAGCTTTGCCATCACTTGGCGTCCGTCGTCTGTCGTCCGTCCGTCGTCCGTCCGTCGTTAGCTTTTCATTCAAACATCTTCTCCTCAGAAACCATTTGGCCAATTCCAACCAAACTTTGCATGAGTGGTGTATGGAAGGTCCTCAACAAAGCTTCCTCATTTAGTTCTGATTGGTCAAGAAACATGACCACCAGAGGCAATTCTTGTTTCTGATTGGCTGATTTTCAAAAATCTTCTCCTCTGAAACGGCTGGGCAGATTGGATCGAGGCTTCATAGGAATGATATATGACATATTCTCCACAAACGATCCTCATTTTATATTGATCCGATGAAAAACATGGCCACTGTTGCTAAAAATAGAACATAGGGGTAAATTGCTGTTTTTTTGCTAATAACTCAAAAACCGTTACAGATATCGAAAATCTAACATGGGGTAAAATTGATAAGCATGACAAGATCTACCTACCCTGAAATTTTGAAGGAAATTCCAAAACCCATTTAGGAGTGATTGCCCTTTTTTCGTCAAATTATCAAACTTTTAACGTTTTTTGTCATTTATCTCCAAAACTATTTGAGATAGAAGTGAAATGTAATTTGAAAAATGTTTGCCATGTTGAGATCTACCTACCCTGAAATTTTAAAGGAAATCCCAAAACCCATTTAGGAGTTGTTGCCCTTTTTTTGTCAAATTTTCAAATTTTTTCATTAAAAAATCTTCTCCTCTGAAACCGCTGGGCCGATTGGTTTGAAACTTAATAGGAATGATCGATGACATGTCCTCTACAAACGATCCTCAATTTATTTTGATCTGACATAAAACATGGCTGTCGTAGCTAAAAATAGAATATAGGGGTGCATGTGTTGTTTTTGGCTTATAACTTAAAAACCGTTACAGATATCAAAAATCTGATATGGGGTAAAATTGATCAGCATGACAAGATCTACCTAACCTGAAATTTTGAGAGAAATCCTAAAACCCATTTAGGAGTTATTGCCCTTTTTTCGTCAAATTTTCAAAATTTAACATTTTTCGTCATTTATCCCCAAAACTATTTGAGATAGAAGTGATATGTAAATTTGAAAAATGTTTGCCATGTTGAGATCTACATACCCTGAAATTTTAAAGGAAATCCCAAAACCCATTTAGGAGATATTGCCCTTTTTTGTCAAATTTTCAGAATTTTAACATTTTTGCATTTATCTCCAAAATTATTTGAGATAGAAGTGAAATGTAAATTGAAAAATGTTTGCCATGTTGAGATCTACCTACCCTGAAATTTTGAAGGGAATCCCAAATTCTATTTAGGAGTTATTTGTTTGTGTAATTTGAGGTCGGGTTCTGTTACATTTATTTAAGGTTCACCCTTATTCCTGGTCAATTTTATCAACTTCCTGCCAGGACTACCACCATCAGGGAACATATTTTAACATTAAACCATATGAAAAATAAATCTTCAACAAATTTTCCCTGAACAATTGAACCAATTGCAACAAACTTGGTCAAATAGTTGATTAATTGTCCAATGAAGACCAGACTCCAGGTGAGCGATACAGGCTCTGGTGAGCCTCTTGTTTATCTTTATAGCATAACTAATCGCTGAATTCAAATACCAAAAATAAACAACGCGTGACCGAACGACGCAGTAAATCACGAGTGCGCGCAGCGCACGAGTTATTTACAGCTGTAGTTGGGTCACAAGTTGGGTTTCTTTCACTCGGATACTACGGTAAATCACCGATTACAATGTAATAATTCATTTTATGCATTTTGTTGTTTATTCGTAAATATCTGTTTGCACTTTTCAATAACAAAATTGACTCCTCATGAAAATATGGTAACTCAATTTCTACATCTTGATTGTTCCCAGTCTGAATGTTGATAAAAAAAGTTACTTGTTTGTTTTAACGGTTGCATCTTTTATGATTAAATGGAACAAAGTTATTGGCTTGTAGTTGTGCATTATTTACAATGACTAATGGATTTTCACAGACTACTACTAGTATTACAATTGTCTATATCATAACGACTAGTTTGTATTAGTGCAGGAAGCTTAAGTACCCAGGGAGAACCACAAACCTTCAATAGGAAAACTGGCAATCAATGTGAATCAAGATCGGAGTCCAACGTCACGGGTGGGCTTACAAACTCAATGTTTACCGGCGAGTTATAATTATGAGTTATGGTTAAGTAACTGGACGACCAACATAGAAACTTTAACTTCTTAGTCACTTTGCGGTGGTTATTAGAAATTAATTGAACATGCGCAATTTCTAACTCTAGGATTATATTACTTCCCCTGTTAGATCTGACCCTTTTCTGAGCCGTTTTGAGCTTTCACTACAGTGTGACTGGGCAATGCTTCGTGCATTTAACAGAGCAGGACACGATTACCCTTCACAAGGACCAACTGTCTTCTTTCTCTTTTGCCTGACCACAAACTGCAATTAAAGTACACAAAAAGAACATTTGCAGAAATTTAATCAAATATGTTCACACTGAAAATTTAAATCTGATTTTATTTCCGAATTCACCCCTACAACGGATAGCGTTCATACTCAGTTCTTAAACCACTGCTGTGACGTCAGCCTATTCATTTACAGTGGTTTCTTTTTCTAGAATCAACGCTTCTTTAAATCGTCACTGAAATGAAGTCATCAAATTATATTCAATTATTCCCTTTGTGTACTTAATGTCATTAAGTTTGAATTGGCTAATTTACTGATTTCTGTTCAAAGCTGGTATTAGTTTAAAAACTTTACCTCTGATTTTTGCAAATTTTTATTTGCCGTGAATGGGGTTCGAACTCCCTCCTTAAAGTAAATGATGTGTCATAGTTCAAGAACACATCGACGAAACCTCTCGGCTACCAATCGGATGATATCTAAATGTCGTTTTTACATATATCAATATGATACGGTACAATATATACATAAGGCTTTCGCCTTTATATATTTAAAAACGACGTCTGTATAGTGTAAGATGGTAGCCGCAAGGTTAGGATGAGTTGATAGTAACACTTGTAGACATAGTTCGAATCTCTGTTTCGGTGTTCCCTTTTTTCTAAATCTTTGTGTTATCGTTGATATAATTTAGTAATAAGAAAAGGCCATTATGTTTTTTTATTATTATCGACAATTTCATATAATTCAATAAAAAATTAGAACATTGTTATTTTGATGTTTAGGGCAATTTCATCTGTTTCACTGCATATTTTGACATATTTTTGAAATATAAAAAGTGTAAATCGACTGGATTTAAACTATTTTTTCTTTCAGTAGCATTATCTTTTACTGGAAAATTATTTCGACTATGCTTTATTTTGTCAGTAATGAACAAATTTCTGAAACATATGCCATATACTATTAATATTGTAAGTTCATACGGTTTTGTATTGATTTTCATTTACCATTAAAATCATCAACGTGACTATATATATATATATCTAATTGAACAGTAGTATAGAGAATTAAGTTAATTTAAACTCACACATAATAGAGTCTAATTAAGAAAGGAAAGGTAATTGAGGAAAGTCGTCACAACAATAGTTTAAGTAAGAGATACAATGGTTCATGAAAAACAGCCCTCCGGGCTCATGGTTTCTCTTTTATCCAGATCAGGCGACAAATATGGCCGCCATGTGTAATTCTTGTTTCTGATTGGTTGATTTAAAAACAACTGAAACTGTTAGGCCAAATAGGGCCAAACTTGACAGAAAATTTCTATGGCATATAACAAAAATCTACAGAACTGCAGTATTGATTGAAACGAAACATGGCCTGAATGTTCCTCATAAGGTGCTGATCAAGTGTATTTACTTTGGTGCCAATCCCTTATTCAAGATGACCACCAGCACAGGACTTAGGTTAACATAAGACCCTATACGAAATACATTCAAAAATCTTCTGGAGATCCGCCATATTTCAGAATATGCTGACCTGTAAGTAGAAGGACCTTGACGAAGAAAAATTTGGTTCATACAAGGCTTACCACACTTCATAATGATAGGGAGAAGTGACTTCTCTCTTTGAAGTACATCAATAAAAACGGTTTTCATGCTAGGTGAACGATACAGGCTGGCTCAGCCCTCTGAGCCTCTAATTTATGTTACGATGTTCATCTTGTAAATTGTTGGCTAATGTAGGAGTACATTAATAAATCACTTTTTAAAGTATTCCTATATAAAGAGTCACTTGGGCCCTTGGAACGCTTGGAAAAACTTAGTGAGAAATTTGCATTTAATAATTAGTGGACAGTGAAACAGTTTCAAGAACGTTTTAAAAATGAAGTTTGAATTGGCATTGTCATTCGATCTTCTTTGATGTACAAGAATTCTAAAAAAAAAAAAACAAAACAAAAAAAAAAGAAACACAAAAAAAACAAAACAAACAAACAAACAAACAGACAGACAGACAGACAGACAGACAAACAAACAAACAACAGAGGAAATGTGCAATGCAAGCATAGGGCTGTGTTTTGGCCCATTCCAAAATGTACAAGAGACAAACTCAAGGATGTACGGAAAAAGTTTGAAAAATGTACAGGGCTTTCTTCCATACATTTATAAACTGCACCTGATTCAAACTGATGTGTCATGATGTCTACAGATATGAAAATACCAAATTAAGGAGAACAATATGATTCATACAAAAGAAAATATGTGTGATTTATGAGAATACAAACACCTATGCTAACATCAGTCAAGTTATACTGTCTTATCTTTAGTTTCCAGATAATAAAGAAATCAAAAAAGGAAAGCAAATGGTGATATAAGCTTTGAATAATTTATTTTCCCATTCCGAATTCTATTGTAAATCTGTATTATTTAATTTGTTTGGCCCATATCTCATCATTTTAACGGGCTATTTTGGACGAATATCAAATATTTATTCACCTTGGATTAATTTACGTGGTTCATGATATACTCGTGATGCAGTGTAATTATTAACTTTACGTATGACGAGTGAATAAAATGTAACCTTTAGCGAAACTGATGAATCCTAAATATGTATTGTAGTTTTTTATGTGTAGTCAAGCAACAGTTCAGATTATCACATATTTTATTGAAATTTTGAATGTACAAAAAAATGTATAATAAAAACGTAACATGCAGCATATTATTTGCCCCTGGGGCAATAACATCATACAAGAGCAAAAACATGTTATCTGCCTCTCGTGAACCTCGCTGACGTCACCTTCGTCCAACTGTAAATATTTGTCTGATCATTATTTACAGTGAATTAATGTTGCATAAATGTTCTTAGTAGTGTAGATTGTTATCAAAAGTACAGAAACTGCTTGAAAATCACAGAAACAAAATTTCATTCATATTCTTAGGTATTTCAGACTATACTTGATTCTATACTCAAAGTGAAAGAAATAATGCTGTGTACTAGCTGTTGCACTGTGAATGTACATCTTATATTTATTCAGCACATCAGGGTTGTTCAAAACCTTTATTCAGCACATCAGGGTTGTTCAAAGTCTGACAGACTTGTTTGAAGACAAAAAAATCTAATTCATCAGTAGGATTATTACTTGGCCTTTTCATATTGTCCTTGTTATCAGCCCTCAACTGATATCGTCCCTCGGGCTAAAGCCCTCAGGGCCAATATCAAGGTCTCGGGCAATATGAAAAAGGCCATGTATATATCTATAACTATCACATATTTTGTAGTAATACGTTTGATTTTGAATGGAAGATATGACCGGACATGGGTTTCCCATATTTGCCCTACATGGTTAAAATCCATATTTACCCTCAAAAATCCATATCTGCTCTCGAAAATCCATAGCCCTGCTTTCAGCTCACGATCCATATTGGCCATCGGGCTCAGTATGGGTGTCTCGGGATGATATCGGGGCAAATATGCTATATAATACTCTGTAAATATTTTCCTTGGGGTCTGTGAGCAGTTCAGTGTTCTATCGCCCATAGCCAACGTCTGGCTCTGCTCGTAGACTTATACATTATAAGTACCCAAAGGTATCACCATCTCAGTTATTGTTTCAGCTTTAGACATTTTCGTACAAATATGCATACCTTGTGCATCAAGTTTGGTTATATAGAATATTTTTTATCTCAATGTAAGGTTAGAACTGGTAGGTAAAATTTTGAAATGACTTTCTTTAAGTCTAAAATGATGAAAAGATATTATTGTTTTCCGAGATATACAAAAACACAGGATATTTTGGCAAATAAAGTTGGCATACCAAATACCTAAATAACAACAAAAAGTTCGCATGGAATGGCATTTCAAACTACCAGAACATCAAGAATAAGTTAACCCTGTTTTTTCCCTCTGCATCTCATAGTATCTGCAGCGAAATTGCAGGTGTTCCTGAAGAAATTTCTTGACATTTCACATTTGTACAAGCAAGTCCGAAGGACATCATTGTAAATATAGACGTCAACAGGTACCATTAAATGTAGAACGGCAATAAAAGCGAAGGTCGCTTGCTTTTTGTATTATGATCAATTAAGTTTATTTAGAATGAACATTATCCAGGCTTTATTTATTGTTTTTCAGAAAAATATAGCTTCGTAACTTTGATATAAGAATCCGTTTAAACAAATGTACATTGATGGATCAGCTAGTTGCTCTACAAAACCTCTTTCAAAGATGTTAACATTCATATTGACATGTATTAAAGAGGGCCTTTATAATTACTGTGAAACATCATATTCCACCAGTGGCGTTCAGATGTGGATTCTTAAAAACTAAAAAAAATTACTACAATATTATCTAAAATCTTTGGTTACATGCAACAGCAATAAAACATTCGACTTCTCTACGCTCTGCACTACCATACCACATACTCAATTAAAATATCGATTGAAACAACTAGTTCATCAATGTTTTTTCAAGAACAATAGCACATGCAGGTCTTAATTTTGAGTTTAAGGTGAGGAACCATTCTGATTCTGACAAAAAGTATTCTGCAGATGAAATTACAAACATGTTAGATTTTCTCATTGACCAACATATTTGTTAAATCTGGCGGCACTCCAATGGGAACCAACTGTGCTCCTCTTCTCGCCGATCTGTTTCTTTACTATGTGAAAACAAAAAGAAACTACCCAGGTACAGGTCAACTCGTACCATACTATCACATACTCCATTTTTACCAACTCATACCCTACAAACTCGTAATTTATCTTGTAATAAAATAGTTGTAAACATAACTGTACACTTCTTAGTTATTTGGAAGGAAAATAACAGAGGGTTTGGAAAGTTGTATAAAAATACAGAGAAAACGTATGGTGACATACAATGTAATTGTACTCCTCTCCACGCCGATCTGTTCCTGTACTCATATGAAGCGGATTTCATTCGAGGGCTACTACATATATATACATGAAAACAAAAAGAAACCAGTCCAATCCTTTAATTTCACTTTTCGTTATATAGATGACGTGTTATTGTTAAATAACGACAATTTCCAGAACTCTCTACATCTCATCTACCCTAGTGAGCTTGAAATTGTGGATACTACAGATACATCGTATTCCGCTTCATATTTGGATTTGTCAATGAGGGACATTTTAAGGTAAAACTTTATGACAAACGTGGTAACTTTCCTATTGTTAACTTCCCTTTTTGAGTAGCAATATACCAGCACCGTCTGTATATGACGTCTACGTTTCTCAGCTTATCCGATATCGAAAAAGAGGATAACTGCGGTCACAAAAGCTGCACCAGGGTGTTATCAGGGATAAGTTGATGTTGGACTGTTCCAACTGTCGTAACATTTTTTGTACCTCCACCGATTTGTGAATACCACCGGATTGACCTTGTTGAATTTCACGACGGGTGCGGTATACGGATCAGGAACTGCTTACCCTTCCGAGCACCCGAGTTAACTCTTGATTTTTATAGGAGTTTGTGTTCATTATTTTTAAGTTTTCAGTGTTTATTTTTTGTGCTTGTTGTTGTTCATTTGTCTTACCGGGTTTGTCTGTCTAAAGGATTGCGTTTTTCGGTTTGCTCCTCTTTGATCTTTGACAAGTTCATCAAATTAAATTAACAAATAAATGCACCCTTTTCCCCGAAGTCATGTTTTTCTAAAACAGCCAAAATCAACAATAACAATAACAAATGTATATATATTATTTAATAAATAGGTCCTTAAATCACCTTGAATTAGAAGTCTGACTTGAAAATGCAAAATACGCTTATTCAAAGCACATTAAGATACAATACACTAGGACCTTTACATTTAAATGCGTCAATACTCTCACTCGTTGTGATTTATTCTACAAGTGTGAAATATTGTCCAAATGTCACATTAGATTACAGTTCGAGACAAATCGATCGAACTTTGCTGACAACTAGATAAACTATATATAGGTAGGACTATAACCACACTTCACAATATAACGTTATATTTAATTAAATACTTTCCATTGTAATTTCCCTTTGAAGATTAATATCCTTGGCAAAATTGTGTAAAGTTACCATAGCATGGAATTGAATTTGACGGGAAGCGCGACGTTGTACTTGACAAGATCTGTATTAACACAGTAGGACTTTTTTCCTATTTAGAGGTTATTTCAGCATTAATTGCTAACAGACTTTGATAATATTGACCTCGAGCATTATTTCCTTTTACTCACATTTTTGTTCTAAAAAATGAATAAAATCAAATTTGAAACATTGGTCGTGTCCAGTCTTCATTTTGAAGGTTGCAAAATACACTGAAAAGAACAGAAAACACTGAAATTTCTTTATATTATTGAGTAATTTCTGCTAATTTGATTCGTTACAATTGTATCACATGATCCTCTGTCTTTTTGCGGATTGACTGGGCATATTGCACGGTTCCTAAAAATAGCAAAGTTGTTCAGCCAAGTCAATTTCCTGTTCCATATTTAAAAAACTGTCAGTGTGATCAAAAACTACAACACTTTCAGGAGGTAGTGATTACTTGAATACTGAATAATCCCTTAAAAGGTGCCAATTAACAATGTCCTCGGTCGATATAACCTTGCATCGACTTTAACAAAGGGCTATATATTTGTATATTATCACACAATTGCTTAGCAGTAAAATTTCTTTAATGGTAAAGATCCCCACGCGATTTTTTTGTTGTTTATAACAACTAAGGTTTGTTGCCAAAACTGTTTATACGAGTTTTTACAAATAATCTGAAAAAAATGTGTCATAATGAAAACAGAAACGGTATATTTATATATTCATTACTGATAAAAAAAAAACAAGATTTATTCTGCTCACCGTCTACCACGGCGTAATGCTACTTTTTCTTACTGCGAAGTCATCGTTTTATGATGGCCGTCTCATCAAAACGCAACATTGTAACTTTAAATTAGATTGCGCATTAAAATATCTCACTTGTAATAAATATTGCTACTTTTTAAAATTTTATTTTAAGTAGGATATTTTATATTAGATTTCGTTCATTATTTTCCAAATTGCGGCACTCGCTAAATTCAGCACTCGATTTCATTCGATAAATTATGATTGTCAAAATTAACAAAAGTTTCCATGCATGTAGCATTACAGTTCATTACATGGTAAGGTAATTTTATTTCATTACAATTTCACTCCACATTTTCAAAGCTTATTAATATTACTAAAAATGTTATCTATTGAAGTACAATTACTTCCACATAATACTTATTCTAAAACTCACAAGGGGTCCTCGGTGGCCGAGTGGTCTAGGTAGTTCGTCATGACTACTACTGATCACTAGCCTGTTAACGCTGGGGTTGTGAGTTCGAATCTCACCTGTGGCGGGGTGGGTTCGACTCCGATCTTAATTGACAAGGATTGCCAATTTTCCTACCGAAGGTCGGTGGTTCTCTCCGGGTACTCCGGCTTCCTCCACCAATAAAAACTGGCCGCCGCGAAATGGCCAAAATGTGCTGAAAACGGCGTTAAACCCCAACTAAATAAATAAATATAAAACTCACAAGAATATATATTCAGTGAAAGAAAGAAATCAGTATTTATTAGAAGACAATCTTAAATGCAGTCCAGGAGTCTTTTTTATTTATCTTGATTGTTATATCACTAAGCAATCATCTGATCAAAAGCTGATAACGCTGGGTTTGGAAAAATATAATTACAGGTAATTAAGACTGGAACGGGAGTCTCAGTTAATTAAATATTCAGTACATACACACTAGTCTTGGGTTTCGTTTTTCATAAATCTGTCCGTATATTAAGCAGACTTCTAAGAATACTGCCGGATATATTGTTCGACAGGTAAAAATTATCTTTTTTTTTTATAAATTTGATTTAAGCTTTGCGATATTTTTAAACAGGCAGCATCCGTTTAAAACCCCCTTTAAACGCAAAATTTGCAAAATTCTAATTATGGGGAAAATGGTTTCCAATTTCATGGCAACAGATAAAAATTTCTGCACCTGTATCATATTTTTTTTATATTTTGTAAAATTAAAGGTAGTTGTATGTTCGCTTTTGAAACAAAAACATCAGCGAGTTGGTCATCAGGAAAGAATGTTAAGATATTTCGAATTGAATGCCATACAAGCCCTTCGTTCGACTATGAATCTCTTATCTCTTATTTGGTCGGTATGTATGAATGTTTTAAATGGAAAAGTGAATTTAAATCACAAACTTTCCAATTGTTAACTTTCCCTTTCTTAGCAAGGTCTCTAGCCTATGGTATGCACATTTCATTCATAATTGATTATTGTTGTGCTTTTGTTATAATCTTCTCAACAAAGCAAAATACTGTCACATAATTTTTTTAGAGGATTTTTTTTTTGGGGGTGTGTAACTGTTCTCACAAGTTTGCCGTATCTTTGGAATTTGGTCTTCCCTTCTTTCACGACTGACTTCTTGTCCTTTAGTTCTTTCCAGTATTGAAAGATAGTTCTGAATGGATTTAATTCAGTAGGCCAAAATACATATATTGAAGTTTGTAAAACTAAGGACCAACAGTTAAGGTATTTCGTCTCAAGCCAATAGCAATATCCCTGTTGGTTCTTCGTTCGAATAATGTCTAAAATTATGAGGCGATACTAAACATGACAAAAGCAAAAAAAAAAAAAAAATAATAATAAAAAATAATAATAAAAAAAAAATAATAAAATAAAACACAAAGAGTGAAAACTCCAAATGGATGGCTTCAAGAGGTAAAGCTAAAAACCAACTTTTTGGTTAAATATGAAACAAGACAAGGAAAATGAATTTTCTCGATTGAATATACATGTAGGTGAGGTTTTGTTGGTGATTGTCCTACGACGTTTTATGTCAACTTAACCATTTTATTTTCCAAGTAAACAACATTTACGTATCCATGACGCTTACAAAGGTTGTAATTATCGTAAAGAGCATAGTTTTATTCCATCTATTGAACTAAAAAGAGTGAAAATTTAAGGAAAGTAACTTTTGTCAAGACTGACAGATTTGATATATTAGAGGACATTTGCTTAGTAAAGGAAACAAGATTCAATCAAGGGATCGCATGAATAAATGATATATTACAGTTTTCTACTGAATGGTTTTTAAAATAAATAATAGAAACCTAGATAATCTAATATGGATAATCAATGATCGTGATGTTTTGGTGCAGTAAAACTAGATCGTTTGTACTCTTGTAAAAGAACTGTAGATCAGAACAGACATACATATGTTGCACAATACTATGAAGTAAAAACTTCTGAGTTTAGCATTGTATTAAGATGGCATACTGTAGGAAAAAAGAGTACCACTGAATATACGGATGCATCCTTCGGACAGGCAAAATGTGTTGAATCGTGTTTATCAGAGGCAGCAATAATAGGAATTATGAACTTGCACATGACAAATTCCAAGATGACGCGAATTCATACAAATATATAGAGATACCGAGAACAAATACTGAAAGGTTTAACCAAAATAACAAAAATAAGGCATAACAAACCAAAGCGAATCAGAACAAAAACTAAAGAACCCTCTTCTGGAAAACAGGAATTTACACCAGGCGCCCAAACTGGTAATAAATAAGTGAAGAGTATAAAAGTAGTAATACTTGTGTTCCCAAAGTTCGGAATGCACTGAAAAACAAGGCAAACCATCACTGGATAACTAGCATCACAAACAGCTTTATCTTTACGCTATACACAAGATCTATAGACTGGAAAACGAGTAGACATTGGTTATCAACTGTTGGTTCAGTAAACATAGAAAACAATTGAAAAGATTTAGCGCCTGGTGTGAGACCTACATCATATTCTCCATGAAATCACCCTGTGCAATCAAATGACGCATTCACTTGATTTCATCAGAGAATACATATCGATATAACGTTTTCATGTTTCATTTGACTTTTACCATTTGTCTAGTTTGTATGTGGAGTATTTGATTAGGTTGACTTAATTTTCACAAACTGATAATCAATGAAATGAACTAACAGTTGGGTTGTGCAAGGAATGAAATTAATACTTTGGCATCTTCACAATCATCCTTTGTGATCGTATTTGCAGATTTCAGTTTACTGACCTTCAAGGCAGAAGACGAAAGTTTTTTTTGCAGCATTTAACCTAATACAATTTATGAATGCAATATAATAAACCAACTAATTATTTAAACTGCCGAGAAGAGTGTTATATGCAGTATATTGTAATTTTGTATTGAAAAAACGTAATAAAATTAAACCATAATGAAACTACAATAAATACCAACATAACTAGACTGGTGATTGGAAATAACACTCTACAAATCGGTTAATTCAGTTACTTCATTTTGTGCAAAAACACAAACCAGGTAACCGAATTTAGCACATATTTAGTATTTATTTGATAACTTTTATTTTATCAGCCGACAAAAACATTCAACATTATAACATATTATTGAGTATTTAATTAAAAAAATTCACCTACACTGAAGGTATATATAATTTTAAGGGGATGCAGAACACCTAAGGGAGTTAACTCCTTAAAAATCAGTTGAACGTTTTAATCATATACTCTTAGCAAAGAGAAACCAAGCTTCTCAATAATCAAATTTAGGGTTTGTCAAACTCTTTTATATCCAATGAAATCATTCCCGTAAATTGTGTGTTTCAAATTTCTCTAAATTTTATATTTTTGTCAACAGGTCAATGTAATTATTTCGTCAAAATTTTATGAAAATTAAACGAGCCAAATCTATTTTAGTCAAAGTGTTGGGTACCCCCTTAAAATGCAAATTTCATTCACTAGTATGAAATATCTACGATTTTGAATGTAACTGAATAAAGATTTCATAATGATTGTTTTGCGGTATTTTCCATCATAAATAATGACCTAACTTGAGAAACCGGCCTAATCTTGTGATAAAAAAAATAAACTGATCATTATCGCATATACATGTACTGACGCTGGAAACCCTTCTATCTGGACATTCACATTAAAATTGACGACAAGGGAGATTGAAAAAGAAGCCCTACGACAAATGTGATGACTTTTCCAACAGCAAACTTCCCAGTCCATCAGTAGAAATATTTCAGCAGCAGCATCGTAAAGTGTTGATATTTCCCAACTAATACGCTATTCCAGGGCTTGTGAACGATACATTTATTTCCTGGACAGGATTCAGCTACTGAGGCAAAAGCTATTAAAACAAAGGTATCTTGTTCCAAGGCCCGGCATCATTTGGTTTTGACAAGAGGAACACGGCGGGTGTAGTATAAAAAAGTGGAATTGATTACGCTTCCTCCTTTGGTTTGGGTTCGTTATAGTGTTTTATGTTATGTTTCTGTTTGTATAATCTCGTTCTTACTTACATGTTTGTCTTTGTCTGTGGATTTATGATTTTTGATTGGCTCTTCGGATTTTCCTTGTATACCTTGCCCTACATTTTCATATGAAACAGAAAGCGGAATATTAGAAAAAAGACATGTTAGTTGGAAATGAGACAATTTTAAACTTTATACATTGTATTCCCAAAACATTCATCCACACTGCATGTTGGATAATGAATGCATATTTCTAACAACTCAGATGCTAATATTGTTTGTGATATTAAAGTAGAATCCAAATCTGGTCATTTACATGTACCTATCATACTGTCTGGATATTTGAATAAGCCGATTTTTATTGAAAGCTTTTTACCTTTGACAAACATGAATTTCGGACTTGCAGAATTTAAAAAAAAGACCTCGTTACAAATCTGATTATTTTTTCTGTTGAGCCTTGACCATTACGTATGAGTCTTAATTTGACCAAATTTGTACATATGAAGTACAGTAAAATTACTATGATTGAATGTTATTGCTGATACTGAAAATGGACTCAAGTACATACAAATCTTAACAGTTCAGTTGTTTGTATTTTGGTTCTAGCCTAAAATTGATTTAAAAAAATATTTTTGAAATATATGAGTATCGTTCATGTGCATTATTAAAATCTTGATTCATTTAGATTGTAATAAATATAATGCATCTAGTCTCAGACGGAAAAGTATGGAAATGTTAAAATATTACATGGACTTCAAACGGAATGAGAATAAGGTGCACCTACATGTATGCCGTTAGATTAAGCACTTGCTACATTTGTGCACGCGATCCAAAATTCATGTCGCGTGAAAGTGTCAAGGCCACCAAACAAATATAAAGAATTAGCAAATTGAACTTCATTAAAAAATGCGTGTTATAGCAAGTGCCCCGGAAGTGTAATCATAAATTGCCCCGATTGATAGCAATGTTGCTGCACAAGATATATACATTTCGTCGTGTGATAAAGTGTACATTTATTACATAATATGATACCAGATTTTAATATATAATTGCATTAGTTTAACACTAATAACATTATTTTGAAATCTACAATCGATCGAACCTTCCTTTTACCCAAATTATACAAAAAAATTATGTTCGATCGAATGTTCTTCCAATTATTAACAGACCCTGCTTACTTAATCAAATTTTCTACAGAACAACGTTTCGTACATCGTCAGTTGTCTAAATAACATGCTCTTAATGCTCACTTGGGAGTGATCATAATATAATACGAGATCACATTTAATATCACAACTTATCAGCGAGGCGAAGGCTTCTTTGTTGATACTGTAATTAGAAACTATAAATTTCAATCATTGTTGCTTAGAATATATAAAAATTGCAGAAATATAAGTAAGTGTATCTTTGAAATATGTGTGAATGTATATTTGAGTACCTGAGTAGATACATGTATATCTATACAAAATCAACAAAAAGCCTAGAGTTTTTTGACAAATGTAAAGGAACAAAAATTTAGAAAAGAGATCAGCTTACCTTTCCAGTACGTCTTATTTCATACATTTATTTAGTTTTTGGATGGTTTCATGGTGCTAATTGCCATCAATTTAGCTTTAATTAATTGTTTGTATGTTCCTGTCCTTTTTTGTTTCTTCTCAAAATTTTTTCTGTCATAGATATTATGTTGACATCGGGTTTTCTATTAAATTAGAAAAAGGGCCGAAATGTCAGAAGTTATATATTTAAATATATACAAGAAATTACAAGATATCAAATTATTGTTTCTGTACTGAATTTCCTAGGGTTTGCTTATATAATTCAAATGTCCTAAAAACAAATATGAGGCCTTAAAGAACAGAAGGACCGTAAAACAGATATGAATAACCTTTCGCATGTATATATGCAACCTGATTTTGTATGTACATGTAAATTCCACAAAGCATGTCAATACAAGTTCACATGAAAATATCTCGTCCTGAATATTCGAGGGAATGCTGAATTATCACGACTCTATGTACTGCAATACATTTTAAAATTGGGACCAATTTTCAAAATCGGGGAAAAGATAGAGCTGCTTTATCAGGCCATTCAAGCTGATTGTACTAAAACCTGAAAACAGTGTTGTGCACAAAATCCACAAATTCCCGCTTTAGAATTTGTCGATATATAATATTTATTTATTTGAGGTCGAATCGTTGAATCGACCAATGAAAATGACAGTTTTGTCATATTATTGTGTCGAACATCCTTTCGCTAAACTGGAACGCATTTAAGTGTATTGCAGCGTGATACCAAAGTCAGTGATACCGATCTCGAGGCTGACCTTTTAAAAAGAATATGTAAAAATAAAATTTGCACCACTTATTCTTTGCTGCACATTCGACGTTTTCTTCTTTCTTGGCTTATGTGCAATTCGTTCTAATAACAGTACAATACTTTTATAAAGAAGCATATTCTTCGGATTAGGCAATAGATACTTATTTTGTTCCATTCAAAGTAATAATTTGAATTAACAAACCTACAAGTATAAAAAACGTACTAGTTAAAAAACATTCATCGTACATATGTACTTGAAATAAAAAATATGTTTAACTACTAAGTAATTGATACTATAAATACGATAATATTTGATATTTAATTAATTTTATATGATATAATTCTCAATATAGGTTTATGTAAGTCAATAGTGTCTCGGATAGCCATTTTCTAACGTATAAAATGAACCGTTAATACGTCATCTGTCAAGCTAGTCTGCCGATAACGTATCACTGTCAATTACTCTGTCAGTCATTAAACAGAAGACGCAGTTACTGTGATAAAACCAGAATTAATATCCTAGTCAAGCCATACAAAAGCACAGGAATTTTTGTCGCCTTCATTCTTTTTAATTTTTCTATTAAATATTATACGTTACCCCAGGGTCACTTTTTGTGGACTTGTATAATGCACTAACCTCTTTACACTGAGCCAAAGTATACCGTATGTTTTGGTTAATTTTTTAGCATTGAATTATCTGATAAAATAGGCAACGCATCAATGCTGAATAGCAAGTCAGCAATATCTAATCTGAAGTTTTCTGTATAACATTTCCGAACTGATCTATTTCAGTAATTAAATATCGCAAATTGATAATGACATCGTTTATGTAGGAAAAGCTGATGATAAAACAGAGTCAGAGTGGGTTCCGAGTATTATTAAAGAGGAAATTTGTACACACCATCAGTAATAACTTTTCCTTCTTGTCTAAACATAACATTATCAGACACTAGTTTATAAGACCAATAAATATTGACATTAGAACCTTCATCCAAGTTTACGTATAGAAACGTAAACGTAATAGAACTTGTGGCGGTTTGATAACTGTTAAGCAAAGATTTCTCTGTCATAAAATGACCTTGTTTGATTCAGCTTGGTCTCTGGTTCGATCCCAGGCCGGGTTAAACCATTGACTTTAAAATTAGAATCTGCTGATTCGCTTAATACGCTGCATTTAGTTGTTGCAGGGAAATAAACTAGAGGTTCTCAAGAGCCTGTATCGCTTACCTGGATTTATCTTATCCACCTTGAGCAGGACTAATATTTAAGTGTAGTAGTCAATGTGGCTTTTCAATAGGGTCCTATGTTAAACTTAGTTGTAGTGGCAGTTGGGGTCATCAGACACAATTCTGAAAGAGAACAATCTAAGGACCACTGCTGCCAAGTCTGGTTCGAATTGGTCAAGTAGTTTGAGGCAAAAAGATTTAAACAAATTATTCCCATTATGTCCCATTATGTCCTATGTTCAACTGTGGCGACAACCTCCGTTGACAGTCCAGGTCTACAGACATAATTCTTAAAAAGGACCATTAAACACCATTGCTGCCGAGTCTGGTTCCAATTAGTCAGGTGGTTTCAGACAAGAAGATTTGTCATTGAATTTTCCCATAGGGCCCTACGTTAAACTAAGTTTGGCTGTTGCGGCCATCTTGGTTAACAGTCCGAGTCATCAAACATTATTCTGAAAGAGAACCTCCTAAGGACCATTACTGTCAAGTCTGGTTGCAATTGGCCATGTAGTTTCATTGATGAAGATTTTTCAAATTCATACCCCTTTTTTTCTATTTTTAGTAACAGCAGCCATGTCTGTTGGAAGTCGGCGATGCTGGACATAACTTGGAATGGGGCTACCCAAGGACCATTCCACCAAAATTAGCTCCCAATTGGTCAAGTAGTTTCAGAACAGAAGATTTTTCAAAAAATTTTCCCATAGAGCCCTATGTTAAACTAAGTTCGGCTGTGGCGGCCATCTTGGTTAACAGTCCGGGTCAGCGGACATCATTCTGAAAGAGAACTTCCTAAGGGCCATTACTGCCAAGTCTGGTTCCAACTGGCCATGTAGTTTCATAGAGGAAGATTTAAAAAAATCCATCCCCCTTTTTTCTATTTTTAGTAACAGCAGCCATGTCGGTTGGAAGTTACGCCCGACATAACTTTGGAAGGGGGCCACCCAAGAACCATTTCATCAAGGTTTGGTCTCAATTGGCCCAGTGGTTTCAGAGGAGAAGATCATTAAAGGAAAGTCGACGACGGACGATGGACACCAATTGATGGCAATAGCTCACATGGCCTTTCAGGTCAGGTGAGCTAAAAAGTATATTAAACAACCGTCTACGTATAAATTTACAAATTTATTATCAGTGAAGTAAGTGAATGATATTATGTAATTGTGTATCGTGCTTTGCTGTTCTATTATATTGCCATCAATATTTATTTGTATTCATTCACAATTTGTATTTCTTTTTATGTTATGCAAAACTGCAACACTATTTTGCAGATAAATCATCGTGACTGTAGAAGACATCTTAAAAGTTGATATACATTGTATATAGCCATAGCCAGAATTTTGCTTTTTATAAACTTTTATTTATGATCAAAATTATGCGTAATACATTATAAGAAAATGTCATGTAAACGCATTTATGTTAATTATCTTTTAGTATGATAAAAAAGTTGTAATTTCAAATTTTTAAAACACAAGCTATAATTATGGATTCGTGTTTAAACTTTTGTCGCAGCTATGGATCTCGTGATACCCCGAAAGAGAACGCTATTATGAGGGGAGAATATACTCCAAAATAATAGCCAGTCCTTTGTCTTTAAAAACTGTATTATGTTATGAATATGTGTGTGGGTGAAATGTGAATTGTGATTGATGTATTATATAGTATGTATATAAATTGTATGCTTATACCCTTAATTGGGGTGCATTGCATTAATAAAGCTAATAATATGGACCGGTTATTCGACACCCAAACTCTATATTTTTAAATATAATTTCAGGTTATTCGAAACTCATCCAGATGTTCAAGACGTTTTTATGCCTTTTAAAGGAATGTCAAAAGAAGACTTGCAGTACAGCAATCAGTTGAGAACGCATGCGCTCAGAGTGATGGGAACTGTAGAAAAATGTCTTTCTAGGATTGATGACAAAAAGAAAATAGAAGAAATATTGCATGATTTGGGTTCTAGACATGTTATGTATAATGCCAAAGTAGATTATATTGATGTAAGTTGAAAACTATCTTTCTATTTTATGTTCCCTAAATGAACACAATATACATTGCATTATAATTTTATTGGTATACTAGTCAATCTTTTCTCAACAGTCGATTTTGCCTTTGCAGGAAATTTGGACTGATGAAAACATAAAAAATCCTTAAACGATTAAAGATAAATTCAAATGTACTTAAGACGGCTCTATCTTCATAGACTTTTAATACAGGTTTAAAAAAAGTCATCATATTTATTTATCACTAAGTGAAAGGTGCTTTTGACAAAAATGAACTATGGTACATTCAGATTGAACTGGATTACTTTCATAAGAATCTCAGGTGTTTACTGAACAACATTAACAGTCTTTAAGATACTAAACGTATGCTCGAATGTTTGTGGAATCGGTCGATTTCTAATTAACTATAGGGTGTCCTATTTAACTTTTGTTTTCTCTTGTGGAATGTAGTAAAACTTGTGCCATCTTTATGTCCTTACCTGTTGTACATGGCTGTTAGCTCTTATGCAAGAAGCAGCCGATTTATCATTAAATATATTCATCGATTGTGTGAAACCTCCGTTATTTAAAATGACGTAAAATAAGATGAAGGGAAGATATAGACAAAATGTCAGTGTCAAATTGAAGGATTACATGCAGATAAGAAAATAAATCGCCCAATTCTTAAGCGAAACAGACAACGATGACCATAAACTGACCTAAAACGAGTCTGATACTATATTAGAACTAAACCTATTTATTTTATCTCGATAAATCAGAGTTAATTGGAAACAATGACTCCCCAGGCGGACAGTTCGATAAATTGATGGTATATTTAATCCATCGTCGAAGTAGCATTAGATATATCGTAAAGATGCTTCTGATGTGCCTGTACGGACATTAAGGGACATTACCACCAATCAACATTTATTACCAAGAAACATAATTTGGCATATACGTCAATTTGATTGTGGCTTAGACCGAAGACATGTTATGCAGAATAACCAACTATTTATAATTTTTTTGAATAATAGAATAAATCGAAAATTAAATCTGATTGGCTGACACAAATCGTTCATGTTTTGGCTTCAGTATTATGTAATTCACGTTAATGTACGACAAAATACAACTGATGAATTTTAAAGCATGTCTTTTTTAATACCCAAAATGGTATGAACCCCGTATTATCACGGTTTAGGATTATTGTTTTTATTGCTTACAAAAGAAGTAAAAATGTACAATTTAAACACGTACGTTTTCATTAGTACTAAAATTTGAAAACTTTTAAAATTTTGGGTACTGTGTAAAATATGTTCTCAAATTCTCTACTTCATTTGGGAGAGGTTGTATAATCTATGCATTTACACGATTATTTCAGTTATCGAAAAACTGCAACAAGCACCAAAATCTTAACGGAGCTATAGAGTATACTACATTCTCATTGTATCGTTGGTTCCATTAAAACGTGGTATTCACGTGCTTTTTCAACGTAATTTCGACGCCATGTTGACGTCGTTAAGTACCGCGATATAGTGAGATAGCAATTTATCTAATTCTTTGCCTTTTGTCAGGGCATCCGATCGGTTGTAGAAAATTAAAATAATCCACGCGTGATTTGTTGTTTTTGGTCCTTGATTGGTCGTTGAAATATTTCCATTCGATTTTCTCCGTGCTTTTCGAAGATTCCATATCACGTGTAAACAAATTAACGTTAACGTCAGCAGAATTGTGCATAACAAAAGTATCTCTGAACGAAAACTTACACGGACAAAAATTCAGGCGTCCAGATTGATCAACGGGGGAATAATCGTAGGATACACCAACATTTCTTTTTCCAAATTTGACGTATTGATTGATATATGTATGTACAAAAAATACAAAAGATGTGATAGGGTCAATACAGGGTTATTGGTGAATTATGAATATTACGGCTAATTTAAAACTGTTGAAAGAATTTGAGAAACAAAATCTTACATCGCGAGCATTTGATTATCGTATATCTACAGTTTCGATAGTTAAACCTTCAAATCTCTCGCCAAGGCTCGAGATGAAAAAAAAACTTTGTTTGAAGGTGTTAAATCTTAATTTAATTACAATTTTAAAATTATAACTGTAAATTTTCTGCAATTGTCTAAATCCCGACGACATTACTACCGAGTGGATTAGAAAATCAGTTACCAACTATTCCGACATTGTTGTGGCAATTTAAACAGGATACATGATTTAATACGTTAAAAGGACGTCACACAACATATAAATTATCACAACACAGTTATTTATACTTTTTTTTTTTACACCGACGATGCTGAGCATACAAGTTTATGTGGGACTCGGTAGCCTGTTTCATTAGTCTGTTATAATTTTATTCAATGAAAATTTAATTCTTTTGTCATGTTATTTCAACTAATGACTAAAGAGGAATAAACCTTGCAACGTATTAGTTGGTTAACTAATACATTTACCTTATTATATTTCAAGGTAATGAAATGCTGATCAACGCTTTAAAGGGGGGCGGTACAGGGTTAATTTCGTGCAACGTTTTTTGGCAGTTTTTAATTCCGTGTAACCATGCTGATAGGAAGATATTCACAGGTTTTCGAGCAAATTGAGAAAAATTCAACGTGCAGACCCAATTTTTATTTTTCGTTCATCGTGAATGACATTTTTCTTTCGCATATTTCCATATCCATTCTACACGACCGTCTTTAAAGATTCATAGTCAAAAAGTACCAAAATATAAACATACATCAACAAAAAAGGTCTCTTTATTTGGGACAGTCACTTACATCTGTGGCAGCGTTAGACTACATTAGTTATAAATTCTCTCCTTCACATCTGGGTCAGTGGCAGGAAAAGTAAACAGTAAAAATCAGTGAAGAATTGCAAGTAAATTAAATCGTCACTTAAAAGGGAAGACATGTAAGTAGATAACGAGACTGAAGATGGCTACCAAATGTTTCGACATCATAATTCCCACCAAAAATATAAATATTTATTTATTAACATGTATAAGGTTTACTTTAAGACTTTCAACTACACCTATAAAAAATCCTGAAACAAGATGAATAACACCCTTCAGAAAAGGAAACTGGATAATTGGAAGAAAAGGGTCATAACATTTTTCATATTTTTAGTACAAAAATTTCTCTGTAAAATAGTTATGTCAAGGAAGAGAAAAACATGTTTGCTGTTAGCATTGGACGTGCAGATGAATTTAATCAACATTATTCGAAAAAAAAATCAAGACAAATGTACGATCCTGAAAAAAAATAAATTTACATCATTCATTTGCGGCAAGATAAAATATGGAACTTATAGAACCTCTGAATATTTGTTTATCAAGTATGATAAGTATTACGAAATAAAACCACGCCATTTTGCATAGATCTGTTCTGAAACCAATAATATTAATTGGAGATGGGTGTAAACAGAAGTTGTCTAGAACAGTTCGCTGCAATATCATCTTAATGGAAAAATTTAATCTAAACAAACATTACTTTGTTTACTTTTAGCTTCTGGAGTTTTGTCTTCAAATAAGTCATATTCATTTCAATAATTTTATTGGTATTTATTCAAAGCATTAACTCTTGCATATACCTTTATTCCTTAATGCCAATGTTTATTATACTATATCGCTTGAAATTTGAATAAGACTTGATAAAATCAGTTTGTATGTATCAAGCAATGGGCATTTACATAAAACAATGTACAATGTACTTCTGACTATTGGAACTAGTAACATGATTGAAGAATGCCTTAAACAAAAGTCTTCAATAGGAGTCTATGCTACATGTATCATCTCAACGGAAAAGTTCAATTCTAATAACCATTAGTCTGTTTTCTTCATTACTTGAAAATATTAGTTATTTGTTATGTAGGATTTCACAAATGTCATCAATAATTGGAGAAAAAAAACACATGCATATTATTGTATTTAAAATTCAGCTGTGGTCATTGAAATACAGTAATTAAAGTTTCATATTGTTGTTTGGAATTTAAAAATTTTGAGTTGAATGATCTAGCCTGTATGGAAAACACAGTTGGCATCCACTTAAAACCATGCACCTATGTGGTTTTGAATCGAAACTAATACACATTTATTTGAATGTAGAGGGAAAATAAATTCGTTGAAAAGGGCTCTGCATTATTATCTTAATTGAACACTTAATGTTCACTTCATTAATTTAAAATTCCAGAACTTAGTCACGTAAGAATTCAAGTTTGATGTTTATTGGAGTAATTTCATTAACAATTGATCAAAAACACAAACCTCGTCTATCACAAGCTTTTTTGATTGAAGAAATCTGTTAAATTAAGTTAATCAAATAACGCAAGATTAATGAACAGGTATTCTGTATAAAAAACTAGATTATTACATAAAGTGACAGTTGATCTGGTAATTTTGGCAAGTTCCTATCGATTACGTAACCTAATCAAATTTATCAGTACCAGTCGTGAACTGGGTTTTTCAAGATGATATAAAGATACGGTCTGTTAAACTTTCAAGATTAGTTTCCAAGAATGATGCTATGGTATTGTGTACACTTTTGGTATCACTATGGAATAGTGAAATAATCGGTCGCTTGGGCGCAACTGATGAGTCGTAAATCGATGAAACGTGAACATGGTGTGCATCAAAATTTGTATCAGTACCTCTGCATTGATATCACTCAGATTGGATTCCAAATTCCCCGAAAGTATCTCCAACTCACTTGCTTGTATTGCGATACTAGCTCGAAATTGATACTTTAAATTTACTGTTACAAAAATATTAAATTTCGTGAAAACTAAGAAGTTTCTCCGTCGTGTATAGCTCTGTACTTAGATGTTTTTGGCTCTACTCTTTTGGTTATTTTGGCATTTGTCTCTTCGAAGTTTTGAATTATTGTTTTGGTTTTCAACATTTTAGGCATTGAGTACAACTGATGATTGGTAAATCGACGAAATGTGCACATCTTATGCATCAAAATTGGTTGCCAAATAATTTATTAGACACCTCTTTAGTAATTTTTATATAGCATAACTACGTTCCATACGATACAAATAGACTGATTTTTTTCATTAATATTTTTTGTAGTTGATAGGACCACAGTTTATATGGGCAATACAACCAGCTTTGAAAGAACAATGGAACAGAGAGGTGGAGGAGGCGTGGTCAGACTTGTTTAAACTAATATCACAGTTAATGAAACGGGCCATGACATTTTAATAAGCGTTTTTGGGACTAAAGAATTTCTCATGACAAGAAATAATACATCATAATACTCCCTTGCGTCAAACTATTGGAAAGTGAGTGACAATCAGCCGCACTGGTCCCATGATTATTTTATAGTATTTAAACCAGTGCTTGATCTAAAGATTTTGCTCATTGGGGGGAGGAATATTTGTCATGTGACCAGTCCATACAGAAAACATATATTAATTTACTTGAAATCTACGTCACAATCTATATGAAAGAGTACCTCGAATGTATGAGTTTGTTATGTATTTTATAACGTCTGTATTCGTCATGCTTTTATTATCCAATAAATTAATGTTTGTTCGTTTATCATTTAACTTACCACTGCAGTTATAATAACTGTTTCCTAACAGAAAGCAGACAGAGCTAATATTTCAAAAGTACTACCAAATAAGAACCACCTCACAATCTGGAAATTTTTTATTGCCTACATGGATGAGTCAGTACAATTTGTACAAATATACTATATGAAAAAATATCATCCGAAAAAAGGTAAGAACCACTTGTTCTGTATACGAGACTCGGAGTCTGATCAACAAAGCCAATCCGGTGATAGCTAGTCGGAAATGGGTGAAATAATAGGTTAACGATTGCGGAAACAAGTCCAACGATATTTGTGATATTGGAATTTCGTAACAATCAATCAATATGGGATGACGACTCCAAAGATTCAGTTCTGATAAAAGCTAACACAATTCTGTCTCAATAGTTTTTAGACAGTAATATTCCTCTTTTAAGAGTAAAGTAACTTGCATATGAAATAGAGTATTCGATAAAATACTAAATGTGGACGCCATAGCAAACAATCCTTGTGTATTACCATTCAAGAAATGGAAATTACGTGTAGCAATGAGAAAGTTAAAGTCATCGTATTTTTAGCACGATTGTCGAACTCGATCTACAGAATGTATCAAAAAAGCTAAGAAGTTTGAAAACGGCATCATTTGAATCCAAATTATCTAGGATTTCCAGTTTTCCCTAGAAATCAAGCAAAATTTTACAAACATTTTTGAAGGAGAATGCACCGGAAAACTTTCAACTATTATAGAACGGAACTCTAGTCTATTACATAGATTCCAAATATTTAAATATTATCTGATGAAACATGATTTTCGTATTTCATTGTTTAAATGTCGTAAGGTTATAAAATACCCGATAAATCTTTTTTATTAGGAGATACGATTCTCATTCCTCCATATGAAATATAAAAAATCGGCCAGGGGATGGGCAAAATGGTACCAAGTGGAATGCCGATTGACTTAAAACTCGGCCGTCGAATTAAACAAAATGTCTACGAGAAAACTAACACACACATAAAAATATTATTCAATAAGATGCGAAAGATCCTGACTTTAGATAGTGAAGATATTTTTTTAGGCCACAATAGAATATGATGTCAAATTTTAATACCCTCTTTGAAAGCTATAAGTACAATTTATAATATCAAGTTTTGAAAGAGGTGTTATATATGTACCCGACCCGGGACATTCTTTTGTCGATATTTTAAAGTTTTGGAATCCATTAATCAATTTCCTTTAATCTGCATTTTGCTGGTATGATTGACCGGCGACATACTGAGCGATCCATTTTGTGTTGGCTTTCATAGTATATTTTATACACCAGAGTGTCAAGATAGATAGGGGAGGTTTGGGTACCCATAAAACCGGTTTAATCTCACCACTGTTCAGTGTCTGTACCAAGTCAGACTATCATGACGCCTCTTTTTGTGCTTATTTTTGTGTTTTGTGCTCTTTTACCTTATTTTTTGTCCGAGGTTTTGTCTGTTGATTATTTGCTGTTATTGTTGACCTTTTCTGTTTTCCATTTTGTTGTTTATTTGTTATCATGCGTTGTCATAGAAATTCGGGTATAAGGAATATAAAATAATCACAGGAAGATGGTTTAAGTCATAATGGAGGAAATAAAGATCGTCATGAGGCTTTTGCGTTTCAACATGAACTCTAAGTGGGTCCCAAAACTGGTATTCCTGCGTGAAAATTAGAATAATGCTACACATTCAATTCAAATTTAACACAAGATTTAACAGGTAACCAAGGAACCAAAAACGACAACTATATATAGGTGAGGGGTCAACGATATGAGTGAAAGTTATGAAATAACAGTGCATGTTAGTTAATACCTTTTCTTTGCCGATTAACAGACCAGATTATAAATCTGCATTTATAAGTATTTCTTTTTGTCCAATCACCACATTTAAGTGAATTATAAAGCAATATTACAATCAATAAAGTAGTTGCATTACACTGACACAAATGCTATTCAGTGTGGTATCTGATACCAAAGAGGTTTGCATAACACTTTTTATTGCTTTTGCATGTCTACGGTTTTCCTTTTTCGATTCTTCAAGAATGACTCTATTTAGCTATGAAAGGTGTTTACGATACTGTAGGTTTTTCCACTCATTTAATGAAAATCTTAAATAAACTGCCTTGTGTACATGTACGTTTTGGTGACAATATGTTGAGTGGTCTCGAACTCACACGGTTGATATACCATGGCACCATGCCCATATTTATATGTACGCCACTTACCAGATGTCTCTGAATTAGGATTCTAAGTCCTTGATTGTATTACCCACAGCAGCTCAGTGGCTAGTATTGCGTTACTGGTAAAAATAATTTAGTTATAAAATTACAGAATGTTTTGGAAGCTGTGGAATGCTTTCTTAGCTACGTTTTGGTTTTCATTTTCTAGTCGTTTTTTGGATTTTGACATTCTGTACAGCGTCTGTCTATGAAATATTTTAGATGATTGCTTTGATTTTGAGCAATGCTCGTGAAACATAAATTCTTTGATTGACCATTACAGTGTTCCAATATCTAACATGATGTTGGACCTGTTCCCACTGTCGTAACCTTTCATGTGACTCCTACGATTTGTGACTTCCATCGGATTGACCTTGTTGAACTTCACGACGGGTGCCGTATACGGAGCAGGAACTGCTTACCCTTCCGGAGCACCTGGGTTCACTCCTGGTTTTTATAGGAGTTCGTGTTGTTCATTGTTTTTAGTTTTCTGTGTTTATTTGTTGTGCTTGTGGTTGTTCGTTTGTCTTCCCGGGTTTGTCTGTCCAATGGATTACGTTTTTTTGATTGCTCCTTAGGTATATTTGTCCTTTTTCTTGAAATATACAGATACATATACATATACTTTTGTTAGAGGCATTGTGGTTTTGACGGAAAACGTCTTTTCCTCTTTAATACTAGATAGGCATAAGTTTGTATCACTTGTTTCGTCCAGAAACATCGGTGAATTAGATCTTGCTAAACTGATTTTAGATTATCATGTGGAAGTGTAGTGTAAAGCGTACAAAAATCAAAAGTTCAACAAAAAACTATGAAGTATTCCATGACACGTTACCACGATTGTTCTTTAACTGTTGATTGCCTCTGAACTATGAGACCTGGTCTTTTAACTGAAAAGATAACATACCATCGCTTATGCTTTAACCAATTTGTATTATTGTATAATTTGTCATCTGAAAGAAAATCGGTAAAGATTATGATTTTGTCTCCACGGGTCTTTCAGGGAAGTTATGAAATGTGTTAAGATTTTATTGTCTAACTTTACTTCAGTGATATTTTGGTCACTTCATAATCAACCGTTTACTGAAGTTAAACCAGAAGTACAATGTATATATAGTTTTTAAATGAATTTGGACACATGATTTATCTACTGAAAATACTCTACATATGTATTTTTAAGTCGATGCAAAACGACAAGAAGCCTATCCATGAATTTCAAAAAAGCGACAATGTTAATATTATATGCTATGGATAATTCAGAATTCATACGTATATGTACAAAAATGTAGTAAATATGTATAACGAAGAGCGCATAAAACATGAATACTTTATGAACCGTAAGAATATTTGCATAATTTAGCTGAGAACCCGACAGTCCCTAATGGCATCGACAGAAAATAAATTTAGGTTTATTAAGATTATGTCTCCTAAACGAAATTCGTATTTTTTATTCCGTTTCTTAACATGTCTTATTAAGTCTCCTAAACAAAAGTTGGAGACTTACAGTTTTTACTACCTTTCTTTTTCTTCTTCTTATTATTTTTCCCGGTTGAATTTGTCCAAAACGAACCATGAACACTAAACGAAGTGACAGTGAACATTTTTCAAATAATAGAGATGAAAAGACAATAAGGTGAAAAACAGTTTTTTTCATCTAAGATATACATGTTATATCATTAAGTTACATATGCAATAATTGCATGAAATTAAAATTTGTGGCCCATTACGTTCACTTGGGTTCTCATAGCTGCTGTCGGTCTATTGAACAAAAAGGTAAGAAATAACACACACAGAAATGGTTTGATGCTATCTCGTCACAGAGTTCAATAGAAACCGACAACATTCTTGAGAGGCCAGTATAAATTTAAGTCTTCAAGTCATGTGGAAAAAGAGCATTTTTACAGAATTAATCAATTTGTATTCCTTACTGCGAAAAGATCTTAAGTAACTTCCAAGTTTCTGTGGGTTATTTACAAGACACTTCCATTTATTCACGATATCACAATAGAAACCAGGACGAGAAAACCCGATCATGATAAATGCTTTTTCTGGGAACCGGGTATTTAGCTAACAGATGCCGATATCTATTATGAAACTTTAAAAAGCATTACTAATGGTATGGTTTCGCTCGTCAAAATTTTATAACCTTGCGTAAATTCGTTCAAAACGTACAAGCTGTGATGTGTACACATCGTACGAGGGTGCAACAGGCACGCCTCCGTCAAGAAAGGTGGGGAACCTTTTTTGTTCTTGAATCTGCTTTTGAACGAAATCGGTATCACAAGAAGCTTTCTTTGGCTCGGAACCTTTCATAATAGATCAGAAATACGACTACTAAGTGCAACATTGATTGACAAATTATTGTCGTTTAATGTCACAAATTCATATTTCATATTTAGAACAAATCCCACTTTATCAACAATAGTTACAAACTTAAATGAATCACAACTCATTGTTAAAATATATACAAAGATACCTGGATATTTTAAGGTTCCACATTGTCTAGAATTAATTCTATCTTTATACATTTCAAACAGCATTAACATTCGTAACATGAGAGAACCCAAATTGCACCGGGTACACAAAATGCTACCACTGCATTCATTATACCGTGAACACAAATAAACTAAAATTAAGCTGTCGTTTTCTTTTGCATTTATAGGCAATTTCAACAGAGTTAAAAATGGCAAATATATATTTGCTCATTATTACGCACTACGGGTAAAAACTTTAACACTTTTCTTACTATAAGTCGTACTATAGTGGCGCCACTTTGCGACGCCATTGATGTTCATTGAGAAATGGTGACAACCCAGATATGAAAACTGTTAAATATTTTGTTTCGTGGAGCATTGAGTCTTGTTTCATTCATCATCAACACCTAATTACGTTCCATAGAGTGTTATATGTATTCTAAGTTTGGTTTTCATGGTCCGTGCTCTTTCACTAGTTAACCGTACGTTTTTGAAACGAAGGAGTTCATTGGTCGATAATTTAGTAGTTTTATTTTTCCAAGTTATTATTTTCTTAGCGGAATGATTTGAAATGGCAACAATTTTCTTTTAAAATTTTATGTAATAAAAGAATTTATTGGTTAGTTTCCGAATTTGGAACAAGCGTAACCGCGACCACACAAAACTGCAACAAAATTGCACAAATTGAACAGGCCGCTATTCAAAATTACATAAGTTTTAAGATTTTGTTTTAAGTCTTCACTAGTTTTAGGTACAAATGTACTTTGGTTACTAAATGTTTTAATTTTGGCAACATTTTTTGTAAAAAGTGAAATATTTTTCATTCAACTTTGTAAAGAAATGCGGCATTGAAGTTTTTCGAAAAGAAACGGTGGTTGAGTTGTCTTTGTTTATTTATAAGGTTTGTTGCACGTATATTTCTAAAAGGCTAGAAATCAGTGAATCTCTTTAATTCTAAATCAAATATTATTGTCAAAAGAAATTAAATCTTTGAACGGTATTGTCAAAACAGTAGGATATTTTGAAATTTAGATTGATTCTTTTGAAAATCCTGATATTTTAATTAATAATTTCTTGATCTGAAACAAACATTTTTGCAAACCAAATACAGATATTTTTCTCTTTTGGACAGGAGCTTACACACTATCGTGTTAATTCCTACTATTTAGAACTTAAAGGTCCATATTACAAGTGGAGATACCTAGGAGTGGATCGTTCCAAATTATTACAAATCAATTACTTTATGTTTAAAATCTTAAAGGTCTACATTATTGGTGAAGTTAGCTAGTACATGTATAGGACATGTTAGATCTTAATAAATCATAAAACCCTGGTTGTTAGTACTTCTTGTTAGAAATAACAGTATAACACAACCAAAGTTATCAATCTTATTGAGTAGAAATCAGAACAGTGTTAATAAAATATGTATTCACATTTCTATTTAGTATTTTTCCCCAGAGAATTCAGTATCCCAAATTTGGATATAACTGTTACTTTATTGCATATCCTCTTTGGCTTGATGGTAAGGGTCAAGGAATATTTTACTTACCTTCTGATAAATTTTTGCTAGAATTTTGTGATATTGGAGTCTTAATGTATCCTAATAAGATTACTTCTAATATTAATATTTGGACTGTCATATATCTGCTTAGGGTGGTAGATTAGCACAGTTTTCTATATTTGACCCAATTTTACTTTTTCCTTTGAATACACTTTAGTGTAAAGACATTTTGGAAGGGTAACTTTATTATTATTAAATAGATCTTTTAAATAACAACTGGTAAATACCTGTTTTATGAATTTTATAAAACATCGTGGCTTTAATATTTGCATTTCATAAAGACAATTGTCATCTGTCAGTACTGAAATATGGATCGTACGATGCGAATTGAAAGAAGTTCGTCCCAAGAGTTCGATAGATCGTTGCTAGGGTGAAAATATTGTGCATTATGTCAAATTATATTTATCTTTTGATATAAATAACCCTAGCTTTGAGTGCACATGTATTACCTTCAGTGTGTATATTAAACACCATAAAACAACAAAACAGTTAAGGGAACCAATCGAAACAAAGCGAACGGGTTCTAAAACTCAACTTATAATAAATACCAACAGTGTACAATGGAAAAAGTATGAGGCAGATAGCATAGGACTGTGTATGTTATACCAGAAAAGCCAGGAAAGACAGCAAGCTGTTAATTCCCCATTAAAAAAAATGATCTGAAGAATATCAACGGAAACCCAAGAACTTAACGATACAAGTGAGTATGAAACATGAAACATAAGTTAACTTTCACTCTATAACTTAATTTAAGAAACACCAAGAGGTCCATAACAGCCTACCACCAACAGAAGGTCACGCAGACTTTTTCTTTGCATTTTGAACTTCAATAACATATTAAGTTTTACGTCCAATTTCAACTACAATCATATAACTTGTTGTAAGATTCGTCGGAAGTGTCATTACAAATAGTTACAACATATACATCCTCCTAACGAAAGGAGATAAAGTATTATCTACGTTTTACTGACTTTAATTCAGTGTTCACATTGCTTATTCTGTTCTTTTCACATGTCCCTATCTGGCTCTGTAATGATTGGTTAAAACCATTCCACTGTTAGCAAGTCGTGTGTATATGTGAGCTTCTATATAAACATTATAGTTTATATACATTGTGTCATAGTAAATGAAATTCGTTTGTGCTCATTTTGTTCGCATTATTATCACCTTCCCAAGTGTCTGGCTCTGTAAAGATTGGTTAAAACCAATCCTCTGTTAGCAAGTCGTGTGTATATGTGAGCTTCTATATAAACACATTGTGTAATAGTAAATGAATCGAAACAAAGCGAACGGGTTCTAAAACTCAACTTATAATAAATACCAACAGTGTACAATGGAAAAAGTATGAGGCAGATAGCATAGGACTGTGTATGTTATACCAGAAAAGCCAGGAAAGACGGCAAGCTGTTAATTCCCCATTAAAAAAAATGATCTGAAGAATATCAACGGAAACCCAAGAACTTAACGATACAAGTGAGTATGAAACATGAAACATAAGTTAACTTTCACTCTATAACTTAATTTAAGAAACACCAAGAGGTCCATAACAGCCTACCACCAACAGAAGGTCACGCAGACTTTTTCTTTGCATTTTGAACTTCAATAACATATTAAGTTTTACGTCCAATTTCAACTACAATCATATAACTTGTTGTAAGATTCGTCGGAAGTGTCATTACAAATAGTTACAACATATACATCCTCCTAACGAAAGGAGATAAAGTATTATCTACGTTTTACTGACTTTAATTCAGTGTTCACATTGCTTATTCTGTTCTTTTCACATGTCCCTATCTGGCTCTGTAATGATTGGTTAAAACCATTCCACTGTTAGCAAGTCGTGTGTATATGTGAGCTTCTATATAAACATTATAGTTTATATACATTGTGTCATAGTAAATGAAATTCGTTTGTGCTCATTTTGTTCGCATTATTATCACCTTCCCAAGTGTCTGGCTCTGTAAAGATTGGTTAAAACCAATCCTCTGTTAGCAAGTCGTGTGTATATGTGAGCTTCTATATAAACACATTGTGTAATAGTAAATGAATCGAAACAAAGCGAACGGGTTCTAAAACTCAACTTATAATAAATACCAACAGTGTACAATGGAAAAAGTATGAGGCAGATAGCATAGGACTGTGTATGTTATACCAGAAAAGCCAGGAAAGACGGCAAGCTGTTAATTCCCCATTAAAAAAAATGATCTGAAGAATATCAACGGAAACCCAAGAACTTAACGATACAAGTGAGTATGAAACATGAAACATAAGTTAACTTTCACTCTATAACTTAATTTAAGAAACACCAAGAGGTCCATAACAGCCTACCACCAACAGAAGGTCACGCAGACTTTTTCTTTGCATTTTGAACTTCAATAACATATTAAGTTTTACGTCCAATTTCAACTACAATCATATAACTTGTTGTAAGATTCGTCGGAAGTGTCATTACAAATAGTTACAACATATACATCCTCCTAACGAAAGGAGATAAAGTATTATCTACGTTTTACTGACTTTAATTCAGTGTTCACATTGCTTATTCTGTTCTTTTCACATGTCCCTATCTGGCTCTGTAATGATTGGTTAAAACCATTCCACTGTTAGCAAGTCGTGTGTATATGTGAGCTTCTATATAAACATTATAGTTTATATACATTGTGTCATAGTAAATGAAATTCGTTTGTGCTCATTTTGTTCGCATTATTATCACCTTCCCAAGTGTCTGGCTCTGTAAAGATTGGTTAAAACCAATCCTCTGTTAGCAAGTCGTGTGTATATGTGAGCTTCTATATAAACACATTGTGTAATAGTAAATGAAATTGGTTTGTGCTCATTTTATTCGCATTATTATCACCTTCCCACGTGAAAATGGTATTATATCTGTAAGTCAGAAAAAAATCCCAATTTGTGATATTATAGATTACACAATAACTGTATTTATGTATATATAATACATCATTTTTATGTTCATTTTGTAACATTATTATATAAATTTACGTTATGTTAATACGTATTTGATGTGTAATTTGCATATGTTTTTCTTTGTTTTGTGGATAATCTTGACGACTTGAAAGGTAAATTTATGATTTTAAATTATGTTCGTTAATTTTTTCTCATTTCAATGTTTCAATTTTATCATAGGCATGAATATGCATGTAATTCTCATAAAATTTAGAATTTCTAACGCTATAGTTATGCTAAGATTCATTCTTTACGTTACAATATAAAGAATGGTAAAAATGCACTGAATTTAGAGATATCGAAAATATTAATACCCAATGTTTGAGTATTGAAAACATCTTTTAATTTTGTGAAAACTAAGGAGTATCTGCCCCATGCTTATCTCTGTCCTTGAATGTTTTTTTTTAATATGTTGCTTCGATATTCCTTTGCCGATACCTTCACCTTTTTTTATTATTGTTTTTAGTTTTCAACATTTAAGTCATTGAGCACAACTGATGTGTCGTAAATCGACGAAATGTGCACATCTTGTGCATCAAATATGGAATCATATAATTTATTAGATAGGTGGAGTGAATACAATAAAAAATTACGTTAAAATACGTAGTAAACTTTTTTAGTGGAACTGAAATATTATAAAAGCAACTGAACAACGCTTTTGATTTTCTTTACTTTAAATAAGTCAATTTAAAATCTTACATGTTTGTATGTAGTGTGTCCTTTTTTTGTTCTCGTCCTTCCCCATTACGGTTTTGTCTTTGTCATGGATTTACGATTGCTGGATGGCCGTTCGCGGTTTCCTCATCTAGTCTTCAAAGATTAGCTAATAATAAAGACTTTTCCTAAGTCTGACCAACTTCGTATTTATGGATAAATGTATAATATTCCTATAGTTCCCCGTTCACATTAAAAAGTTTGCTATCAATATGTTTTTTACACCCTGGTATATGCGATTTATTTTTTTTCTACTTAAAGTTTACACAAGTTTGTAAATTTACTCTCGGTGCAAAATTTATATCAAGTTAGACCAGGTGTAAAATTTAGTCTATTTGTATTTTTGTTATGTGAACGGGTAGCAAAACTGACATACAGGTATATAAAAAAATAATCAGACACAATATCCATCTTCTTCAATGGAACAAACGTAAGGTACATGTTGCCCCATTAATTTCGCCTCCTCAATTTTGTAAACACCCGTTTATTTACATACTTATAGGTCATTATAGCTGGGAAAGAAAAATACATTTTCAAATAAATTATCTACAGTGGTCTCGCAAGCTTTTTGAGCACATAATAGATTTTTCACGTCGATTAAAATTGCCCATAGTTTAGGCGCCAATCAATACAGAGTGCCATTCCTACTTGCTTATTGATATGCCTATATACATGTATCTTGGACTGTAGTATTTGAGACAAACCTTCAAATGTTCTTCTCCTGAATTTTTTTCACATTGCTGATTGATATGCCTATATACATGTATCTTGAACTGTAGTATTTGAGACTACCGGGAGTTTGCTGATAAAAAATCAAATGATCCTGTCATACCAATTGGTGACTTTGGTTGGAAATCCAAAACCCAGCAGCAAAGGCCTTGAACAATGAAGTAACCTCCTTTATAATAACAGTATTAGTAATAGAAAAAAATATTTTATTGTCAAAACTAGACAAATTTACAAATATTTTCCACGTGAACGGGGCTTTAATAAAATCTGATCGGTACATTCAGTCTGTGTCCTTTATCTGGGACTAGGTGTGCTTAATAAATAATAAAAATATAAAAAAGGCACAAATTTTCATTAAAAAAGTTAAAAATAAGGTTTCAACTTCTGTACTTCTAGTCGTTCGATCCCCTTCTTTCTCAATGTTTTGAAGATGTTTGGCTTTCTTAAGTTTTTGTAACAAAAATAATTATCAGGTTGGAAGTTCAAATCTATTGTTATAATATATTCTCAAACAAACAAGAACTTCTCAAATCCAAGAGAAAAAAAGAAAGTAAATCTCAAACACATTAGACATTCTGCAGTACAGTAAGGGAAAACGGATATAGCAAAGCAGAAACGCGTTTTATTGATTTACATTTATGTATATACATGTACATTAATTTTCGGGTATCTTCTTACTATACTTTGCAACAAAACTGTCTACATTTTCCATAGGTTGGGTTCTATTCAAAGGGAAATAAATCTAATTTGATAAACAAAATTGTTAGGGAGTTTAATTTCCGCAATATTTTTACAACCCCTAAATGATGTTAGATTTTTATTTGGACAATACATGTACAACCGACCTGACAATTTTTACCTATTATTTTTTGTTTTGAGGCATACAAGTCTTTTCTGGTAATTTGGAGGTTCTCAAAACTACAGTAATAAACATATATATTTTTTTATGTTTGAGGAGTTTATGTGTGTGTGTTTGTTTTGTTTGCATTATCTATATTGACTCTTTAAAAAAAAACACGAAGATTTTTTAATTATTAAATAATTTTAGAATGTTTGCCTGCATCAAATATTTACAGATAACAAATTACTACCCATTTTAATTAATAGTGTAAATTATTTCACGAAGAATGGAATGAATACGTTATATTAAAGTTTCCTACATAAATACTGCAGAAAAAGGGGGTCCTCGAAAATAAACAGCAAATCATTGATTCGTTTGTACGATCTCGTTGTCAGATAGAATATTTGAAATAAGCATTCAAATGGACTCTGACATCTTTTGAACTGGGGTTTACTATGTGTGTCGCTGTGTGTTTGTTTATTCCACAGTGGTTAAAGGTATAGGGGAAGGATTGAGATCTCAAAAAACATGTTTAACCCCGCTGTATTTTTGCTCCTGTTCAAGTAAGGAACCTCTAGCCTTTGTTAGTCTTGCGTTTTTTTAAAATTTTGGTTCATTTGTATGTTTCGGAGTTTAGTGTGCCGTCCAATTTGCTGAACTAGTATGCATTATTGTTTAGGGGCCAGCTGAAGCCCGCCTCCGTGTGCGGGATTTTCTCGCTGCGTTGAAGACCCATTGGTAGCCTTGTGCTGTTTTCTGCTCTTTGGTCGGGTTGTTTTCTCTTTGACACATTCCCCATTTCCATTCTCTATTCTAAATGCTTATTTTCTATTTTCATGTACGAGATAAGATCAATATTAATATATTATTTTTCTTGTCATAATTACATTAAAAGGGCGCCTTGGTGTAGTGGTTAGCGCATCGGACTGCGAAGCCAAATGTTCCCGGTTCGAATCCCGTTCGGGATGAAAATTTCATGGATCAAATTTTCGACACCATTTGCAAGGATGGACTATGTAAACGATGCTAGTCGGTCGGATGGGGACGAAAATGGCTGTCCCATGTTAAGGGAGAGCAACCCCTTAGCACGCTAAAGACTCCTGTGTACAAACAAAAAATGTAGATGTCGAAAATGCCGCTACATGCGCCGCTCTCGCACCCGCCGAGTGGAGAGGGATTAGTATAAGCTGGTATAACTTGTTTCCCAATCCACTTTAAAAAATTAGTTTAAACTAAACATTATGTGTAATTACCTTCGAATGATGTGAAGCTACATATGTACATGCCTTAACTATTCCAGTAATAATAACATTTCATAATCTGGAATTTGCAATTTTGGATTGAACTGAAATTAAATCATGGATGTGAAAAAAGCCTTCATTCTTCGTAAAAGTCTAACTGACCTTTAGGTAAACAAACATTTTTAAGTCGAGAAATCTTTCTTTTGGCTTTATTTTTATTACTTAGAAATATCAAATCAAAACCAAGACAGAGAAAATCAAGATAGGAAGTCAATGCATCATACAGAAGTTTCTTTCAGCATGAATTCAATAAATTCATGTTAGAATTGGAACGAGTAAATCCTTAGACACAGCTTTGAGTTTAGATACTTTGTATTTGCCACCCTTGGTCATTTTGATATTTGAATCTTCAGATTTTACAAATGTTTGGACATTTTTCGGCTTTCTGTGTGTTTGACCTTGTGCACTTGTCGACTCTACATATTCACTGCATAAAAACAATTTTACTGTTTGTTAAAGAATTTTTACGTTATATTGTATCTAGTAATAAATATAGATTTTCTGTATATAAGATACAGATTGGAAGTTTTAGCCCATATCGATACGATCGATATTATCTAGATCTTTGGCTAAGGACAGGTTCCTAGCAAACCTTGTAAATCGTTTATATAATTTGTCGTCTTCGTTGAAAATCAATTTTCTTTTCTTATGTACGATAAACAAAATATGATATGACTTTTTTTTAACATATATCACATCCCATATCAACCCTATACCCTTTATCCAGCTAAAAATTTCGGGCTGATATGGATGTCTCCAGTTGATCAGAGATGTTGATATAAAAAATCCCATGTAATATTCTTTACTGATACCTTTATTAATAAAAATGGTGCCCCTAATAAATCGTTGAAACGGTGTAGATATAATTATGTAATCTGACATAAGATTCCTGATTAGAAAACATAAAATATTGCCATATTCCGATTATTATATCCTTTAACCTGGGCAAAAAAAATTTTGCTGATAAGATTAGAATACACTTCCTTGTGATAAGATATCATATTTGCTTAATTGGGGGTGATCTAGAGAAAAATTGGTTTCACTAGATAGAGACAGTTTGGAGATTTGTGGTAATAGCTCTTAAGGTAAGTGCTAATTCTCAATTTGAATATATTGGGAAATGGTAAAATCTTATTTTGTCTTAACAAAAAGACTTTTGGTCGAGATTATTAGTTGGTCTACATTATTTATTTCCCTTGAGAAGTGGTCAGCAGGAACACATCAGAGTGTAATTTGTTTTCTTCATATGAAAAAATAGGTTAACGATCTTCCGTGATCAAGGACTTTCATATACGATGTACATGTTGAAAATAATCTATCATTTTGGGGTCATTGAAAAAGAGAAATGAAATTAAATATACATGTATTTGATGTTGCAGAGTAATATAGTCATCCATACCTAAAAATAAATGAAACCCTGTTATATTTTTAATTTGAACAAGGTAACTGAAAGCGCAAGCTTTATTTAATTATTTTTTTACATATGGCAATCTGACAGCGTTTCTAAACAAGGATTGAGCTTTTTCTTAAAATATACAGTTATGTGGTGTTCCTCCACACACTGCACGAAAACAATTGATGATTATCTGCTGAATATCTTAAAATTCTTTCTGTGCATTTATGTTCATTTTCTTCTTTTATTAAGTAACTGCAGCTTGATGCTTACTAAAAAAGTTCAAAAAACGGTTTCTGTTTCAAAGTGTCGAGAAAGTATACGAAACTGTAAGTGCACACACTGCGTTCACTCCAGGTTTTCGAAGAATCATGTGTTGTCCATGTTCGTACATATTTTAAAGTAAAATCCAATTCGCATCAATTAAACTTTAATTCAAACGTAACATATATGCATATACATTTCACGAAAGCCCCCCCCCCCCAATAAAAAAATACAAAAATTCAGCTTTTCGACGGTACATCAATAAATTCTATGATACAAATGCTGCCGATTTCGTCGCCCCGGTCGTTCTTAAAAATTTTTAGAAAAAATGCCAAAATGACCAAAAGGTTTTAAAAGTGTTAAACAATTTATGAAAGAGATATTCATTGATTTAAACATTTATAATACAATAAGCGAATAATTCTTGACATAATTGCAAGGAATGGTATGAAATTAACCAAAGTCAAAGTATCGAAAATTGCTTATCGGAGAAGTATTTTCATTACTTCAGAATCACAGACATTCTGTAAGTGTTAATAATATTTTTTTACAAGAGGAGATGTTATACAACTCCTTTCCACGCGTAGGTTCAGAATCGATACACTATCTGATTATTTATGCCCGACAACGACATGTTCACATCGTTACCAAATCTTGCTAAGGAACCCGAATCGCCTGGGTACTCGTACAGTTAAATGAGCCCAAAACAAAACCAATTAATTAAACAATTAATAAATTATATATGTATTTATCTTCAACATGCTGATGTTGTCTCGTCTTTTATATCAGATGATCAAGATTGATTGAAAGTGTCGGTTCGATTTCAGTGTATTTATTTTTTCCAACTTTCATTTCTGTATCATTCTTACATGCAAGACTTAAAAATGAACGAAGCACGCTTTTAACAAGACAGGGAATTTGAAAGCGGTGAAATCTAGGTTGAGCATAGACTTTTATTATGGAAAACTGCTTGTTGGTAATGTCTGTAGTGTAAATGCTTATCACTGTGAAGATAGATGCTCATAATAATGTTGGTTCAGAATAATTAACATTCGATTTTTTCAACTGGAGTATTCAGCAATAGTCATGTAGTTGTAAAGAATGTTTCTCTCAAGAGTCGTCTTTCTTGTGTCAGTTAAATATTTCTACGCTGGACACTTTTTAAACAGTTTTATGTATATCATATTTTGATGGGAATGAACTTTTTTTAAACCCTGATAAATGTATACATGTCTTAAGCATAATGACAATACCATTCGTTTTACTGCATATTTTCTTGATACTTTTAAATCTATACACCGGGAAATAAAAATCATAAAATGCAACAAAATATTATTTATACCATAGAAAAGAACACATTGCTTTTGGATGTTCAAAGACTTTACACCATCGCTTATTCAAATATTTAAACAAAACAACCATTTACCTCAATATGTTGATGGGACAATACAAATTCAAGATGCAATGGATAAGCACATTTAACAATATCATTCAGACATTCTCTTATAATTGACCGATATTATCTAACTCTCCGACGATAAGGGAAATTTGATATCACGTACAGTGTGATATCTACTACTGATATAAAAATTCTGCACATTTGATTGGTCAACGCGTTATTGTGTAGGAAAATTCTTATATTTTGATTGGTCAATAATTTTACTACGAAGCGGCGCCATTTTTGAAAGCCATCTTTGCATAGCAACATTTAACGTCACAGAGAAATTAATGTTAAGTTTACCTGCAACCCGGACGCCGAATCACAAACAAACAAATATTCCTGAAGAATCATAAGAGATTTAAGAACTCGTAAAAATTAGATATCGCTTCATAAGAACTCTTGTTTTTTAATTTGAACTTAATAATAAACTCGCCTATTATATCCACCCGTATTATACTTCATTAAACTTCATGCTTGAAACTATTGATTACTTTTTTTTCATATGAACTTCGGTGATATCGAAATCGGCATATAACTGCAGTAATATGCCGACGTAATTACGTAACAATGGTTATAGTCAATATTGCATTTGATATTGCCGAAAGAGCAACATAATAAAAGGCGTTTTTAACGCGGGAAATTTGAAAAGGTTGTAACTGAAATTAATTGATTATATATATTTCATTAATAATCTTAAATAAATGACATTCAGTATAATAATCATAATATTAGGGTCTTGTGAGGTTATATGCGAAATATTACCCTCCGCTTGGTCGATAGCACAATGTCATTCAGTTACCGGAATCTGTTCTGTATATATTGTGGAATCAGTAAAACTTGTCTGTTTTTTCAGTCCTTTTTTTTCGGTTATTTTTTGTTGTTTTTGAGAAATATTGCCCACTTCTGTAACTGACACCTTTTTAATAAATACATATATTGTTTTTGGTGACGTCAAACCTCACTAGAGGCATAAGCGGAGCAGTAATATTCAATTGTTTACAACTGTGTTATAAAAAATATGAGTGAATATTATTTGAATAAAGTTTCAGCAGTTAGTATTGCACTACTATGCATGTTCTTTCTTTATCAACTTGTACATATAAGGTAGAATAGAGAATGGAAACGGGGAATGGCGTCAAAGAGACAACAGCCCGACCAAAGAGTAGAAAACAGTTCAAGGCTACCAATGGGTCTTCAACGGAGCGAAAAAATCCAGCATCCGAAGGCGGGTTTCAGCTGGCCCCTAAACAATAATGTATACTAGTTGAGCAAAATGGACAGCATACTAAACTCCGAAACATAAAAATGAAACAAAATTAAAAAAACACTAAAGACTAACAAAGGCGGGGGGGTTCCTGACTTGGGACAGGCGCAAAAATGCGGCGGGGCTAAAAATGTTTTGTGAGATCTCAACCCTCCCCCTATACCTCTAGACAATGTGGAATAAACAAACACACAGCGATACACACAGTATATATTAACAAAGGACTACTAGCGGTTACTGACATGCCAGCTCCAGACATGAATTAAACTCATCGAAAGATCATGTCTATATCACACAGAATGACTTTTTTTTTATTAGCTTGTTTATGATATCTCGGTATCCCCACTTCTGCATGTTTTCTGGAAAAAGTCAAAACCTCCTATATCATCAAACGAACAGGCTATTAAATATACCCTCGGAACGCCACCTTCACCAAAAGGGGGAAATTAACTGTTGGTAAAGAATAGTAGAAAATTTTCGCTTGTCATATTATTATTTTTTAAGATTTCCTTTTGAAACATAGTAATGGCGTGGTCCAGAAAAGAACAATGGTTACTGCAGTATCGGATCGCTGAAGTATCAGTTCTTTAAGATAAATTTCATCAACAAAATTATTAAATAATTTTCATAGAAAAAAGTACTGTTAAAAGTAAAATGTCAAAAAGGTGAAAGTTTTGCAATTGAACATGGATTCGTACGTGTAACTATCAACAATCAAAATCTGCTATCAATTAAGTTATGTCAGTGCGAATATGTTTGATAAATTGTAAGAAGACGACAAGATCTGGTATGTGATAATTAGCCTTTAAAGGATTAAAATTAAGATAAAAGAAAATTGATGGACACTCGATAAATCCATATATATTCTCCTCAAAATCTGTTTCGAAGACAAATCGATTTCTGTCATTAGACATATAAAATTAGCGTTTGAAATGAACATTTATAATTCATACTGTGACTTGTTTTTCTAAAAATTTTCGTCGATATTGTCAGAAAACTAGTACAAAAAGCTAACATATGTGGAATTAATCTATTTAATTTTTCTAGACCTAAGGTAACTATTTTAGCCAACATACTGAAGATCTTCGTGAAAATGTTTTGAATCTACCAGAGTTTTTCATACAATTAAATATCAGGAGCTTAGATTGTTAGGTTGATTGATTGCAATCTTAATTTGAAACACAAAATTAGGATTTGAGTCTTTATTTAGCAATTTCACCTAACGCCAGGCGGAGCTGTTTTTCTGGAAGTTTAAAATTTAAAAATTTAAAAACTGGGTTAAAAAAATAATTATTACCTATCTATAGACGATTTGGGTGCCAGATATTATGTTTACAATCGACGTTTCCGCCCAGAGCTGCACCTAGCGTTAACTAGAATTGCTACTTTATTTGTCAGCCAGTTAATATAAACTAAAACTCTTTTGTTGTCGGCTGCAAGAGCAGGAGACCTTCATACACATGTGAACAACTCTCTAGGACATTGACCCTTTTTTAGCTCAGTAAAACAGAAAAAAGAGTTCTAATCAGCTATACAGACATAAAGCTATGAGTATGTTAAAATATTGTAATAAAAAGTGAGTGGCTGTATTGTTTGGAAGGGTTTATCACAGACTATTGATTTCGTTTAATGGGGACAACTATTTGAAGATAAAAAAAAACAAGTCTTGCACTAGTTCGCACATGGACACAAAAATAAAGATTATCTGATACCCGACATTTTAACTCATAAGAAAATGCTTTAAAAATAGTTATGGCCAGTTGACATTTGTCAGAAAAATCTGATGCAAGTCACCCAAGACTAAAACTGTGCCCAAGGTGAGCTGACAGGTCTCGGACTGGTATGTCCCGCCAATAAAAGTGTCTTTAGACAAAAAATGGTGGGTTTATATATAACATTTGTTGACAAATGGATTATTTTTGTGAAAATGTGATAAGAGTCACTCAAGAATGAAATTGAGGTCAAGGTAAGGTGTGAGACTCACACATACTTGTCATTAAGTATCTACAGACCATATATGGTGGATATAGATATGGCAGCTACAGGAAAATTAACTGAATCATGAAGATGTGACACAAATGACTGAAATGTGAAATAACAGGTCAAGATCTCAGACAGGCATGTGCCCACAAAGAACTATCTATAGATCAAATATTTTTGTTGGTCTACGCATGACAGTTGGTGAGAAATGAACTTAATCGAGAAAATGTGACACAAGTCACACAAGCATGAAATTGAGGTAAAGTCAGGTGACAGGTGTCAGCCTGGTATATACCAACAAAGAACTTCTATCGAACCAAATACCATTGGTCTGGTTAGTAAAGGTGCTGAGAAATAGACTTTATCGCGAAAATATATTGCAAGTCACTCAAGCATGAAATTCAGGCCAAGGTAGGTGTCAGACTGGCATATGCCCAACAAGAACTATCTTGGTATTACAAATGCTGGGAAATGGACCCAATAATAATAAATTCAGGTCAAGGTCGGGTGACAGGTGTTTGACTGGGATGAACCCAACAAGAACTATCTATAGACCAAAAATAATGCGATTTGGTATTATACATGTAGTTGCTGAGAAATGTATTTAAAAAATAAAACACAAGTCACTGAAGCATAAAATTGAGGTCAAGGTAGGTTGATAGTGTCAAAATGGCATATACCCACCAAGAACTACTAGTATCTGTTGACCACACATAATGGGTCTGGGTATTATAGTTGATAAAATTAGAATTAATCACGAAAATGTGACGCAAGTCACTCAACCATGAAATTGAGGTCAAGGCCAAGAGACAGGTGTCAGAGTGACACATTGTGGGTCTAGGTTTTAAAGTTGCTGAGAAATCAAGTTAATCGCGAAAATGTGACGAAAGTCAATAAAGCATGAAATTGAGGTCCAGGTCCGGAGACAGGTATCAGACTGGTATGTACCCACCAGGAACTATCTATAGACCAAATATGGTGACTCTAGTTAATACAGTTGTTGAGAAATAGACTTAATCACGAAACTTGGGCGCAGATTTTTTTTTATTAAAATTTAAAAAAATTTGCAAATAATAACTACTCGTCGTTTCAAAACAAAGTTCTAAATTGATTCATTAAAGGTAATATGTATAATTTTACCCATAGGACTTACATATGTTGCTTACAGTCATTAATCTTTTTAATGGACATTTTTCAGATATAAAACAGCTGTTAGTAGCTAAAATGTATTTAATTCCAATTCAGATTACAACCCGTTGTTAGAGACAAGCGACACATAATAATCATGTGATATTTTAGTCTGTAATGTTTAATTATTCTACATTGCGACAGGTGGTGCGTTCAGAGCAGTTTATGCTTACCCTTCCGGAGTATCTTATACCAGAGCCGATTTTCATGAATGTTCTAGTTTGACCGGCAAATCAAGCGTTAGTTGTAACTCGCATGTAAGTGTCTTTATGTTCAGTATTATGTTCCTAATGGTGTTGTCAATTATAAAAAAAATATGCAGAATTTTAAGAGATCGGTTTCCCATTCTTCATGTTTTGGACTTATTATTTTGTCAATAATGTGATGGGTATTTGGGTTATCTGCAGTTCAAGTACATGTAGTCTTCATGAATTAGTATTGAAATTTAGCACATTGATAGGATGTAAATAGGAGATTTGAACCCCATATTTTGCCAGTTATTTTGTCCACAGTTTGTCTTTATCACATTTTGTTATTGCATCATGTTGAGGTATCCACTAAATTTGTGAAATCTGAACGCAAACATTTTTACTTGTAAACATTTCACCACTCATACTTTGAACCTGATTCATTAAATATTGAAGATGTTCATCTCTTATCTAGGAAAAATTTCATAATTTATTCAATGATTTTGAATATTTTGGACTTGGTCGATTTTGTCATCGCTTCTTGTTGAGGAGACTTAATTTATTAAATCTAAAGCTACCATTTATTTCTAAAAGAAAATATATCAAACAAACAAAAAACATGTAACTTGTATAAGAACAACAACGGTTACTTGAACATTCTGATTGCAATTCAAATTATGTCTAAGCTTTAGAAAATTCATAAACACCCATAATTACGTTATAAGAACACAAACTTTTTATAGCTATAAATGGAACCGTAATATATTTAAGAATGTAATTATGTGTCATTTATGGCTTAATATGGATAGGGGTGATCATATATATTTATTCCATATCTAAGTGCAACTTGGTGTTTTTATGACTTTGTTATACATTCGTAACGTTCGTGGGTACCAAAATGAGAGCATAGGAATAATTCTCATTTCCTCGAACCCCATTTTACTGAATTTAACATTTATCCCTAAATATTGGACAGGATCTATAGAACAATTATTTCAGCATTGTTATACACACATACATCAGGTGATTTATTTTCAAACCCATCTTCCAATTTTATTAACTACAGCACAGAACTGTAGAAAGTGAGCTTATATAAAAATTCATGTAAAAAAACCACTATAATACACCAAGGCTATTATTCAGAAGTCAACATGACTAAGATTATACAATATCCGTCCTGTTTTAAATACACGTAATACTCTTCCTGATTGGTTTCCTTAATTAAAATACATATAATAAATATTGCTTGTTAAATTGTAAAAATGATATTCATTTGGTCACGTTTTTCATATTTTACGGAAGAACTTTTTAGTTCAATCTATGATCACAACATATTTACAATATTAATATAAAATAGAGATAAAACAGAAAGGTTTTCTATGTTATCCCAATCTGTCATTTCTGATTTCAATTGGTTCACACTGAAACCAAAGGTTGTGAGATTGGCTGTTTTTGCATCGCTTTTATATTGCGTTTTTCCCCAGTTAGTTGTAAACCTATCCGACGGTTTCCAAGAGATGCTCATTCCAAACTTAATGAAACTTCATGTGAAGTTGCCATATTTAAAGGTAAATTTGGGTTTCAGAATTTTCAAAATAGTTGCTATTGGCATGGAAAGTAGACAAAGTTACTTAATTTTCATGAAACTTAATGAGTTTAACGGAATGCCAATGATATAAATTTTAAACTCAAATGTTTATGTGGTTAACATTTCCATGGACACGGGGAAAAAATTTATTTAAAAAAAAAAAAAACAATGTGTGGTTATGTACATACTGACAGGTACAGTAAGATCTTGAAATTTCCGTTGCCATGAAAAGTTCAAAAGAATACTGCTAATCTGAATGACACTTTCTGTTACGATTAAAAACCACATGGTGAGGTGCTGAGGTTCACGTTCAATTATGTAGGGTCATAGGTTCAACCAAAGTGTTTAGGTGATTTTTTTGTTAGCATGATCCCAACACTTGTTACTTGTTATATATGTATTTGCATATGGTTGGGTGTGGATATCTCGTTCATGAGAAAATATCTCGGGACAGCATCCTTCAATCTTCATTAAAAATGTGTATGAATTGAATTGTGTATAAATGCGACCATTTTTGTAGATATACGTTCTTTCAATGATTTTAATAGTGCTTTAAAGCTAATGTTCTATTTTTCGGGTAAACACATATTTATGACAGTTTTTGCATGATTTATTGGTGAAATTCAGCATATATCAAAGTGATGCGCGATTAAGTGAATTGTAACTGGTAAATTAACCAGTTATGGATGAACCCTTGCATATTTTAAAGTGAGGAGCATATAGATTAACAGTAAATGGTAAGTTTTCTAGATTTGATTGCCTAGGGCTGCTGTAAGTTGTGAGATTTTGGCTGATATTAAATATGAAGAACCGGAACTGCCATTTGATTATTATAGTTATACTATCGATTTTGTGTTCCCCACATACATAAACTCATTTCCCGTTTTTACCATATTTAATATTAAAACTTCATACAGGGGGTTGATTTCCAAATTAACTTCGGATGAAAATAAATGAGCAATGGATTTTCTTCAATCATAAGGTAAAAATTTGACTTGACGAGTGTTAAGTTTTTCTGGCATTCTACCCAAGTAATGTACAGCGTAGGTATCCGAGTTGATTTTACTACCACTGAGGAGATATCGCTGCTGGTACAATCTTACTTCCCGAGGATGTCTCTCTCCTCAGTTGTTATTGTTTTGTCTGCTGTACTCGTTTTACAATTTCCATTTGATAAATCGGTTCATTCCCATTTATCCAACTTTGAAGACATTTAAAAGTACTTTAGTTTAAAAATATATGTTTGATAAATGAGATAAAGGTAATTAAGAACAAAAGAATTTTACTTAGTAGATCTTGGGTTGTGTGAAGCATAAATAGAGGATAGAAATTTCCCCTGGAATTTTCTTTTCGCATTACATTGAATGCCTATATAAACTGGCTTAATGTGCATACAATTGCTATTTTGATCTTTTAAATTGAACACACCTAAGCTTAGAAATCTAGATGCTAGAAGAAGGGTATACTGGTATACTGCCACAAAGAAAAGGAAATTATTAATTGGAAAGTTATACTCGTTACATGTACATTTATCGTACAGTGTTGTCATTGTTTGTCTTCAAATGTCCTTCGTTGCCAATTTGAAAAAAAATAAATTCAAATGAGACCTGAACTTTGGTATGTCCGTGGCATTCTTTATTCCAAATTAAAGTGATACATAAACTTTAAGAAATATTGTCATTTATCGACAAAGGGTCCTCCATATAACTGAAAGTGCAATTGAAGGATTGGGCGTGTTTCTTTTTGTTTCCACTTAGTAGACTTTGAATGAAGTCCAATTAATATGAATATATAAAAATACCTGTTTGTTCCATTATTCTTTAAAAAGCACTGTTACACTAGTTGTTTTAATAGACATTTTGGTTGGGAATGCCAGCTGTATTAGTGCAGGAGGTAGCGAAGTAAACTGTTTAAATACTGTAACAAGTTGCCAAAGAGTTTGCTTAAGATAAATTAGTTATAACTTTTTATAGAGTTTTAAGAATCCAAATATGATTGAAGCTACTGGTATCACAGAAATTATGAAGGCCCTGTTTGATAGCTAAGTATAGATGAAAGTTTAGAAAGAGATTTATTCAGTTTAGTTAGATGAAACGGAAAAGTATTACCGATTTAATGGATTCCTCTGTAGTTTTAACTCCAGTATAGAACAGGATAACAAAACAGTCTTGTGATTATCCTGTCATCTCGTGTTATTTTATCATTTGGATTCCGCACTTATATCTCAAAATGATAATTATTACAGATAAGAACCATATTATTAGGGACTTTTTAGGCGGACACAATGACATATGTGTCGAAAAGGCGTCAAGCTTTCGACGAATTTAGGGTCTTTGAGACCAAAGCAGTTTTTATTACTCACACAACCTTAACGCATTTTATTGTTTTTTTTTTTTTTTTGTTTGCATAAGTTCAGTTTCAAATATTTCATGCTTCTTCAGCTAGGACGAGAACCAGTTCAATAATTTATCATACACAATTCAAATAGGAATGGACGGGACATCGAGGGGAGCTAATTTTGACTGCCACTGTTAATGGGTAAATGATTGGGTAGGTTCGAATAAGTTAGCTTCCTGTAGCGGCCATTAGCCTACTCTTCTTCTGAAACTACAGAAGGGGCCTTTAGAGTGCAAGGAGTGTGGCATTCTCCAAACACGTTACCCACTATGGACTTATTTTAATCCGGATTTGAAACAACGCTTTCACCCAAACCGAAAGAGCATCTCCTTGATCCATTTCTTTTGGAGTCCATTTTCTAGCATAGTCCTAATCGAAAGCATTTATTTGTCTATTGTAATAGCTGAATGAGGACAGGAATTTAAAATGGTATTATGATTATCAAGCAGCTCGTGTCATTATAGTTACATCATTATAGAAGTTGGGTTGCCGCACCTGTTATTTCAAAATGTTAATTGTTACAGTACAACAGTATTAGGGACTTTTTCGGCCGAAAAAAATGACTTATTTGTCATATAGCCCAAACTTTCGGCAACATTAGAGTCTTTAGAGGCAGGGGCCATTTTTATAATTCCCAGATATTTAACGATTTTTAATCCGCATTTGTATAAAAACCTTCCCCTACATCGAAAGAGCATCTTCTGGATCCATTTCTTTTAAAGTCCACTTTCTAGCATTGCCCTGAAGGAAAGCATCCCGCACAGACTACACCCTACTTGATAGACAAGTCAGAAGTTTGTGTTAAAGTGTCACAATTTGATCTTTCTTTTTTCTCGCCAAAAATAACTACAATTTCTAACTAATAACTAATAATGGGCGAACATAATAAAAAGATGTTGTTTTTAGGCGCTTTAGAAAATCAAACAAAAAGGACAAATATACCTAAGGAGCAAACCAAAAAACAAAATCAATTAGACAGACAAACCCGGGAAGACAAATGAACAACCACAAGCACAACAAATAAACACTGAAAACTAAAAAAAAAAAAACAATGAACAACACAAACTCCTATAAAAATCAGGTGTGAACTCAGGTGTTCCGGGAGGGTAAACAGTCCCTGCTCCGTATACGGCACCCGTCGTAAAGTTCAACAAAGTCAATCCGGTGGTAGTCACAAATCGGTGCAGGTAGATGAAATGTTACGACAGTGGGAACAGGTCCAACGTCATCTTAGATATTCGAACACTGTAACGGTCAATCAATTCGTGATGACGATCGTAAAATTCCCTAAGTGATGACATCAACTTATCCTTGATAAAAAACCTGGTTAAGAAGCCCCTGTTCTGACATTATCATTTCAAATGTCCTTTATCTTTATTCCAAGATACACCACAGATTAATTGTATACATGTTTGATTGGAATCTGAGTTCAAACGGTCGATTATTACGTCCTGTAGAAAAAAGGGGCTACTACAATAATCATTATAGTACAAAAAAGAAATTGATAAAAAAAAGTAATCAATGACCTCGATGTACAATTTTATCCAAATCAATAATGCTCGGAGTCCAATATGTTGAAAGTGAAACAGTAGGCCTAATAAAAAAGGCTGTAAAACAGTTTAGAATGACAGAAAAGAACAAATCTAAAACCTTTAATGAAAGATACGAAGAAAGATTGACGAGATACTCCAAAAAATTACCAATCCACAAACTGATTTCTTGTTGAAAAAGTCTTAGTTATACTTGCATTTTACAAATTTTAATTGAAAAATAGTCATGTCCTGGATTAAGAATCATATAAATTACTAGTGCGAGTACATTTATCTACTCTTAATTTTGAAGAAACCTGTAGGCATTTTTTTTCATAGTTAAGTATGACAATTATTACAGTCTATCGTCTAGCATCACCTATGCACCTACTTTAAATTATTTGAAAGAAGCTGGACTAATAGTCAGGTTATGAATAAGTTGTGAAGAAGCTATCCTGAACGTGATGTACGAAATTCTGATCTATTTACCGCGATTCTTACATTCATTACAGCAAAATGTATAATTGTATATATTTTATTTCTAAAAAAAATCGACGTAATAAAGAATATTACATTAAGTGCTTGAGATGAATAACTCTGAAACAGAATTCGATAAGTGTACATGTCACAGATGATATATTCTTCTCGAGAATAGACAGGATTTGATTTTTTTTTTAAATTGACTAAACTGGAACAAATGTAGTAAAATGAAACAAAAATGAGGAAGTTTTATGTTTTATCTTGTTAAAAATTGCTCTATTTATAAAAGTATGCATTGTAATTTAACAATGATTTGGGTAAGGCAACTACAAGTATATAATATCTTGACATTTTGCTTATAAATCAAAACGTGACATATAATGCTTGTTTGAATTTTCATTTATTATTATCACTGCCATATTATATTCACATATTAAAAGTTACTAATAACAAATCACATTTTCTTACTGAAAATGTGAAAATGTATCCACCTTTGATCCTTGAAGTTTTTACATTGAAACGTCAGCAATAGCCTTATAGCATGTAACATTTACAGTAAACAGGCAAACCGGAAACCGGAAACCGGAAACGGAACTTCCATTTTTCACGGACTTTAAAAATTTACGCTTTCGGTGTTGGCAGTAGCTTGATAAAAATTAGCTGACAAAATATACCAAACTAGCTCCGCTAAAATCCTGTGAAAATCATTGCTACAATAAAACAGATTTTCTGTGTCAGCCAGAAAGAAAGAAAAAAAATAATTCCATAATACCTTATTATCATTACTAAAACCAAGGATTTAAATCCTTGCTTAAGCACAACCAAATAAAATAATGCATCTTGTTATTACACGTTATCCATTGAACAGTTAATGTTTATTTTCTTTTCAAATCAAACGGCCTAATACGAAAAAATATCCATGGTTACATGATGTTACATTGGGTCTTTGTTGTATTGTGTAATATGTATATTGTTCAAATATTACTAATCATTGATCATAAAAAGATTAAATTTATTCAATTAGGTATCACATTTTTATTTGTTTAAATTATTTCCTTTTAAGTTTTAGAAATAAAAATATCCCCTATGATCAACAGTTTTAATGAATGTTAACCAATGTTTCAATAAATCACGTAAAATACTATTATTATGATCATCGTTTAATTTTAGATTTCACAGTATGGTTTTATAATTAAACTAAGATATGACTGAATAATTTCAAATAATTAAAGAATGTCAATCTGATTGATTAGGAACGCATCTTGGATTATCGACCGACTACGAGAATATGATAATGGGCTGTCAGTGTTCACAACAAAAAGAACTGAAGTCGAGGCCGGTTGTAACTGTTGAGGTAATGGCGGATGGTTCTATACCCGAGCCTCCTCCGCCAGCCCCTACAGACCCAAGATTACCTTTAGATGCTAGACAAGTATTTAAATTGAAAAAGTCATGGAAAGGGATTAAAAGATGCATAGAATCAACAGGAGTAGAAATGTTTATCAGGTAAATATTTTTATTTAATACTTTTTTCATATGATCTTAATATATAGTATATTTTTTCATCGTTACGGCCTGTAATTATAAATTTATTTGAAAAATGAGGAAGATTGATTTTAATGAACGGTTATATTAAATCAGGAAATTAATGCTTTACATAATTTTATTTCGAAATTACTAAATTACTATAATATTACAATTATAAATAGAAAATGTATGTAGACATGATGTACGTTATAAAAATGTTGATATCTAACATACATCTTGAGTGTTCATCTCCTGATTATTAACTTATTGTTGTATTTACACGCACTGTGTATAATGTATGATAAGTGAAAACAAAACATTATATATGCAACCAGTAGCTCAAGTATCTTTTTTTTATTGTACTAACAAAAAGGGAAAGAATGATTTTTTTCTTAAGACATGTACGAGGGATAAATGTATCGATACTTAATTGAGAATAAATTGACGTATATAACTCATAAAATAAACGCACTATATAATATAAACATTTTATGTGTGAAATTATTGATTAACTGGTGACAATTTAACACGCTGGAAACTTTGTAAGTTTCACACGGACTTTAGAGAAATTACAGCCATAAAATCAATTTCCACGTTGAAAATCGATTGATTTCATCAATTCCAAAAAACAGGAACTATTTTTTTCTAGTTTATTTTCCTTCATAGTCTGATTAATCTGGTTGTATTCAAACAGCCGTTGTATAATGGAATCAATCATATAAACTGATCACAACCCGTGAAGACTAAGAACTATGTAAATTGTTTATTCTTCACACATTATTCCAGTGAAATAACACAAGATTGTGTTAATAATTACACACTTTTTTCAGCTGCAAACTAGTGTTCATCGATCAATTGTCGAAGAAAATCTTGATCAGAATTTTTTTCTCACTCGAGAAATGTTACATGTTACATGTTGAACATGTTTGCATTAATTAAATGGCGATTCCATTGCACCTCAAACTAAAACTGATTCCAGTTTTTAAAATCACACGCCGAAAAAAAAACTTGTTGCATATTACATGTATTATTTATATACTTAAATTCAGACTTTTGATATATTTACACACAAACAAACTAAACAATCTCAACTGATATGCAACAATTCTATTATACATAGTGTATCTGTGGTAAAGGTTTACTGTTAAACAGTTTACAACAAACTTTACAAAGATAAAAATACCATTTTTTGTCATAATGTGCAGATTACGTACATATGGATGCGATCCTGGGTCCAAGTTATGTAAAGAATTATTGCTAAGAATTCCTAATCTGGTGACAACGACAAGAGCATCATACATATGTACAATATATAAAAACGATGTGTTCCCCGATCCGTCTACAAGACAAAAAAAAAATAAAATAAAATAAAAAAAATAAAAAGAAAATAAATAAATAAAAAATGAGAAAAAATTTTAAAAACAGATATACCAAATTGAACCGGTTTTCATAATCAGCAGAAATGAGACGTAATAATTTATACAATCGGATTAAATGCTTATTTTTACTTATCATATGTTTTTCTTTGGTATAATATTACTCTGGAAATATTTATAAACAAAAGTTTAAATTTGAACTCAATGTTTACAGCTGTCATATAAATTAGCATTCAATAACTGTTATATATTGCTTTTAGTTTTCTATTTGATCGTTTGATAAATGATTTTAATTATTGCGTTGATGCTGCGCCATCTGGCGTATAAAAACCATGGCCACCGGATATTAAACTTTTTTTTATTTACTATGTAGATAGCTAATCAAACATCGTTCCTGTACCAGCTGTATAGATATTCCTAGTTATGTATCAAATACACATGAAATATTTCATGTTTGATAAAATAATATAGACTTGATAAGCAAACCACAAGTGTTTCTGTTTAAAAATAACATTTATATTGTCGGTTCATCAAAAGAATAGTGTTTTGCCGAATTATGTAGTATTTTTATAAATATTTAGTAGAATCTGAGTAAAGAATGTACAAGTAAAACTCATATTTTTTTATAGCTACCAATGAAGTATACATATGTCAATTTATTGTTATGTAATTACTATGCCATTTAGGTTTTTTTGCACGATAAAACAGCAGTTTCTGTCATTATGTAATTGAACAGCAAGAGCGAAACAGCATGCCATGTGAACAAGCTGCAAAAAATTTGATCTGTTTTTTATCATACTATTCGAAACGAATAAATATATCGACTAACAAGTTAAATACATTCATATTGTGGTTATATGTTAATTATTTTTTTATATATATAATCTACGTGTGAATTGAATGATTTATCAGATAAGTCAACCAATACAATAATGTATAGTTGAGAAGGGCGCAATACAAAAGCGCGGATTAAGGTATTACATATTAGCGCGGAGAGAGTGCATTACAATAGCGCGAACAATTTATTTTATTTATATGTCTTCATACTAGTGTAAAAAAATAAATTCAAATAGCTTAATGAATGTAAAATTACGACATGCATTTGATATTGTCATCTGAAGTGAATATTTAAATTTATGTAGATTTAATTAGCCATTTTTCTTTCCAAAGGTTGGACAATTCTCCTGGGATACTCAGGATTCTGCTGCCAATAAAATCATTCTTTATAACCAAACTCGCTAAAAGTGGGGTAAAGGATAAAAATACACCCCAACAGTATAATTTTACATTGTTCCCATAAATCGTACAATGGTCGCGAACACTTTTGTTACCAATTAAATAATCAGACACACAAAAATATTAAAAACATTTCGCTGTACTGGAGCAAACTGGTTTCCCGAAAATAGTACAATCTATAAAGTGAAGTTAAAAGGCATTATGGTACTATATAATCTGCTATTTATGATGAACTTGGGTAATAATTCAACAGAAATCAATTGAACACAATAAGATTTCCGTTATTGCCTTGACGTCATTGTCGACAATAATTCTGAACTGTAGTACAATGTAAGAAACGAATCAAAATCACGTATACATTCATTAATCGGAATAGAATCAGACGCACAACAATAGATTTTGCACGATCAGCTAGGTGTTCAAGAATCATGACAGGCTATTTTTGGAACGATAGCTGAAATGGTTCCTCCAGTAATTTATTATTCATTATATGAAAAGTTATTTTTGTAAAAGTAGAAACGGTGTCGCCAATTTCAGCATTGAAGATCGTGTGGCCACCCCCAGATGTCTACTTTTGGTAAACTCATTCCGGAAATGGATCATACTGTCTCCATGACATTTTCCCCCGTGTCCATTTTTTTAAATCATCTATTAATGGGATGTTCCTTTACAAACTGACTGCCCAGTTAAATCGTGTGTTGTAAAATGAAGAACAAGCAGCTTCACGTAATGTTCTTTCACTTCACCGAATCATGTGAAAGACAATAGATTATGGCAAGAGTTCCATTTGGCACCCTTATAATTAGAAGTACATCTATACGCTTATTCCGTCTAAGATATACACAGCTGGGGTGCCATATGGAACTCTTTCCGAGATTATTGTCTATCTTGTACAGCGCGACTAAATGTAAATCAACTTAAGCATGGTATGAATAAGGTATCTGTCTATACTACTAAATCTAAAGACCTTTTTTTTTGTTCACCTAATAAACGTATAACCGAAGAAAGCTACAAGTCAAACTTATATAAGGGTATATATACTTGATAGGGTATACTGAAAATTTTACCCTTTTACATCGATTACTGTTTGAAACAATAAGCAATTAGACAAATTAATAAGTTCCGGAACTATCCGATGCGATTCCCTTTTAGTCATGTCATTATATTTCCGGTCTAATGTGCAGCGTCTAATGTAAGCAGTTTCAAAACATGTTAAAGAACAAGTAGCATAGATATCATCATTCATAATGAAACAAAGTACTTGCCCCATTATACTATAATCATGCTGTACCGAACTTGAAACAAACTACTTCCGGCCCCGATATTTATACACTGTACATGTCACAGTACTCCCTGTCATGTAAAAACGTTGTTAAGGGCATACGATACAGTAATGTCTAATGATCCCACGATTAGAATTTTTTGAAATTTTGAATGCAGGTCAATTTCAATGTACACGTTTGGAATATGCAGAGAAATTTATTCCTTCATGATTTACTTTTCGATATATATATATATTTCCGGTTGAAATTTTCAAATTTCGTGTAAAAAGATAAAATTTCATAATTTAATACTTTTCGAAAAATTCGCATAACTTTCAAACGGCAAGAGATATTTTCATACAGTTTTTTGTAATTTGTTCTTAAGTATATAAGTCTGCCATTGCGAAAACAACACGCACATTTTGGATGCATTATTATCTCCCCTGCAACTGTATCGTATGCCCTTAAGAGGTTAAAGGCAGTTTGGAGAAGATATCATGTTGTCTTATAATGAAAAAAAGTACTTGCCCCATTATACACTATTCAACACATAATCATGTTGTACCGAACTTGAAACAAACTACTCCCGGTTCCGATATTTATAAACTGTACGTGTACTCCCTGTCATGTAAAAACTTTCAACTTTAAATTGCAACAAAGAACTATTTGACACTTATTGGCATGCAGGGGTTAAAGCTATTATACACGTGACTGACAATTTTCCACGGGTTTTTTCCTAGTTATCTATAGGCTTGAAATCGTCACAGAGTACATGAATTCTTTGTTTTCCCAAAACTCCCCTCATAACAAGGATATCTATTCTGAATCTTTTAACTCTTTAAACACACCGATATTTATATAGAAGAAAATATCTGTTCATATGTGTGATGTAAGTCCAACAAAAGAGCAGCTTTTCAACTTAAAATAACAATAAGGCTTCCAGAACAGAAAAAAATTTTCACTGCAAGATGAAGACGGCCGAAGCACCGATTTAATTGAATTTTTTGTTGTGTGTAGATTAGGTCACCTTCTTCTTTGTATACATGTAACTACATTTAGGTCACTGCTAGACGTGGTGAAAAAGGGAGCGGTACTTGCATTGGTTAGATACAATGTATACTGTGTAAAGCATGTAAAATAATGCATGTATATACATGTATTTATGGCGATTATGGATTTCATCATGGACCTTTAGTTGGAATCGGAATTATTCAGGACAGTTCAGTGCAAAAATGTCTTCCGGCTATTTGATCTATAAAACTCTCGTCTCAGAATACAACGGCTCGTAGAACTATCAACTTAGCACACCCAGATATATTATTAAAAATTCTGTTTAACAAGCCATGCATGTAACAATTAGGCTTTTTCATTAATTTTTAACTATTTTTCAGTATGTAATTGTTTAAACTGGAATGTAGTATCAATTTTAATACCATGGATTACATCAACAAAGTTTCAACATAAATTCTTATATACACATATATGTTATTAAGCCTAACAATTCATTCAGAATTTGAGAATACAGAAATATACATTTTCTACCCAAATTATCGAACGGCACTTAAAAAATTGTATCGAAGCCACATTCGCTTATACAACACTTCTTCTGGTTGACAGCAAGCTTAAGTCCTAATGGATTTTTTTAGACGCAATCGATTACATATTCAAATTTATTCCTTCAAATAGATTTGATCATACCTGGATTTTAAATAACTGTAAAGGGTCCTTTTCAGTTTATTTCTTTTTTACAATTCTTTAATTGTTGGTGACTCTCTATGTTTTTTTTCCCTACCATATGAAACGCTTTATAAATGTACACAAGATTTGGTTTGAGTGACGTAATATTACCAAAGCATTTAAAGTTATTTTGTTGAAAAATATTTAAACTATTGTATAAGTAGCTATTGGTATCTTATTTCATTGATTGCATAAAGCCACCTTGTTTTTTTCTTTCACGAGGCGGAAGGTATAACAAGGAAGTATTTTTAACGAATGCAAATCATCATATTACATACATTAAGTACAAAGAATGATTAGCTTCCTTCTACCTTTGTTAAAAAGAATTAGGTGATGGATTAGATGTAGGTAAAAGTACTTAAGAAGGTAAAAAGTGTTTTATATTCCTCAAATGTATACGTTCATGGATATCATACTTCTCAACAACAACAAAATTGCAGACTAAGATCTAACTATATATATATATATATACACACACGTCTGAACACTAACCCAACAGACTTTAATACTGTCAAATTTTTGTCAACCTTCGGTGGGTCTCGAACTCACACCGTTTGGACAGTATGGCACCTATTCACGTAGCACCATGTCTAACGTCCTAGACCACTCGGAAAATTCCGCTATACACTGTGTATATATTTTAATAAAACCCGTCAATAACTTCACCAAACTACAAATTTCTATGAGTTTGCTAATTCTGTCAAAAATCAATTCAATTTACGAGTTGATCTATAACTGTCATTTTCAGATAAAGAATGCTAATATTTGAAGTAAAAATTATTGGCATTTCACACCTTTTATAAGCAACAAACCAGTAATATATTTGTTTTAGCTGAGATGATATTGGAATTTTATAAAATTACCTTGAAGAAGTGTTCATTTTATGCCATTTTATTCTCATCGTTCACAAGATTGATTTTATAATCATTTGATTTATTATGTGCAGGAATGTGTTCTGTTTTTTCGAGTTTTGTTCTGGTTGTAACTGAATACAATCTCTCCAATGAATATTCTTTTTCATTTAATACCGTGGGCATCTTGAATTTAAGTTTTCAGACCAAAATTTCTAGTCTTTTGAACTACCTTTAACTCGAATTGTTTCAGTCGATCTTTGTTTTCCAGCGACCAATGATCTAATGAAGAAAATATGAGAACAGCATAGACGTTTGGTTAAGATTTATTTCGAAAAGTTCATTCATGCCCCATATTCTCCCGACTCGTTCGAGTCCTTGATATCATTGGATTTTAGCCAAATATTGATCACTCAAATTTGTTGGAGGCATTATCTAGGACAGAATACCAAAACAACATTGAATTATTTATGTTGTTTATTGAAGTAATGTACACGCTAATTATGCTTGATATTCTTTCCTACATGCATGTAACATCGATATATATTTGGCAAATTACTTTTATTCAGATGAAATCTATAAATAGTATTTATTAGAAATGACAGAACATGTGGGGGTTAATGTCGGCGAGACAACAACCATCAAATTAAACGGAATCAAAATGTCTCATTTAGATGTAGCAATATTTATAAGCAAACTTTTCCTCGCAGAGAACATACATTGTAAGGTTATGAATATAATGTATATTCAAATGATATCTTTCCATACACAGTTTTGAATTCCCTTGCCTTGGTTCTGCAACATTCTCAGTATTTCGATTTATAATTTAAACTTTGCATTTAGATATGATAAACGGACAGTTCGTTTTAATTAAATGTAGTGATAGTTGATATGTGTGTTCCGAATTCATCTTGAAATTTTCGGGCAAAAAAATGACAGGTTCCATTTTCACTTCATAATCTACGTGTAGCATACATGTAGTGATCTGCTTAAACCGAAACCGAAACTAGAAGCGTCTTGAATTTGCAGTGAGATTTTGTCTTTGTGTTGAAGGCCTCGTTATCATGTTTAGTCGAAGAACAGCAATAACTGCGTTGTTCCTTTGTTTGGGTGTAAATACAGTTGTGCTAAGACTTTGTCCACCATTTCCTTCCTTTCCAAACATGAAATTTCATCTTTGAAAAGTGTCGTTCGCTGATGTCGTTCGGAATCACTCATCATTCACTGATATGGTTCGGAATCACTCATCAATTAATTAATCTTTATTGGTAAAGTATGATTTCTTATCTTTGTTCTTTGAAGTTGGAACATAAAAGAGAAAAGTTAATCTTTTAATCAATTTATTCAGATAGTTAATTCCGTATGCCAAGGTAATAATTAATGCATGATTACTTATGTTATACCTTTATAACTTGCGATTAGCGTGTATTTAAAGTTGTCTTTGCTATGAATATAGTTTACAATGTAAACAAAAAAGATCCTAAATTTTTGCAATGGTGATGTCGCAACTATATGTAGATGGGTATTTTGACAGAAAATATACTGGAAGAGTATTAGGGGGGGGGGGGGGGACACTTCTTAGTTTCATTAAATACTAATACCGTCACGCATACTGATACTGCGCCTCTCAGTAGAAATTATCCGCTTACAACCCGGCCCATATTTGATAATTTGGGACACAGAACCTGAAGATTTATTGTCAACCTCGACAACATCCATGTCTCCGGTCACTGTTCTTAATCTGCTAAATCTATAACAATATCAGTAATTCTTTTACGGGATGTTGTGTATTTAAATAGTTTTGTTCTTGAGTACAAACGATTAACCCTAAATTGACCTACATGTATATATATTGTGCATCAATGTTTTATCAAAGAATACCTTTATATTAGACAGGACCAATATCACGCTTACCACACAACATGGTACTACTGAGTTTCTTTGAATGATTTTTTCTCATTTTTGTCATTTCAGGATGTTTCGAACCAATGCAGATTCCAAAAGTATATTTAAAAAATTTAAAGACTTAAAAAATGATGATGAACTTCGAATTAGTGAAACTTTAGAGCAGCATGCAACAGGAGTTATGAATAATATTGATGATGCTATAATGAATATTGAGAATGTCGACTATGTATTTGAAGTATTGCATTCTGCAGGAAGACGACATAGCACATATGAAGGATTTTCTCCGCCATTTTTTTGGGTAGGTTTTGTCAATCCTGTTTTACAATGTGTTCATAAAATCAAAATAGAAACATTAACAATATTATTAACTGATGACAAATCACATTTCAATAACACACAGTGTACAATGACATTATATTAATGTTTCCTTATTGTTAAACCAACCTTGTTTGGGCGACAATAGCCCTTTTCAGAAACTCATTTACGTATCACGCATCTGACTCGAAAATTATAATTTGAAGCAAGATATTTCCCTTGCATAGCAACCAGTAGGAAATAAATAGAAATTATCTATTACTTTAATATATAAATATTTCCAGTTTTATAATCAAGTTTGTTTACAAGTATGTTGGAAGCAAAAAGATCTTAAGTAGTCCCAAGTTTATATAAACCAAAAATTGCGTGCAAATTAACAAGTTTTAAAACCAGCTAATCATTTACTCTTCATTGCAGCGAACCAGTACTACGTCCCGGAACATCACAGCAAGGGAAATAACTTGCTTCAAATTATAATTTTAGAGTCAGAATCTTGATACCGGAAATAAATTTCTGGAAAGGACTATAGAGTAAAGTCATAGTACAACGTGTCCGGTAAAAATCTTGATATTTTACTGTCTCTATTTTGATCCTTAAATTTAAAACACCGTGTCAAACGAATGTCATTTGTAAATAAAAACACACTTGAAATAGCGCACGAGATAATATGAATAGCACAATATAAAGACGACTTTACTTATTACCAGACTATAGTAATTTTGTTATTAGGCCTTTTCTGGTGTTTAGTTGGTGAGGCATTGCTTGAACCTACATATTTTCATTCCAAATATTACCACATGGTTAAGAAATCCAACGAATGCCAAAATAGGAATTTGAGGCCCGTTTGTCTGAGGCAGCTTACTTTTAAAGAGTTTAGAATACTATGACCTACGCTGTAGTTCGCATTAAAAGCTAGGCCAAGCTCATGAACAATAATGTAAATACATATGTACAAACGTGTGTATTTTATTAATCTGTCACAAAATTCCGTATGCCTAAAATCAATAAAAAATTAACGCTTTTTTTACTATCTGATTTAATATTAAGTAAACGGAATAGTTCCAAAAATGAATTTCAAAAGCATTCAAATACAATATAATTATTGACAATTTTCCCCAACATTCGGTTCTTAGAAACAGTTTGGTGCAATTAAATATGATTTCGAAACTTTGAAAAACCCATATCTCAAAGTTTGCATCAATAAAATATATCTATCTAATTCTCAATAGGTCTAAGACTTATTAACGATATTCCACCAAATACTCTCAAGACTGGACATTTCCAATAATGCTTGACAGATATTACAAGAATTAAGTATTCTAACTATCAATCAGCACTTTAATATCCCGCTAGAACAAAAAAGTTTTCTTGATGAATATAAATCAATAGAATAGTTAATTGACGTTGTTATATGAAGGAGAAGATGACAGTATAGACTATACCACGGGATCAGATGCTATCTAAGTAGCGGTACAAGCTGTTGTGATAGATATATGATATTATAGATTATTAGAAAAGTTATTGACGGGATAAAAATGATAGCCGATTCTCTTTGTTTTTATTTTATGGATATATAAATTGAACAGACACTTAAGACAAATGTCTAGACGCTAGTAATTTGCATGATACAAGACAAATGTATCACCTAAACCAAATAGCAATGTACATTCTGCTGCTGGACTGTACATAAGCCAAGAAACAATTCTACATGTAATTTGGGGTACAACATTAAGAATATAAATATGTCATGTATGTATGTCAATATTCTATTTTTATAAACATGCATATTTAGAAACATGTGGTTTGAATCAAAACGTAACTTGGAGGCAAAAAATATGGAAAAACAAAAATAAGTTATGATAAGCAAACAAAATATGAAATATGACCGGAAACAGAGGATAAACAATATGAACGCCAATACGTGGCACTATTTTGAGCGAGCATTAATAGCAAATAATCTGATTGTTTTCATCTGTGTTCGTTTATGGTTTGTATATCTTTTGTCTTTTTCTAAACCGTCTATATTTAGTCAGTTGCACATGTAAATTAGTACAAAAATTTTAATCAGATCCATTTTGCAGATTTAAAAAAATATAATGCATATAATCTAGATTCTTATAATATAAAAATCATTTATATGACTATATTTATATTCAGGAGGAAAAAATAACTCTGCAAAATAATTGATGAAGACAATACAATATTGGAAATTGACATGAAATATAACATTTCTTATTGATTAAAATGTCCTTTTAACAAACTGCGTCTGGTAAGTTTTGCATCACAACATGCTAACAAATCTTTTTGTCCGATAAGTTTGATTACTTAAATGGCGCGAATTGATATTCCTTGCATGTGAACATCAATGAACTTAGCTTATTTGGTTACAAAAGATTTATTTATGTTTGAACCGTACAGTAATAGAAACTCCTTAAGCCACGTCTAATTATTTTATGTCAAATTTCTTTTATAGCTTCCCGGTCTTTCTGTAAGGGATATTTCGCTTAATGCCATCGTAAAGATTTATTGTAGGATATTGATCGATCGTCGCCTTCTATTCCTCACTTTATATTTAGCAAAAATTAATGGAAAATGCACTAATGAGCAATGGTAAACAAATCAAAATAAAACGGGATTGAATAAAAACTTAAGAAAGACAAAATAATTCTCTAATGAAACAATGTACGCAGCAAAATTATAGAATTATATTCATGCGGAATATTGTTATTTCGACATATCTTACTGTATTTAATGAATAATCATTTTTGCTTTGTTTCCACTGTCTTATGGTCATACATTTGTATACCACAGGTAGAAATTCTGACTTTTGTTTAAGAGGTAAAACCAAAGTTATAATCCGCAGGTAACTAGAAGAAATACGTAAGACCAACGAAAATTGAAGTACACGTATATAAGTATCACCAACTAATTATAAAACATAGAAAATTTGGTATGATGCAAAAACATGTTTTCTGCTCTTTGGTCGGGTTGTTGTCTCTTTGACACATTCCCCGTTTCCATTCTCTATTCTATTTTAACTAAAAATGACATGAAATGAAAAATGTAAATACGATCTAACAGTAATTTCTAAGTTAGGCTTTATATATGAAGACTTGTCACTGTCCATTGATGGGAATGGCGTTATTATTTATATCTATGGAGGAAAACTTTGTGTTTCATGCTTTATCGACTGTCAATTCTTAACATTGAATGATAACCATGAATCAATAACCCCGCCATAGTTTTCCAAGACCGGAACGTAATTGAATTTTCATCATATGTCTTTGTCAATGAGTTGTCTCGGTGAGTTGAAATTTCAATCCTCTTAACCTGCTCTGAGACTATCTATATATATAGAACATATAGCGGTTAAAGATCCGATCTTGTAGAGCACAGCGGGCAGTCCCAATGATTTATTTGGAGTTTATAGTTTTATTTCCATGATCATTTTTACATGTTTCAAAGAACTAACAATAGAAAATAGTTTTTACGGATGCTTTTTACTCTGTCCTTTCGGTGACATTATATATCTATCAATTAAGGTATTACTTCTTTTATTATGCTGTAGTTTATTATTCCTCATCTAGAAATATTGATGTCTGGGGCAAAAAATATGAATATAGTAAACATGAAATAAAACTGTACAGCACGATGCGAAAATGTATTCAAAGATTTTTTTATATGTTATATTAATTAATAAATTGATACTGGAATTAATTATATATTATAAAAAGGTACACGTGGGTAGATGTAAAAAAAGAAACACTAATTAATAAAAATCATTATTAACTCATCCTCTCAAAAATTGGCGTGACCGAAAAATAAAAGTAAATACCCAACGCAACAGTTGCTACAGGCACCAAATCGTGGTGGAGGGGAAGGGGAGGGGGGTAATTTATTGTTTGTTGTTTGGGTTAAATCTAGTGGCAAGGTTTTAATGCATCGTCAGGTGAGAATAAGTTCAAAAATACATTGAAGATCATTCATAAATGGGACCGGACACAAAGGCGATACAATTTTTGCTGCTACTGGAAAAGGGTGGAGGTTGGGTAAGGACGAATATTTCAGCCATCCATGGCTGCCATAAATCTACTCTCAAAAACTACAGACGGTGTTTTTAGCGTTCGGAAGGCTTTGCGTATAATAACATGAAACTCCCCAAACGACCGACTCGCCGATCCTTAAAATTCTCTATAATGTAGAAATTTTGTAATGTTTTGCCTTTTTTGAAGCCATTATAGTTTTAAATCGGTGATAATTGCATTGGTACTGTCTATAACCGTAAGGGCCTTTACATAATTGAGTGTTATTAATAAGCAATTTGTTTTATATGATATAATAATGATACATGCATTACTCTACCTGGGGATCAATGGGAACTACATGCTGAAAAAAAACAAAAGATAAAAGAATAGAACCACAAATATCAATAAAAATCAATTACAAAATATTAACTATATGAATAACAATACAAAATGCATGGAATTATAACGAAAAAGCACTTGCAAAGTAAATTCCCAAAAGTACCGAACATCATATTAGTTGCTGTATATCAGGTTGCTTATAAACGGCATCCGTCAACAATGGTCAAGTACGTAACTAATTTTGATAGCATAATACACTTTTTCAGAGGTAGCTCTAAACAAAGGCAGTGTACCAATGACATACGATATGTCAATGCGTTCAAAAAAGACATGTTTGATCAAAAGTACACCATAGAAAAACAACACCAATTTATGAATTACCATATCAAAATAATAATAATTTGTGATTAGATTATTAAAGCTTGAGGTCTTGTTAAAATATGAAATGCTCTTGCATAGAATCTTATACATTTACACTTGTATTAGTCACCGAAGATACCACCGAAGATATCACCAATTCAAATTTCGAAAATGGTGTGAAAATGACGGTGGCCGAGTGATCTAGGTAGTTCGTCATGACTACTAATGATCAACACTGAGGTTGTGAGTTCGAATCTCACCTGTGGCAGGGTGTGTTCGACTCCGATCTAAATTGACAAGGATTGCCAATTTTCCTACCGAAGGCTGATGGTTCTCTGCGGGTACTCCGGCCTACTCCACCAATAAAAACTGGCCGTCGCGAAATAGCAAAATGTGCTCAAACCGGCGTTAAACCCCAACTAAACAAACAAACAAACAGACTGTGTGAAGGTACAAGTAAAAACTCTTACTCATCAATTAACTTTTTTCTTTTATTTTAGTATATAGAGCAGCCATTTTTGGAAGCTGTAAAAATAACGTTATGCGATAGGTATACAGACAATATGGACTCCATCTACAAAATAACAATAAAGTTTATACTCGAGAATTTGGTAAAAGGCGCAGAATCTGCCAATGGTATTTCCTGACGAAATATGTGCTATCCATGACAAAAGATATTCAATGAGGGATGTCATACTTGAATATAAAAAAGTGCGTACAGAGTAGATATTACAATTCCATCAATAATGATTAGCTCAAATCTTAATGGAGAAAACGGCACTGCTGTCATATATGTGATAACTCGCACTAATTAAAAACTAATATATTTATGCCTTATACTGGTATTTGTATTCGCAATAATTATTCTAAGATACATTATTCGTATCATTGTTTTGAATCGAGCAAACAAGAAGAACGAAGGATGATGTTTTCTTTGTCCGTTGAGGGCTGATGTATTTTACACGTTGAAACAAAAAGATTTCATTTACTATCAAAACTTTTCATTAAGTACAATGCAGTTTAATTTGTTTGGTCGTTTACAGTGGCATGTAGCATGATGTTTTTAAAATATTGCTATTTTTTGGCAGAAACATTGATTTCTCATAAAAAATCCCGTAATTTGTCTCTTTTTTTGTTATGTTTATCTCAAAATTGTTAATCGTCATACTTACTGTTTTTCTAATTTTTTATTAATGAAGTTAACTTCTTTGCCACACAATTTCGATATGAATTCATCTTTTCAGGTTGGTTATTTTTGGTACTTGTGTACCAGTTCCTTTTTTGGCTAGTGGACATGTTAGTATAACCTTAGTGTTTTCCTTTGGGGAGGGGAGGGGAGTTATATAATTAAATCTGGCTGATGATAAAGTTTTACCTCTGAAGCTAACACTTGGTATTTTTGTTCATTATAATTGTGTTAATCTACAATGATATGCAATAATCTATAAAGTAATAACAATTGAAAAAAAAATACAAAAATAAACTAAGGTTTTATTGGCAGATATTGTTCGTTGTTACTAGAATGAATTAGTTATGAAATAATTAACCTTAAACTTTACGAAGCATTTTCTGCAAACTGTGATCAATATATATGTAAAGGTCATTGCTAAAGACAAGAAAAAGAAGATTGATTAAATTTTAACGAAGCTTTAGCAAATCAATGTTTTTCTTAGAAAAATCTATATATCTATTGATGTCAATGCCATAGATATGTTTCTTACTTCATTATAAAAAAACTATATAAATTTGCAGTGCTATACTGCGAGTTTAGATATGACATATTTTTCATAATCTGTTCATTCAGAAATGCTCCAGAAATGGAACCTTTTTAAAATTTATACCGACTTGATTTTATTTGTTGTCTTTGTAACGCTCATAAATACCTTGTTAACAATTTAAAACACTAAATATTTAAATCAGAATTATTGTTAGATCTTTAATGCAAATCTTAGCGGTAGAATTTCCTTTGTAGCTGTGTAATACTACAGGGATGGGTATTTTTGTCGTATTAGGATCGATGAAAAATTATCAGGTTAACGGAAATCGTAGAAAGCTAATGAAAACCAACAACTCACGCCATGATGCATTCTGCTATTGTTTCGGATTAGTTTTAATATATTTTTAATTCAACAAAGACTAAGAAGTTAGCTTCACTTTCCTCATGCAAATTCCCTTAAAACACAAGGACAGAGATCGTTTAAATACTCGATCCGAATGAAAATAATTGGTTTCTGCGGAGCAGCTAACACGGGTATGAGTCGGAATTAAATTTAGACTTACGTGTCTGGATATTTTTTGTGATATATGTGATATTTTGATTAAAGTCTATTAAGTTTCTTGATATTTTTGTAGGGAAAACATAATAACTATTGTCTATATTATCAATACTTTAAGAAACTTCCAATAATTACAGCATGTATAGTAAGAAATAAATATTCGATGGTATCAATTTAAACGCATTTATTTACCTAACTAATATGTTTTCATTAGCAGTGCCTATAAGAATAAAAATGTGGAAAGCCGAAACGACATTTATCGACACTAAAGAATAAATTAACAAAAAGGTAAAAAAAAACATCCATGACAGAGCTAAAATTAATTAAGATAATCCAAAGTTTCCAAAATAAAAAAAATTAAATAAATCACAATTTTACAACAGTAAATTGTCAATATCAATTTCACGTCAAATGGGACACATGTATATAATCATATAAATTTCATTTTGTGATTGATCAAAAAATTTTCACACACTTTCATAGTTGCAAATGAGAATCAAAAGAACGAAGTGTATTGTTTTCTGTAATTTAAGTTTTTATATTTTCTCAGTATATTAGATATATGTACTCTATTTATGTTAGATATTCTATGTGATATTTTTTTGTTCAGTGGTATTTTTTTGTATGTACATAATGTATACATATAAAACATAACTTATATAGTGTTAAATTAATGTTAATGCTATTTTTGAAACAATAAATAAAACTTTGTGAAGAAAATTCGTGTTTTGAACATTTTTATAGACTTGTTAGATTTTATTTAATGGGTAAGAAAGGATGCAGTGGATATTGGCGCAAAATCCATAAATTTACATGTCTATATGACAAAAATTCAAGCAAATGAATAGGTACTTGTTGGTGTTCGTAATTGTAAGCACGCAGGAGGCCTTCAGTAAGGGTGGTACAGGGTTATTTTTCGTGCAAAGTTTTTGGAAGTTCTTATTTCACGTGTTCCGGTGTTAGTATGCCGTTTTTCATAGTGTTTCGTTGTTTCGTGCAAAGTGAGAAAAATCAGCCAAAGGAGATGGAAATTTTATCAATAATAATCTGTAGAGCAGTGTACTATGAGCAATTTAGGTTAAACTAGAAATACTGTGAGCAAAGCTCACTACTTGATACCCCCGCCTTACATAAGATACATAAGATACATGAAAGAAAATGTCAATATTTTGGATAGGAAAACTTCAACAGCAGTGAGATGGAATTTTTTAAAAAGCTGTGAGTAATGCTCACTTAATGATACCATTACTTGCAAGATAAAAGACAGCCTCTTTGGTCTCGTGGTTAGCGTGCTTGCCTCGCGTGCTGAAGGTCGTGGGTTAGATCCCCGGCCGGGTCAGACCGGAAGTGCACAGTGGCAACATGTAATAAAGATTCTCTGAAAGTTTCATAAAATTACCCCAATTAGCTTAAGAGGAGTTGTAGATGACATAGTGGTACCCCTATCACAATGAATGACAGTCTATGATTTGCTATAAGAGACCCCAATAGTTAGTCTGATCAAAATTTAAAATAGGACATGCACTATGGCATAATGTAATAAAGATTCTCCGAAAGTTTCATCAAATTTCCCCTTCTAGTTTAGGAGGAGTTCTAATAGTAGTACCCCTATCACAATGAATAACAAAGTCCATGTCTTGCTATGCGAGATCCCAAAAAAAACGGTCAGATCAAAATCTAAAATAGGAGGTGCACTATGGCATCATGTGATAAAGATTCTCTGAAAGTTTCATCAAATTCCATTCGGTGGTTTAGGAGGAGTTGCGAATGGCATGGTACCCCTATCACAATGAATGTCAAAGTCCATGTTTTGGTATGAGTAACCCCAAATATTCATCAGATCAAAATCTAAAATAGGAGGTGCACTATGGCATCATGTAATAAAGATCCTCTGAAAGTTTCATCAAATTCCATACAGCGGTTTAGGAGGAGTTGTGGATGACATCTTGGTACCCCCTATCATATTGAAAGTCAAAGTCCATGTTTTTCTATGAGAAACCCCAAAAATTGGTTCGATCAAATTCTAAAATAGGAGGTGCACAATGCCATCATGGGATGAAGATTCTCTGAAAGTTTTATCAAATTCTATTCAGTAGTTTAGGAGGAGTTGCGGATACAAAGGTCGGACGAACGGACGGACGGAGGGACGAACGGACACAACGAATACTATATACCCCTCTTTTTCAAATGAATGAATGAACTATGCTGTAAGCACTACGTTCGTGAAACTTCACTGGTTTGTGGTCCATTTATAACTTTATTTCACATCATATTGATAAAATACTTTCGAGGTTTAAAAACTAGCCTAGACGTATGACTTGTTGAATAACTTAACAGAATTTAAGAATGTTAGTTTAAATTTTATACATTCAGTATGATCCATGTCAAACAAGTAATCTCTGTTTTCATTGGTCAAGTTCATTACACGACAATCTTGATGTATGAAAACCCTATTTGTGAGACTTTTAATAAGAAGTCATCTGATTTCTTGGAATGAAAATGATATTTCTACCGAAAAATACGATTTTATGAATCGAGCATTGAAAACATTTTACACATCAACTTTTCTGATTTATTCATTGAATTACGACTGACCTAAGGTATGAAACAGAACACTTAGAAAAAAGCAGCCAACAATTAGAAAAACTAATATTGAGAAAAAAGGAAAGCAAATTTACTTTGAATCTTACATTTAATTTTGTTAAGACCATTTAAAAATATTTTCATAACAAGTCAATACAATAATTGTACTAAAGACAACGAATGAACACCCACTCAATGTTTGTCAGAATATTTAGCATCGAGAAAATCGCGTGAACTGGGAAAAAATAAACTATTGTCAAATATAGGCACCAACTGGAGATACTTTTACTATCGTTCATATATGGCCACACTTCTTTGTGTAGCATTTGCTAAAAAACACGCAATCATAAATATATCCTATCTTTTTCAGAAAAATAAAAATTCAGCGCTTCCACCATTGAAAATATAGCCGACATCATGTTTCATATTTGTTCAACGCACTTAAATGTATTTCTATCGATTCGAAAGCCTCTATAACACTTTTTAAAGTTCAAGTATCCACGGGACAATTACTCGAACAAAAACATATCATAGAAGATACATTTGTAATAAATTGGCAGTGAAAAGAATTCACAGAAAATATGACATTCCCGTAGAAACTATTCAACTGAGTAATTTTATTATTTGTATGCACATGGCCTTATATCCGAGGAAAACCATTTGCAATTGAAACATAAATTGCATTATAGTAGAATGTTCAAGATCTCCCGATAATATTTCCTTGACTTATCTCTGACAGTAAAAGTAAACAAATTATCGAACAGATAACACAATATTACTTGATTTGCTATAGCGAATGTACATTTTATTGCTAGAGGTGAAAACAGTTGCATGCAGACATAACGTCTTATGAAAATTTTATATGCTGTTCCTGGGCTATTAAAATGAAAGCTGAAAGAATACAATACATCCAATGCATACATGTCAGTAGACTGTGAGAACGAAAAAGGAAAAATGTGCATATGTAGACTTTACTATATATTTAAAAAAATGATAGACAGTGATTGTGATTTTTTGGAAGCTTAGTAATTCTAGAGCTATGGGTTGTGGTTCCTTGTTTAAGGCAAAACGATAGATAATCCGTGGGTATTATTTATCTTTTCTCATGTTCAACCTGGCCGTGTACTTAAATATTTTAATAACAACATCAATATCTCTCAATGATTTCCTTCGCAGGACAATTGTTATTTTAGGTACATTGCTCTTAAACATACACTTTTGGCTTTTTCTTCTTGTTTTGTTGTTTTGGGGATTTTTTTTGGGGGGGGGGTGATAGAAGGTCCACTATCTGGCTTTGATATGCAGCTTTAGATAGAGTACTTAAGACCTATGGGCTTATCATTTGTCCAATTATGTTCTTTTCCTTACAATAAGTATACTATTAATTGTGTATTCAGTGACAACTAAAACATAGATAGTTATATACTTCCATAATATATTGGAAAAGTCGATTATGAATACGTTATTACACTACTGATCTAATTTACATGTACAAGATGTGTGAAAGACAATACGTAATATTTATATAATGAAGAGTGAAATTTGGCAAAACCAGACAAGAATACTTGCCATAGAGATATTTGCTTGACAGCATAGATTATATGCCAGGTACATGCAATTACAAATAAGTCACCGAAGTCTGTTTTTGTGACCTTGGAAGATCCATATTAAAACAATCAAGGACCAAAGTTTTTTGATATATTGCTATATCAAAAAGATATATTACAGATAATATGTTATAGGTAATATATTTACATTTTTAATACTTGAATCCGAACAAACCTTTTAAAGTCAGACACAAAATGAAATATATAATGTATCAGTATTTTCTTGTTTAGAAAGGATGAAATGTACCAGGAGATTTCGTTCGGGATAGATTTGGGTATATTTTGTCTTCGTATATGTATTCAAAATAATTCCTGTTATCTTATACGCCGGCGTATGGAGTGTATAGTTCACAACTCATACGTTATTCTAGAGCTTGTGACATATACATTGACTTCCTGGACAGAGTCCTGACAGAAAAATTGCTCAAACAGGGGTATGTTGCTACTGAGTTGCAGTCATCCTTATTAAAGTTTTATGGACGTCATCATGACATGTTTGACAGGTATGCAAAATACCGTTTCCCAAATGAAAATGGACCTGTTCTATTGATGTTGTCCCTTCCTCATACCGGATTTGACATGGGCCCCATGGAGGGTGTCCTGCAGGAAGCAGAAACTGCTTACTCTTTTGGAGCACCCGAGTCTATCCCCGGTTTTTTTGGTTTTGGTTGGGTCCATGTTGTTCATATGTTTTTAGTTTTTAAGTGTAGTGTTTGTATTGTTTTGGTCTTGTCTTCGTTGTTCTCCGGAGTTTTTTAGATTATTTTAGATTTTCCACTCTCTCGAATATCCGTTTGGTATTTCTTGACCTTATCGATAATACACAAATGCAGTAAAACTAAAAAATGAGAACTGAAATGCAATAATTAAAAGCCGGTAAGTCGCCTTTAATCTAAAACAGCGTGCTTGATTTGCTATACAACTGCTTTAAGCAGTGTCCCTTCTAGACTTTTGTAAGTCAGACGGTGTACATGTCTTTGATGGCATGCATTTAGATGTTTAGAATGTGCAAATACACATGCACATGTAGAGAACTAATGCAGAAGATTTTGTTAGGATATGTAAGAAGAAGGATTGGGCATATCTAGTCAGACTATCCTATGTTTTTTTTACAAGTTACAAAATATCAATCGAATAAAAAATGAATAATGTACAAATCATATTGTTTTCTGACTTCATTTTCCGAACAAGAGTTACGATAGAACACGCATTCATCATCCGTCATAGGATTCCAACTCTATGACTAATAAAAATGTAAAACGTAGGAATAAGAGAGAACTGTTAAAAAAATCAGAGGGATAACTTTGAAAGCTAGAAACTCTTTGCACTGCGAAAGTGTGAAATGTTCAACAAATCGTGACAAGAATGGAACTTTCAAAAAAAACAGCTCATTTGCTAATACTTGGGTACTTTATAAAATGTTGAATTTTATAAAAACGAAGGATATCTCCCTCTTGCATAAATCATGCATACTTGACTTTGACTGTGTTGGAATTTGAATCAGTCAGCTCTTCAAAATTTGAAGGTTCATCATTTTCGGCCTCGAAAACAACCAATGAGTCATAAAGCGATGAAATTTACATATTTTGTGTATCATGTCGATGTTGTTATGATAGAATATTTATTATACCATGATACAATAAAATGTAAGTAGTTATCAACTATATATCGTACCCCATCCCTGAATAAGATTAAAAAACGATAAAAGACCTCCTTCGTAATGTTGTTAGAGTGTAATACTTGTATAATCAGAGAAATACCTCATAGGAAGCGGGTCTATCTGTTAAAAAGTTAACAGCTGATATTCTTGCAATAAAAGATTGATGTCTGATAGAAAAAATAAACTTCCACTTAAAACATATAAATAGATAGATAAATAAAACATCATTTAAAAGTGGCTATACTGTATACTCATACATTTATACATTAGTAAACATATAAGTTTAGAAAGAGCGTGGAAATAATAAAGAGCTTCTGAATTGATAGACCATTGTAATAGCATTGATTGAAAATTAACCTGAATGAAAAGATGAGATTACTTAACAAATTATTCGAGTAAGTTACATGCTACGCTACTTATCAAATATACGTTTATCTTGTTTTTCTATGTATTCATTTCTTCACCAGAATCTTCATTGATTCGTTTAATTTGTTACATTTCCAGTAAATTATATACACAATAAAGTCATAAGGCATGTGTGAATTCCCATTTGAATGATGCATAATCAGAGACAAACCTAAATCAATGAGCAGTTATAGTACCACGAAAGCTATTAACTCTCCGCTGCCTTGACAAAAGATGTATCATTTTCATTACTGCCTCTCTCCTGGTCACTATCTAGTTTGTTTTGTAATGATGTGTCTTCAACATATCCCTCAACAAGGCTATCCAGTACAAAATCGATAGTTACGGTATAAACATTGGCCATGTAGTCCGTGTATCTATCACCAAGTGTAATCTTCACCGCTTCAAGGAATGGCTGTCTAATTTTCTGAAATTAAAATTATAATGAGTAACAATAATGGTACATTATTAAGTAAAATGCCATGTTCTCATTTCCACAACTTGGCCTAACTGGATTTTTACTATCTGTTTTGAATGCAGCTCATATTGTTTTCATATTTTATTGGTCATGAACGTGCCTGATGAAGGTTATTTTTTGTTGTGCATTTAATTTGTAATCTGAGATTCTTTGATCTCGTAAGACATTTCACTTCATCACCCTATGTATTCACCAGAGTTAATTTACTGCCATTTAGTTACAAAAAATGCTACAGGAGTTGTGTTTGTTTTTACTCTTGTACTGGTGTCTACAGAGGTGGCAAATGTGATAATCGATTAAGCTGACAGCGTTATTTGATATTCAGTTAAACAATCTGTTAACAGTTAAAAAACAATTATTATGCTAAGACAACTTTATCAAACAAACGTGAAATCAATATGTTGCATAATACTTAATCCTACAATGTAAATTACTGTCAATTTCATTGTGATATGCACATCATTTCATGAGAGCATCATATTTGATTCATCAGCCACATTTAGTCATATGCCCTTGAAAAAAAAGTAATTAATCTAAATCATGTCATAACAACGATTGTCAAAGGAAGGTTTTATTGTTAGCTACAACCGATACGGTCCTTGATCAGTGTACACGTATTAACTTATTTTTATAGGCAAATCCTAGGTGCTGAACCGCTTATATATCACCAGAAAGAGGACAAACATACCAATGGAGCAATCCAATTCAATATTCAAGATACAGACAATCCTGATTACAAATGAACAAACATAAAAAGCAAGTTGAACAGAGAAAGACATAAAAAAACACAAACTCCTTAAAAAACAAGGTGGCCCAGAAGGACAACCTCTTCTTGTTTTTTTATACGACGTGACTCTTGTTTTAAATAATACACCTTAAAAACAGGGTACTTCGGAAAATCAGTGCAACTGAAATGACACATTCACGCATACTTGTATGTATTCATTAAAGGGTTCTATGAGAAGTTTATTACGAGTTGGATTGACATCTAATCTTATATATTACATAACAAGCACATCATTGTTGTCACTAAACAACGGCAATGTCACGAAATACTGAAACGATTGATATTGATTCAATTAATATCAGAACTGCTGCTGTCTAGCAACTGTTACAGATTAAAATTCTGAATTGAACTTGAGAAATGACAGGAATGAATAATACATTATGTCAGCTATTTCCATTGTATATCGTTATAATCGTATGCTTATGAACCAAAGAGTTCAATTCAGAAATCAGACCGGAAATAGAAACAAATTTACATGTACTGTTGAATCTCGTTATCTCAAATTTTTATCTCAAAAGTCCTGATATCTCAAAGTAATGTTTTGGTCCATAGATTTAACTTTGCACTATATTTCTTCCAGATATCTCAAAATCCTGTTATCTCAAGCTATTTTTGTTGGTACCTTCCACTTTGAGATAAAAACAGTAAACTGTATATCAGATTTAGGTGCCTGAACTTAAAAATAACATGTTTCTTGATCACTTTTTGTCCAAAAACTATAAATTTTTAAAGCGATCAAAAGACAACATAGGTTAAAGAAAGAATATGAACCAAAAAGAAAATATGGTATGAAATGGACCAAAAGGAAGCATATATCTATTCAAGCATTTAAGATCGGTTTACAGCATACGCTGTCTTAAATATGCCAATTGTGTGCTCTCTCTCTATCTCTACATATATTTATAAGATTATAAGACGAAGATAAAACCAGGATGGAGAAGGAAGAGAACAAACAAACAACATATACCCAAAGAATATAATGATGAGCAACATGGACCCACTAAAAACAAGGGATAAACTCATGCGTTCCGGTCGGTTGTGTAAGCAGTTCCTGACACCCGACATGATGCTCATTTATATGTCCGATATTGGAAAACATTGGATCCGATTGGTAAATGTCAATCGTCTAACCCTTAGACATTACCAGTTAGTACATCCTGAAACAATGTGAACCATATTAAAGACAAATGATAGACAAGACTATGACTTAAATGAGAACACAGACATAGATAGAAACGTCACTAAAAACTTAAATGGAACAACATGGACCCCGCTAAAATCCAGTCTTAATAAGATGTTTCTACCTCATAACCCACCTGCCATGTTGCTAATGTCAATAACAACAAACTGATAACAGAAAAAGTAAAAGACATACAATGCCAGTCTATAGACAGAACCTCGGACACAAATTAACACAAAAGAACACAAAACATAAACACAACAGAGAGTCAGGTTAATCTGACTTGATAAAGACACTGAACATTGGTGGTTTAAAACGGTTTTATGGGTACACAAACCTCAAAGTCCAGTAACATGTCATATTCGGTGATATAGTCGAGCCGAAACTACGAAAAATGGAAGAGATCGTATTTCATTCCTGAAATTGATCTTCCTTAAAGATGTACAAGTTCGTGTGACAACCGTGATTATATAAAGGAACAACATACCCCTGATTGACGAACTTTTGCGTCAGCAGACAAGCTTTTTCAAGGGAATCTTTGTATGGTCACAAACACTTGTTGTTGCAATTAGAAATGGGAAATGTAAACACGATATACCGATGCTACTTGAATGATGATTCTGATGAACGGGAAGTTGACAATTAGAAAAGGGAGGCCATAGCGTAGGATTTTATTACAAATTGTCTTTGTCTTCGATTTCAAGACAAATATAAAGATTTATTTCAATGTCTTTGGGATAGATGGGATGTAAATAATCACCAAATGATCAGTGTTTCATTTAGTGATTAAACATCACACAACATGGGAAGCTGAAATTGAAAAGGTTTGAGCTAGGTTTTAATCCTTATTTGGAGAAGGATTTCAGGAAGTCTGGCTTGAATGAGTGACGATACAAATCGGGAAGGAGAGGAACAAAATTTGTTTCCATAGAAATACCGATCGTCATTTGACACACCCTTCCATCAAACAATACAAACACGTTGTCGATAAAAAATCTAAAATGTAAATGATGCCATTTTGGGTGTATATACTGTTTTATTCTGTGTGTAGTTGTACAAAATAGATTTTTACCAACAACGGGGTACATATATTATCTTTATTGTCCATTTATTTGTTTTGAAACAATGACTGATCAATTCGACAAAATGTTTTCATGTTGAATGGTGGTATAAAGAGTAGAAAAATCGAATGTTTTTCTAGAAAAAAGTAAAAGATCCCACAATTCTTTATTTTTTCAATATCCACATTCCATTGCTAATAATAATACTTTATTCCGAAAGCAATAAAGCTTATAGGATTACATCATGCAGCACATTTTAAACAGTATAATCACGCACAAAGAAAATACAGACTGTAAATATATATGAATAAATATTGGGTGCAATAACAAAGTAACGCCAATTCCAGAATAACTAGTGTCACAATACTTCTGTAAGTTTTTACAGAGTCAACAGTTTGGAGAGAGGTTATATAGAACACTTGGCGGATCCAGCAATGTAACGCTGCTGCAATTTTTGGTATCCAGTACTAATAAAGGAACGTCACATTCACCCTTTTTCGTGTGAAAGCCAAAACGACAATTGTACAGAATTTTGATTATCTGTGATCTATTCTTTTCAAAGTGTAGTTTCGATGTATGTCGGATTGAAAAGTGAATTATCCAAGCCCAATACCTTCATTAAAAATTCAACGTAGTGTCTATTGCAGACAAACCTTATTTTATTAGGGACCTGTCTGCATGCCATCATAGTTAATGGTGGACAAATGATGTTGCTCTGCATTCGTATACAAATAAAATAACCTTGTCGCACTTCCCTGTGTCTATATCACCCTGCTCAGCCGCTCTGTAATCTCTGTATTAAGGCTTTGTGACGTATTAGGAGACATTATCCGCGACAGCAGGACTTATCAGCGACGTCACAATATGAGAGCAGGACTTATTAGCGACGTCACAATGTGAGAGCAGGACTTATTAGCGACGTCACAATGTGAGAGCAGACGTTATCAAGCTTACCTAGCTCCAGGAGGACAAAAAGGCGTAAAAATGTCTTATAGGGGCCACTAAAATGTACAGAATTTGTACGATAAACAGATTATCGGATTTTCTGCGTAAATACATTTGTATTAACTTGTATTTCAGACTGTTTACACATTTTCGTACACATTATGAGATAAAGAACATTGTCGGATTGTATTTTTATACACAAGTAAATTATTTTTAGTCTGAAATTGTTTAATAGTATGTTAAAATTCAATTATTTGTAACAAAATGTGCAACGGAAATAACGAGTTACATTAACTTGAACTTCTAAGAAGATTTTTATAAATATCTATTAATTAAATGCTTTAGATGCCAGATAATTTTATGAATGATATAATCTTATCAATAAATCGTGTTATTAAACAAATGTAGCATCGCTGATAATAAATTGTTTTGGATTTAATTGGTAGCATTTACGCCATTATCAAAGAAAATATTGGCATCTCCTGAAAGACAAAAAATATGCTTGCTTTATATTTATGACAGACAACTTTCAGATCTCATTAATTACGTATTATAAATATGTATAAGCCATTATAACAGATAAATCTAGTTAATACCGTAATATTTTGCCAGATGATTTAACATCTTAAAGCGCTACAAAAAAAAAAAAAAATAAACAAATTTCTATTCTATTAAAATATAATATGAAAACTGGGTTTAATTTATGATGCGTGCACAAAGATGTAGATAGACCACAAAAAGTATTAATAAACTGTATACACTTTCGAATATATAGGTGAAACCTTGACAGCATTTTTTGGAACACCACATGAATATAACGTAAGGTTTATAACATGATTATTTCAACATCCTGCTATATTGACTTTATCTTTGTGTTTCAATTGATGAGTGTTCAATACCAGCTTGGATCATCATGTACAATGAAGAAACTTCAAGTGAAGGTTAAGGAGTATACAAACATCACATACATTTCCACAGTTTTGATAAAGAGAAAACATGTACTTGTATCAGTAAATTTGTGTCATTAGGAATTTCAGGTAATTACTAAACGTTTTAGGAATTTAACGTAATTGCTAGCATTTCTAGTAATTTCATGAAATTTCTAAAAAGACTAGTAATTATGTAAAATTACTTGAAAGTTTAGGTAATTTTACACATATTCCCTGAAATTTGTTCGATGGTCTGTGGCATCATCGTATAGGGTGTACATATCACAGCTTGTACATTTTGCACGAATTTTATCTTGGATAGAATATTTTAAAGAGCGAAATCATACGATTACTAAAAAACTTTCTTTACAGGGTTATAGATTTCACAAGCTGCTTAGTGCTTTTAAAAAGATTTTTAATAGATATTAACATCTTTTATCTTAATATCCAGCTTCCAGAAAAGAAGTTATCATGAACGGGTTTTCCCATCCTAGTTTCTACTGTAATACCGTGAATAAATGCAAAAGTCTCGCTAGTAACCCAAAGAAACTTGGTAGTTACTTAAGTTCTTTTCACAGTAAGGGCTACAAATATGACATTATGTGTAATTCTGTAAAAATTGCTGTTTCTCCCAATGGCTTGAAGACTTTAAATACATACTTGCCTCTCACGAATACTGCCGATTTCAATTGAACTGTATGACGAGATAGCATTAAACCCTTTATGTTAGTGTTATTTCAGATTTTGTTTATTGAATTATTTCAAATATAATGAAAAAAATATTTGGCTTGAAAACATCTTTAATCAACATAATTATGTACAATAAACAGTCACATTTATCATTTTTAAGAACCTTTTACCAGTTTTCAGTTACTTTGTACTTGATTTTTACATGTTTTACATGTTATTGTTACATCTGGAATTACAAAGAACACCGTATTTAAGACATTTAGACGTTTTCCTACTACAATTTGCAAGAACATTTGATAAATCCTTGGCCCGTGCCTTGGCTTGCAGCTTGACGAGCACCAATTTTAGATAAAGAGAACATCTGGCTCAAGACCTGCAATGAACTTTGACCTGAGGGATACAAAAGAAGTCCATTAAAAAATTTATAATTGCACCATGATATATGGACCTACTGTAACAAAACCAACCATGATAACAGAATAACTAGTGTTGTTTTAAAGGTGTATTTACCTGAGACATTTGACATAGAAATATTGAAAGGATTAAATGAATAAAACCAAGAAAATTTTTATTCTACATGGAGAGCATGAAAGAGGTACATTTTACTTTGCGGAAGGAGACTTTTTTACCATGGCTCGTGATTTCTAAAATTACGGAAAAAGTAGACTGACTTCACACCCCGAGATTTTAACTGGATATGTGCCATTGTATGGCGATCGTTTTGAGCCATCTCCCATGTTTCAACGAAACGTACAGACTTAATGGCAGCATATTATTTCATGACTTCTGTAACAGGAAAACAATTGCGCGGCCTGACCCATCTGTAGGAGTTTGACTTTTGACTGAGATGGTAAAATCTGGTTTCTTGATAATGTTATGTTCAATAACCCATAACGAGTACCAAACTTATATTGCTGTGAGTCCGTCAGTTCTACCAAAACGCTCATTAAGGTTCCTGGTCTCCCCTACCCCTACGAACACTTGCTTACTCCAAGCTGTCATTTATTCAGCCTGAACCTGAAGATTTTGATGGCTAAGATGTCTCTCACTGTTAATTTGTTCATCTCTATAACAGACTTCACACTTTTCACAGTTCTCAATATGATATGAATAAAAGAAGAACATGATGGACATTTACGTTCAAAGTCAAATAGTTGAGGTTATTTCCCAGTATGTTCATGGTGACTTGAATCTAAAGATTGAGAAGGCTGACCATTGATTACGGAAGTCAATTCATCTCTCTTTTCTATACCTTTAGAATTTCATCAGGGAATGTACTACTTGATAGGCCAGCTTTTGGAACACATCCAAACACTGCCTTATATTGTGATCTTTTAATACCATCATGGACACGACGAATTTTCTGTAAGTGAATGAATTTAATCCCATGTGACTATTTTGTGGTGTTGTTATCCCTCATTCAGCTACCTAACATGTCATGAATATCAGAGTTTGACGGCTCAACACTCTATGAATATCCAACCTCAAAAAATTCAAACCGACAAAAGGTTAAGTCGTTCTTTTAAGTGTTTAAGTAAATTTACCTTGAGGGATAGAAGTAATCACCTCTTGACTTTTTGTATTTTCATCGTCAGATATTAGTTGTAAGCAAATAATGATTTGCTCTATCTTCTATGTTTGTATTAAAACCTTTTCTTTCTTGTCGTTATGGATTTTGAAGAGTTCACTCTCTTAAGTCCTGTGCCAAATGTTAAACTTCTTCTGAAATTCTATTTCAAATCACATATAAGGGAATGACATGAATAAAAGCTTAGTTTGAAAGAATTTTAATCACCCTTGAGGGGGGAGGGAAACCAATAACCATGTAAAATTCATAAATGTGATACCTTAATACTTTTTAATTACTTGCGTTTAATGACAATGAGTCAGTAATTTAGTGTAAAATCATTTTAAAAAATAGGAATTTCATGTAATTGCTTAAACAATTTAGTAATTTCACGTACTTACTATGACATTTAGTAATTGCATGAAATTCCTGATTTATTTCGGTATTTTGTGATACGTTTTATTATCAGGAATTACGTGAAATTACTAATTACACAAATTTACGGTAACAAATATAAATGTGCCCTGTACGCAAAATATCTTGTTTACCTATTACTACAAAGAAACACACGAAGAAATATTATCATCGGCTTATAAATTTTGCTAATTATTCATAACCACAACAAGACCTTAAGTATTAAAGAAAAGGCAGTACATTTGTATGTTTGAAATAGTACTTGTATATAGTCACTTGCACAAGTTCATTGTTTGAGAGAACAAACATGGTAATGAATAGTTAAATTATGTATACCTACAAGGTAAAATATACAAGGATAAGGGGTATTATTCAAAGAGACAATATCTCACAAGAACCAAATATGGAAATTAATCGTATGGTTGGTTTGTGGCCTTACCATGCAGAGCAATAACATGAATAATTTACATCACAGTGCCTTCAAAATCAACCCGAAAGTTGTAAGAACCACGGTAAACTACACAAAAACAGTTAAAATTAAGTGAACTGATAAAGAAAAGAATAATAAGAAACTCACTAAAAATATTACCCATTATTTATATTACTGGTGGCAAATATAGGTTATAATAATTTCTTTGATACCAGTTTTGATGCACATTTCGTCGATTTACTACTCACCAGTTGTGTTCAAGATCTAAAATGTTCAAAACCAAAACAATAATATAAAAAATTAAAAAGCAAATTCAAAAATGCAAAAATGACCAAAAAATACAAACAAACATCTAAGCACAAATTATGTACAAATGTACGAGGGAGATACTCCTTGGTTTTCATAAATTCAACATTTTTGTAACAGTAAAAAAGCATCAAGATCAGTAAGTACTAGACAATTATGACATTTGTGATATATTAATCTATAAAATGTATTCTCATAGTCTTTTGGTCATTCAGTAAATATGATCACATGCAGTTGCATACGTTTCGGGACATTATATAGCAAGAAGTGTGAAATATTTTGTTCCGGAAACAAAAGTATGATTTTAGATGACCACAGCTGCACACTTTTAAGGTCATTGAAAACTTCAATATATGGTTTACGGAACAGAAGCCTAATTGCACTGCAAACGATGTATTTCATTGTCACAAAAACATTACATTGTTTAATTTAACTGATATATATATATATATATATATATATATATATATATATATATATATATACATAAAACGTTTTAAGTAAATCATCAGAACCTTTGATGTATGTAATCTTTTTGAAGAAGCAAAGCGAAAATTGTATATACTAGCAATCAACTAATTAATGGCAACTGAAGTGTTAATTTTAAACTCTTTTCCTATTAACCCCACTAAAATATGAATGCTGTTAGATTTATATAAATTTACACGTAAATGGAACACATTTTGACATCCTGTATTTTCTGAGATATGTAGACAAAAAATATTCTGTACCCTGGGTAGAGTGTATGTTACTATCGAAAAATGGGAACATGACAATTTGGAAACAAACGTCATCGAATGTAATTGTTTCCGTCCAAATATTTAATCAATGATTTTATAAGAAATATTTTTCTGTGTTCCTTCAAAACTGGTATCTAGTAAAATACAAGGGCTCACAGAAGTCTGCTATTGTCCATTGACCTATTGACTGATCAACTCTACAACTGCGTCTTTCGTTAAGCTATCACTGATCGTAAAAACCATCTTTAGCTTTTTCAAGGATTAAGGTCGTCGGACGTTTTGATTTGAGTCGACTTTTTGATATCGGTTGAGATGGGGTCTTTTAAATTAATAAACTTTTAATGTAGGGCATAATTATTTCCCTCATTGACCAACCAAAGATTAATATGTTCTTACACTTACAAAGTGAAGACTGGAAAATGTTCAACGACTTTTTAAAATTCACGTCTTTCCAAAGTGGAAAGCAGCGGAACGATTGAGAAGACGCTGTATTTTAAAAAGAAGTTTAACATGTTCCAGTTCCTCATTTTTCCTATATCTCCCGTAAATACTCGAATTTTAATTTCCTGTACCTAGGTAAATTCAATGAGCAAGTCGACTAAATTAGATAACATTACGCCTGATTGGTCAAAAGGTTTGTGCATTTGTGAACGGCGCGATTTGATTGGTCTAGTGGAAGATGAAGCCTCGTGCAGTGGGAGAAGAGGTCGCATGAACCGATCATCAACGGGTAATCTCGCACTGATAATGGTCATTTACTGAAGAATACTCTATCCTAATGGGTAAACAATATCTCATCTGTCACTACATACAATGTAGATGCCTGGTCATGGATACTGTAATGTAGGTACAAATGTATAAAAAATCATTGACACCAAACTTTAAATAAGATTTTGACTTTACTGTCTAGCCCTGTTCTGATTTTTTTTATCTCAGATTCGGCTTCTTCATTTCAGTTTTGTTGACGAGTTTGTTTGACGGATAAAAAATTTGTGACCTATTAATTTAGTATATATATTGGCAAAAGAATACCGAAGCGACCAAACAATGGGAAATTACCGTTAATTCGAAATCAAAATGAAAAAAGTTATGGAGATGGAACATAACAAACAACTGCCACAAGGATGCATGCATAACTAAAAGAATAAAAAGCATATAATAAATTAAACAAAAATAGAACCAGACAGCAGAGAAACTAAAGCACTAGCAATGTGAACTCCACTAAAATATGTGATTCTTTCTGGCATTTAAACCGCGACTGAGAAGATGTACAAAGTTAACAGACAATTTCAAACGCAATCAATGACTATAGCTCAAACGATGCTTTTGGTCTGGGGATTTAAAGAAAAATCTACTTAAGTGATGTAATATTGGAAAAAATGTAGGTATAATTGAAAATATAAATAAAACATAGTTTTGATTTTTTATTGCCATTAGCAAAGATTTTAAAAGTAACATTAAATTCATATGCAGTACATTAAAGATTGAGCTATCCATTACAGATTTTGCTTGGAACATATATGCAATTAATGTCAAGATTATGTAACAAATGCACAAAGACGCTTAACAGCCTAATAAAATGTTAGTCAAAATCATGAAACGCAAAACCTTTTATATTTTCGCTTTTCTAATTACAATTTCTCACGAAATAGATCTTTATAATTATCAAGGAAACTGACCAGTCCTAGAATATATAACAGATTAAAGGCGAATGTCAGATACAATCTTAAGTCTTTCAAAAAGGTAAAATGTAAATTTTGTGTTTGGGATACTGCCCAAGGGACTCAGGGGCCGAGTAGTCTAGGCAGGTAGTTGAAACTACTGGGTATCCCACATACTTCCGCAACTGATGAAGAACTCAAGAGATTACTACCATTATAACAATTTGGTATATCCTTAAATTCAACTCATTTCAAACTTTGGAAACAATATTTGTACATATTCTGCAACGTTACGTGTTTTTGTAGTGATGTCATACTTTACGCAAAAATCTACGAATTGCATGGTCAAAATGGAAAATCCGCTCCTATAAAATATTTGAGGCATTTCAGTAGTGAAAAAAAAAACAATAATTAATTACGAATATTGGAAACAAAAGGTAAATTAGTACATTTTGACTTTCATTTAAATGACTTATCACTAGCCTGTCGAGGCTGAGGCTGAGATTGTTAATTTGATTCAAATTTGTGCCGACATGTGTTTAACTTCGATCTAAGTTGACAAGTATTGTAATTCCGACGAAAGAAGGTAGGTGGGTAGTAGCATATGGGCACAGCAAAATTATGATTTATCGAGGAGCGTTGAGAAGCGGGATGTGATGTCATCGGAAATGACGTCACATCAAGTTACATCACCGAGAATGACATAACAGGAGATGACGTCATTGGAAGTTTTTTGTTCGCATGGTCTTCCAGGAGTGATTAATTTTCCCCCATTTTTATTCAAAGAAACTTAAAAGGAGGTACTCATACTGCTCATCGCTGCTCATGATTATACTCACATGCTCATTTTGTTTTTTTTTTTTTTTTTGTTTTTTTTTGCTGCTGCTGCTCTGGATAAAGGAAATGCTGCTGTTGTTGCTGCTTGTCGGGAAGACTGATTGTCATTCAACCATTGGATTCGTGAGGGAGCACCCTTACATCCGGGTCATTTTGAAAGGTCAGTCTGTATTCGCCCAGGCTTGTGATTGGCTATCATAAGATAGGCTGCATTAATCCTCCCCATTTTTTCTTTTTTTCCTTGCATTACATAGAGTCATTGCTGTCTGTAGTTGGTGATGGCTCGTAGTCATGGTTAGGCAAATATTTTCTTTTTTCGACGGCGTATTCCCTGGATTCTTTCGGTTCGTAGTTGTCTTCTTCTCTAAAGCGTTTAGCCGTTCATGTCATAAAGAATTACATTTTATTGAAAATAAAATGATTTATATGACACAAGTTTGTGTTCTATTTTTAGTACATGTGTGGTCAATTATAATGTTTTAATCTACCTTCGGTATTGATAATTGAACGCTTATAAATATTCATTAGCTAAATATCAATAAACAAAACTGGCCAATTAAATCATTGTTTTGTCATCACATGACCTTCACAGCTGACAAAGATTTTGATGAGTGAAGGTGGACACAGTTTATTTTGATGAGTTTTGAACTTTTTACACAATCAAATCTGCATTTTTTCAACATTGCATTGTATTGAGATATAGCAGTATCGGCCAGGATTGTGCATACCACATCTGTTTCATTTTGTGAGTAGAATTGAAACCTTATTATGAAAAATTTGTCAGCTGTTTATTTTGTTATCAATCGATTTTTTACATAATGACGAATCAAATATACGCATGCGTATACTCTGATATTTGCGATCTTTGTAAACAAACAATATGGCCGTGTCTGTTGCATTACTTGGACATAGTTTTATCAGGCGCTTACGTGACTTCATATACACCTCAGAGGATAATGACAATATGCGTCTTGATCGATCCAAATTTGAATTAATGTATCGTTGCCAAGGGGGCCTCACAACACACAGACTGATTAACGAAAGGAGAGATCTTTATGATTTTCACGAGTCGGCCCCAGCGATAGTTTATCTACAAATTGGAGGGAACGATCTGTCAACAAACGTTGCTGCTCGTAAAGTTTGCAATGACATTTTTGCATTTGCTTCTTTCCTGCATAGTGGTTTAGGTGTAAAGATTGTTATAATTGGACAACTCTTGTTTCGCCATCCAACTAAAGTAGGACAAACTTACAATAATAAAGTAGTGGAAACCAACATCTTGATTCAGCATAAATTGTCATCTGAGGGAATTACTAACATAATTTTTTGGAAGCACCGTGGTTTCTGGAGCAATTTGCACCATATTTCTGGGGACGGTGTTCATTTAACTGAAGATGGTTTAAGGAAATACCTTAGAAGTGTGCGCAGTGCTGTTTTACATGCGTCTAAAACTCTTGTAATCTGCCAGTAGCAATATGGGCCCTAAAAAGAGAGCAAATGAGTCCACTGATGCTAGTCGACCAGTACGGAGAAGAGAATCTACGTACTCGAGGGCTGAATTAACGGATGCAACCGACAATTCAAATTTATCTGCAAATGCAATAAATCAGGAATCCACAAATGCTCTCCAGCAAAATGATTTGAGTACATCTGCCAACATTCCAATGGATCAAACAGCTAATGTACAACCAACTATAACAATAGACTATGCCAAATTAGCCAGGAAATAATTGTACAACAAAATTTATTGATAAATAATGCAAGTCAACAGCCAGAAGGGAATAACATTCCTAATGCTACTTCAACACAGAGGTTACAGTCTGTTACTCCTCAGGATCAGAGTATTAACACACAACACCATGCAAATACTAATTTGTTGCAGTCCTCATTAATGTCGCATCAGCCATCTACAGCAACATCAACGTGTACAGTTGGAGGTACATGTAGCCAGGTCAACTCTAATGACCAGCCATTAAACAATCAAATCAGTTCTTTAGTGAACAATATCTTAGGTATGGAGCCACCAGCTACAGGTATAAATACCTTTCCAACAGGCCAAAGACCGACAGACTTAAGTGCAGGTATACCATTAGGTGCCCATATATCCCAAAAGATTAGGGAAAAAATTTGGGCCGATGAATTTATTGAATTAAGGTCCCTCTTGCCAAAAAATGTAGATAATGATGCTTGGTCCGTTACACTGGCACCAAGCACTGTAACATTACAGAACAGGGCGACTGGCCCTAAACCAAAACAATACATATCATTCTTTGACTGGTCCGAAGCTTTCCATATATATATGGCAATTTTTATAAAAAAAGTTTCCCGAAGATGCTCCACATATGCTGAAATACATGAGCATTGTCAAAGAAATTTTTGAACTCAGAGGGAATGAGGCGTTTCAATACTACGATGAAACGTTTCGTACTCTTAGAAAAGAGAACCGCCAACCATGGCAGATCGTAGTAGATGATATTCACCGTAAAGCCATGTACATGAAATCATCAAAAAATTCACAGTCAAAATCCATCTCTCCCTCAGGTCAACGAAATATGCAGCCCTTTCTTGCCACTGGATATGGCACCTGCCATATCTACAACAAGCATCAAAGTTGTACAAGGAAAAATTGTTCATTCCAACACATCTGCAAACTTTGTAGAGGACCCCACCCCCAAGTTAAGTGCCCCAAAGCAACACACACAATGCAACATGGTCAGAAAACCATCAGAAACCAAACACATCCCAAGCCCAGTCAATCATGAGATTTTATCGATTGAACTGAAAGGTTATAATGCTAAGTTATACAACAGTTTGATAGAGGGTTTCAAAGATGGGTTTAAATTAGGAATAGTGGGTGACAAATCACACAGTATCTCGAAAAACCACAAATCAGCTTTGGACAATCCCAACATTGTATATGAAAAATTAGCCAAGGAATCACTTTTAAACAGAATTTCAGGTCCCTTCCTAAACCCTCCTTTCCACAATTTAGTATGTTCGCCATTAGGTTTAGTGCCAAAAAATATTCCGGGAAAATTCAGATTAATTCATGACTTATCCTTTCCAAAGGGCAACTCAGTAAACACACTTATACCAACAGAAAAGTCAGCAGTTCAGTATGACAGTATTGATTCAGTTGTAAAATTGGTGAAACACTTTGGTAGATTCTACCTATTAAGCAAGTGTGATATCGAGGATGCTTTCAGAATTATTGCCGTTCACCCGTCTAATTACCACCTCCTTGGTTTCATGTGGAATAATTATTTTTACTATGACCGTTGTCTCCCAATGGGAGCCAGCAGTAGCTGTCAGATTTTTGAAATGTTTTCTACCGCTTTACAGTGGATAATGGAATCAAAATATCAGGCAGCTGGGATGTCCCATATTCTTGATGACTTCCTATTTGTCGGTCCTCCAAATTCTAATAAATGCCTACAGGATTTGAATCAATTTCTTTCGTTATGTAAAAGACTGGGTGTACCCATTAAAGATGAAAAAACAATTTACCCAACCCAGGTCCTTATTATATATGGTATAGAAGTGGATTCAGCAAAACTAGAATATAGACTGCCTTATGATAAGATTATCAAAATCAGAAATGCTCTAAACAAAAATTACAAGAGGAAGAAAGTTACGTTGCGTGAATTACAATCACTCATAGGGTTGCTCAACTTTGCTTGTCTAGTAGTTTGCCCAGGTCGTGCATTTTTAAGACGGTTAATTGATTTAACAAAGCATGTTTCAAATCCATTTCATTATATTAAGTTGACTTGCGAAGCTAGAGCTGATATATTGGCATGGAAACATTTCATTGATTCCTTTAATGGAAAATCAGTCTTTTTATCAGATAAATGGCTCTCCTCTGATCATTTCAATTTATACACAGATGCAGCAGGTAGTATTGGTTATGGGGGGGGGGTTTTGGGAAATGGTGGTTTGCTGATTCATGGCCAGAAACTTTAATATCGCATCAAATTGCTGTCAAGGAATTATTTCCCATTGTCCTTGCTTTGGAAGTTTGGGGAGAACATATGTCCAATTCCAAAGTATTATTTTTGTCCGATAATCAAGCAGTAGTTGAAATTATAAACAAACAGACAAGCAAAGAAAAAACCCTGATGAAACTAGTTAGACGTTTGGTAGTTGCAGCTATGAAATGGAATATACTATTTAGATCAAAACACATAGTGGGCAAAACGAATGTAGTGGCTGACTGTTTGTCTCGTTTACAATTTCAGAAGGCCAAAGTAATAGCTCCTTGGCTGTCTCCAACACGCACAACAATACAGCAACAACTTCTCAACATCTAGAACCACAAACATTGAAATTACTACAATCTGCCTTATCCAAATCCACCAGAACAGGTTACAGTCATAGCTGGAAGTTACTGTTTGATTTTTGCTATTCCCGAAACATTGTATTAAGTTTGCCTTTAAATTCAATTATTATATGTAACTTTATAGGTCATTTATTTTGTAAATCATACAGTCCTTCCTCCATTACTTCCCATGTCTCTGCTTTAAGTTACATTCACAAAATACTGAATATTCATGACTTTGGTAATTCTTTCCTGGTTCGTAAAATGCTCAAGGGGTGTGACAATCTGCGCGATTCATCAGACTCGCGCCTTCCAATAACAAAAGACATTTTACAAAAAATTATCCAAGGTTTAGAGACTTGCATTACAGATTACTTTATAAGAATTTTATTAAAAGCAGTTTTTCTACTGGCTTTTGCAGCACTTCTTCGTCTTGGCGAAATTCTTGTCCGGACATTAAATGACTCCGGTCGTGTAGTGCAAATTAAGGATGTTACTTTGTCTGACTTCGATTCCATGACAAAAGCTCCAAGAAACCTTACAGTTGTGTTGCGACATTTTAAAACTATGAAAAATAACCAACCGGTATCCATTTCAATTGAAGCAAACACACATGACCCTAATTTTTGCCCGGTGCGGGCTTTATTTGAATATATTAAAGTTTTTAAACCATTATCTGGGCCACTGTTTCAGTTTCTTGGGGGTGGACCCGTTACCCACAAGTTCATAACATCAAAGCTGTCACAAATACTTCTATTCATTGGCATGGACCCTACTTTATACAAAGGTCATAGTTTTCGGATTGGAGCAGCAACCCACTTGACAAATTTGGGTTTCTCTGAAACTTATATAAAGAAATTAGGCAGATGGAACTCTAATGCTGTTCAGCGATACATTCGGATTTCTTCTTTTAAGATATAAAGCTTATTACTAAAGTTTTGTCAAAGTTGCTTCCCCTTTGGTAATTTTATTGAAATACAGATATGACAGACATGAGGTCATGATCTGCATTCTCTTGTTATGCAAGATTTTTATATTGTATCTAGACTTGCATGTAGTTTTTGTAAATTGAAACTAAAATATCCAATGTTTTAGCCAGAGGCCAGGATTTGCCTGCTCTTGCAAATTTGGAATATATGTTTTACTTTTATAACCAAATTCTCTCTTTGTAAATAGTTTTTACCAACAAAAACTCAAACCGAGCTATTAGCGTTAGGAGGTCAGGATATGCCTGCTCCAAAAAATGTTAGATTTAATAATATGTTGTGTTTTATGTTTGTACTTGTGTTTTTACTGAAATTTGGCCCATGCTTCACTCTCTGTTTTTTCCCTTATCAACATCTAAGCTGGTGGCTCCAATGATGTTAAATGCATAATATTCTGCTAATGACATTTTGAAGGTCAGCATTTGGCTGCTTCAACTTTTTGATGTGTATATATTCTTGTGGTCATGTTGTGATACTTACAAAATTTTTATGTATTATACATTTTATGTGCTCACACCTAAGCTGGTGGCTCCAATGATGTTAAATGCAAAATATTCTGCTAATAACATTTTGAAGGTCAGCATTTGGCTGCTTCAATTTTTGAGGTGTATATATTCTTGTGGACATTTTTGATATCTTATGTTGTCAAATTGTTATGTATTATACATTTTGTGTTCTGTATATTATTTAATGTTTAAATCCCCTTTTTGTCAGCATACGGCTGTTCTAAGGTTCATCAAAGTACACATATCGGTTTAGTTACGGGCTTATTTTATGCAGCACCTCCAGCGATGGCATCTGCCCCCGTTGATCACAACAGGTTATATAATCTGCTGTGTCCTCAGGGGCTGTGGCCGTTTTTTACTGCCATCCCTTTTTTGTTGTAGGGAGTTTTTTATTATATTGGAAAGGGAGTGTTCATTTCTTATGATAAATATTATAATATCTTTGGTTTACAATTTTATCACACTTCCTGTTTGTATACATATGTTTCATGTTGTAGTTTTGTTACATGTATTTATTTCGTCATTTAATAAATGACATAGAAATGGAAACATATTGTTTATTTTTCTCACTCCTTAACAAAAAACTAGTGCAGTTGCTGCATCTTTCAAACAGACCTTGTTGGAATATAAATTACATTTTATTGAAAATAAAATGATTTATATGACACAAGTTTGTGTTCTATTTTTAGTACATGTGTGGTCAATTATAATGTTTTAATCTACCTTCGGTATTGATAATTGAACGCTTATAAATATTCATTAGCTAAATATCAATAAACAAAACTGGCCAATTAAATCATTGTTTTGTCATCACATGACCTTCACAGCTGACAAAGATTTTGATGAGTGAAGGTGGACACAGTTTATTTTGATGAGTTTTGAACTTTCCCACCACCACCCCATCTTAATTACCTCCTGTTTATTATGTTGTAAATGTTGTTATATTGTTATATATTTTTATATATTTTCTTATTTTCATGCATTGTATTATTACCTAGTCCCTAAAACTTTAAACTTTGCCTAAGTTACACTCTTAAATTACTTGTGTCATTCAGTTAACTCGTTTTCTATTACATGTATGTCGGCCGTTTTTTACTGCCATCCCTTTTTTGTTGTAGGGAGTTTTTTATTATATTGGAAAGGGAGTGTTCATTTCTTATGATAAATATTATAATATCTTTGGTTTACAATTTTATCACACTTCCTGTTTGTATACATATGTTTCATGTTGTAGTTTTGTTACATGTATTTATTTCGTCATTTAATAAATGACATAGAAATGGAAACATATTGTTTATTTTTCTCACTCCTTAACAAAAAACTAGTGCAGTTGCTGCATCTTTCAAACAGACCTTGTTGGAATATAAATATATACCTGTGATATATGTTGATACGAGTCCCAACGAAACTTCAGCCTATTGCATCACAAACAGAATAACATAGAAGAGGATTCAACAGAGTACAGAGAATCAACCTCGGACACTGCAAAAATCGATAAGGAGGAATCAGAAGAAAGTAGTGACCTCGGATCAATCAAAGATTATGAACAGAGCATTTCAAGTACACCACCCAGAGTAAAAACAGAAAGAAGAAGAACTAGTTGAGGGCCGAATGGATGACGACAAGGCACGCTTGGTAGCATATAGAGACATGTTTGAACCCTACAGAAATGACAAAGCATTACCCCGGAGTGGTGTTCTGGCAGCAAGACATGAATAAAGACCCCGTACATCAAAAGATCAAGACAACGGCTAAACGCTTGAGAGAAGAGAGACTAAGAGCCGAAAGAATCGTGGAAATACGCCGTCTAAAAGAGAAAATATCTCTTTAACCGTTTATTGAGCGACTACGTCCCACAACCAACGGAAGACAGCAATGACTCTAAGTATAATGCAAGGACAGAAAAAGAAGAAAAATGGGGGAGGGTTTATGCAGCCTATCTTACGATAGTCAGTCAAAAACCTGGACAAATGCAGAGTGGTCTTTAAAAATAACCCGGATGTAAGGGTGTTATCTCACGGATCAAATCGTTGAATGATGACAATCGATCGTCCCGACTAGAAGCAGCAGCAGCATATCCTTCACTAAGAGCAGCAGCAGCAGCAAAAAAAAAAAAACGATATGAGCACGTGAGTATAGTCCTAAGCAGCATGAGTAAAGACTTGAGCAGCGAGGAATAAGAGAAGACAAGGACCACGAACTAAGCTATTTCTGAGGGCTGATCCCAGCTGTATTAATTGACTTTTCGCTAACAGGATCAACCCCGATAGACTCGCCCTTACCACAGAAAGGCTCAGAAACTAGCCTACCATGCCATTGTCATCGAACATTCTTACGCTTTCGGTCCTTGATTTAGCAGTAACAGGTTTAACCGTATAGAGTTCCCAACCTTATACATTACCACGAAAAAACCCAGCAGCAACCCTGATTGGAAATCGTGGTAAAATGGGAGATAACCCAATCCAGGAAAAACTCTCTGCCCTTGACCTTGCGGTGAGGGACTTTACAGATATGGGAAACCCTTAGACCAAAGAGAAAAAAGCGCGGAATAAATGGAACGCTTTCCATACCTGACCTTCCAACGATAGGTCCGAACCTAAACACCTCAATGGGAGAGTTTTTCCTGATAGAGTTCAATGAAAGACCAAAAAAAAAAAAAAAAAAAAAAATCAAAGAAAAGCGCAGAATAATAAACTTATCTTATAGGAGGAATCCTATAATGGCTCGATAAATTATCTCCCTTATACTTCCGGATAAAAAACCAGACGAAATCAACCCCCTTTAAGTTTCTTTAAAAAAAACAGCGGAAAAATTAATCTAATCCAGATGAGCATGTGCACAAGCAACTTTCGAGGGCGTCTTTTCCTGTTATGTCATTCCCGGTGATGAAACTTTCTCTGACGTCATTTCCGGTAACGTCACTTCCGGCTCCTCAGTGTTTCTCGATAAATCCTAATGTGGATGTGCCCATATACTACTGTGGTTCTCTACTGCCCGCTTTCCAATAAATATAGGCCACTACGACGTAGATTATATTATTGTGTTAAACTAACCAAAAATCAAAATAAATGTTATCATTATTTCTTTTTATATCAACTAACTGTCATTAGTGTATAACAATACAGGAAATCAAAATTTATAGTGTCAAATATCAGTACAATATAACAGTGTCCTAAGCACAACGATGAAAAGAGGATAGGAGACAACAAGCCGGGAGACTTCATACGAAAAGTAACAGAGAGAACAACATAGGGCCATATGGAAAAATATCAAGTACAAAATCTTATCACACCATAAGATTCAAAGTGGTTATAACAATGGAAAGTAAACTGATAATATAGAAAACATTTATATATCTGGAGTTTTATCCAGGATCTTCATATGAATTAGGTTGTATTCAGCTTGGTGTAAAAAATATAATAGCATTGCAGAGTGAAAGAATATCCATTGAAACCTACAATGTTACTACTTTTCAAAGTCAACCCACACAAAGGCAGGACTACCGACTTGAAAAAATGTTTGATGTGGACCTCTAGGGAAAGAGAGATAACTGGAGTTATGAAAATTATGCAAAAAGAAAAATCATGTATTTCGATTTAAAATGAAGAAATAAAAGAAAAAAAAAAGAATTAATTATCAAAATGAGTAGACGGGTAATTCTATAACTGAATACTGGACACTTGATTATCTTAAGAATTTATATTCCATATGTAAAATTAAAAATGTTGCAAAGTTACCGAAACTCCATTGAATAAATTTATTCAAACTAGCAACATATTATCACTTCAAAACATTATTACTTTTTTGAAAAAGAAGGAACACAAACAAATGAGTTCATAAACCACTGATGATTGGCTTTTTGCCTTAAATCCCTAAAGAGGTGTTGAACATGAGAAAGAAATATATAACTTTAGACACGAAGTCTCAGGAGAAAAATTGAAAACGTATTTTACTAAGCGTAATAGTCCCATTACAAATCTAATTTAGATTCACAGAAAATATACATATTTCCAATCTTTTTTTAATCGAGTTTAAAAGAATTTAATGGTGATATATCAAGTACAAAATCTAATCACACCATAAGATTCAAAGTGGTTGTGAGAATGTTTCATTTTATGATAAATCCCAGTGATTCCGCTTTGACTGTGTGAATATTATCTCCAGATCGAAAACAAACACAGTCATGACAGTGATGAAACAGTCATACTATCAATTATAAAATTTCAATGCAATACCAAAATCCAAAATACAGATGTAAATCTTAAATCTGTAAGTTTCAGAGGGAAGGAATTAATCCATTTCACGGGGTCATATGATAGGCTATTTAAAAAGTTCTGTCTATATAAAAATGAGGGGGGGGGGGGCATATATTTATACCGGTGCGTCATATTTCCAATGCAAGCCAACATATTTTGTGAACTAAAAATGTGTATTGAAAAATTCAATGACATCAAAATAGTATATTAATACCCCCCTCCCCCCCCTTTCCCAAAAGACCGGGAATTGAAAACCATTTCAAGTCAAAGTCAAGGTCGTCTTGACTATGCTGTTGGGTGAGAGATTTTCCTTCGTGTTGAGGGCTATTAATTTGTACCATTTAAAAACAAATTCAGGTAAACTGCCATTATTCCTATCCCTCACTTTGTGATATCTCACAGCACCATACAATTCTACTTTGTCGTAAAATGCCTTAGAAAGCACCATTATTTCTGCACAATAATTATTTCCACACAGGAAACCCAGAGGACATCAATCACATTTATTATACATACATTTGTTTGTATGCAGGACTTTGTTTTATTAAATAGCATGCATAACACATCAAACGTTTTCTATTATTTATCGTTCAAAGCATTTTATTAAAGTAGACTAGCCGCACTCCTTTTCTATCGACTTGTATTGATAAATCAAGGTCAATCCTATCTAGTACTTTCATTCAAGCCAATTACTAGAGAGAAAAAGATTTAACGAACAAACAAGCGAGCTGATCTAATAAATGTATGATATAAGATTTGAAGCTATCGATATATTTTGTTGTTAATTTCTTGTAGTGTTGAGTCTAGATTGTTTGATCGAACTTGTACTAGAAATCTTGTTTAAAATACAAATCGATAGAACACAAATCAATAAAAAAAAACAAATTATAAATTAAAAATCTTTTGTTTTTCATTGTTTGTGACGCTAACAAGTGAATTTTAATCCTAGGTAAATATAAGGCCACACCAAATTGTTTTTTAGTTCTTTTGATTTTGTAAGGCAAAAATACCAAATTTTAGGAGTGGGCGAACACTTTCTGTTTTTAATTTCTAGAAAAATCAAGAATATGGGTGGAATTTTTCAGCATTCTTGTAAAATGAAGCGACAGAAAGTTTTTCAATAAATTTACAGTTTCAAAATTGAGCGGCGAAAATCAAAGAAATAAAAATCAATTTTGTGTGACCTGATGACTTTTTTTAGCTCTTTTCATAGAATTGCCATAACTATAGACATTACTAATGGTCCCGGACATGTCCAGAAGACAATCTGTCTGTTAGATTCGTTTGTAAATCAGATACTGTTCACCACTGTTCAGTTTCTGTACCAGGGCAGGCTATCCTGACTCTAAGTTTGTTTTGTTTATTTACTTTTTTTTTTGGAATGTTGGGGGGGGGGGGGGGGCTCTTCTGTGTTATTCTTTGTCCCTGGTTATGTCTGTTGATTGATTGGTATGTCATGTTTTACCTTTCCTGTTATCCATTTTGTTGTTTATGATATAAGAAGATTTTTTTTAAAAAAAATCGCGGTCATTTTCGTCAGAAATGAGCACATCACTGCGATTCCATTTTGTGTCTTTTTTAAAATATGATTTTACTTTTATGTATAAAATAGGAAAAAGTGAAGAATGTTTCTTTTTTTCAGTTTCACGGTCACATTAGAACGCAATAAAACGTGACAAACTGCTAAAATGCTAATCAACCATTTCCCAGGTTTCCATAAAAAGAAAGCTAACAGAATTCTTTATATTAAAAAAAGTCATTTATAAAAGGATTAGATAGGAAATCGTCATTGACCTGTAAATGAATCAAGCTATAGCAAAAGAAGAGAAAAACGTTATATATTTCAATAACGATTAAATATCCGAGGATCTGATGTTTGGCTCAGCCAAATAATCAACAAGCTGTAAACATAATTTGCTTTGATTGTCGTAGAAAGACGATATACTGTGATTAAATGTTAATTGGACATAACTTTAGGAAAAGAATTTCTACGACTTAAAATGACAGTTAAGACATTGAATAAAGCAACGTTGAAAACGGTACATACTGAAATGCCTTGAAAGCAAATATCTAACACTCTCCAAAAATATATGCAAAGCCGACATAATGACTGGACTTAATCGTGTAGTTCACATCTCTATAAAAAGGGAAAAATGTTTTTTGTCTTCTTTAAACCAAGAGAATCGAATAAACCAAACACTATCCAAATCCTACAAAGTAATGTTTTAAATGTTTGAATATTTTGCAAAATGGGATACCTTGACATCCCTCCAAATAAGACGCAGACACAAATTCATAATTACTTTCCAGTTTTCCGTGTAAAGTAGTTTCTCTTTTAAATAGACGTATACTTCAAATTATAAAAAGGGGGGTTTCCTTTTGGAGTGTTCAAATTAAAACAAACATATTATTACATGTATATACGAGACGAAGCTCCGTGATGATTACACAAGTGAATCTATACTATTAAATTTGCGGACTGAAATTTTCTAGCCGTTTTACCTCCGAGCCGACAATCGTTAGAAATATTATATAATAATAAATAGTTAGTACATGTAATATACTTTCTAATTTCATATAGTAATTGCCTTAATTAACGTAGCTTAATTTAATAAACACGAAATATCCGTGATCCGAATTCCCTGGTTGGTTCCCGTTTCGTTACGGTTTCGATTATTATTTATATCCTTCTTCTTCTTTTCTGTAACTTCCTCCTGTTTTTTAGGAGCACATCACTTTGTAATTTAAGTGGGGCTTATTTACATTAATACTTAAATAAGTATTTAATATTCTAATTTGTATAAGAGTCCCTTATCCACTACGCATGCGCAAAAGATATGCAAGTAAAGACTTTTACAATTGAAAAGGAACATTCATGTGAGTGTACAGAATAGTATGTGAAGTTAATGGGGTGTGCTGGGGTTAATTGAATTAAATTAAATTTAATTTCAATCTTAATTTTAATTTCATTTAGCTCAAATTAAATATATGTATCAATCAATAAACATATGGTACTAAGTAAGATTTATATAAACACTAAGAAATTATAGTCAATAGACTACAGACACATTTTTTTTATCTTTTATCTATGTATTTAACACCCATTAGCTATATTAGTGCAATATCATTTTTTAAATGTTATTAACCAATCTTTCTTAATATTAGGTAGAATATAATCTTTGGGGGTAATTATGAAAGAGGGACCACCTAGTGACCTATATTTTTTAAAAGTTAATTCGTTAAAGAGCGTTAATATAGTCTTTCACACAAATTTTAAGAAAATTTCTCACGTCAGAATTTTCTGTATATCATTTTGTACTGAAAAGAATACGACTATTTTATTGGCGGTAAGTTAAATAATATAATAGTATTTTCCCAATTAGCGCAAAGAAAATCAATCAAAAACAAAATCTTGAAATATAAAACATTCTGGAAATTATAGTGTATCAAATACAGCTACAACTAGTTCCTCAGAAAAATACAACTGAAAATTTTAGATAGACTGCCACTGTGAAAACTACAGAAACCTAACAGATTTCAACAATTTTTTTCGTGGTTCGTTATTGATTTCTTGTACACACCACTGCAATCTCATTACGTTTCTTTACATGAACTAGCTCATTGGAATGTGACGTTGTCGGGGTTCTTGCTTCCTAGCCTTTAAGTGACGATGCGACATACATGTACCTACTGAGCTATTATAACATTAATATATGCATGTATGATAATGCAATTAACCCAAGTCCGTCGTCGTAACGGTCTCCCGAAAGACCAAAAGGCTCTTTGCATTTTTGATGTTTTCAGAGCCCAGATGGGTGAAGAATTTTTAGAGTTATTGTCCAAAAAACACATCAAAGTAGTGTATGTACCTGCATGTTGTACGGATAGATTACAGCCTTTAGATGTCAGCGTCCAGAAGGCAGTTAAAAATCATTTGCGTCAGTCATTTGAGGTAGATTGTTTTTTATTTGTTATATCTTTTCTTTCCCACATTTTGTGCAGCATCCGCCAAAATTTATTTGCATCACTTTGGTGTCCGCCAAAATAAAAAACGCCAAAATTTTTCGTATACCTTTTCAACCCAAATCCGCAAAATTTTACACCCGCCAAAATAAACCGCTATACGGTATTAAACCAAACTTGTTTGATTGTATGAAATTAATTTTTTATGTATTGTAACAAGCATTAAAACAAACTACATGTAACTATCCAAGAAAAAAAATCCCGAAACGGAATATTAATCATGTGAATCGGGTTTCCAAAAACAAGCGAACTTATAAACCAGAGGCTCAACGGAGCCTGAATCGCTCACCTGGATTTTAGGTGACCAGAATTGACAAAGCGCTTCTAGATAATATCTGTAAGGAATTGTTCCATAGCGCATTTTCCAACGCTTCTAGATAAGATAGGTAAAGAATTATTCCAGTGTCCAATGTTAAAAATGTTAAACTAAGTTCAGCTGTGGCAGTTAGCTTGGATTCCGATCGGCACGAAAACATAACTGTTGCAAATACGAGAACATTGAAAAAATTGATATAGAACCGCCTTCAATGGGGAGCGATTTGCTTCCCTTAAGATGAGAATTAACAAAATATATATTAGACGACAGCGATGCGAAAAAAGCCAAAAATGTAATAAGCCATCATTAAATTTTCTTTCGGTATTATAAAACATTAATTGACCGCATATTCGGGGAATAGTATGTTTATTGTCCCTTCGATACACCAACTATAGTACCTTGGCTACGTCTCGGGGCAATAGTATCTCGGGGACAATAAACATACTATTCCTATCATACCCAGCCAATAAATATATACTAATGATAAAAAAAAATCCCAGAATTGAATATTAATTACGATGAAACAGAAAATAAAAAAAAATGTAAATTTGGTTTTCAAACATCACACATATACAGGTACAAACTGTATACTTGTATGACAAATTCCATGTACTTAACAAAAAGGACATTTTTTCATATTTATTTCAGCATTTACATGAAATAAACCACGACCCTGAAATTTAAAACTATTGAACTGTGAAAAGTTTATTTAAGCTTAGTAATGCATTAAAGTTAACATGAAAAGATGACAGTTTTTCGGAATTTTAAATGTGGATTCACTTGTGTTAAAAAATAGATTTCAATTTATTTATAATGTGATAATACAAATATAATACAAATTTTCTTTTATGGCGGCTGGTAGAAACATTGAAGATCCGTTTAGTTGTCAATCACAAAGATTCTTGTCATTTTATGACCCTGTATTGTATCTACTACATGTAGTGTATCTACACGGGTTTGTTTACCTTATTTATGAAAATTAGAAATAACTTACATGAAAGTTTTCTTTTTGAAAATCTGTAAACCGCTGATGTGAGCCACCAGTTCTATGTGCTAGATCCTTAATGTAATCATAATTATCAATATTTGATATGGTTTCGTCCAGTGTAGACATCACAAATGTTGCATGTTTTTCTAATTCTTCGTTTGCACGCATTTCATCCTCAGTTTGTAACTGTTTGAAGTCTTTGAAAATATTTATCAAATACGAATTACTCTTGAATAATCTGAAATAGAAAGAAAGTGATATTATATGTAAATTTCAAGGTTCAGTAAACAAAATCTTAGATAATTTTGTTAAGCTGGGTTATGGAATACACAATATCATATTATGCCTTGTCTAATTTTCTTGCGATAGAACACCCCCCCCCCCAAAAAAAAAAAAAAAAAAAAACAAAAACAAAAACAAAAACAAAAACAAAATGGTTAACAGGAAAGGTCAACAATGACACACTAATCAATCAACATTACTCAACACACAGAAGCCCGGACAAAAATAACATAAAAGAGGAACACACATAAACATTAACACAATAGAAAGTCAGGATAGTTTTGACTTAAGTTTTTAAAACGAAAAGAATATATATCGAAAATATAGTTTCTTAAACTGTAATTAGTGTAAAAATGGAAAAAGACAAAGATACCATCAACACTAACACAAGGCAGAAAGGTAAGTAGGAAAACAAATTTGCTGTGGTGTGTTGGAAAAGACTCACGTTAGTCTATGTAATGTTTCAATCGGGTGGCGAGGACCATAGAATATTTATAGCTTGACCATTAACCGGTGTGTAGCAGTTTCGTGCTTACGAATTTCCTACTGAGTAACACTAAAAGAAAGGAAAAGTAAGTTGAAGTTAGTTGTTACTTTAATCGAATCATTTGTTATGATTTTTTTTTTCAAATTACTAAACGATGAAACACGTATCTGTGTTCCTCTATCAAACTAATTTCAAATCATAAATGTATTTTCAAAACCTGGTTACAAAATTGATGAAAACTAAAGAGTATCTCCCACGTGCATAGCTCTGTTCTGAGATGGTTTTAGCTTTACCCATTTTGGTCATTTTTGGATTTTTGAATTTTCTTTTAAACTTTTTGGATTGTTGTTTTGGTTATCAACATTTTAGGCCTTGAGCACAACTCAGGATGAGTTGTAAATCGACGAAATGTGCACATCTTGTGCATACTTTAACGACCACAGCCTGGTTTAACCAGAAAAAAAAGTTGAAAAAAATATATTCTATATTGTCATGATTGTTGCTGAAAATTTTTCTCATTCAAGATTGCGGAAGTCACGTGTATAACGTGGAGAAACTAAGAAACCGAATGTCATTTATATAAATAACATTCAATCTTTTTATTACAAGGATAATTGACATAGCAAATTATGACATCTGTCAAGACAAAATAGCTTCTTGATATGTTTGTTGTCAGAAACACCTGGCAAGAAATAATAGTTAAAACAGAAAACCATCTGACAGAGGCAGATAATCTGAATGCATATTAGCGTCTATCTAAATTATATTTAATTCATCAAAAATTGGCTGTTTCGGCAGACAACCCTTTGCTAAAATTCTGCTAAAATTCTGACGGTTTCCATTTCATTGTTCAATGAATTATCGTTGTTTTAGCATGTTTAGAGCACATTATGTAAATACGAACCTTTGTTATTTCCTAGCACAAATTAAATCTTGATATGACCTAGATGTAACATGTACCCTATCAAAGGGTTTCTTTATAGACCATTCGGAATTGTAACTTATCTAGATAATTCTATGACATTTTACCGACAATCAGCTAGTTAACTTCGCAAGAACCGAAGACAAATAAGCAAAGAAGATCCTCTATTAAATTTATATCTGATAATATGCCAATCTCTTAATTTGGACAATGCGACCACTGAATGACAGATGGACTTTCAATACCACAGCTGAAATCACTTTAAGAGATCACTGCTTCTTCCGAATAATTGGTTAAGCTGACGTAAAGTTTGATTAATCGAACACTGTCTTGGTTATATAGATGAAAATTATATGGTGATATTATATTTTTATATCTTAGGATAGGTTTAATAATTTTTACTCCTACCCTCAGCCTGTGACAAAATTAAATTATTAATCATCTAAATCGCACATTTATCTATCATTGCTGTATCATGGGATTTTCAGACATTCTAACAGTCCGCTTTCTATTTCATGATTATTATATATTCTGTTGGGCCAATAACGAGGAACGTTATGTCATTAATATCTCTAAAATGGTTTTTTGAAACCAAACGGATTTGGAAAAATAATATTTTTCTTGAATTTTCGACACCTTTGTTTGTGAGGTCATTCATTTCTTGCCTTCTATTGTTGCTCTATATTGCAGATAGCAAATTATCTCCCTTTTTTATCGGAAATACAACGAAAATATAACCCCCAAAAATAAATAAATAAATAATGTAAAACGAAGTGATAAAAATACAGCTTTCCGTACTATGTTTTCACGTAAACCTATCTTAAGCCCAGCGGGATGATTTGCAAGTGCATGAAACCGTCAATGAAACACACACACACACACACACTTTTCAACTAAAACACATCGGTTCTCTTAATAGTTAGTCATAGTAAGTTTAATCATCTTTTCAGTGTCTAGTTCTCAATTCATCTGTACAGAATCTCGTTCTGAAGAATACATGATATTGTCACCGTCTTTAATTTAAACTGTTCTGTAAGTCGTTCAATGTCTTTTTATCGATCACTATTGTCTGATAATGATCTTTCTGACAGAAATAGTTCCTCTCAAATGGCATCTAATATTTTCATCATTCTTAAGACCTTATATAGCAACCAAGAGATAATTATATCTCAAGATTTTTTATGGTCTTCAGAAATATAACCTCAGTTTATAGTAGAAAACATTTTTATGGTATGTTTTATACACCTGCTTGTCAGATAAGGGGGGTTGGATACCAATATGTTTTTGTTTTCTGCTCATTTATGTTATTTTCTGTCCGGGGTTCTGTCTGTTGGGTTAACTTGATTTATTGGTTTGTCATTGTCGACCTTTTTTGTTATCCTTGTAGTTGTTTATTGTACCATTAATATAAGTCTCTGTACTGAATTTACGTTCATGTCAGTCAAAGTTTTGCAGTGACGGAACATGTGCATTTAAAATAATGCATACTATCTTAGAAAGAAAGTATCACTATGAATCGTTTCCCTTGTTCAATACTTACAATGGATACGATATTGTTGTAAAATTATTAATCTTTAAATTAGGTGTTTATATCTGCAAGGAATAGAATAGAGAATGGAAATGGGGAATGTGTCAAAGAGATAAAAACCCGACCAAAGAGCAGAAAACAGCTCAAGGCTACCAATGGCAAGGAAGTATTGGATTTCTTTCAGATCATAAAATTTCTGGTCCTCTTTCTATTACAACATTCGCTGTATTAACGGCATTCGATGGTACGGAGGTCAATGAAGTGGGAAAACAAAACGATTACTTGTCTGGTGGTATTCTCAAGTGTAAACAACTTTACATGATGCAATAGGTACCAAGATATATGGTAATAAGACATAAAAAAGACTCACTGATCTTCAAATGTTACAAGCTATATCTTTGTATTTAAACTGCAGTGATTAGGTAGACATGGGTATGTGTAGTTTCAATTATTTTATTTAATTTTTACTTTCATCTTACAAGCCATACTGGTTATATTGTTGTTGTAAACCGTTTTCTATTTGATACATGGTAAAATTCTTAGTAAGCTTGTAACACGATTTGGGCCATAATCAAGAATTATTCAGATATCTGATTTAATTGTAAGAACGGGAAAATACGACGCCAACAAAAGGACCTCCATAAGCTTTATATTCATAAACATGCACACGAAGAAAAACGTAAGTCTACATTCCTGAGGCCAGAGCCACGTACACTTTGTAACATTGATAGAACATATATTTGAAATTCATCTCTTAAAATATATGATGTTATTCGCTGTGCACATTCTTGGGGCCATAGACACGTACACTTTGAAACATTGACAAAACATAGATTTGAAATATAAGACCACTATATAGTCTGAAAATTTCACGCTTCAAGATACTACTGTATTTTTCCTAGTATTAATTACTGATAAGTCTCCGATTTCTATCCCATTCATTGTACGAATATAATATTTTTAGTCAGGACTACCGAACAACACTGACCTTAAGCGGTTTATAGGACCACTCTGACTTTAGTATTGAAGTAGTATTTTTTCATGCATAATATGAAATATTTTTGTGTTTTTCAAAAGTTCTCATTAATATTTTACTATTCATGAGAATGTACATGTAATTTTAGATAAAATGAATATACAATGTATATGCTCTTTCAGTTTTAATGTCTGATTCGCGGAGTGAAATCTGGTGTGCCGGAATATTAAGCATTTCATGTCTATAAAAAATGTAATCCTTCCCGAAAACTCATATTTGAATTACCACTGATTCCAAAATTTAAATTCCCTAAGAGTTGTTTCCCTTGAAACTATGTATAATGGTTGACTACTGTTAAACATATTTCAGCGACATAGGCAAAATTCTTATAAATGAATATATGAATAAACTATAAGAAAAAACGTGTTTGAAATTTAAAAGTGGCATAAATTACTTTGAAATAAACAGGGATAAAATAAAGTCTTATAATTGAGATCCATCGAGTTTGTATAGTCAACCAGAAATCTTACGGTTTAGAGAAACATCTCTGCATGAAATTCAATTGTAGAGTCAGATGATGATTTAGGTATGAGTGTTCAAAACTGTTATCCCAATACACCAGCCGTCGCTCATGGTGAAATCAATAAAATTCATAACGATATGTACTTCATATACAGTATATGAAAGTTTTATAACGGTAATGACCAAACATTTATCATTTGTTTTCATTTGAGAAATAAATAAAAAAGTAAATTTCTTACGGCTACGTATAAAGGAGAAAATAAACTGAGTGGAGTGAAACTCTTCATCACGTCTCAATATCAAGGAACTTGGCCATGATGCATGCAAAGAAATGCGAATTTTACTACATCAATTTAAATAAATAAAAACTCTGATACAATAATTTATCAATATAATAAATTCCATCTTTCATATCATTTCTTTCACTGGTATGACATTAATATACTGAATTTACAACGGAAAGGTCATGGAATAACAACTCACACTGCAAAAGGAAATAATATTCTGTTACATATGCACAAAGGCTACAGTCATGACAGTGTATAGTTAGTGTGACGTATAACTTTTGCAGGAATGTTCGGCATTGAACCGCTGTTCCCTTACAAACTCAAATCGCGTCAAGCTTGAAATTTGACGCACTTTGGACTTTTTTTCAAAGTGCGCAATTTTTTCAAACTGGGTTGTAACAGTTGATAGTCATTACGAAAAAAAAAAAGATTTTAAACTTTGTTCTTATGGAATGTTACTACTTTTAATATATAACTATACATGTACAAAGACTTCTACAAATATTATGTCAACTTTTTTTGTCATTGGATGGCTTTCATCATTTACAACAATAACAAATGTATATACAGTGTATATAGGTTCTTGTTTGTTACATGTATATGTATCGGCTTTCATCATTTATATACAGTGTATATAGGATCTTGTTTGTTACACGTGCATGTATGGGCTGTCATTATTTATATACAGTGTACAATATATATATATACCGCTTAAGGTCAGTGTTGTTCGGTACTCCTGACTTTTCATCATTTATATACAGTGTATATAGGTTCTTGTTTGTTACATGTATATGTATCGGCTTTCATCATTTATATACAGAGTATATAGGTTCTTGTTTGTTACATGTACATGCATGAGCTGTCATAATTTATATACAGTGTATATATGTTCTTGTTTATTACATGTACATGTATCGGCTTTCATCATGTATATACAGTGTATATGTGTTCTTGTTTGTTACGTGTACATGTATCGGCTTTCATCATTTATATACAGTGTATATAGGTTCTTGTTTGTTACATGTATATGTATCGGCTTTCATCATTTATATACAGTGTATATAGGTTCTTGTTTGTTACATGTATGTGTATCGGCTTTCATCATTTATATACAGAGTATATAGGTTCTTGTTTGTTACATGTACATGTATGGGCTGTCATAATTTATATACAGTGTATATATGTTCTTGTTTATTACATGTACATGTATCGGCTTTCATCATGTATATACAGTGTATATGTGTTCTTGTTTGTTACGTGTACATGTATCGGCTTTCATCATTTATATACAGTGTATATAGGTTCTTGTTTGTTACATGTACATGTATGGGATGTCATCCTTTAAATACAGTGTATATATGTTCTTGTTTATTACATGTACATGTATCGGCTTTCATCATGTATATACAGTGTATATGTGTTCTTGTTTGTTACGTGTACATGTATCGGCTTTCATCATTTATATACAGTGTATATAGGTTCTTGTTTGTTACATGTACATGTATGGGATGTCATCCTTTAAATACAGTGTATATATGTTCTTGTTTATTACATGTACATGTATCGGCTTTAATCATGTATATACAGTGTATATGTGTTCTTGTTTGTTACGTGTACATGTATCAGCTTTCATCATTTATATACAGTGTATGAATAGGTTCTTGTTTGTTACATGTACATGTATGGGCTGTCATCATTTATATACAGTGTATATAGGTTCTTGTTTATTACATGTACATGTATCGGCTTTCATCATTTATATACAGTGTATATAGGTTCTTGTTTGTTACACGTGCATGTATGGGCTGTCATTATTTATATACAGTGTACAATATATATAGGTTCTTGTTTGTTACATGTACATGTATCGGCTTTTATCATCTATATACAGCGTATATAGGTTCTTGTTTGTTACATGTACATGTACCGGCTTTCATCATCTATATACAGTGTATATATGTTCTTGTTTATTACATGTACATGTATCGGCTTTCATCATGTATATACAGTGTATGTGTTCTTGTTTGTTACGTGTACATGTATCGGCTTTCATCATTTATATACAGTGTATGAATAGGTTCTTGTTTGTTACATGTGCATGTATGGGCTGTCATCATTTATATACAGTGTATATAGGTTCTTGTTTATTACATGTACATGTATCGGCTTTCATCATGTATATACAGTGTATATAGGTTCTTGTTTGTTACACGTGAAAGTATGGGCTGTCATTATTTATATACAGTGTACAATATATATAGGTTCTTGTTTGTTACATGTATCGGCTTTCATCATCTATATACAGTGTATATAGGTTCTTGTTTGTTACATGTACATGTACCGGTTTTCATCATCTATATACAGTGTATATAGGTTCTTGTTTGTTACATGTACATGTACCGGCTTTCAACAATTATATACAATGTATATAGGTTCTTGGTCACATGTACATGTATCAGCTTTTATCATTTATATACAGTGTATATAGGTTCTTGTTTGTTACATGTACATGTATGGGCTGTCATAATTTATATACTAGTACAGTGTTAATAGGTTCTTGTTTGTTACGTGTACATGTATTGACTTTTATCACCTATATACAGTGTATATATGTTCTTGTTTGTTACATGTATATGTATCGGCTTTCATCATTTATATACAGTGTATATAGGTTCTTGTTTGTTAGATGTACATGTATCGGCTTTCATCATTTATGCGCAGTGTACATTGTATATAGGTTCTTGTTTGTCACATGTATAATGAAATGCCGTGTAACTCACATAATAACAGTTATGTGATAAACTCGCAACTTGAGGATATTATCAAATTAATCCAAACAAATGGATATTCTTTAAACAGCCATAAATGTAAATTTTCACGATATTATCAGAGTATTACGTAAACATAAATTGCATGGCAGTGAAAAAACAGATCTGAGAAATTATGTTTTAAGGGTTTTTAACTGGAAATTATCACACGATCGTACTATTCTATTATACATTAGACTAAAATTGAAGATGCAGAGCGTGAAACAATAGAATATTTTAAACTGACTTTTTGCTCATCTATAATGCTACCATCCATATTGTAATTACATGTACAATAACTGTTGGAAGAATCAACTATATTTTTGTCTGAAAATAAATTGTGTTAAGTCTTCCAAGAAATTTAACATTTAATTGAGCGTTGTGTTTCAGTTTTAGTATTTTCAACCCAACCATATATTGTTGGACTTCAATATTTGATTAACGGACATCCGTCTTTGCGTAGAAGTTGCCATTGCATTTGAACCTGAGTAATTCTAGGATAGATCATATCGTCAGATTGAACAACACCAGAAAATTGATAGTGATCATGACTGAGTTCATTGCATATATGTGGGTAGTTTGTTCGGGACAATTTAGATCAACCTATTCAGAGAGTATATATATGAATATTGAAGTTCTAACCAAGCTACATGTATGAACTTTGAACGGGTTTGTTTGTGGAAGATGTTGTATAACAAAAGTATGTTTAGTCCGTTCTACGATTTTTCTGCTTTTTCCTCGGACGAAGCATTTTGTTCCTTAGTAAATATATTGAGACCCGAATATATTCCCACGGTATCAAACTATCCACTCGAGTTTCCTGTTTCCACTCTTTACACTAAAAATTCCTTGATTACAATATATTTGTTTTGCTGGAAGAAATAATTCCATATATAAATTATAATTCTATTTTGTTTAGTTGAACTCGGCTTGCTGCATCTCACAGCAAAGATATAAGTCAACTTTTTACTTAAACTTTTCTGTATTGTTCCACGGAGGAGATGTCCATCCCGGTGAACTGATATTATCACCCCTTAAGTATTCATTGTTTTGTCGATTACACGATTTTAACCATATCACTGACTTGTATTCTGTGCATACCCGATCGATTCTATTGCTTATAGTCTCTAGACAATTTTACCAGACAAATTGTTAGCACCAGCGAAACAAATTGAGTATCTGAATGCATTTTTCATTGATTATGGTATTTGACTATAAAATATAGGCAAAAGAATACAGAGGCGTTAATTCCATAAATGAATCGAGATTTCGATACACTATACCTACACACATGTAATTGGGACAAAAATGGATTACGAACAAAATTTATGTAACCAATCTACCTTCATGTCACGGTATGAAATGTATGGATGTGCGGGTCCATATAAGTATTGAAAAGTGGAATCTAAAAATCAGTTGTCCATCGTGCAAGAAAAAAAAATGAGTTCATAAGAAATAAATCTATTGCAATTTCTATTGCTGACGACAGTCCCGGCTTGGCTAAAGTTTAACCAAGGCTGACAAAAAGCCAATAGATACATGTACAATGTAGCTGGTATTCAAATGGCTAGGAACGATAGCTACGTGAGCTACGTGTAGTTAGTGTTCAAATTAACAGCCCTTAACAGGTTCTTAAAGAATAAACAAAATAAATTAGAGAAATAAACAAATTTACTTTTAAGTTTTATTTTACTTTATTTTTAACCTCTTTTAAAATTTAGAATGTGGACTTCAGACTTTAGATTTAGAACTGTAACTTTAGACAGATAAACCCGTGCAAAAATATTTAAAATACCACCTAGGACAGTAAAATGTGCAAATGTTTTTGGGGTATTGTAACTATACATTCAGAAATCATCCACGACACCAGTTCTGTTGTATCTTTATAAAAAAAAAATTATATAAAGTGTCTGGGAACCCTTTCAAGGATAGCTGGCAATGTACAAATATATCAAAACGGGCTTTTAATTTGACACCTTTTTGTCAGCTATTGTCAAACTTTCGCCAGGCTCGGACAGTATATTCATTTGATCTGTTAAACGATAATATTACAGGTCCCAGGTACGTTTCAGTTATTTGTTTTCATGTCAAATTTCTTAACGTTTTCTCTCGATTTGTAACACGCATCTATAATACTAAATTTACGAATTAGCCGAATAGGCGGCAAAACGCGTGGTTCAAAATAAACGATGTATGGTTCAGATTATAAAGGTTATTATCGGATTTGACAATCTGCATTTATAAATTTCAACTGCAGTTTTGTTTATGTGCAAATGGAATTTGTATGCACTTTTCCTATATGAATTCTCCCAACATATCCCTCAGAAGGTTCTCGAATGCATCATTTTAACACATTGATTTAAATAAACAAGTATGCACATATTTTAAATGTATTTCTGTTTGAAATTACGGAAGAAGAATAAAACTAATTAAAAACATTCTCCTTCGAATGGGATGTTTCCGCTTCATGTATTCAGGATTGTTTTTCTACAATAACGCAATTTCTCCTAACTGTAAAGGCTATGAACTTTCAAGATTATATGAAGAAGTAAGGTAAAGTTCAGAGGAATTCCTAACTTAGTTTTTTTTTTTTTTTTTTGGATTGCTCGGATGTTTACATTGCACAAAGTCATTAAACCAACAATTATCTATTTTCACATTATTTGTCATGTGACCTGTCTAAATATATCTCTACCATACAATTCCCTGTAAGCCCTAGATAAAACTATTTTTAACAAATGGTCATCTTTATCATTAATGACGAAATTTATCTCGGACATCTTTGATAAATATAAACGTGGACAGCACACGCATCCACACACTAAAAATGCTTTTATCGTCTGATTATTGGATATATTTGTGAAATTAAGCATCGCATGCCCTGCCCATGATGAAAATGGAACAATTGGAACAATTATTTTCCAAACATATGCTCTACCTAACTCATGGCATCTTTTGAAAAATTCATCCGTCACTAAGGAAATGGTTACATCTACAATTTCATTTTCATATTTATTCTGAAGGAAAAATGTAATGCATTATGAAATGTGTATTTAATGAAAGCTTTTCATCAAGTTCCAGTTCAGAATTAATTGTAACAATAAAAATATTGACAATTTATGTGGTTGTGTTTTCGTCATAGATTTTGACTTTGATGGAACCTTAAGGTCCATTTTGGTAATTCTACGTGGCATACAGTCTACTTCATCAGTGGATACATCTTCGGTAGTAACGAACAGCCATATGACAATTGGGTCACGTTGACCTACATTTCACGCTTCATTGACTTTGGTTAAAGTTTGCATTAACATCCATTTCTGGAATACTACAGCATATATAGACATGAAACTATCAGTTGATACCACCTACTTGACAGGAAATTTTATGGAAAGGCTGCTACAACATCCATATTGAGTCACTGTTCCATGAATGACATGGCCGCAACAACTTTTTATAGTCAACATGGCCACCACAAAAAAAAATGCTTATTTTCCCGCGCTCGCGCGGGTTCAATGTGTTGTATATATATATATATATTGACGATTTTCTCCGGATGCAACCATTAGTAATTTTCAGGTATTTATATGATCACAAGCTCTAATTTATGGTCTTTTGTCCTTAAGTACCTTTGATCTCATTTATCCAACTTTTATTTTTTTTACCTGAAGTACCTAAAGTTGGATAAATCGGAATAAACCATTTTACAGTTCCTTTTCACTACTAAATCAATAACGTTAATTCTTTACAGCAGATATTAAAACTTTTATGATTGAAAAACGAAGCTAATATCAGTCTATATAATAATTATGCTAAGTACTTGAATCAAGTAACTGTTATGCAAGATTAATTACTACAATTATAGTAAAGATTTATTGACAAAGCCCCAGTGGTTAGATACATAACTATTAAAACAGGTAATAAAGAAATAAAATACACAAAATATAATCACTAAACATTATACAATAAGCATCGGACGTGACAAGGAAAGGACTAGAATTGGGTTTATTGGTCTAACTTGTTTTTGATACTCTGTTTTTAATTCCTGGTTTGTTTTAGAACCGAGAAAGTAGAAAATTATCATATTGACCGACTGAAAGCGATATTAAGGAGTCTGACTATAATGTTACAGCAGTCACTTTGTTTTATTGTTTCACAACACGATGCTGATACTGACATTTTCGGTCGTTTTAGCATATGAGGCTTACAGTTAGTATTTTAAAAAAAAACCAAACAATTTTTGGTCAATGTCGCACAATATATGCTACCTCACATCTGAAATGACAAACATTGGTGAAAAAAGGTTACTAGCCATTTAACACTTTTAATGCAAACAAGACGCTCAAGTTCAGAACCTGAATAGCTCAACTTGAGAATTCTACCAATCTTTATATTTTTACACCATCCGTAAACGAACAGTCTGTCAGTCTTTCTAAACAAAATCCTAGGCCTTTTGTATTTCTTCATAAAACTATCAGGGATCACCATGACCTATTTATAACAACAGCCTTGTAGGAAGGGGTATTCTGGTCAGCTGAGGTCAGCTGTAGTTACGCATGGATGAAATTTTTGCATATAGAAATTTTAACTACAAGTATGTGTCAGCTCCTCTGAAATGTCTATATTAATAATGCGAATTTCCCCTGGCGTCTGAATGCCTGTTTTAGATTTGGGTTGGACCTTGGGACCTAAGATCCATACATAACTCTATGAATTTTTTCTGTCCAGGACCAGCACCTATAGTGTTCCACAACTTATGGTTGGTCTACATATTCAGTCGAAATTTTTTATATCTTCAGTTGCCTCATTGATTTCTTGATGGGGCAGTTTCAGAATTATTAATATTCATGTATATAATTTCAGAAATGCCTAGCCTGGATACAGACAGCACTTCAAACACCCCCCCCCCCCCTACCCCCCCCCCAAAAAAATGAAGAAAATTGAACATTTTTCAATTTCTATATAAAAATTCATTATATTTGGTGAGAAAAAGAAAGCATCTTTTTAGCTCATTTTCTCACAATTTAACTGTATAGTACTAGTAACAAAATTTGATATCACAATAGTCCTAAGCTATAAATAATTAAGGAAGTCACATGTATACATTTATTTTCTAGCATGAAAACCGTATATAGTTAGTTTTCTATAACATGTGTAACATTTTCCTTTTCAAATCAGTTTATAGTTTTAAGTTACTGACTATTGAGTGAGCCCCCACTGCCAAGCCTATTATAAAACAGACAACAGAGGAATCTTGGACGATACGTTAAGACCTCCAAACTATTATAGGACCTTTTTGTGTTTAGATAGAATAGATCTAGTCTAGGGTAAAGCAGCTACTGTCTGGAACTGATCTAGAGAAGAGTTCTCTAGAGATAACAGCTAGTCAAAACCTGTTCTAGAACAACTTCCCTACACATTTTTTCCGTAAAGGTTGGGCCAACCATCTACGGTAACTGTATTCTTGTCCTAAGTAATGTCAGATATAATATTTTGAATTTAAATAGAAATAACTGGCTATTGTCGCAGAGGTGTGGAGAAGATATTTGTTTGATCAAATTATCAAACATCAGATTAGGCAAAGATATTACATTCATGGAATTAATGCCTTTTTCATTGTGACGCAATGTGGAAATGTTGATTTACTTCAAATGATAAAGTAATTTGCGCTATTTTAAAAATGTTACTGTTCAATACTGCTTTTATTTAATTTTGTTTTATTCTTGAATTACAGTTAAAGATTTCTGATAAATACGGAATGGGTAGTTACGTAACTATTAGAAAACAATAAAATAATATAAAGTAACAAACGTATAAAGTGGACCATATTACAAACATATTATGGAACACAATATAGCGGAAACAGATAATACCGAGACTTAAATTGGGGTTTTTCGTTTAAAAAAATAACATTTTAGCGATAAGGCTATTTTGAGTTCTAAGGTAGACTTTCAATTGGAAATAAAACATGCACAGACGTTCTTTTGTATCGCTAATTTTCTAATCACGACAATACATGTCAAAGCTTACAGGTACGTAATTGGAAAGAAAAACAACTGTATGTGACGTGCTAGTTGACATCGATAAAACTATGCGTTTTTAAATCTCAAATTACTGTAGGGAACATAACACCAGTATGTTTTTCATGGTCCACTTTGAATAAGGATACAAAGAAATCTAACATATCATGACATTGCTTCAATGTGCATTGTAAAACATTCGCCTGAATGCAACAATACTTTTAAGTTGTATCGTTATTTTAAGTACAAATTCAAATATTTATTCTGTTCTCAAGTTCTCAAGTTGTCTAGCATTAGTAAATTAGTCCAGAAAACGTGTTGGTCATAATTCATTTTACTTCTAAAAAAAAAGAAGATGAAAATAAGATAATTTTGTGCAATTGTTTTCATATCACTTTCAATTCTATTTCCATCCGTCACTGCAATGTAATTATTTTACGATATGACAACCATAAAGTACAGTAATTCAAAACCTTCGTGATCATAACTTTATTGCGATTTCTCAAAATAATCTTTAATTGCTTGTGTTGTCCGGAGCAATGTGGGTAGGGTTTACTCATTGACTACATTTTTATCCCAATCAGTTTATTACATGTATTACGAAAGAAAAAAAAATACAGAGTATAAAATAAGTCCAGTCATCAATATGAACAGATAATTGACGCAGAAATAAATACTGACTCTATTAAGAGAGTTACATATAGATTCTCCTTCAGGTACGAGTGAGTTATTCGATTTTCAACACGCGAGCCTTTAGCGATCGTGTTAAAATCTAAAATTTAACTATTGGGGGTGGAGAAATTCCATGACTCACGAGTAAATTGAAGGAGGATCTGTTTCTCCTATGATTTTCGACGAAAACCTAAAGAAAATGTCGTTGCTATTTAGTTTGTTTACATAGACGTCATTTCGGATCTTCTCTAGTTTATCGTTCCAATAACTGTAAAAAGAAAGGCGGCAATTCCCACGTTGAAATTTAATCACCGGGAAGTGGTTAAAGATATTATGTATTTTTATCCAACCGATTTAAGACATCAAGAATAGGAGAAATATATATAATCTTCGAATAACTTTATATAAATTATATGTACCAAATTTAATGGACAAGATGTGCACATTTCTTTGGTTTACGACCGATCAGTTGTGCTCAAGGTCTAAAATGTTAAAAACCAAACAATAAAACTTTGAGGAACAAATTCAAATGATGCCAAAATGACCAATTGAGTAAAGCAAAAACCATCTAAGGATAGAGCTACAATGTATGCAACAGAAAGATAGTTTTATATTTGCCATATTAAAATTCATGCATTTCAAAAATTGAAATTAATTGTATCGTACATTTGAAATTTAAAGATTTTAAGGCAAAGAATACGCTTATTCACTTTGTGAAATCCAAAGGTGTGCTACTTAATTGAAGAAAATCTCAAAAGTAAAGTTATTTTGTTTTAAACCGTGCATTCTGTATTTTATTTGTCTATGAGACTTGATCGGCCAGAATGAGATAAAATTTAGTGTTTTAGTTACTAAGAAGCTTATTGCATCTCACAACCAAGTTTTAAAACAATTTCAATTGATTCAGACTTGAATTACGAATTGGTTTCTAGAAAGACGAGATGTATCGTGAATTTTGACACAAATTGTCACAAAATAAAGAGCATCACCCGAATGAAAAATCAAGCGTGAAGCGTATTCCAGATTGAACCAAACTTCTTTTGGAATGTTAAATGCTTATCAAGACGCCTCAACGTGTATATTAGCATTGTCTGTCTGGTTTAGTATACGAGAAATGTATAAATTATTCATGCATGAAATTATCTTTTCTGTGATGCTCTAATCCAGTTTCTTTTCAGTTTTCCAGTTATAAACAAATATCTAAAGGAAAGAAATCTTTATCATTGATATTTATTCATTTGGCCAAAATACAACCATTGGAAGTTGAAAATAAATGTTGTACTGGGCACTGTTGACTCTTTCAAGAATCATTATAGATGAACATAACGTCGTTCGTCCTCGTCATAAATATTAGCATAATCTTATATTCGTTATTTATCTAAAGACTGAGGTCACACTGAAAAACTATAGATACCAACAATACATGTATGTGCAGTGAAGGTCACATGTATTGTCGCCAGCGACATTTTACGACTTAACAGACAATAACACTTTTTTAAATGAAAGATAGGAAAAGCGGAAGAAGGTGACGTATTTTCAACAAGTTTTAACAATTACCTTTTCGCGATTCTTTTTTGTTTTTAAATTTTTCACAATACATTTATCGAACTACATATGATATACTACATAATTACCTTTTATAGTTCAATGGGATTGGAATAATTTTCTATTTTTATAGCCTTTTTCTAATTTCAGTGCCTTTGAGCCCGTTATTTTCTTTTCTCGTCGATTAAGATTTTATATATAGTAATCTCTGGTGTGATATAATATTTGGCGTCTGAGGCATTCAGCGTAGCATGTGATTAGACATAGGAAACGAATAATTACATTTTTGGTAATATGGGAGAAAATTGCAGTCTTGAAACTCTATCTGCGGAAGGAAATTGTAAAATCTTTATGGCGACGGAAACGACCTGTATCATGGAAGATTTTTATGGCTTAATTGATTTCGTTGTTTGGAGAAAAGATTCCCATACTGACAGGTTGAGAGAATTGACAAGGAAAGCTTATGCCTTAGTTTTCTTAGTTGCAAGAGGAGGTGAAAAAAAACACAATGTCTAACGAATTCTACTCGTAAAAGCAAAGAAATGGACACATAAAACCCGAACAAACTAAAACCGTTAAAGTAAAATTTCAACCTTAGATGAAAAGATATTCTATACAATTTATGACATTTGCATTTTAACTAATAATATATGTAAACGAGATACATGTTACTATAATAGGAGATGCAACAGAACGAGACCAGTTATAAATTATTCAAAATAAAAGATCGAAGGAAATGTAAGCAATGACAAAACAACCAATGCAAAGCATACCATTGTAAAACATAAAAATGCACATCCGGTGAAAAAAAATACTAATAAAAACAACACAGGGAGTGTAGATGGCTTGTAACGCAACATCTTCCTTATCTATACTGACTATAATGTATATACATACGATGAAATCCAACATACATGTAGTGAGATTTCCGTCAGTTTGAAAATGTCATTAAAATTTTCTCTTCAGTACTATATAAATAGCTCGGGTACATTTACGCAAAGCTGCTAGTCGGATAGTCACACAATTATACCATTAATTATACTAAAATACAAGTCCTAATTCGTAGTATTGAGAAAGATCAATTTTTGACAAAATTACATTAAATCATATAGACTTTTCGTATCAGTAGCCCTTTTGCTGTGGCATGACCTCCATGGGCTACCAAATATCATTCATAGGAACCGCTTTTTGTTCACAACGTTATACATATGCATGTAGTAAAAAGGGTAGGTAAACTTTGCACGAAGGGTGTCTTTCTTGAAACTTCAGACTTTGGTTAAAAAATATCCATCACAATTAAAGAACTTTCTGAAAGACATCAGCAATGTGTTATTCTCACACTTTCGAAGTTCGGGGATATAACAATTGTCTCCGTTTCCCCGTCCGTCCGTCACACTTTCTTGTTACATTTTGTAAACTTGGGATTGCATAACATCCGTAAACGGACAATAACGTTTTAGAGTTTTGAATTTGGTTAAGTATCCCCACTAAATATAGGGGTGTTGGGATCACTGTCGATTCCGACAGTAGCTTTCTAGTGAAATTTGCAACCTATTACATATCAGGTTCATTTGTGATCTTCGTTTCTGACATTAAAATGGGCTATCTTGGAACAATCTTGTGCAAAACGTGCAAAACGTACAAATTATGCAATGTACATGTATAATTCGATCATACGATGGTGTTTCAAGGCACGTCCCCGTTTAGAAATTTGGTTATAAATTGTAGGGAAATTAATATTTTTGTGCATATTCTGTAATTTATTAACGTAACCGTAAAATGCAGAAGAAACTTTTATAGTATAACTAATAGCGGAATTTAAATACCAGAAAATAAACTACGCAGTATACCACGAGTGCGCGCAGCGCATGGGTTATTTACTGCTGTAGTTCGGCCACAAGTTGTTTATTTCTGGTATTTTAATTCAGCGATTAGTTATACTGTTTATTACATTGTACAGAATCTAGCATTTGAGTAGAAATAAATTGAAATAAAATGGACTATGTCTTTTGATATATCTCGGCAGCTATTGTGACGTCACTTCCTAGAGTGAAATACCGGCTGTTCTTTTCACATGTGATTTACCAGATTTTCTTTCACTTGGATACTATGGTAAATCCCTGGTTACAATATAATAATATTTTTTATTCGTATTTGATTTATATAACTATAGTTCCTTTGAGAAACAAGAACAATGTAAATATAATTCTGCATTTACAGCTCGTAATTCTCTTCATAGAACAAAAATTCATTTTTACACCTGTTTAAAAACAATTGATAGCATATTACTTCAATTATATAGCAGATTCTACTCAAATATCGACTGCGTAGGAACATATGTGTACTGCCAGATACACGGATTTCGCTAAAGGCACAACTATTTCGAATTACAGATTCTCTTTCCATCCCTCACACAAACAATGACTCAAGAGATACGTTTGCATGGACGATACGTCTTCTCTTTTAAAGTAATTTATAACTATAATACCAACTCAGTTGACAGTTAAAATCTTTATATAAAAATAATTGTATTAAAACGAAGCAGAATGATGACAACAAATGGAAAATCAATTGAATATTTAAAAACAAAATATCCAATTTTAAAATTTCAAACAATATCATTTCAAACAGCAGTCCAAATATCATAAAAGCCTAAACATTTACCCAAAGTATTGTAGATCGTATTATTATACCAACTGATGAAAATATTAGCAACTAACTTGATACAGTATGCTATTATTTGTATCTAAAGGTAGAAAGCAGAAGCATCCATAAAATAAGAGCAAATTAGTTATGATATTAATTTCAATGCACTTTATATGCATATTTCTACAAATAAAGTCCTCGTTACATGATGATGATGATGATGATGTTTCACTGTTTAACGTCCAGTGTCAACCATTAAGTGCAAATCAGGACGAGAATATATTGATATAATTATGAATATGGACCCTGGTTTGTACAAGACCGTCACACTGAGCCGGAGTTTTAACATGCTAGCTCAGGAGGTCCACAGGAAGACATATCATCCCACTTGACACATTATACTGACCCCGAGCCAACTGGTCCTTTGCTCTTACTCCTAGATGCCGCGTGCATGGCGGAGAAGCAGCAAATACCAGTTTTTATGTCTTTAGTATGACCCGGCCGGGGATCAAACCCGCGACCTTCCACACTCGACGCAAAAACCATCTTATGATAGAGCTACAATGTATGCAAGAGAAAGATAGTTCTATATTTGCCGTATTAAAATTCATGCATTTCAAAAATTGAAATTAATTGTATCGGACATTTGAAATTTAATGATTTTAAGGCATATGATACGTTTTTTCACTTTGTGAAATCCAAGGGTGTGCTACTTAATTGAAGAAAATCTCAAAAGTAAAGTTATCTTGTTTTTATTCGTTCATTCTGTATTTGTTTATTTGTCTATGAGCCTTGATTGGCCAGAATGAGATAAAATTTAGTGTTTTAGTTACTAAGAAGCTTATTGCATCTCACAACCAAGTTTTAAAACAATTTCAATTGATTAAGACTTGAATTACGAAAAAGTCATTAAATGAAGTGTGGTTTCTAGAAAGACGAGATGTATCGTGAATTTTGACACAAATTGTCACAAAATAAAGAGCATCACCCGAATGAAAAATCAAGCGTGAAGCGTATTCCAGATTGAACCAAACTTCTTTTGGAATGTTAAATGCTTATCAAGACGCCTCAACGTGTATATTAGCATTGTCTGTCTGGTTTAGTATACGAGAAATGTATAAATTATTCATGCATGAAATTATCTTTTCTGTGATGCTCTAATCCAGTTTCTTTTCAGTTTTCCAGTTATAACCAAACATCCAAAGGAAAGAAATCTTTTATCATTGATATTTATTCCTTTGGCCAAAATACTACCATTGCAAGTTTAAAATAAATGTTGTACTGGGCACTGTTGACTCTGTCAAGAATCGTTATACGTGAACATAACGTCGTTCGTCTTCGTCATAAATATTAGCATAATCTTATATTTGTTATTTATCTAAAGACTGGGGTCACACTGAAAAACCACATGTATGTGCAGTGAAGGTCACATGTATTGTCGCCAGTGACATTTTACGACTTAACAGACAATAACACTTTTTTAACTGAAAGATAGGAAAAGCGAAAGAAGGTGACGTAATTTCAACAAGTTTTCGCGATTCTTTTTTGTTTTTAAATTTTACACGACAGCTTCACAATACATTTATCGAACTACATATGAAACATGTATTCTACATAATTACCCTTTATAGTTCAATGGGGTTGGAATAATTTTATATTTTTATAGCCTTTTTCTAATTTCGGTGCCTTTTAGCACGTTATTTTCTTTTCTCGTCGATTAAGAAGATTTTATATATATAGTAATCTCTGGTGTGATATAATATTTGGCGTCTGAGGCATGTGATTAGACATAGGAAACGAATAATTACATTTTTGGTAATATGGGAGAAAAATGCAGTCTTGAAACTCTATCTGCGGAAGGAAATTGTTAAATCTTTATGGCGACGGAAACGACCTGTATCATGGAAGATTTTTATGGCTTAATTGATTTTCGTTGTTTGGAGAAAAGCTTCCCATACTGACAGGTTGAGAGAACTGACAAGGAAAGCTTATGCCTTAGTTTTCTTAGTTGCAAGAGGAGGTGAAAAAAAACACAGTGTCTGACGAATTCTACTCTTAAAAGCAAAGAAATGGATACATAATACCCGAACAAACTAAAACCGTTAAAGTAAAATTTCAACCTTAGATGAAAAGATATTCTATACAATTTATGATACTTGCATTTTAACTAATAATATATGTAAACGAGATACATGTTACTATAACAGGAGATGCAACAGAACGAGACCAATTATAAATTATTCAAAATAAAAGATCGAAGGAAATGTAAGCAATGACAAAACAACCAATGCAAAGCATAACATTGTAAAACAGAAAAATGCACATCCGGTGAAAAAAATACTGATACAAACAACAAAGGGAGTGTAGATGGCTTGTAACGAAACATCTTCCTTATCTATACTGACTATAATGTATATACATACGATAAAATCCAACATACATGTAGTGAGATTTCCGTCAGTTTGAAAATGTCATTAAAATTTTCTCTTCAGTACTATATAAATAGCTCGGGTACATTTACGCAAAACTGCTAGTCGGATAGTCAAACAATTATACCATTAATTATACTAAAATACAAGTCCTAATTCGTAGCATTGAGAAAGAGCAATTTTTGACAAAATTACATTAAATTATATAGACTTTTCGTATCAGTAGCCCTTTTGCTGTGGCATGACCTCCACGGGCTACCAAATAACATTGATAGGAACCGCTTTTTGTTCACAACTTTATACATATGCATGTAGTAAAAAGGGTAGGTAAACTTTGCACGAAGGGTGTCTTTCTTGAAACTTCAGACTTTGGTTAAAAAATATCCATCACAATTAAAGAACTTTCTGAAAGACATCAGCAATGTGTTATTCTCGCACTTTCGAAGTTCGGGTATATAGCAATTGTCTCCGTTTCCCTGTCCGTCCGTCACACTTTCTTGTTACATCAACTTCTTTTGGGTTTAGGAATTTATTTTCTATATAGAATGGTTGCATACCTCCTGCAGATGCCCAATAAGGTTTTAGAATTTATGCATTTTATTTCTATACAGTATTGTCATGCACAATATGCAGATGTGCAATAAGGTTTTTAAGAATTTTGATTTTGTAAACTTGGGATTGCATAACATCCGTAAACGGACAATAATGTTTTAGAGTTTTGAATTTGGTTAAGTATCCCCACTAAATATAGGGGTGTTGGGATCACTGTCGATTCCGACAGTAGCTTTCTAGTGAAATTTGCAACCTATTACATATCAGGTTCATTTATGATCTTCGTTTCTGACATTAAAATCGGCTATCTTGGAACAATCTTGTGCAAAACGTACAAATTATGCAATGTACATGTATAATTCGATCATACGACGGTGTTTCAAGGCACGTCCCCGTTTATAAATTTGGTTATTAATTGTAGGGAAATTAATATTTTTGTGCATATTCTGTAATTTATTAACGTAACCGTAAAATGCAGGAGAAACTTTTATAGTATAACTAGTAGCGGAATTCAAATACCAGAAAATAAACTACTCAGTAAATCACGAGTAGGCGCAGCGCACGGATTATTTACTGCTGTAGTTCGGCCACAAGTTGTTTATTTCTGGTATTTTAATTCAGCGATTAGTTATACTGCTCATTACATTGTACAGAATCTAGCATTTTAGTAGAAATAAATTGAAATAAAATGGACTATGTCTATATCTCCGAAGCAATTGTGACGTCACTTCCTAGAGTGGAATACCGGCTGTTCTTTTCACATGTGATTTACCAGATTTTCTTTCACTTGGATACTATGGTAAATCACTGATTACAATATAATAACATTTTTTATTCGTATTTGATTTATATAATTATAGTTCCTTTGAGAAAAAAGAATGTGAATATAATTCTGCATTTACAGCTCGTAATTCTTTTCATAGAACAAAAAATTTATTTTACACCTGCTTAAAAACAATTGATTCGATTGCGTAGGAACAATTGTGTAATGCCAGATACACGGATTTCGCTAAAGGCAAAACTATTTCGAATTGCAAATTCTCTTTCAATCACTCACACAAACAATGACTCAAGAGATACGTTTGCATGGACGATACGTCTTCTCTTCTGATGTAATTTAAAACTATAATACCAACTCAGTTGTCAGTTAAAATATTTATATAAAAATAATTGTATTAAAACGAAGCACAATGATGACAACAAATGGAAAATCAATTGAATATTTAAAAACAAAATATCCAATTTTAAAATTTCAAATAATATCATTTCAAACAGCAGCGCTCGAGTCCAAATATCTTAAAAGCCTAAACATTTACCCAAAGTATTGTAGATCGTATTATTATACCAATTGATGAAAATACTAGCAACTTACCTGATACAGTATGCTATTATTTGTATCTAAAGGTAGAAAGCAGATGCATCCATACATGCAATAAGAGCAAATTAGTTATGATATTAATTTAGATGCACTTTATATGCATATTTCTACAAATAAAGTCCTCGTTACATGATGATGATGATGATGTTTTACTGTTTAACGTCCAGTGTCAACCATTAAGTGCATATCAGGACGAGAATATATTAATATAATTATGAATATGGACCCTGATTTGTACTAGACCGTCACACTGAGCCGGAGTTTTGAAGTGTTAGCTCACGAGGTTCACAGGAAGACATATCATCCCACCGGACACATTATACTGACCCCGAGCCAACTAGTACTTTGCTCTTACTCCTAGATGCCGTGTGCATGGCGGAGAAGCAGCAAATACCAGTTTTAATGTCTTTGGTATGACCCGGCCGGGAATCAAACCCGCGACCTTCCACACTCGAGGCGAGCACGCTACCATGATACCACTGAAGCGGTTAAGTTCTCGTTACACAAAATGTACTAATACAAAATTTAGTGTATATAGAATGTTAGGCAATGACATCATAATGGGAATAGTAGTTGTACGATTTTTGTGAAACGGAACAGTAGTAGACAAGGTAAAATTGTGGAAGCCAGCCAATAACAAAGATCATTAAGAGCGTTGACCCCTTTTCATAAATATTCGTATAACGACGATAAGTAGTAAATGTACTCTGATATTTTATCTTCAGTGTAGTTGTTCTATCATGGATTACCAGCCCGGATTGTAGTTGTACGCGTGTTTGTAAAACAGGGATCAGATTCAAATAAAAAATAAACAAATTAATATATAACACTAAATTTTGCGATATTAATTTAATGCCAGTACATAAATAGTCGTATTTGCATCATAAATCAGTGAATTTTGATAATTCATGTGTTAAAATACATTTTGTACATTGTTTAATGTGACAAATTTGATCTATGAGGTGGAAAAAATGAGAATAATGTGGGAAATAATGGGTAATTTTAGATAATTTCGCTATTTTTATGTAATCTAATAAAATGATGTTATTATTTTAAAACTATTAACGAGACATCCATATCATATCACAGTTCTTTCTGTTAAATATTTTACATTTTTTTTGCTTCATTCTGAAATCTGTGATCGGTATCAGGTATTTTACTCAAGTTTGTATCAGTTTTCATTCTTTGTGACAAAAAGGCATAACAAGGCGTCCTTTCTAAATGGATTCTAAGGTCTTCAAAACGATCCATATTTTCATACTAATCAATGCTTTTGGTATTTTTGCTTTATTACCATGACAACCGGATATTCATGAAACTTCAATAACACTTCTTTAAGTGTTTTATGATATCGTTGGCTAATCTGTCATGTAGAATCGTGACTTCAATGTTTCTATATTTTTTTCCTGTTTGCATGTAGATTATTAATGACAGCAATATTTTTTTCAAATCCTTCAAAAGCTGTGAACATATGATTTAAGTAAAAGTCCAGTGCGCTTAGTTCATGAAGTAAACGTCTAAGTCTCTGCTTTGTCTCTTATTAATGCTCTCAAAGTACATTTTCTTTGATTATGGTTTTGGTTTTCGACATTTCAACTGATGAGTCGTAACTCTACAACATGAGCACATGTGTGCATCAGAGAATTTATGAACAATTGTTTTGATATCAATGTAAGGCAAAATATTAAGTTAACATATAATTTGTATTGTTCATGATAAACTTTTATCTGATAAATAAAATTAAATAAATTTCACTCATTATCTGTCTAGAAAGTTGTTTCATTGACCAATTCTGTATACCAATAAACTGTATTCAAACAGACCTTACTCTTTTCAGCTTCTAATTTAGTCAAAAAGTGGTTTAATAAAAAAGTGTTCTTACAAAATACCCCTTGTGAAATTACTGTTTTTTTTTTGTTTATTCATTCAAGATGTTTGAGCACCTGTTCATAAGGGACACTTTAAGCTTGTGCCTTGGGTGCTTGTTATACACTGTTAAATTAATTAAGTTTCATTAGTATGATATACATGACCTTTGAGGGTTATTCCTCTATGCGAGTTTGTCCCTGAAATATTAGATTTTAGAGGAGAACACAGAGCATTGAGTGAAGAGGTCGCAGAAACGGTGATCAGGAGAAAACAAAACAACAATGACCGAAAAGAGATTGTCGAGACTGCTTATGGCCCAGGAATAAATATACACTTAATAATCCATATTTAGAGATCTGATCTAGTGCAAGTCAAAAGTTCTAAAAAATCACACCTGTCTTCACGTTGGAAAAGAAATCCGTAGAATTGTGTTACAAGGACACGTTCAACGATTGTATTGACGATTCAGAATAGACGGTGCATATGGATGAACAGGTGTATTAGAAGGAAAACTTTACAGTTTCACATTCAGCCACCTTGACGATTTTAAATAGCAGGAACAATCTTTTTGTCTTTCCAAACTAATTAATTATTTAGCAAGTTACAGCATATGAGTTACATGTACCATTCAATATATAGGTTATTCACGCGAACTTAGTTCTCATTAGCTCTATACTATGGATCCTGTAAAAATTGAATACTTTTCATGAATAAAACTTTTCAGGGGAACATGGCGGTACGTAAGACAGTCGCCAGTGACACCCACTGATCTTGTCGGAAGCATTCTTCAATAGCAATAATAGAATAGAATTTACGCCCCATTTTAAGAAAATGCAACAATTTCCCCAGAACTTTTGTGAAAAAATAAAAATGATGTAGCAAGTGCGTGGTAAGTAAATATAAACTTGAGTGATAATGCGAATATTGAAATTAGAAATAACACAAATGGTAGTTGTGGAGTAAAGCTTATGAAAGATTAATGCCGAATGAAATAGAATCAACTATGGAAGAAACTATAACGTGTATAAATTGAATTTAGCCGTCATGTTCAGGGAATTATGTCTCCACTTCAAGGAAGGGAGACATATTGTTTTAGTAGTGTTTTTTTTTCTTCTTCTTCTCAGCGAAGCTTGTCCACACCAGAACCTTTTTATCTTTCGACTTAGCCCTATAATATTTGGCATGTGGGTGTATGTCCATAAGACGATGTCTTGCGTAGTATCATGACCCACATATTACCTTGACCTTTGACCTCAAGGTCAAATTATTAATTTTTTTCTCATACAAAAATGTCCGGGACAGAACTTTTTTTTAATCTTTTAACCTAGGCCCATGACAATTTGCATTTGGGTGTATCATCATAAGACGATGTGTCGCGTAGTATCATGACCCACATATGACGTTGACCTTTGACCTCAAGGTCAAATTATTGATTTTTTCTCATACAACCAATTCTGGTCAGAACTTTTTTTTAATCTTTGATCTAGGCCTATGACATTTGCCATGTGGGTGTATCACCATAACATGATGTGTGGCATAGTATCGTGACCCACATATGACCTTAATCTTTGACCTCAAGATCAAACTTTTTTATCTTTTGACCTTTGGTCATATATTTTGCATGTGGGTGTACCATAAGATGATGTGTCGCGTAGTATCTTGGCCCACACATGACCTTGACCCTTGACCTCCAGGACATATTATGACAAAAATTATAGTATCTCCTTGTCCGGGTTGTAACTTTTTGTCTTTTGACTTGAGCTTTTACCCTTTGGTATGTAGGTGTGTCTTCACGAGGCAATGTGTCGCGTACAATCGTCACCTCTATATAACCTTGACCTTTGACTTCTTCAGGTCATAACTTTGTTGTCTTTTTACCTAAGAGGTAGACAGGATTAAACTAAAATAAAGTGAAGGGGGTCATATGTTTTAGTTTACAAAAACAGTTCCACCTAGTTAATTTTTGATTGTGGGTAGCAATCCACAGTAAAATGCTGTCATCTAATTAGTCACACTAAAGGATGACTGATAATAATACATTATATTATTGAAAAAGTTAAAATTCACGTTCTGTTAAGAAGAATACAAATATTTGTTAAAAGAAAAATCTAACAATATCTTAACTGTCATTCGTTTATTTTTTAAATTTCTTGGAGAGGAAAAACACAATTCAATGTAATTCAAGGGGATTGTTAAGCTTTATTACAAGCTTAACTAAGAAGCTTTGCAATTAATCATATAAACAGGAGATATAACATAAATTATTCATGAAGTGACTTTTAATCCCATTTATTTTTCCATTGAACTAACCATTGAGTAAAAGTAAATATTAAAACACACGTTCCTAAAACAGCTTAACAAAACAACCTTTCCAAAATAACGTTTTTCATCAGTTTTCTTACCTTTTCTAAAAAAAAAATTAAATTATATTTTCAATATGCATTCGTGTACATGTGTAATTTTTCCGTATTTTTCCGTATTGGTCAAGATCAATGAATTTCTAGACGAAGAATAGTAATAAAAGCTCCGGTAATATGTTACGTTTCATTGTTACAGAATTATGTTAATGAAATTTTATAATGGATTCTGATTGCCATGTGAATTTGCCTGTTTTACCATCTACGGAGGGGTATTTACGAAAAATTATCCCTTCTGTCGGACTTTGCGTTTTAGTAAATGATATTTAGTGTAAATAAACAGATACACAAAAGCGGTCGGGATATTTCCGAAAAAGACTAGTCTTGAAGTATGTTACGGTCTATTGCCTCGTTTTTTGCTTTGTTTTGTTTGTTTTGTTTGTTGTTGTTGTTTTTTTTTTTTACAAATATCCCTCCTGATTATGGCATATCTGATAAAAATTGACCGTTTTTCTTTCTACCTTTATATTGCAAATATTAACTTTACATAATATTTATATTGTTCATGATAACCGTTTTTGCTGAATAATAAAATAATAGAATATGTTTTGAACCATTTGCGGGTATTTCGTATGGGAAATATCAACACTATAGACTTGAACAATAAACAACTTTTTGTAAAATCTTGATTTCTCTTTGGTTGAATAGATTTGACATCCCAGATTTCCACACTCAAAACAAAATATTCCTCTCGACTACGTCTCGGGCGATAGTTTGCCTTCGTGTGTTAATCTGGTCTACCACTCTCAACTGAAGGCAGCATGTGTATAATACCACACACACACAAGAAATATTAAAAAGTGAAAATCTTGAATATGGGTGTACACAAATGAATATTTTATATAAAACCAGATGTAGGAGTAATTAACCAAACAGCCTCTGTAACAACTATACTCGTATATCAGTTAATGAACAGTGTCAATCTTTACAAAAGTTTTTGACACGATATTTTATATCGCTGTTGTAAAATTTTCTACAAATGTATTATAAAATTGTGAAATATTAGAAAAGCAGAGGAATCTACCGAATTCATAGCTTTTTTCATAGATTTTTTTATGCCTTTTAGTTTGGCATTTGAATTCGCTGAACGATTTTGTTTGTTTTCGTCTTTTTTTTCAGGGGAGGGGGTATATCCACATACACAATTGTCTTGAGTAATGCTAATGATAATGACATGTATTATATCTTTTTTCAGATCATATAAATTAGATACATAAAAATTATACATATACAAAATGGATAACTATAATCATATTTCTGATCAGAACAAATATTGTTTATCTTAGCTGAACTGATCTATCCGTCCCACCTAGAACAAGGCTTTTATATATAGCAAACTATGCAAATACATGTAGAAAAGCGGCTTTGTGTTTAGAACAGCATTTAGTCTATAGACGCTGTTTCAGAACAGAACAGTCCTGCTTTAAATTCGTTTTCTAGAACTGCTTCTGTAAGAAATTATAACACAGTTGTGAAGAAATATCTGCAGGCATTTATATGGGTAATGTGTATTTACATGCGGGTCATTTACAGATTACGTAATGCCTTGGAAAAATGTTAAAAGTTACTGGCTAACCCCTAGTGCATGTCAAGCTTCTAACATTGAACATTTCACGTTTATACACGCATCTCCAATTTACAAAGGGAATACGATACAATAACCTCTATACTAAATTTTTGCTGACAATTTACCAGATGGTCAATTTTTATGTACACGTTTCAAATATTTAAAGAAAAACATACCTTCACGACTTAGTTTTTAGGATAATTAACACTAAATTTGGTATATTTGAGCCAAAAACCCTACATTTTTCATTTTTCAAGACTGTCACAAAAAAGTGTCTAACTTTTTAACAAAAAAAAGATAGCTTCACTAGGCTTTTGTAAAATATTCCCAACTACCTAGACATTATTTTGTGATACATAATTGAAGAAAAAATTGATAAACTAATTAGGAAATTATGCAAATTTAAGTCACATGATAAATATTGATAATAATTTGGTAACTTCAGATGCACATACTGATTTTTTTTTTAAAATTTAGTATATCTTAACCTGAAGTAATAAGCTTCCGTTTGCAAAAGAAAAAAGTTAGGGTCCATAAGGTCCTTGAAAAATATTTGAGAAAAATCGCAAAGTTTAGTATGTTATAAATGTTTTTCTTGAAGGATACTATGACGTCACAATGCATGTCTCTTGGTGACGTCATTATCTCACCCTGCTCCTGTACTATTTAAATTCAAAGCTTATTACACGTAAGCTTATGACATTTACACGTCATAAACAGGAAAACAAAATACAGTAAAACATTGTTCTCACATTAACAGAAATGTGGTTTTAACACCTGTATTCTTATCTATTTTCATTGCACGGTTAAATAAATGACATTTTAATGACTAATTATAAAAAAATTAATTTCTGGTCGAAAAAAATTTCATCTGTAAAACTTTACTTGCCGCATGATCATTAATGATAAGTATGACTTTCATGCTTCATGCCAATATGGATCTTTTCAATAACAATTACTTTACCTTGAGAGTTCAATTTCTTTGAAATTTAAAAGTACAGACCTCCGAGGATACATGTGCTTATCTTTTTCTTTAGCTATTGTTAAATAAACTATTTACAGATACATATGCATATCCAAAACTTCATATATATTTTTTTATTAAAGTCGAAGTATTGTATGCTTCTTCAATGTCATTGTGCAATTTTTATTAGGCAGATAAAAAACAACAAAGTGGATAACAGGAAAGGTCCGCAATGACAAAGCAATCCTTGAACGCCCCCCAAAAGACAGAATCATGGACAAAAAATAACACAAAAGAGCACAAAATATAAAGATAAACAACAGAGACACTTAGCACAAACACTCAACAGTGGTGGGATTAAACTTGTTTTATTGGTAGCCAAACACACCCACTCCTTGCATGTATCTCTGCTTATAGTTTGATAAGCATTCTATAATTCCGATGGACAGACTAAACATGTCAACAAAAATGAATCTCATCAGAGGTATTGGTGACGTATTTCTGTGACCAAAAAGTTTAAGAGCAATAATAAATAAATAGAAAGTAGTTTCGTATACTTTAAAATTTCATCAAATTTGCAATTACACGAGCATAATGATTACTAAATCGATTAATATAACATATACTAAAACGATTGATATTCCATGTATTCCATGTGCTTATTGAAACCAAGCTGCAATGAATCAGCACATTATACTGCGAAATAGAAAGTAGTACACTTTGGATGTATAGTAATAGATACATTTGTAACCTCGAAAACCTTGGAAACAATGTCAGACTCTGATTAATAGAAACATATAAGCCTTCACAATTGCTAAATATTGTATGGTTAAGGGGTTTTATGACATAAAATAAAGGCTTTCATAATCCTATTGTTTAAGTTGTAATACCAACTCCCACACAATAACAGCTGTTTTGATGGTCATTTACATGATCTGTGTTAATTATAGTTGTAGTATTTCTTGTTTGTTATATAGATAAAATAGAAAGAGAGTGTCCAAGATTTCTTATTTTTTCAAAGAATACTTTTTACTGTATCATATACTTCAGAAAAGTGTTAATGCTGGCTATGATAATTATCTAATATGGGATAGAGCGCAAACGCATTTTTATGAGAGATATCTTATATATATTTCATGACACATAAGATGAACTTAGTTCCCAATCAGATATCTTGAACAACTCAGTGACATCTAATACGAGATATAAAATATTTCAAAAAGTTATGCAAGTTATATCTGCTTCTTTATCATAAATCTTTAAAATTTTGTGTAATATCTTATATCTTATATGATGTCATACATCTTATAGGATCTTGTAATTCATAATAATAAAACATTTTATGTCGACGTGGAATATTTACATAATATTAGGGTCTTGTGACGGTTATGTGCGAAATATTTGCCAGGTATGAGTGACATATTCGCGTCGGGTATTCGTGAAAAGAGCTCTATTCCTGTATGCGTAAATGAACACAAAACCTCACGTGACATATAAAGCCGCACGTGGACATATTACTGTATTTGCCGGATAAATGTACACAAAATCTCACGCGACATATAAAGTCGCACGTGGACATATTACTGTAGTTCATATGCTGTATTTGCCGTATAGGTTGGAATTTATATGCGAATTATTAATGTACCAAATATCAAAGTAGTTTCTGGCATGAAGTATAATAAAATTTTATTCAAGGCATTTGGGCTAGACTTTAAAAGTTATCTCATGTATGTTACAAGATATCTGAGAGAAAATCGATAAAGTTTTGAAAGATAATGTATACATGTACGATGTTTAAAAAAAATCTATATTTAGTATAAAGTTCTACCACATTTTTTAATTGGAAATATAAGTTTAACACAAGTTCATTAATGATTTATATAATGTATAATTTATCTTTCTACATTTTTCTTCTATATACAATATATAAGGATGTTAAACAAAGGTTAATTTCACTGTTGGGTTTCGGCAAACAGCTTGAAAAAATGTTATTGTTTGTTTCGTTCAAATTGGTTACCTTGCTGATGAATATAAACAGACGCCTAAATGCACGGGAGGTATTTTGGTGTTGATTAAATTACAATTTAATACTGACTGCTAATCATGTGATCAGATGGAATAAACATGTGTTTATTGTTGCATTATTGAAGACAGGAAAACACTTTTGAATTGTAGCTTGTAACTCTGAAATAACCTGCATAATTACTTCTCAAGGGTTTTTGTTTATGTTCAGTCCTTTTAGTTTCATCATGGGTGAATTCAGTTAGTACTGTTTGTTTGATAAGATTTTTTTTATTCCAATTAACCTAGTTCAACAAGAAAGTACACTCAAAATGATTTATTTACAATTATTCTTTTGTCTAAGATTTAGGGGTTTGAGATCTCATATTTCAAAGAGCAAGAGATATATGTAAGTGAAACATCAACCAAATACTGTGTATCTCACGTACTTCATAAACTTATATCCTGATGAAAAATCTTTGGCTTTGCTAATATTTTATATATTCCAAACAAGGATCATGTATATCCTGAAAGTCAACATGGATCAAACTGTTGGAAGCAAAAACCAATGGACTGGGCACAGAAAAAGGAATTTTTTTTATGAATTTTACATGTAGCATTGGAAAAGGCAATAAATAGTGACGACAAAAAGGTACAGAACACAGAATTACATGTTATATAACACAGGAAGACTACATGGACGTGGTGCTAAGAGGATACATCATCTAAACTGTAACCTGAATTAACATACTAGCTCTTAACATGATAAAGCAATGTCAGATATTCTTCAATTATTACAAAACCCAAGGACGATTCAGCATAACATTGATTATAAATGGAACAAACAGCAGGCTTTCAAAAGGCAATAATATTAAGAAGCATCACATCCCTTAAATACCACTGCACACAAACATAACAACTAGAAATCAGAATAGTCCGAATTGGTGAAGACTCTTTTCACATGTGTTGACTAATTTAATGATTTTACGAACCTTTGCTGGTTTACAAAAGCTTTAGTCAACAACATGCTACAATAAATGGAATTATCATCTAACGATATTTTTTGCACTACTTTGGTGTGCAAGCGACCAAATTTCTATACATATATATGTGAAAAAACTTTAAGCTTAAGAATATCATATGTGTTCTCACTTTTCTACAATATGAACCACAGGACTACATGACGATCATCGATAAAAAAAAAATTCCAACGATATTACTTAATTTGGATAGCAGAATAAAAATGTGTTCTTTTTCATTGGTAGATAAACACTAGCACTGGCCACATAATTGTTTGTCAGACAAACATTTAAAATCCCACCTGTTGAAATTACATCTACTTAGAATGGTACTATTTACAGAATGCAGCACAGCGTGACAAATTTTTCTTCCACATACGTATTTGTGAGGGATTTCATTTATAACGTTTTCAATCAGAAAAAAACAAAGACTTTATAAAAAGCATTAGAACTTTTGGCACTGGAACTCAATAACTTCAAAATATCCAATTCTGTGCATTTTTATATTAACAAACAAAAATGTTATGCTTAATCGTTAATAAGTTCAAATTTTCTGCACGCAAAGGTCGTACATGTATATATAGGCGATTTGGGTCAATTTGTATCACTTTTGGAATATTTTCAAGAAGGACATTCAAAATTCAGAACCAAAACCATTCCACTGTCATATGAAAGGAGATACATAAACTCACTTACAGCTCACATTGGGTTGGTTTCTGGGCGTTCTTTACTCTTAAAAATGTCCTAAAGACGTTAATTTGGCATATTTGTGTTAAAATTATCCCAAAAAGGGATATTCAGGTATGTAGAAAAATTTTAGTAACTTGTTTGTTAGTTATTAGTCCCCTACCAGCAACGCCGAAGTGGACTAAAGGTTTTCACCGTGTCCGTCGATCGTACTACAGTTTTCCGGACTTTTTCGAAAATGGCCCAACTTTTTTCTATACGTATATATCTTAGCAAACTTTAAGATTGAAAATTTTGTATTTGTTCCCACCTTTCAGGACGCTGTTCAATACTGAACTTGCCTTCTCAAAATCATGAACAGAATTGGTTATTTAATAAAAGAATAACGACTTTTAACTTTCAAAAAGAGAATGTTAAACTATTTCTGCAGTATGATGTTTAACAGAAATGTAATACCTTGCAGAACGGAAATTGAAACTTTTTTTTGAGAATTGTATTTCTGGCAGATTTAATTTTAATTAAATTTGATCAACATTCTGCTCTTGACAACAGTTACTATAAATAAATTACAGTGAATAAATAGCTGAGTAGAAATTTACCGTGTTTGAATATGTACCAGAGATTAAAATATATGCCAACAGCATTAGAGGAAATAAAATTTCAAATGGAAGATTAAAATCCATTAAATACTAAACATAACACATTGTCATAAGATTTGCTGCTTTTTAAATGGATTGATACCCGTTATCGTTTTTGTCAAACTTACTAAGGCGAGGTCAAGTTTATGAAAATTCCAACTTCAGTATTAAAAATTTTCATATTTCAAAGAAGTGAACCAACCCATTACCAATAAAAGTGTTGTAAACGTTAACGTTAATTTGGTCTTCATAATTGTGATCTACCTTATTTGTAACTTGAACCTAGATTTTACATTCGGACAATGCTACCAGTGCTGACATGACATCCTTTCGGTTTTAACGCAAGTCTACATTGTCCAAATTGTAGTTTTAGGTGTTGCATTGTTTTCATTTGTTCAATTGCTAGTTGAACAGATTTCTTTTCAGTTTGTCCCTTCGTTTTGCATTTTAGATTGTGTAAAATCGTGTAAATTATTGGAACTAATGGTATTTACAAAGTATTTTCTGAGCCTTAAATGATTTGCTTTGGTTTTAAAATGCGCGAAGTCGTGGAACGTTAAATGCTTTTGTGTTGTAATGTTCGATATGCACACAAACACATACAGTGCATTATATCCTAAAAATATGTTAACTAAAGGTTTCTTGATTTTAAATGGATTGTTGCCCTTTGTTGCAATTCTATCAAACATATGTTGAAGATAATTGATAGTATTACTACTTTCACATTACGAAGAGCCGAATCAAGACACTACCCCTGTATCGTAAATTTTAATTTTCATTTCGCTTTCGTAATTTTGATCTACCTGAATTCTGACTTATACAATCCGAGTAATGCTACCGGTGATGCACGCGAACATCTGGTATCATTTGCGGTTTAATGAAGGTCTGCATTATGTTAATTTTGTGTAATAATTCGGTCATTGATGATATCTTGAACTATTAATAACTCTTTTGTACTGATGAACAGTACTACTTGTGACTTTTATCTTTTACCTTTTATTGTTGATTTTATATACCTGTATATTTTCATTTTATTTATTCAATTTGTCCTTGTTTGTTTGGTTTATTTACTTTTTAGTCCATTCGACTTTAGTTACCCATTTACGTAAGCCCTAAAGGATCATACGAGATTCGAAATACGGAATCCGAGATTCAATATCCAAAGTTCGAAATACGAGATTAGAAATACGAAATCCGATCAATATCCGAAGTTCGGAATACGCGATTCGAAATACGATATTCGAGATTCGAAACATAAAATTCGAGATTCAATATCAGAAGTTCGAAATCCGAAATCCGAAATACGAAGTCCGAGATTCGAGATTCTAAATTCAACATCTAAAATAACCAATCAGAGGAAAGCTTCTAAGTTGTGAATATTTACGGCCAATGAAATATCTTTTCACTGTAGAGATAGCTATTAATAGAATATTATTAATGCAACTTTTGATATATCTATAGAAATTAAAGAAACTTAAGAAATTTTAGAAATATCTTAGTCTAGTAGTAGAATATACTTGGAATTATATTTACACTTTTTTTTTAGATTAATGAGTTTTGCTATATAACCCCATGGATAAGTTGATATATCACATTGGATATAAAAGAAAAAAAACCTATAAACGTGCTGTATTTGATACTGTAGTGATTTCACACAACTAAAAACCACTGTAAACTGAACTAAACCGTGAACTTATTTAATAAATAACTTGTAAAAGAATAAAAATCATCAGTGTTTTATTTATAGTCCAGGTAATTTCGGCAAACTCTGACCGACTATACACTACTATACACGTGATTTCGTAATCTAACTAGAACATTCCTTTAATATACAATAACTGTGGGCTGATATAGCGTAACTCATAAATCTAGAAAATGTAAGATAAGTCTAAGAACACGTTACTACTAGATATTTCTTAAAATTTATTATCAAGAAACTTGCAAATGATTTCTGTACATAAATCGAAAGGAGTACCAGTGTTCTATTTATATCTATCACTACAGTGAAAAGATATTTCATAGGCCAAATACTATTCACAACTTAGAAGCTTTCCTCTGATTGGTAATCTCGAATTTCGTATTTCGAATTTCGTATTTCGAACTTCGGATATTGAATTTCGAATTTCGTATTTCAAATCTCGTATTTCGAACTTCGGATATTGAATTTCGAATTTCGTTTTTCAAATCTCGTATTTCGAACTTTGGATATTGAATCTCGAATTTCGAATGATCCTTCGGGGATTTCGTAGTCATATGTTTATTTCTATTTTCTTCGGGGCTTTCGTAGTCATTTGTTTATTTCTATTTTCAACATAAACTACATGAATGTACATTTAAATAATGAATATGTGACTTTATAAATTGTATGATACCATACACAAGTATTGATGCACCAGATCCCCTCTCAAGGTATAAAATGTTTGAAACCAAAACAATAATCCAATACGTTGAAGAGCAAAGTCAAACAAATTCCCAAATGAACAATAATCCGAAACCATTTAAGGACAGAACCATGCACGAGGGAGATACTCCTTAGTTTTGTAACATTTAATTTGAAGTATTAATTTCAGGCTGCCGATGGAAGTGTATACAGTGGTATATGGGATGTAGTTATATTTTTGAAACTTTTAATGATTTATTTGATGCAGAGTTCAGAATGTTTTGTATTTATAAGAACTTATTTATTTGAAAATATTTCGGTATATAATGTAAAATTGATCTCTTGGATATGATAGAAAGGATCAATGCCTAGTTAATCGATTTTAATCATTTTTAATAATTAATGCACGTAACTTCTATCATGTTCTGACTTGATGTAAATGCAAATTAACCACTGTGTGGTAGTTTGTATAAAAAAAGGATTAAACATAGTGTCATAAAATCGTTGTGAAGTAGAAAATAATACAAGAAATATTATAATTTCATTTATATTATTCAAAATAGGCGATCACAGTAAATCTTCCAAAACCTGTTTAGAAAGGGATATTTATCAGTGTGAAAGTAACGTGTTTTATCATTTCTTTCTCTATCAAATTGTTAACATTGATGTTCTAGCTCCCGTTTGTCATGATCTCATTTACTCCGATGTGTATAGATTTGAGGTAGCACTATTTACGATCAGATATGTGAATATCTTTGTCTATTTTAACTTATTGATATAAAAGTCCCTAGAGACTTTTACGAATTTGATCAATATTATTTTAAACGATGAGACGAAAACTACTTTGATCACTCAGTATATAATTATTTGAGGATACTTCAAATGATGATAATGTAAACGTATGTAATTAAATTTTGGAGACAAACCGATTGATTTTATAGGATCGGATCTGAAGTAACTTTTTTTTAAAAATTGGATCCAAATTATGGTGAAAAAGAGGCTGTTTCAAAAAGGTGAAAATAATGCAAGATTAAATATCACGTAGAATTAAATAAAAGTTACCTTTGAAATAAAATGTTAGGCGCACTTGCGTACGGAAAGAAATCCAGGGGCTTGGTTTAGAAAAAACTGTCCTAAGGGATCAACCGTTTAAGTTTTAGGGGTTGGGGCTAAATGTACTAAAATGGCAGGATTTAATAATACATTAAATCAATTAATGGCATTTTAAATATAATTGATTAAAATAATTGTATGTATTGCTCCGAAATTTTTTTAGGATCACTCTTTTCTGTCTCCAGTTCCTCCTCTTTTTCTCTCTCTCTCGCAGATTATTTAGGCCTGTTAAATGTAGCACTTCTGGTAACGAACCAGTGCTTCGTTCATTCCTGCAAATTAATTTTGCTAACAAAGGCCTAAATGCCATCAATCTTAGCAATATTTTGCACTACAAAAACGTAACATCTCAAGTTCCACCTTATTTAAAGACCAATCAGTTCCACTTATATCTTTTACCTATACCAAACCAATTGCAACTACTATTTTCAACCACAAAAAGGTATTGCGCGTAATCAAAATTGATGACTTTAAATCCAAACCAACTGATTGCTACTGCTCCTATTCTCCATTCACTTATAGTCCTGTTGGCCATGTTATTACTGGCGACCTAAACATCGTTAACAATACTAAATTGAATGACATCCTTGGTCCAAAATATCGTCAGCCCCAACCCATCTGGAAAAACAACATCAAAATACTGATGGATTCAGTTGAGGACTATGCCAGAAAATTGGCGAAGAGAGAGAAAGAAGACCTCGAAACACTTTCGAATTGGATCAGGTCGATAAAGTCATTAATTCTTGCTCGCGTTCGACACGTAAGAACGTCCATAAATTCTCTAAATCTGACATCGTTTTTAACGATCCCAAAGTTATAAAAACACTTCCTACCTTCATGGCAATTATGTCATTGTTCCAACATCGTTTTTGTCTGCAACAGACACTACATTGACTGCCTGAGTAGGGAGACGTGTATTGGCAATTAACTTGGCAACCCCACTTACACGCATACTCCCCCTTTCAAAACTCCTTACTGCTTTACTTACAGCAACTAATGACGGTCCCAAAAGCTACTGTGATAGGCCTATTCAACTAGCGGTGTGAATCAGATGTGGATTCTAAAAAATTCTGAAAACTTAAAGGAATATGTCTCTTTTAGTGACCCTATCTATTGTAATAGCATAAAAACTGTTGATTTTTCTAGACTCCCTCATGATAAATTAAAATCTGCTAATTCACCAATGTTTCTGCACTAAACAAGGTTTAAAAAGCTACATTTTTACAGGAGCTACTGAATCAGAAAGAAATTAAACTAGCCCAGGCCTTTAATTTCAGTTTTCGCTATATACATGTTCATGTAGATGATGTTTTGTTACTTAATAATCCTTACTTTAAGGATTACCTGCATCACTTCTATCCCAGTGAACTTGACATAAAAGAGACCACAGACACACCAACTTCTGTTCCATATCTAGATTTGACTTGTAAAATCAAAACAAAAATCAAAAAGTTGAAAAGCACATAAAAAATATTTGGATTGCAATATATCATTAAAAGATAGTATTTTCTACACTCTGTACATGTATCAACTGTTAAACGTTTTATATTTGAGAAAAAGTTACGATCGATTTTAATTTGGGAAGACCTGGCAATCTCGTACCCTTGTGCTTATATATTTCTAATTCTTTAACAAGTCAAAAGATATTTTAAATCCGGAAGTGATGCTTTGCATATATATATATTTGTAACGTCGACGGAATCAATTGAAGAAATGACGTCATGAAATTTTCAAAGACGTATAATAATGAAAATCAACGTTGAATACATATGCGAGCCTTGGCGAGCATGTTAAATCTTAATTTTAACTCTCGAGAGTGTAGAAATCTTGTAATTTACGAGAAACTGAAGTAGAATTTGTTTCTCCCAATACGCTTGTACCAAAGAATCTAGGTCATCCCTAATTGTACCCTGACATTTGTTTTTGTTATCGTTTACGCTCGACCGGATATCGCTTGACGATTTGTTTAGTGCGAGGTCGCGACCTTTAGGACGGCCAATAAAATTCCGTTTCCGCACGAGACTTTTTAATTGCTCTAGAGCATTAAATTATTTTTATTCAATGGGCTGAAAATACGCACACCCATGGGAGAAAATATTGTAATGCGTTGGTTTCATCACGTTGTTCTTTTGAAGGGTTTCATTTACATCTTGTTTAAACTACTTTACACTTACCACTCATGTAAGTAACTTTATTAAAATACGTGTATAGTGTCGGGTAAAACTTTACGTACCAATAATATTACCTCCAAAGATAAGAACAATATTTCCACACTGCATACTTTTCAAGTCGTAATTTTCACTTAAATTAACGGTAAACATTTCGAATTAAAGGTATACATTCCTGAAAAAATGAAACTGCGAACAAAATTTTTCATTTGTCAGGTAATTACGTATTTTGCAACCATGTGTCATATATGATAAGCTTTATGAATGCAATCTTGTTATAAATTATCACGTAAATTATCGAATATGTCATAAATCATTAACTTAATCATTATCATAATAACCCAGAGATGCCACTAAATAAAAGTGTTACATTATATAATGTTTAGTTATCCCATGTGAAATCTTCCGCACACAAAAAATCATCTTCTCAATTAAAACGATTAGATTAATGATATTAAAAACTACATTACTTGCACCTGCACGTGTTGCTACATTTTAAGATGGGTTATAGCATAATTTATTCGATCAATAGAATATTCATACTATGAAAAGACCGCAATTTCAGGTTTCGACTATGTATTCTCCTTTCTTATATGATATACACATATACCTTCACGTACATCTGATACGGCTTTGTTTGTCTGTCCTTTCTAAACACAATACATGGATTCAGCAATATATATGTACATGAAACATTCAAATAATTATTATATTTTGCCCACACTTTAATAATCTCAGAAAAATTTAATGTTTTCCCTGCAAAAAATTTATGGCCTCTTTAATAATGAACGATAATCGCTAAATAGGCATTTAGGTTGATACTTAACAAAAAAGCTTGATCCTTCTTTTTGAACAGTATATGTCATATACATGCGTTACTTGTACATCACCAATTCCATTATTATTGTCGGAAATGATCTACATTATATAGTTACAAATTAAACATAATCTACAATTTTAAAGGTTAAAACAAGCATAAAACAAGCAGCACCTTTATAAAGAATGCTATACTTAGATAATTAGTAGAAATAATGTTAATGATGTTAACCTGGGATGAGTTAAAATGAATGGAAATTACAACGGATGTAGAACAGGGTTAATGAAGATATTTTTTCATCGCTATACACGTTTGTTAGAAGCACATGATTTGATTTATCTTATAGAAATCTTTGATGATAGAAAAAAAAATAATGGACCGTTTGTTTAGAGTTTGGAGTCAATAAAAGAACATCAAAGCAGTTCATCGGTGTTAAAATACTAGATGCCATTAAAATCGCAAATATCCTAATATCTCCCCCTGAAAACAAATGCCTGACACTGTACTAATGGTACATGTAAGAATAGATAGTTGGAATAAGTTTACAATTTACAGTTTATTTACACTAAGAACTCATTTTCAGATAACGGTGTGAAAATAAAGCATATATGTTAGTACGGTTGCGATTACAATTAGTATTTGATTAAAGGATGTATATTTTACATCTTAAAGATTGTCTACGCCTTCTTCTATAACTATTTTTCTCTTCAGAAAAATTTATAACTTCAACTAAGCCTCCTTATTATCACGATTTTTTTTAAATTTCCACTCATTGGTAAAGATGATTAACTTGTGTCTTCTACTTTCATTTTGCAATATATATAAAAAAAAAAGACTAGGGATTCTTTCAAGAAAATTCATTTGAAGTTCCAAAAACATTGCAGAATTTCTCAGTTTTATAAATAGATTGCGCTATCACGGCCAAAACCAGAGCACTTAACATATTTCTAGAAATGTATTGATCTTAAATGGATAAAACCAAGATACTTTTAAATTATTATAAAAAGAATCATGACCAGAAAGTGTCCTCAATAATCAAAATGTCTTTGTTCTTTACATTTTTTAGAAGTACATATAAATGCACTGTTTATTGGGGAAAAAAAGAAAAATGTGGATCAAATAGTTTCGTGTTTGGTTGGCAGAACTAGAAAACGTTCCCAAATCTGCAGAAATAATCTTGCATCAGACTTCAATGGTATCGTTTGATAATCATCAAATAATCTTGTGTCTTAACGACTGTTTGTATATAAATATGATATACATGGAGCCTTTACCATCGGCAAACTTTTCATCACTTGTTCTTTATATATGTAAACCAACTGGTAATCATGCAATTTTTGCCCTGGTTAATTTTTTGATGTTACAGACAGGGTGAGGGACAACCGAACAGTCATCCAAAAATCATAAAGACAGAGACAAAAACAAAACCGAGATAGGGAAGAACAAGAACAAACCATTGAGATACATACAACACTAAAAAACTAAAAAGGGATGAGTTGCTTGACCCCACCCCCCCCAAAAAAACATGTTTTTTGTCTAAACAGCGGTGCTGCAGGTAAACAATACATAACTCCGAAACAATAAACCAGTTACTTTTTAGAGAAGATTAAACAGCCAAAATGACCGAAAAGGGTAAATCCAAAAATCATCTAAGTTGTGGCGAAATTCTTTTTAACTTATAAATTTAAACTTTGAGTATTAGTCTAAAAACCTGTACAGAAATACTAGCATCTGAGGTGGTGATAGCAAATGCATCCAAAAATAAAATGAAAAAAAGAAGTAGGCCCAATTCCCCCTGCATTTTTTTCACTTTTAGGACCATTTTCAAACAGTTGCATAAATCCTTTAAAATTTCTGGTACATGTACGCATGTGTAGTCTCTAAAGATGTGCTAATAATAACTAACAGAGAAGTTAATAAAACATTGTCTATTTATCAGAATACCGCTTTCGGGGACACGTTTAACAAAAACTAACGTCTTCAAGAAAGTTTTCAACGTGAAGGACACTGTGAACCAAAACGAATTTTTGGTTGTAAGTGAGTTTATGTGTCATCTTTTATATGACAATAGAATAGTTTTTGTTCTGATTGCCCTTTTTGGAAATATTCTTAATTGACCAAATCGCCCATATACACGACCTGTGCGGGTGGAATATTAATGATTAAGCACAACATATGTGTTTGTTAACATGAAAATGCATTGCATACAATCCTTTACAATAAAAAGTAGGTAAATATTTAAGATTAAAGAATTAATGGTAATGAGTGAAAGAAATACAGGGGAAAGTGGCCCTTCTCCATTAACATATAAAGCATGTTCAAAAGCTCTCCAGCTCCTTTTGAGAGACACTCTTTGCTTCGTCTTGATGACGGCTTCGTTGAAGATCAAATATGAAGTTATTACCGATAATGTACATGAATATATTTTTCAAAATATTTTAAGATGTGTTGGAGATTTGTATCTTTTATATGAAGGAGAATATATATATACCGATAAATGATATTCTTTGATCGTTTATTAGTTATTCCTGTGAAGATTTCTGTAAAATTCTATAAAATGGTTTTACAGCATACATTGTGATAAAAAGTTCGAGTAGTGTTCTTAACAACCTTCTCTTCTACAGCTTCTAAATAATATACCGAGAAAATAATAAAATATATTTAATTCCTGTGAAAGCCGAGAATTCTATTAGCTTTCAAGCCGAAATGGACTGAAAAAAAGACATTTTTCTAAATAGAATATTACGATTCATATTCATGAAATTTACTGTAATTATCCTTGAATAAAATAAAACTCAAAACTAAACAACTGTAGCCTTAAAATAGTAACAGCAAATGTCTTTTGGTGAATCGGATATGGTTTTCTAGTGGTTGTTATAAAAGTAATTTACAGATCTTTACGAATACACCGTAGGAGCATATTAGAAGAAATATTATAAATTATTTTTGTAATTGTCAAATAATTGTACAATACAGGTCTAAACAATAGAAAATGCCCGAAGTAAAATTTAAGTATCGAAGTACATTGTATTACAATTCTGCTCAAAACAGACTATAGTTCTATTTCTAGATTTCGTTTACAGTCTGTTGTTGTAATTAAACTATATAATGCCAATAATCGTTTTTGAAACACCTTCCTATTGTTGTATTCTAAGGATGGTCAAAACACATGGTCAGTTGCCAGGAGTCTAGGAGCTCTACATAAGAAAATTATAAAATTCATAAAACATACAAATCTTATCACTGAAATTCTTCCGTTTGATTGTAATAGACAGAAAAAAATTATATCTTATCTTCTTACCTTATGAACATTTCCACTCCAGTCTCTTCTATATTACGTTTTATTCCTTTCCACGATTGCTTTAACTTAAACACTTGTCTTGCATCCAGTGGTAGTCTCGGATCCACTTTTGGTATCCCATTTCCCTGTCGTTCAGGGAGTGCATCTATCTGAACCTGGGGTGATGCTATTTCTTCCTTCTCCGATTTTGTATTTCGACAACCCATTTTCAAAATTGATAAATTTTTATTTTTTCCTAATCATCTCAGTTTATATATATATATATATTTGAAATGAAATTAGTTTACATAAAAAATCCACAATATATTTGGAGCTATTTTATAATTAATTTACTTGTTATCTTTATGGCTCCTGTGATTAACAGCGTTCATACACGAGGCGTCGTTCTAACAAGTTTTCAATTAATGCAAGAAAATAAAATGGTTAGTCTATATCCATTACTTCACAGAATATGGTCTTCTTCAAATTCCGCAAAGCTGTACAGTGGCGAATTATATCTCCCGATCAATACACATGAATGATATCCCGGTGTGTGATTCGGTGGCTGGAAATCTGCTTTATTCCCAGAGTAAAGTATTTTAGAAGATAATTTAATAAATTACTCTACTGATTGCTATATCTATAGATATTTGCATAGAAAATTTACATTAAAATAACCGATCAATAGAATCCTAGCTATTAGTTTTTCAGAATTAAAACAATCATAGATTTTCCAGGTTTTCAAAATATTTTTATTTTAATAATTTACTTCTTTCAACTCTACATTAGCATGATAAGCAATCGATGCCCCAATTGTCTGCACCAACGATTTTTATCGTTTAAGGAACTTACACAGAGAGTGAGATTCCCGTTAATATTTCTGTAACAATGTATATTCTGTCAATTTGTGAATATTTGCAGTTACTAATAAACATAATGATTTACACTACAGCTGACGTTCTCTAATAGTTCGTGTCAAGTAATGTAAAGTAATGATAGGTTGAGATCAAGTACTGTGGGCACGAGAGCAACAATGCTGTTATTAACTTAACGTTGAGTAACAGTATTCGTGGGTGGTTTTAACGAAATCTATTTATTTAATTGTCGGCTTTGAACTCTGTGAACAGGAAAGAACCTCTTTCATTTGTAGCAAAATAAAGATTTATAGGCATTTATGCATTTCATTCGGTATTTTGTGATACGTTTTATTCATACTTTCATAATTAAAAACATATAAAATATTATTAAATTTAAAAAAACGAATTTATTTAAACTGAACGAATGCATATTGAACATAATATATTTATAGGTTTCACAATGAGTGAGAATTCGATATCGCTTGATATCAAATTTGGATATAATAATAAACAAGCCTTTGGCGAGTTTATCATTAAGTCCACATTAAATAACATATGATGTAGAATTAGTTATGACAAATAATTCTTCCCTCGAGAAATAGATAAAAACGCACCATCATAAGAGAAATATCTGTAACGGTTACCTCAATGGTTTAGAAAATTGCGTGTTTGAATTTACGAATCGTTTCAATTAAACTAACCCTTTGGTCACCGTTTACAAATGCCTACCTGGTATTAGGTAATGAAAAGGCTACTTTTGTCAAAACTACACTGACTCTAACAAAAAGTACTCTGAGACTTATTTTTGTTAACCTGCTGGAAATTCTCATCGATTGAAATCAAAACTTCATGACAAATGTGGTTATATTAGCTTCCAACTGTGAACTCCTTTCTCAGCAGTAACATACAAAGGTCCCCAGTGTGGAGTGAATATTTCACAGCTGATTCGTTACTATCTTGCACGTTATATGTACGACTTTCTCGGCAGTGCGAAGTTTCTATCCCACAAAGAAGAGTAGATATCTTCAGTTAGATTCCACGTCTTCGTGGACCGGATGTCACAACGATTTATTCTTGTTAAGTTATTAGTTTTTTCCTATTAAAGTTGTTCTAATTAAGCTGTTCTCAAGTTGCCAAAAAAAACGATCGTTACCCCTCCATTTTATAATTGTTCAAATATCTTGAAAATGTTTGAGATCCTCACCCCTGAACCTTACATTATGTATTTGTTAAGATGAAAATGAATTTTCTCGGGTCGATTGGCGACCTTTGTATCCGCATCCTTGATCTTATTGGTTGGAATTAGATTCTAAGAGAAGTGAACATTTGGGGCGTTATTTGTTGTTATTTCTGTTTCATAAAGGTAGGGTTTTTGTGCTGCAATGAATCCTTCCTGTGTTATTTACAGATTGTACATGACAGATATCCTTATATATCCTTACCTGTATACTATTTTTAGTTCCTTTTTGTCTTATAGATATATCCAGGTTTTTTTTTAGAGTTAACTTAGAGTATTAATCGGATTCAGTGTAACTTTAGATCTTAAACACGATTTTTACTAATTAGTGGCTTGTCATTTATCTCTTTTACAGAACATTCGTTTTGGTAATAAAATCAGAAAAAGAGAAATCATTAGATGTAAAAAGAAAGTAAATTATAACAGATTTTTCCAGTAAACCAAAATAAATTTACACTTGATTGAGCATGCTAATGAGAAACTTATGTAACTTTATACATTCTATTTATAGTTAGAAATTTTAGCAAGCTAATATAGAAGTACATAGATGACAAATTTATGTAATCTTTTAATCTCAAAAACTTTATAAATGCTTGATTTTGCTTGAACAAAACAGAGATGATACAACTGACAAACAAACTTAGTTTTTAGTTTACTATTTTGAAATGACAAACAGATCAGTATCAGATAAGAGAATCAAGTACTAGTATTTTCAAGTAAGGATAAGTTGTATACGCCTACTTATCCCACTCATCCATAACAATTGATAAAGTTGAATAGTAACATAATTCTGATTTATTTAAAAAAAAAATCCAGGAATGTGATTCGATTGTTAATTATGTACACGTTTAGCTGCAAAATCTTCTCTGAACTAATTCACAATCTCTTTCATAGCCTAATTTGTGTGCATTTAAATACACACAAATATTTAATCGGTATGGGAATGATGACTTTTTCTTCTGAAAAAGATTCAGCTCACTGAACGGCACATATTGTAATAAAAGTTTGCATTTGACACAGAAGCATTGTGTATAACTCTCCTCCTATATTTACATGTACAATGTGTTTCTGAATTTTTTATCCAGTATAAAATCCTGATTTCCATTTTATATACAAAGAAAAATATAAGTGCACATACAAGGATTTATTCAAATTCAAATATGGAGTTAAACAAAGTTATGAATATGAAGAAAGAGCAGCACACCACAACGGCACCATGCAACCCCCCCCCCCCCCCCCCCCCCCAGAAAAAAGAGGAGATTTAAGGAATTTTAAGATTTTACTCCACATCTTCACATTTTTCTAATTACGTAATCGTCACTGATGCAATCCATATCTAAATGTCCCTCCTTCCATAAAGCGGCATTCTGAGCAGTTTTTTTTCCCATCCAATTCAAGACAAACCAACAGGAAAAACGTATTTGTCTCCCTTCTGAGATGCTTAATTAATGCCGACAAATCTAGCGAAAAATGACATTGCAAGCTTAAAGCATTGTTTCTCAAATGCCAATATTTTTTTGCTGTTTTAAAGTTAGGCTGGAAATGGATGATAAATTATAATGCACATACTAGTCTGTTTCCTAGTGTGTGGTTGGAACCCGTGTCAAATATTATATCTTATATCAAAGGAACTGTCAATGATGACCTTTACTATAAACTAATAGTACTTATATCATAACTGTCCTTGCATATCATGTTCAGTTAATATAAACATATCATCATGAAAATAGAGGTGGTATTTAGAAAATTATAGGAAAGTCAGCACATGCCGTGCTTTTCCGTTCACCCGGACGTATTTTTCTCTTTAAACTCTCAAGTTAGAGGTCAATAGATATAAATGTGTATACATGTATATGTACATCGTGATTTTCAATTCGTTGCACAGTAGGGGTTGTACGTAGAAAAGTCAGCCTTTTTCAAGGGTCCCAACGATCGTTGATAGTGTGAGACTTTTTGGTCATGATCCGCGTTCGCATCATATACTTGTCTTTAGTAATTTAAGTCTATCACATTGTTAAAAGTACACCATTTTTGTAACTCCTGCCCTGTTTTTGTTGATTGAATTTACCGATATATCTGACTCAAACATCCATTTAGATTATCAAAAAATAAATTGTATTTGGTATAATAGGAAAAAAATATTTTGTGTGGTTACTCTGTATTTACTTCACGCTATGTTAAAATTTCATTTATTATTTTAAACTTATAACTATAAATGAGTGTCATAAAACAATATGATACAAACTAATGATACGAAATTTAAGAAACACTACCAAGGGAAACATTATCCTGCTTAGGTCTAGTGATTAACGACCATTTATTTAATACAGACGATTTACAATACATCTGATATTGGTGGTTAAACAACGGATTCTTACTCTCGAGGACTCAAGTCCACCAGCAAAGTTATCTAATAAATGGTAGTTTAACACTCTAACAAAATACAACAAAATTAAGTAGAAGCCGAAAAGCCTTTGAACTAAAACAACAAGATCTCCTGTCACAGTTTGTATATGCTTGTCTTTTTTCAACCAAAGACTTGTAAACATGGTTATCTCTTGAATGTTTATACTTTTTGTTTACTTATTTTGTGCATGAAATATTTTTCCCATGTTGGGATTTATAGTTCTACCGTATTTTATATCACTAGTAACTGTTTTCTTTTGTATTTAACGGCCATTTTGATCTTGTTTATTCTGTACTTTCACAAATTTTTCAAGATAACAAGACTAAATCATGACACGTGGCCTTGCTGTCAATCAAGACCTGTCAAGACTTGTTGCGATCATTTCAGCATAAATTACAAAATGTTTCTGAACTGATTTGAAACGGGCTTTACCAGTTTTGATTGACTACCCAGAAATATATCTTGTTTTGGTGTTTTTATCTTGATTTTGAAATCACAGAGATTGCCAAGAATCAAGAACTGCAAGATTATACAATATAGAAATGATCGTTTAAGATCAAAAGTGTCTTAAGCCAAAAAATAAGACAGCGTCTTTTTTCTTTAACTGTCTGGTTACGTTTAATTGTACTAATTTTAATGATTAGGCTATCTTGTGTTGTGACCCGTGGTTCAACGTTAAAAAAACTATCACCCTATATCTTATTATATTTAATATGCATTGAGCAGAGTGAGTTCTAAAACTTTGCATTGCAAGTCTTTTTTTTTAAAAAGTTAAGTGACATCACACAATTTAAAAAAAAAAGCACCTGAGGCCAGACCAAATTGATCTTCCGTTCTTTTGATTTCGCCGCTCCGATTTTTGAACTATGTAAATTTTAAGAAAAAATTCTGAAAATTCGATTTAAACCCTTCCCTTTTCAAGAAATTAAAAATAAAAATTGTTCATCTGCTCCTAAACTTTTGTAAAAATTAGGATTTGTCTCCATTTTTTGCAGTATTTTGCAGTATTTAAGATAAAAATGTGTGCCGCACGTTAATTTGATCTTCGCCCGAAAAAACTAGTCCTCAAGAAAAAAAAATCAAAATTAAAATTTCGCTCGCTCGAACTTATTTTTGCTATCCAAGAATCCAAAGAACTAAAAATCAGTTTGGTTTGGCAATAAAATGTTTGGTTTAAATATAATCAATTCAGTTATTTTGGTGCACGTGACAATCTTCCACAGAACCAACAAAACATTAAAACTAAACAATTTACCATTTCGAATTATTCTTTCGTTTTTTAAGATCATGTCATCATTTCTCCCACAAGGACGTTGTAAATGAGTTCATGTCCTCAATTCTCTAAGCAATTGACCATAGAACTATTATTTACCATGATATATATATTCTACATTGTGGTTTTCCACTAGAGAATACAGACAACAAATACAGTTTTCGTGAACGCTTAAATTAGAAAATAGTTTTGAACAAGAACTAATACCGAGATAAGCTTTTAATATGTCAATTAATTTGTTTCTGTCCATAGTCAATTCCCAGATTGAACCATTCATCTCTACTTTATAATTGTGTTGGTTATTTTATCAGACATACAAACCTACTGTGGTAATAGTTGTATTTTTAATCAGTTTATAATTAATTATTCGTTACAAGCTGTTCCAAGTGAATATACCTAAGTGTTGCGCAGACTATTTCTATTAATTTGTAGTGTTATTTTTTCTCACTTCTACGCAATAGGCCCTACTTTCATCTTATGAATAAAATAATGATAGTTATTGCCTTTTAATCATATCATACATTTTACAATCAAATAAGGTATTAATAAAAATATTTAAGCATTTTTTTAAAATTTCTCCTAACTTCGTATGAAATATATCAATACGAAATTATATCCTTCTTTAATAATTGTCTGACTTCACACTAGATTTGATTACCGGACATAGAACTATAGAAATTACCATTGCATTTGAAGCTGGGTAATTCTAGGGCAACTTGACCCAAATGTATAAGATCGTCAAATCGGCATTAATGTCGGTTCTGACCAAACCGTTTTGATGATATTGATGGAATATGTGAACTTTTTAGACCAATCTATTCAGAAAGTCCGAATATGGATCATGCAGTTCAAGTTGTTGTCGGTTTTTATTACTCTGAAGGGTTTATTTAATTATAGAAAACAAGGTAGTAAAGGAACGAGTTCGACTGGTCCGTCTGTTTTTGTCCTCAAACGAAACGAAACGTATACTTACTTAGTGAAGTTAAAGAATGTCAAATATATTCCAGCGATTTCAAACATTTTGTCAGTGAGTTTCTGATACGTTTGTTGACATAATTCCGCAGCTGGCACCCTTTATTAGACAAACACATAGAAAACTTGAATGCCAAGTCAGACCAGCTTTTTAACAATTCTAAAACGTATTATAAATTTACCGATTTCATTCTGGATATATGAGATTGATATATTAATATAATAATTATACTTAATTAATTAAAGACCAAAACCATTTGTGTAACTTGTGTCGATATTGTACCTTTATGTTCCGATGGCAGTGCTATAGATCATTAAAGGGTTATGAATGTTCGGTCTATAAGGAATAATTAACTATGACAGACCATACGTTTTGTTATGGTGTATAATTTCTATGAAGACTAGGGTGTACTTATAGTGTCATTTCGATATCGCAATTATTTTATACCATAAAGCTGACCACATCTGGTACTTAAGTCAATGAACATTCAGACACTATATTCAAATCAATATGTAATTACTATAGGTTTATTACTGTTTTAAGGTCGATATTACTTGGTCCTATACAACACCTAAACCTCAGATGTCAGCTTTATAGTAAATATTTAAAGTAAATGATACCATAGACAGGTTTTAGCCATGTCATCTAAAAATAAATTCTTTTCCATAACAAAAATATGAATATGGTTAAACAAATTTAATACAGGATAAAAAGTTTACTGACAATAAAAGCCTTTCATCGTAAGTATTAAATTGCCAAACCCTTTGTTTCAATTATATGCCATCTGTAAACAGACCACTTTTTGAAACTAAGAAGTATCTCACTCGTCCAACTCTATTCTTTATCTTTTTTGATATTTGAATCAAAAGAAAATTATGATGTCCAGATTTGTATCCCGTAAAGATCTTTTACTAAAAATGATTTTCTTGTAACACAAATCAACTGCCAATGTTACAAGATAAAAAAGGATATGCATACCTTCTGTAATGAGTTAGGTATACAGAAATATAAAACAACATCCTTGCTGAGTTGTCTAAAAAAAAAAAAAAAAAAAAACACTATTCACCTGTCTTTACCGTCATCTTTTTCATAAGATTCTCATTTCTTAAAACAGCGATCAATAGACAGAAAACAAATTTGTAAATGTTCTGCATATTGAAATCAATGTATCACCTCCACTCTAATTCTTACATGGAAACAGACTTAGGGACAACTATAAAAATAAGCGAAACATTTCTATGGCGGAAGCTTTACAACAGCAATATACACCATCTACAGCCATCACATTAACCTTTGACGAATACAAGATGACACTGCTCTACTAGAAGTATTTCTACATGAAGTGCACAGAATAAAGTGTCTACGAAATATATATTTGATTATGGAGACTAAAAGAGTTCCAGAATGATGATTAATTTCATAATACAAAATATCCAAACATGGTGTATGATGCGAAGGTGTCGCTATCACCGTGTATTGATAGATATTTCTACCATGACATACTTCATACTATAATTGGATAGACAATACTTACTCAAATGTATTATATTTATTGTCAACACACAAGACTTGATTTGAAAACCATATTTATAGGACATATCAAACGATTTGATCGATAATCTGTCAAATTAAAGCGCTTGGTTTAGTAATATTGACCCCGTGGAAGATTATCTCGGAGACCAAATCATTAGAAAGAGTGAAGACCAATTAACGAAAAATAGAGGTTACTGCGAGCTTTATTTACTCTTACTTACAAAAATTCTTTAAAAAAAGAATGTTTGGTTTTGTTAGAAGATGCTCTTTATTGATTTTCAACTCAAATATATTATACCTATTGGCATTTTTAAAGGTTTTAAAGAAAAAAGGTTTGTGAAGAAGATCAAATTTTTCTAAATATTTATATTTTTAACTTACAGTGTCAACATGTTTTTGAACATACGATACCTTCGATGCTTTAAAAGGGGGATATTAATTCGGAAATGGGAAAATCCTAATCGATTCCATTAGTAAAACAGTTTCAAGAGAAATCAGCTTTAGATTTAAATATTTATCTACTTGTATTCTCGATTGTCCAGTTTTGACAAAAATCGAAGCAACGTTAACTGGATCTGTAAATGTTCAATTACAATATGAAAAGCACCAACACAGAGCATTTTTTATATTGAGATAAATAGAACCATTAGTCACTGACAGTTAAGTCACTTAAGAAGTTACCTAGAAGTGGTAAAATTGATAAACCAAATCTTGAAGTCCTGTTAGTTAAAACGAGAAAACAATTTGTTCCATTTCAAATCAAACAAAAACAACTTTTTTTTGGCAATGTAATGTTAGATAATTGACACTTTAACAGATGTTATTCAATGGAAGCGTGACGGGTGCCTTAAACGGAACAGAACATGCTTTCTTCTTGAAATGGCCATTTTCAGTCTGAGATTACCCGTTGAAGATCGGTTCATGCGACCTTATCTCACACTGCACGAGGCCTCATCTTCCAGTGCTTTTAGACCAATCAAATCGTGCCGTTCACAAATGCACATACCTATTGACCAATTGGGAGTAACGTTATTTAATTTTGTCGAGTGTGAACATTGAATTTACCTAGATACAGGAAACTAAAAATCAAGTATGTAAAATTCAGCGTCTTTTCTCGTGTTCCGCTGCGCTCCACTCGGGAAAGACGTGAATTTGAAAACAACTCGAAGATTTTCCAGTCTTCACGTTAAACTGGTGTAAGAACCTTTTACATAGTGACTGCCTGTTTTCTGTGATAGTTCACATTGTAAGTGATTTTGTATATCTGTGTTGACATGTTCTAATTCCGTTCGTTTATGATGTCTTTCTAGTGGTATTTCATAGCTCTGTCCTCAGATGGTTTTTGCCTTAACTCTTTTGGTCATTTTGGCATGTCTGAATTTGCTCTTCAACCTTTTGGATTACTTGTTTTGGTTTTCAACATTTTAGGCCATGAGCAAAACTGATGAGTCGTAAATCGATGAAACGTGCAAATCTTGTGCATCAAAATTTGCTCAAAGAATTTTATTTGTTATGTTGAATTCTCACAAATTTGCATTGCCTCCCCTTTGCATTTCGGTTTTATGGACTTTTCCCACCGTCTTGTCACTTCGGTATTCTCTTGCTGATATGTAGTTTCCCATGTAAAAATTTTCCATTCACGTATACAAAAAAAAGATTAGAGAAGATTTTCCTCTGAAAATATTGGTCCATGACAATTCTAAAGTTCCGTTATGTGCTATCTTTCACTGATAACTGATTTTTTAAAAGATGATACCGAGATATTTATTTGTCTCGACTTTGTACAAATGTATTACATTTAAATTAAACTCAACATACACCAAAACAACACAATGCAGTTGTACTTTAAGCACGTAATTTTAATCTTCAGAAAAATGATTAAGAAACTGAAGTATGTGATCCACATGCAGAATGGTTTTATCATTTTGTCAGCTTTATAATAGAACGATTCATTAAAGCTCAAGTACCAATAACCAGAGTAAACAAGTCAGAAACTGAACATGCAATAAATATTGGAATATTGCACAAGTAGAAGAGTTAATTTCCCATTAGTATCACGGAATTGATCTATGTCTATAGAGAATCGGCATGTTCGCACAAATTATGTCATCATTACCTAATCTATGAGAAAAATTTCAGTTGCAGTGAAATGTCAACGACCCGTCACTGTAATTATTTTTACTTCATAACACTAGTATACAATATTAAAGTCAGATACAACACAATTATAAATAAATATAAACAGATAATACATTTATGCAAGCAATCAAATGCTAGTAATCTTTTATTACAAAAATTGAAAAGACAGTGACGAAATTGGCATCTGGACGGTCCAGACTGATGCCTTGGGACTATACAAGCAAACATAATTTTATGAAAATTTAATATTAACAAATTTTTATTTTAGAACATTTTTATAATACCATGAATGGTTTGTGAAATATTATCACACGTCTTATAATGTTTACCACCGCGTATCCTACGGTAGCAAGGGTACAGAGGTTACCATTTACTTATTAGCCTATACTGCCATACTAATTGGCCAAATATATGGTCGTGCCAAAAATGCTACAAAATCCCGTCTTAGTGACGTATCCAAATATGGTAATGATGATCACCATAAAAGGCTTGTATTTGCACCTTTATTTTGTATTGTTTACCTGTGAAAATGGAGATAAACAGACATGTTGAAGTAAAATAAAATGTAGTATACATTTTATAATAATGACAAGAAAGTAAAAATAACCCCTCTGTTAAATTTGAAATAAATTAACACATATATTAAAAGTGCAAATCCCACAGTTAAAAAAAAGAAAAAAATCTAAGGGCACTGTAGGCCTTGTTTTCTCCATTTCTGCGACTGTTAATATTTTTCTTGGAGATACTTCCAACACTGCTACTACAAATAAAACTATATTTGTTTATTTTCAATTCACATCGTGGTAGCGTAATATAAGGCTTCACTGTGCAGTCATATATGCACAGGCACTGTTTTCTACGACTGATTCATTTTTTTTCGGCACGAAAAGAATTAAAAAACTCGGGGCAAACAATTTTCTGATACCTTTTATATTTATTTTTACCTCTTGTGTTTATCGAAAAAGTTGGATTTTACAATTTCTCGATGGCCAAGTCCAATTTCTTTGTAAAACTTCTTTGGCGTTTTATGTTAATCTTTATTTCGCACAGTCTGGCAATGAAATGAATATAGTAACACATAACACATACATAGTCACTGTAGAAAAAAATATATAATTTATGTCATCAATGAATAGATAGGGACACAGAAGGTAATCAAGAGAAATATTTGACTGAACTTTTAATAATTTCTAACCATTCCAAAACATATTTCGGGTATTATTCATAATCTTAAATTTTCTACAAACTATGTGAATACAATTTAATATTCTATAATATATATTTATACTAATAGAAACGTAAATGTAGCATTAAGTTAATAACAGAGGCAATTGACTCGGAGAAAATTGATATTGACTTTGAAAACAGCGGTAAACACCAAGTGCATTCTACAACATTCTGCAAACCTTACAAAAAAAAACCTTTACCAGTCTGTGATATTTAACATGTCGTTGTTGTTATTATTATTAAATTTACTTGTTTAAATTCTATTTTATATTTATTCTCAAATTTTATTTAAAGAAAATTTACATTTCTAGTTAGTCTGATTCCTTCAACATCGTTATATAGAATAAAACAATTACTGTCTGCTGTTTCGGTAAATGTGCAGTGTTATTGACTTTTGAAAAATAGGATATTCACCTCACCTTTCGGGCGCAGTGAATATCCTATTTTTCAAAAGTCAATAACACTGCACATTTACCTCAACAAAAGACAGTATTTGTATAATATTCAGCCAAACAAGACAATTACAATGAACATGTATTTCTTTTCATGTATCCCAGGAATCTTTTTCCTGAACCTTTTATCCAACTTCTAACTTTATATGCATTTAAATTGAGCACGCATTACGTCGTATTTTCAATGTTTAAAACTTGTGGTTAGACTAAAAAGTTTTGATTGTCGTAATATAGCATATGCTGTGTACTATTTTCTTTTCTTCTCGTTTTCAGGTGATTAACCAAATGTTGTCGAAAGCGTGGATAGTAAAAACGCGGGGTATACAACAAGCCTTTTATGGAATTGTTTACAACAAACAGAAAATCTCGTTCAAAAACGAGCCTTTTATGGTGATGGCCACCACCCACATTTGGATTGTCACTAAAGCGGAGCTTTGCAGCATTTTTAGGCACGATAATATGACCAATACTGATACGGCGTCCGTTTCCACTACATGATGTATAATCGTTCACCTTTTTGATCGTATTAGCATTTAATAAAGTAATAAAGGTTATTTTCAAGGAATTCATCGGTGTGTAAACGTTTCAGTTTTCCCCTCCTTGGAATATGCCTTTGGTATTTCTTGACTCTACTGGACCAAGTCACTCACGAACTGTATGGAGTATATTTTTCAGCTTGTAAAACAGCATTATTTCTCCGACTCATGGATTCCTACGGTAACATCGTTCATCGAAAAATAAATGGCATCAGAAGTCACGACGCAGACCAATAAAAAATTACAATCAATAATGAACCATGAAATTATGTATAAATACTCAGGCAGTATCTGGTCAATATTGGGACTGTGTTAGATGTATAATATGCCTTAAGCGCATTAAATATCCTTTGAAACAAATCTTTGGTTGATATACGGTAGCAAGGGTACCAAAGTACAAGTATTATAACTAAAGGTACTTTTCCCGAGAGTAGTTTGAATTTCCTGCTCTGTCACGTACATATAAGATGAAGAACAGCAATGACAGTAGTCTACTCTTATTTGCTTGATTTGATTTATTCTCGTGTATATTAACTCCAAAGTTAGTTCTTACAGTTACCACTTGTGTCTTTTTATGCGTTATAGCCTTTAACTTTCGTTTTATCATGTTAGTGAATATATTGCTTTAGGTGCCTACATTTGTGTAAATGCCCATTTCCCAGAATTCCTTTCGTTGAGTACATGTTCATTGTATTACTGGAATTACATTTTTCTAGATGAAAATGTATTCTGGCAAGTACAATGTAATACTGCGTACCATAAAATTTATGTAAACGCTGCAGAATTTTTGGTAGATTTTGTTATATGTTTGCACAGGTTTGTCCATTGGTCGCACTACTATTCAGTTACTTGTAAAATATATAATATTATTTCTAAAACCTTCGCAGATTTTTAGCACCAGGCACTGCTGAAGGGATATTAATGTTTTTGGAAATGTAAATCCGGAGCATAAAAAATTGTACAATATAATGTTCGTCTCATTGACAAAATATGCATGATATGAATATGAGTCGAAGAATAACTACTTTGTATTAAACGATATTGTCGTTGGTTCTCATTAATTAATAAAATCACGCCATTATAAATGCATAAATCAAATCATGGAGAAATCTTTTTCATTATATAATAAATGACAAATTACAATAACGTGGAAAAGTATTTCAGAACAATGATTATATCAAATTATTTCTAATATTAATACCAATTTCTCACTGAAAATAGGCGTCCTTCGGAAATTTCATTAAAAGCAACAAATGAATCCGTTTCTGGGAGAAGGAAAGTGATTTATTTGATTTTCAATAAGAGAAACCTTTGATAGAATTGACCTTTTGTTGTGTATGCCTTCGCTGTAAAGCTGTCTGGCAAATTGGGCCTTTTCTTTTGATGTTTTCTCCTCTTATGTTCTATTGTAGGCTTTGTTTTGTCCGTATAACCGATTTAATCTTTACATTTTTTCACATACAGTTTACAAATACAATATTTTATAAAACTTCGTTAATCATGTCTTGGAAATTTCTCAACTCTTGAAGCAAAAATTAATTGGAGGTTTGGGTACATCAACTCCGCCATGGCCGGTCTCAAGCCCGGGTGAGAAAGGAGGAGAGTTATGCAAAAGGAAGCACCCCTATCACGCAAAAACAACTGCACTACGGAAACCACACAAGTAAAGTGTTGGACTTATGTGCATCAAAGCAAGATCTAGAAGAGGATTAAGTAAGTTGGTACGTCATTGCTATGAATCTGTTCTAATTTAGATGTTTCTGGGATTGACGACTCTTTGTTGGTCTTTATTTTGATTACAATATATACTACGCACTCGAGCTTTTCCAAAGAATGTGATAAAAAATAATAACTTGGAAAATGGACTGGAAAGAAAAAATTCTGGATGAAGGGAGGCAATTCTAAGGAAAACGATGAACGATTGTAAAAATAATCTATATTTATCATATTTTACTTCAGCAGTAAATTAAAGTCAGCCATTTTATTGGATACTAAAGACTGACGAATTATTACAAGAAATATAAAAGTATCTATACTTGTACTAACTGTCAATGTTAACAGTTTTCGTATATCATTTTCCTATTTCATCTTATTCAACTCGACATATTTATTTCAATTTCTCTGCATTCGCAGTTTATGAGATTCTGATTATTTATGACGTAGTTACTTTTTAACATGATTTTTTGTTACTATACATGTAAAGATATATGTATTAGTTTTATTGCTTTTACAGAAACAACATGACAGTAATGATTTTAAAATTTCCACGCAATATTGTACGGCGGTTATTGTTCCGAAAGCTGTATTAAATTTGATAAATTACATCATCAATAAATGTAACTTTGATTCTAAATAAAATTTAGCTGAGATTTTTTTTTCCGATCACTACATTAACTAGTCCGACACCAAAATATGTATGGCTTCAATTGAAAAACAAAATAATTTTTTTTAATCCAAAAATTCAAGTTATTTAAAGGCACAGTTTGGAATGAAGTGTTCTTATTTACATTCAGAAACTGTAATAACTTCTCGTCTATGTAAACTAGTATACATGAGAGGTAATTGTCCAGATGGGGGATATAACAAAATGTTAGGTATGTATCAATCATTTGCAAGATTTATTCATTTTTAATTATATATTTCAGTCGAAAATACGAAGCATTTGGCCAGTTCGTACAGCGTATTGTTTTATTGTAAATTCTCTTAATTTTTGCAATAAATTTCCACAAAAATTACTAAAGCATGTCTGAAGATAGTAAAAGATAGAAAAAGTTGATAGTCTTTACTGAGATTTAATCCATTATTCGTTCATTAAAGTTGGTCGTTATTTACCAGTTTCATAACCACCATTCCAATTAAGTTAGCAAAGACTTTCCTTAATGAACTATTCGCGACAGTTTTAATCGTATATTACAATATTTCTACCATATAACCTCTTAAATTACAACGAACAGCTTCTTATACACAAGACTAATTTTCAATCTTAAAACTGCCAGGTTTCGAGGCTGGATATAACACGTAATCAATGAAAAAAATTGGTAGATTTTTTTTTCTCTAATGAAATATTTGTTTTTGGCTGGAAATAAAATAGACAACTGGACCAATGTGAAAACAAACAAACAAAGATAAATAAAAGAAACAGGTGTCCGTTACAATATACTGTACACACATAACTAACAATGACGAGACTATATGAGAATATTTGACCTACCTGATGAACATTTCCAAACCCGTTTCGTCCATGTTACGCCTAATACCTTTCCAAGACTGTTTCAACTTGAAAAGTTGTTTTGTATCCAGAGGTAGTCTTGCGTCAGCCTGTGTAGCATTATTCTCATGTTGTGCGACCTCGGGTATTCCTTGATTTTGTTCTAACGTTTTCGATTTTTCCTGTTTTCCTTGTGTACATCCCATATTTGAAGTGTTATATAGTGTAAAACGTTATTCTCCTCACTAATGAATATTTTGATACTAAATGTATTCAACTATATTTTTAATTTTTGATATGTTTGAATGTAGATAAATTTCGATATTCATGCACTAGTTTGACTAGACTCGGATGTAAACAATTTTCGATAGGCTATCGGTCCAATATTTCGACACTATAATCATCAGTTACATTATTATCGTAAACTTTATCTATTTGATCAATTTGTTTGATTACTTATACGTTAATTAGAATCTATGAAAATGAAGCACCAAAGGGTTATAATCGATATAAAGAAACGTAACATGATAATATCTCTTAGATAGCAAGTTATGTCAGATGTATTGCGATATTTTAACAATTCCAGATAAAACGTAATGATCGAATTATATTTCAAACCTTAAAATCTTTAATATCCTAGTAATTACATATGCATACCGGCAACACAAAGCAATAAGATTAAGGTAAAAATCCATAAAAGCAAATACAAGCATAAGTCGAACACACAAAGAAGTAATAAGTAGAAAAAATGTATACATGTGATAGCAAAAAAATCACAGGGCTGTATACATTCTTTATATTCACAGACATTTGTCCAGGGTTCAAATTGATAATAAAACATGTTGCAAAACAACTCGTGCCTAAATAAACAATCATAAAGGGTCAGTGAAAAAAAAATCTTACTATTCTATATAAATATTTTTAAAATGGAGTGCAAACGTCAAAACTATTTGACCTATTATATTTAATATTTAATGAGTTGATTTCTTTTCACGTGCATGTGATAATGGCTAGTTATATTCCAAAACCTGAAATTATTTAGTTTTTGTTTGGTCATTTTTATGTTTGGGATATTGACCTTTTATCCTATCGACAGCTAACCTACCCTTCATCACCCTTTGTTGATTTTCAATACAAATTCTGCTGAGGTGTCGCTTACATGTATCTGATAAAACTAACTCATCTTCATTGAGATAAAAACTTCATAAATGCAGATAAAGTCATGATGGCCATTGTTGAAATGATCACTTTTAATTGTCTTAAAAGATTGAATTGTTTCTGCTGTAAAACTGAAGAATCACCAGGATGGGGTCGTTTAACGTTTGTAATAGATCTACTCAAAATAAGCTGCGAAAAATCTTTTTAAAGGAGTTTTATTATGAATAATTTTAAAACGTTAAAATAACGAATGTTAACAGTATGTTTTCATAATATCGGTTGTATCTAAGTATAAACAGTTTGAAATCAAGCAACGAAAACCTGGCAGTAAACATCTAATCAGAAATCTTTATTACACTTGAGACTTTCGATAGCACATTAATCGATTAAAGAAACCCAATTTTGTGGAAGGAAAGGAAGCATAACAATTTGATGGCAAACATTTATCTACTAAATAGGCCTAGCGAAGCGATTATAAATTGTTTTACGATCTATATGTCGATGGTCAGCGCCATGAAAATACCAATTAAAGGCCGACTACTTTGACGTGGATACTTGGACTTACTTTTATTCTATTGAATTTCTTTTTTGATTGATAACATTAGAAAATTCTTTTTTTAATGAATTTTTATTTAAGGATGTTTTGACTTGTCAGCCAGTAGTTGAATATGTGTCTTGCATATATACATGAAGTTGTAAGCAATGTCGTCAGTGTATCTTTGTATGTGAAGTCGTGTGAGTTTATTATCTACAAATCTACAAAAGGCTGAATTACTGCAATTTCTTGATAGTAATACTGGATTTTATCATGACTTTTATTCTATGTTTGTTTTTCTCCTCTTTTGTGTTGTTGTCGTCGTCGTCGATTAGATGTCGTAAGTTGTAAGTTGTTGTTGACCTTTCCTGTTATCGGTTTAACCAATTTCGTGAACTTGACATGCCATATTTCAACAAATCCTATAACACCAGTGCAACATGTAATATCACAGTCAACTCGGTTTAAAGCTAAAATAATAATCTAAAATGTTCAAGAGCGCATTCAAATACAAAATTACCGAAAAACTGAAGTACAGAGCTATCCCTAAGGAAGATAATCCTTTGATTACAGAAATATAACATTTTTTTATATCTTTAAATTTCACGCCCGTATAGAAATTCTTTTTTAATTTTTTTTTTTTGCTAAATGGATTAATCATTTATTATAACTAGATTTATTTTGTTGAGAGTAATCCACAATTTGTCGAATATTACTGATGCCTACATATTCTTTATAAAAGGAGTTTACTTTGAAAATAAAATTGCTTTGTCGGCAAAAGAAAATGTGTAAATAAAATTGTGGGTATTTTCCCACATTTGAATATTAACAAATTTTATGTAATCTAATAGAAAATTTATATATTTAAAGACAAGCATTATGATAACTCTTTTATATTTTTTGTTTTGTTTTGAACAAACAAGTTCGCAATATATTTATGGACAAGGAAGTGTAAGAAATCGTACTGTATCCTTATAATCAATCGATATTAGGATAATACGAACTTATTTATCGAAAGATTTAAGATTTAAATCAATAAATCATAATAAATATACTGTTTTATTTCAAAGTAACATACCAAAATCATTTCTGCAAAAGCATATGCACCAACGTGTGTAATACATGAAAAAGCACATGGACAATAACATTAGGGATCCACAGACACTTGACCACTTATTTTTGTTTTTCGTTTTCAGCGCGTTGAAAAAATACTTGAGCCCGAGATATGACACTAAAATATGTTTCTTTGTTGTAGATTCAACCCTACTTCTAGAATAAAAAACAAGGTAATTGTAAATGAACAAACATCGCCACTTTTTGATACGGTCTCTGTAAATCTCCATTTTTATCTCTCTAACATAAATTTTCTAAACAAAATTTGTATTTAATTAACTATTAGAATCCTTTTGATAAACATCTTGACAATGTTCTTTTATGTCTTAAAATCCATCCTCGAACTTAGCGTAACTCGTATTGTTTAAGAAGAGCGGACTGTTTATAGACGTTGTAATTTCACGTCGCAATGAATCACAGATATGATACAAGAAAAATTAGAGGAAAGAATTACCAATTGTATACCGTGAAGTCACATGCTCTCAAGTCAGGGTTTTGTATCCACGTTCGTTCCTACAAACCCCTGAGATCACACATTCATATTTTGTGGGTCGAACATATCGCCGCCTGGTGTGTGACCTAGAAAATCTACCTACGACGCAAATATATTCTCTTGTGACCTTGAGAAGAACCAATGAAAATCGTTCACTTCCAACCACTGCTAAGTGTCGGTTCCAAGTCAGAAGATCCTGACCCTCTACATTCTTAAAAGTCACGGGGCCTGCGTCCTATTGCAGCCATGAGAGTCCTACCACGACCGAACTAGCACAATCAAACTAACATTAGATCTACTAATTGATCCTTTCAGTCACTGCTTAAAAAAATCATCAAAACAGAAAGTAAAATGAAGTGTTGTTAAATCTATATGCAATGACTGGAAGGAGCAATTAGTAGATCTAATTTTAATTAGATTGGAACTAGCACACAGGGCAGCTGACTTGCAAGGATAGACTCTGTTTATTCTTTGTTTTGATTTAATCAGTCGATTGGATGGCATTAATTGATTGATATATCTTTGTTCACCTTCTTTTTATCCGATTTATTATTTATTTCAAGGTGAAGAACAGAATTAAAAGACCTTTTCACTGAAGATGGTTCTAACTGTGGCTTCATCATTAATTGCAGTTTTCTTATTCAATACTAGTATGTTATATTTCTGTTTTACAAATACGTTTTTAAGAATGTTTGTTAAATTAACTACTTAATGTGTAGTACTAGTATCATGTAATGTTCTTTTATTTCATTTTAACATCCGACTTTAACTTACCTCTAACTTTGTAACAGGATCTGAAACAATGATCTAATGTTACAAAGGGGCGTTTGGATTTAAATCCATGACAGTTATGGATTTCCTAAATACGAATCCTGAAATATTATATGCTAGTTACTATATTGAATTTACAGTGTATTGTGTTATTGTGCTCTGTAGAAAACGCTTTATTGTGACTTTAAGATGAAGAACAGTAATAAAAACGCTCTCTTTATGTTTAAGTTTCATCACGTACATATAGGAATTTTGTGTCAAGAATTCATTCACCATGTCCCTTGTTAACTGTTATGATACGGCTGGTATACTTTAAACACAAAAATATAGTCAATTCCAAAATGTTTTTTTTATTACCTTTAACTAGATAATTATCTAATTTTATTCTGATACCGTAAATAATCTACAAGTGAAAATGAAAGGATATGGGGAATGCGTCGATGTGAAAACATCCCATTAGATAAAACTTGGTAAAAGTTCAGTAAGATATAGTCTTTGTTCAATGGATGGTGAGAAAGAGTCCTTATTAAAAGACTGAGCACAAAACATCCTTGAAACTTACAACGTCGGACTGTTCAACAAACATTATTAAGGGTACTGAATACAAATTAAAATCCTCACCATAAACTGCCAGTCTAAAGCATTAAATTTGTATAATTTACAAAAATTACCACCGAAAAATCGAAGACCATTGTTACGAAGGAAATGCATAAAGACTCCCAAATGCATTGGACCATTCCATTTTTAGAAAACGCGTACAAATGTACGACTTTATCCATATAAATCAGATAAGACTACAAAGCCCACTTTCAGATTTATGTACATCAACTAACGTGCAATCTGTAAATGTGTTTTTCACCCTACATTTTACTTAATATATTGAAACCTGTTTTGATTTAAAACCGATTGTAAAATTCACTTATGTATTTTATTGTGTTAAAAATTACATTAGAAAAGAAAATACATCTTCGATACATCTTCGATAACCAATGATTACGAACCGCTGCTCTCCTTTCAGAGTAAGCATTGACCGGTTGATGATCAGGAAAAAATAACATTAAAAGACAGCTTGTTTGCTCAAATAATGTACATTGTAACATCTTGGAGAGAGGAATTTATTAAATTGTATTTGTAAGGATATGTCATGAAATGAATCCAGCGAATTATGATTTTAATTTGAGACAAGTACAATGAAAAAACTTAGGCCTAATATCATATTATTCAATATGCAAAGAAAAAGTAAATGAAGTGGAACGGCTTGTAAGCCACAGGAGTTCTATTATATCAAAGATCCATTTAAATGAATCTAAAATTACTTAAAAGTACCTAGGAAGAAATATGGTTCTTTTATATTCTTATATTATTTTGTAGAAAACCAATGAAGTTGAAGAACGCACTAGGATGCAGAAGTTCTTTTCATATCTCGTTGTTCCTCAATCTTTAATATGCATAATCTAAAGATTTTGGATAAGCCGTTTTCAAGAACTTTGACACGATTCCTGTTTTTGGAAATACCCAAATATATATGCATCTAGTATCGGTCAAAGTGATTGGATACAAGGAAGAGGACTTTCCTGCTATAAAAGCCATCCCGAGAATCGGCTCATTGTCAACATTCGAAGCTGCAAGGTAACTGTACTTAATAATCAGGTAAAATTATTATACTTATTTTCATTATGACCCGAATTTTTTATCAAACGTTGTCACAAACCATCATCCTTTTAAAATGTAGGAACATAATATAAGACTATGTAATTGGAAGTGAATGTTTTCTATTTTGATTTAGGTAAAGATGCTAAACACAACTGTAATTTTGTGTTTTGTTATTGGTGGTTCTGTCCTTCAAGCTGATCAGATAAACAATAAACGTGTGGGTATGTTTCTTATTTTAAACAAGTGTTTTGATCTATTTGTTAATTATTATTATAGATTAGACTAATGCCTGTGATAGGTCATAGAGTCTAATTGCACAGAGCTGTCTAGCACGTTCCCGGATGGTGGGGTAGTATTCGAAAAACTCGGTTATATGTGATATATCGGGAAAATTTTGTACTCTTTGCAAAATGAAAAACAAAACCTAATATTTTCTAAACACTTTCGTCTTTAATCTTATTATAGGCTAATATCCCTTCAGAAGATTAAATTCAAAATTAAATATACTACTATTTGACGCAAGATCGAAAACAAGTTTACTTTTTTTCCAACATATTGAAATCACCCAAATTTTGGATCAAGCTTTATTTAGAGAACCTGGACAAAAAGGCCATGTGAGCTATTGCCATCACTTGGAGTCCGTCGTCCGTTGTCGTCCGGCGTAAACTGTTCTCTAAAGATCTTCTCCTCTGAAACCACTGGGCCGATTGGGACCAAACTTTGGTGGAATGATATTCAGGGTATCTAGTAAGGATTTTGTGTTTTATTTTCTTTACCGTCGAGTATTTGGCTTATATCTCAAACACTGAAGCATTCAGGGCAAAACTGACATGGGGTAAAAATGTTCATCAGGTCAAGATGTACATTTGCGGTCAGTCATAACCTCTTGTCCATATTGACATGCAGAGCTGTTCTCAGAATTGCTCTTAGTTAACTTAGAGCAGTCAGGAAGAAGAATAGCGCTGGTCAAATACAATTCTGGTCAGGAAGTAGAACAGCTGTGGTCAAAAGCAGTCCTGGTCCACGACTGCTTTTCAGAACATCTCTGGTTAAGATTTAGACTTATTTCAGTGTAGTATTTTTACTTATAGTGTTACAAAAAGGGTCAAGGGTTAAGGTCATTGAAAAAGTCTATAACAATCGATGAAAAAGTCCCTAGCAACCATATATATTTGGGTTAAGGACCCTATAAATTACATGTACAGGTCAAAAAGAAAGGTCAAAAGTCAAGGTCATGGAAAAAGTCCATAGCAAACGTTTGAAAAGTCCCTAGCAACAACATATAATTTGGTTCAGGACTTAGTATATCCGTCGGTTTTAACTTTCATGCAATCTGGTTTGGATTGCTGTTGTAAGTGTATTTCTATTCTCAAGAATTCGCCCTCTTTGTGGATTTTGATCTTACAGATTTTCCCCTCTCTCTTATCGCTCCGGAATTCTTCGATATTTATTACAGAATTTAATACACTAGGAAACATTTGATTTCGATCCATACAAGTTAATATTCTTCGATATTTTTAAAAGAAGTTCAGGCACCAAGAAACATAGTCTTGTACACAGTGGTGATAATACATCTTCACCTAGCTGCAGTATATCCATACATGTACATGTTGCGTAAGAAAAAATACTGGGAAACTTATATTCAAAACTTTTATAATTCTTTCAAATCGAACAAAGCAGCATACAATTTCTTTATATAAGGAAGAAGATGAAGTAGAGGAATGTTACAAGGTGAGGAATGTTACAACGGAACACTACCTGATATGGCAGAGGTTCCTGATGAAATCAAGGAGTATGGAGACTTGAAAATCGTGTATGTTAGACCATCTTAATGCCATAAAGGTATTATTCCATAAATTATGGAGACAAACTCGTGCGGGAAAATGAAATATTCTTTTTAGTTGCTGCTTTTAATCTTAAAAATCACATTTAAATTTCGGAGTATTTTTTTCTGATTCCGAAACTGTCCTATCCTGAAAGTTTTTTTTATCTATTTTACAATAGTTTATTCACCAAACTCGTCTTTGGCTTTTCATAAAATAATCGAACATACGTTTACTTCAAACGCACTGCATCCTAAAACATCTGCTTCAACCTTATTTTCCATCAGTTGAAATCCAAATCCATACTATTTGTTTATTCTGTGTCCTTCATTTGTTCTTACTAAACGTACTGAATTTAAACATGATAAAATTTGTTCCCTGAAATATTCAAAAGGTCATTCACCGTGACTCTAATAATCTGTCTGCGTTGAAACTTAATCTTTCATATAGCAGTAATGTTGAATTTCAAAAGTACTAAAGTAATTATATTTATTGACGTAATATGCAAAAGGAAATTATCGGCCACGTCGTCGGTGCAGGTGGCTTTAAACCCCCAAAAGACTTAATATGTTATACGATCGCATCCATTTTTCAGAAGGGGAAATTCAGTACAGATGGATTTTCAGCGGGTATAAGTTGCTACATTGTAACTTAGGTTCTCTTGCAGTTGTTGGTTGCCATTGAGGTGTACATGAAGTTTAAAATATGTATGTATTTGTAGATTTGGATGGTTATTTGGTTAAATATATACAATACAAGTTTCAAACAATAAATTTATATAATACACTTTGTTTGTTTTTCATATTTTTTTTTAAATAAATCAATCATTTTAAAAAAAATTAAGATGAGACACTAAATCACTATTGTATTGTACAATTCTGAATATTTGTTTTTTTTTTTCTTTCTTGTACGACGATTCTTATTGAAATTATAATATCTTGCATTCTTAATGAAAATGACATCTTCTGTTTACAAATATGTTTGTGTTTTTCGATCTAGATGTGAACTTTAGAGATAAGTAAACCGATTAAGAGAAAGAACTATGCACGACTAGGATATTTCACATAATTGCCATTGTTCAAGGTATCATTTTCTTCAAAACATTGTCCCAAAATAAAATGGAAAAGCAGGTTCAAATGACAAAATGACCAGAAAGGCCAAAACAACCCTCTTGGAACAACAGCTAAACATAAGGGAGATACTCCTTACCAAGAAGTAGGGCCACTTTCCCCTGTCTTTGTTTCATTCATACATGTTAATTTAATTTTTTTTTAAATAGTAACCAATTTCTATCGTAAGCGACTTAATATAATTTATTTAAATTCTGAGGAACAGAAATTAACGGCAATATATATATATATATTGATACGGGGTTGGGCCGCTTTCCGTTCTATTTGTTTCACTCATAACCATTGATTTTTTATTCTAAATACGTACCTACTTTTTTTATCGTAAACGATTGTATACAATGCATTTTTGTGTTGGCAAACAAAACTTTTATGCTTAATCATTAATAAGTTCAAGTTTTCTACTGGCAAAGGTCGGGTATATAGGCTATTTGGCAATTTGCATCACTTTTTGGAATATTGCCAAGAAGGACATTCAGAACCAAAATCATTCTACTGTCGTGCGAAAGGAGATACGTAATCTCACTTACAGCCCCCAAAAATGTTTTGGTTTTGAGTGTCCTTCACGCTAAAAAAAACTCTTAATTTGACAATTTTGTATGTAAACTGTCTCCTAAAGCGATATTAAGGTCGGTAGATTGTTTAGTAACTTGTTAGTTATTATTAGCAAATCTTTAGAGATCACATACCAGGAAAGATTTTAGGCAACATTTTGAAAATTGCCCAAGAAGTGAAATAAATGCAGGGGAAAGTGACCTTACTTATTTGAGTTTTCTACCAATAGAAATCGAGAATAGAGACTTCTTGGATAAATTATCAAGCAGGTTAAGATATATAGTGTGTTTTCTATATAATTATTTGACAGTTATTATTAGCAGATCTTAAGAGAACATAGTCGAGCCTGAGTGCTGATAGACTTTGTAATCTGGTGATTGTTTGGCCCAAGATAGGAACTAAAATCATGGGGAAATTGTCCTACTCCTTAAATAGCTTTCTAACAGTATATTTCAAAGCATCATTGTCCCGTTAGTTCAAAAAACTTGCAACCCAGTTAGCGATACCCCGAGGGTCTTGCAGTCTACAAGCAGAGGCAACTCCTTTTTTAAAGAAACCTTTGTGTTTGTTCAGGTTCTATCAATAAAAAAGTTTATTACAAGAGACTTTACACGATAAATGATAATTACATGTAGTTACTTAGCATGTACTTCGAGTTTCAGTTATGGCAGAAATTAACTTTCTTCTTCTATTTAATTGGGTTTTCTGCTGACTAAGAATAACAAAAAAATTGACTTCTAATAACAAAACTTTAATATGCAAATAGAAATGTGATTTTTAGTATATTGAACAAAACAAATTTATCATAACGAACGTTGCATTTGAATTTCCAATTCATCTCCTTTTACGTAAAATGCATGTTTGTATTTCATATTTATTTTTAACTTTCAAATAAGTTTTGTAATCAATAATTGGTATTATTATATTACATAATCTGAATTACACAATACAATGTAGCCCCAAAGTACACGTAAACTGAATACAATGCTTCAAATGTATGTAAAGACATAGGCAATGCATGTAATAAAAACAGTATAGATAATTTTCATAATATGAAAAATATATCACATAATAACCAGAGTTTTGATCTTCATTCTCTTTTAAGTATTGATTCGATCTCATATATAGGTAAATAATGCCTTTATGCTGGATAAACCACGAGACATTGATTGAATTTTACAGAAAACCGTGAGAATAACTTTTCACTTACAAATTTCATGCCATAGAAAATTAAATATTAATCTAGATATTATTGTTTTAAATAATTGAAAGGTTGATTACATCTCGGTCTATTTATCATTATACCTAATTTCACATAAACGTGCATTTATGAACGCAGTCTAACAACCATTTGAAACAAACCCAATTTCTTAAAATAAAAGGAGGATGAAAAAAAAAACGCTTTACAAATACATAAATTTTATGATAATTGTTTTTTGTTCATGTGATTTAGAATTACTCGTATCGAAATAATAATTGCCAAAGGCGATAACGGAAAATTCATTAAATTATATGAACAATTTTGTTTTTAAAAAAGAAGAAAAGGATCGGTTCAACATATTCTTTTGTTTGCAGCATGAGTTTTCGTTATATAGGTACAGTTTGGCGAACATGTATATGATTCATATCCTTGACTCAGAAAACGATAGATTATTCAAAAGCATTTTATCTCGGAATTAGTTAATTTAGATTTACAGACAAAATATAGGGTCGAATAAATAGTTTTATCCCGATTTGGTCTTTCATCTCGCATTTTGATTGGTCAAATTCGACCAGATAAATTACAGTACAATTTTTATCGAGTCAATCAGAATTACCTCCCTTGTTGCACAAAACGCCAACAAACGCCTTCAACATTTCATAAACTGATAACACACACAGAAACACAAAGCACAATGAAAGTTTTTACTTGGTTGAAGAACAGTTATATGTTAAAAACCATCTAGTATAGACCATAAATTACCAGAAAAACAAATCAGGATAAATTCGTTATACAGTATGCTATTGTCCTAATAGAGATGACCAGGATGTTGACAAACGAACGTAATAGGAGCGGTAGTTGTATGTTTTTAAACGTACTTAAAGCTTAAAGTTGTTATCATGTTTAAACTGTATTTAGATGCAATCACGATAATAAATAGAAATGCATAAAATATACTGATTTTTAAAAGGTTTTCATAATATAAATGAAAGGCGTTTAAAAGTTTCCGAAAGTGTTACATTATCTTACGATACAATATGGTTGTTTATTACTGTTGAAAGCATTATGAAATGTACATCACAAATAGAATTTATTGAGTGCACCGACGACTTTTGCAATGCTCAAATAAATATGAATGCAAAGAAAAAGACGTCAGACCTGGCAATGGAGGCTTATATACAATATGCTGATGGTATTGAAAGATCTAAATAGCCGGAAGAAAAACTTGACCGCTGTATGGACAAGTTTTTGTCATTTAAAAAAATGTAAAACCCATACAACTGTTTTTTAGTTTTTCTTTCACAAGTATAATTCAAGTTAGTACGGCAGCACTACAATACAAGTGTCTTTTCCTTTTAAAGATGTATTTGTTTTTAGCGCACACGACCCGATTTCACCATTGGGCGTATGTAGTCATGGTTTGTTGGATACAAATGTAAGTTACGAGATTGTTAGATCCTCATATAAAGTTAGGCATGAAGGTAGGATGTTCCGGTCCATTGATATTTCCCAGAGTTAGGGCCCTTTGGACTTAGAAATTTGACTCTTTCCAATATGAACCTAGTCATTGCAACTCCTCTGACATGGCTTTCACATACACATGAAAGTTGGTAGGTTGTTAGATCCTCCTGTGCATACGTGCATGAAGGAAGTATGTTGCGGTCCAAATTTTCCCAAAGTTACGGGTCTTTTGACTTTATAAATTTAAATCATATCCAGTATGGACTTAATCATTGCATATCCTCTGACATGGTTTGTTTCATACACATGCGATTTTGTAGATTGTTAAAGTACGTTTCACCGATCTGAGTCTCTCAAGTTTCATTGATTTCACAAAATACTCAAAAAGCAAATAATATGATTGATAAGAAATATTATTTAGATGATGGTACCTCAACTTTTATATATTTTGGATTTTTGATATATTGCCTTCAGGTTTTGTTCCACTCGTGTGGGAAAACATGGTATTTCTGTCCTTCCCCATTATAAAGCTTTTTGTCCTAGAGGTCAGTATTTTAAAATTTGGAAATTTGGAAACGATTTCATATTGTTCTATACATGTTTTGTACTTATTGATATAGTGTAGAAAAATTGTAAACTTGAAATCACTGCAAAATAAGTTATTTCGTACCTATCAAAAACTTAAGCTTTGTCCCAAAATGGCGATTTCCACATGAGTACAGAAAAATTCCTAGCAGGTGGAAACATGTCACGAAAGTTAGTTGCCGTAAATATGTTTCAATCAAAATTTAATATGATATTCTCTTTATATTATCTGATTTTTGAAGAAATACCATAATGTGAGACTCAGCTAGGTGAAACGTTCTTGCTTATTAATTCATCATCATATCTTTAACCGGATTTCCAACATTTTGATCTGGAGCACTGTTGATGAGTTGTCTGTGAACGAAATGGCCATACAGTGAAACAAATGTATTCGGTATTTTTTGATGCATTTTATTAGATCCGTCTGTGCACGTGGGTAGGATGTTCTGGTCCAACTTTCCTAGAGTTATGGCCCTTTGTACGTAGAATAGTATGCAACTACTCTGACATGGACTATTGGATAACATGAACGTTAATACATTGGTCTGTGGTTGTTTTCAGTCTGTCAATTCATTGATTTCCGTATAAAGTCGCGATTGCAATCTATAAACTAATAAAATGAGCAGAAAAAATGTAATGAGCATCAGAGATGCAAAAGGCGAGTTGCAACTCCAATTTAATTTTCACATAATTTGATTATCAAATGTATCAATATAATAAACTTCAATATATTTAATGGTATCACCATTTTTACCCCAAAAATTCATAAAACTCTCATTTGGAACCCCATTTTTAAAAATTTGGGCAGGAGTTCCCTGTACACAGCCTAATTCGGCTGGTCTAGGGGCATAAGCCAACCAAAATTGCTGAAAGATAACAGATTTGAAGTTGATCATAAAAAATATCAATATAGTAAACTTCTATCGTGGCACTCTTTTATACCCTCAAAACTCATTAAAACCCCTTTTGGAACCTCAATTTTCAAAGCAGGGGCTTGTAAATCTAGTGCACCTTTTGCAGTTGTAGAAAACATTGAATGTGAGGAGTTACCTACAGAGACAGGTAAAATCTTCTTTTAACTACATGTAGACGATGCGAATTACTTTACTTCAACATGCGTTTTTATGTTAGATTTATACATTACTATGTAAACAACAGCTCCCGTTTCGTACGATTCGTCAAGTTACGCTTTCGTACGTTCGTTCGTCAATATCCTGGCCATCTCTGATACGGGATTTATCGGGTGAATAAAATTCATATCGGGCTGGGCGGTGCTTCGCTGGGTATGAATTTTATTAACCCAATCTTAGTATTATGACAATAACACAATCATGACAATGTATAACTAATTTATCATCTTTCCCTGTGATCCTATCAGCTTGTTGAGCAGCTCCCGACGAAAAATTCGTATCAAGACGCGCGTCCGTTGAGCAGGAGTTATCAACAGTCAGCAGGACTTATCAACAAATTCTCCCAACGTTTGGCAGCTTAGAACTTATTAAATAGCTTTCAAAATTGCAAAATATTAATAAATATATCAAGATTTGGTAGGTTTTTTTTTATATTATGGCGTTGTATTTAAATGAATGATGAAGAAATTTCTAAAAGTGACATCAACAAAATGTGTCTTTCCTCGATGCTGATAATGCTGGGACTTCTTTCATTATTTGCGATTAAATCAAATTTTTAAACGTACGCTTTATTTTCATATGTGCATATTTTCGCCTGAATTGTACAAAAACTACTAAATGTTGTTTAAATATGTCGTCTTCCTTGTTAAATTTGAGTGATTATTTTACGTTGCGCATATTTTAGTCAGAAGTTGTTTGCGAATGGAGACGGACTATAACGTCAACGAGGTTGCAAGTTTGAAACCGGGTGCTTTAGTTTCCCGGAAAATCATGAACAAAGATTTCCAGACTGATTTTGTTTCTTAAAACATGAAAATACACCTTAATGTCGGTTTTTATATCGTTTATAAGATATTTTACATGAACATTCAGCAAATATATACTTATTGGTATGGTAAACAACGTAACGGAAAACTTGTCGTCGCGATAAAGAATCCATACTTTTCCCGCGAAAATTTGGTAGATTTCAAACGTTTACAAATATTTACGTTTCAGATAATTAATTAAGATGATAAAAATATTATCTGCATTTTGACAGTAGATATCGTAAAATATCACCCCGCTCGACAGAATACGCTACGCTCACTCGTCCCAAGCTTCATATTCTGGCCCACGGGATGATATTTTACGATATCTAACTGTCAAAGTGTAGATAAGTACATATTATCAGGTTTTCTGCAAACGTATATCGTAAAATATCAGCCGCGAGACACAATGTGAAGCTTTTTCGGCGAGTATTGTTAACTAGCAATCATAATATAATTTCTTACTTTTCAATGGCCATCCGCCTATAACCGGATATTTTCCTGATATATTCGCGTCAACGTTGGGTCAAACATTATGACGTCGCTGATATATTCGGGTCAGCTCATATTAGGGTCGGGTCAACTCTTTACGACGTCACAATGCCGAAATACGGGAAATTCTGAAGGCCTCAGCAGGTCGATATAGCCATAGGGAAATACGATAATATATACATATTATAACGTCATTAGCCAAATAAAATCTCCTGGTACCATTATCCTTTTACGAATATAATCTGTAAAACTCGCAATTCTACCTGATTCTGAGACAAATAAATTCTATATTTTCCGACATTGTTCATATATTATACATGTTCAACAAACGATTTTGCTGAGAGACGATTATTATATTTTAAAATAATGAAATATATCATATTTTATATAGTTGGAAATCTAATTTTCCCCGTCATCCGGGCTACATGTACATAGTTTATAATTTTTAATTAAAAGTTTTGCCATTGCCTCTTTATTTTGATTTTAACAAATGACAAATTCCGGAGAACAACGAAGACCAAAACAATACAAACACTACACATAAAAACTAAAAACATATGAGCATCATGGACTCCAACAAAAAACCGGGATTAGACTAGTGTGCGCCGGAAGAGTAAGCAGTCTCTGCTTCCTGCAGGTTATCCGCCATGTCAAATCCGGTATGAGGAAGGGACAAAATCAATGGAACAGGTCCATTTTCATTTGGCTTTTTTCATACCTATCAACCAAGTCATGATGACGCCCATAAAACTTTAATAATGATGACTGCAACTTAGGAGCAACATACCCATGTTTGAGCAATTCTTCTATCAAGAGCCGGCCTCTTTCCGGGAAGTCAATTTATATGCCACAAGCTCTGGAATAAGGTATGAGTTGTGAATATACACTCCATACGCCGGCGCTTCTGGAATTTTGCAGCTCAAAGTCAAAGTAATAGTTTGTTGTAAAGTCAAAGTCAGAGATTGTCGTAAAGTTTTGTATTCAGCCTGTGGTGTCAATTTCGAGGTGAAGGTCACGATAAGATACAGACTTGTCAGTGTCTGTGGTATCCTTAATTTCGAACTAATTAGGATAGACGAGATGTAAGCAATTCCCAAAACCTGAATTGTTGAGTGATAAAACATTATCTATATAGCGGAAGCTGAAAGTAAAGGTACGGGATTACTTCTGTTTTTCCTTAAGAAGCCCGTCAAGGAAGTCTTCCTGATATGAGTTAAGCAGCAAGTCGACCAAGAGTGGCACACAAGTAGTGCCAATAGGAATGCCAATAGTCTGTTGGAAAACACGACTACCAAATTGAACAAATATGTTGTCGATAAAAAATTCAATCATCAGGACAATTTCGTCCTCTGTATATTTTTTGTTAGATTTAGAGTGGTTTTTTTTTAACAAAGTATGATTCGTCTCTACCAATGACAAGGTATGTATATCTGCCGTTGCCATTTTTATTTTTGATATGAAAATAACTATCAATTTCATACCTATATATTGTACTTTCAGGATTAGATCTTTTTCTTCTTCAGTTGTGAATGAGTAATGGTGGTATAGATGGTAGAGAAATCAAATGTGCCTATGCTATTTCAGACTGAAATGGATCGAGATCGTTAAATATCCTTTGATTGCATTGTTAAAAATAATTTAAGTACTCAAACATGACAATTTTCAAAACCTTTATGGTACAACACTTAAAAAAAAAGCTGCTTGTATTTTTACATTCCTATATAAAATAATTTTATACTGTGAATAATCTCAATATCATGAAAAAAATTTGTGCAATATTTGTATTATGAATTTTGGATTTTTTTTCTATTTGCTATAGATTAAAAGTTTGCATTAAACAAACACTACCATTTTTAAGACATCTCCATATTCATTTTATTTGTTTGAATATGTTTTTACTGCCGGGATTTCCGTGTTATTCTATTGTTGTTAGAGGAAGACTAAAATCTTATAATACTTGTTTTATGGTGTAGTACTTCTACTCATGTGTACCAACTGAGAGATGAGTGTTCAAAATAAAGTCATTAAAGAAATTGTAAAATCATGTAATGACACATTGGAAAATCCGGAGAGCAAGAGTTCAGAACAAAAATAATTGGATAGCTGGCCTACAAGGAAGATGAAATTTGCTGGTATAAAAAGCCGTCAAATTATCATAATACAGATACATGCATTTGCAAAGCCAAGAGAAAAAGTTCACCAGTCGAGAAGCATCCACTAAACACAGTCAGATAGCGCAAGGTTAGAATTTCATATTATTGAGAGAATTTCAATGAGTAAAATGCTTCTGTAATGAGAAGTTAAAACATTTTCTGCATTTAAAAGTTCATTTTTCTTTTTTTTAGTTACATTTTAGACGAAGATGGTGAATACATCGGTAGTTTTGTTCTTTTTCATACTGACAACAAGCCTTATAGAAGCTGTGGAGGTAATTAGTAGATAAAATAATACTCCTTCAAAGGAAAAGGTACAATCTAAAATGGTGAGTTAGAATACCTACATGCATTTACGCCTGTATCGAAAAATATTCAAATTCGAAACAATAAAGGTACCCCAAAAGTGTTGGATAACAAGTTCTATGCAATATGGCCATAAAGGTAAAGCTATCTAATGCATATTCAGTGGACATATAATGCTTTTTTATGCTTAAAACTATAAATGATAGTACTTCTTAAAAAACTTTTTATGCTAAATAAATCAAAATAGATATGGAAAGTCAATCTTTCCAATTATTTTTAATACATTTATGAGAAATTACAAGAAGAAGAATTTTATGACTAATACGCATGTATGTTATGTGACATGAATCCTAGTTCTATCGACTACGTTTTGTAAACACCAGAGCACAACATATTTCGTGATGGCTAATTGGTTGTTTATTGATTTTTTTTAATTTCCAGAATATTTTTGACAAAAATTATAACGTCAAACAAAAATCAATTATGAGAAATCAATACGGATAGAAGGGTTTAAGCCAACTGGTAGTTGGCGTCAAAGGAGTCAATTCTTACTTAATTTTATAGCTTTGAGAATGGAAAACACAATATTTGTTATATTAAAAAACTGTAGATACTTGAAAGAAAAGTAAAAGATCCTGACGGAAATGCTTATAATGTGACTGAGATAGTCGATGGAAGCACAGATATTGTCATTATGAAGAAAGATGGCGCTAGTGTTGAGCAGCAGATTATACGTCAAGACAAGGTTTGGATTATTAGTTATATAATAATTATTCTTGAAATTTTATTTCGTCTTACATTACACCTAGAGTTTTTTTTTAATTTACCCTTAATTCACAAGGTATTTTTTTAAAATAAAATTTATACTTAATTTTTGTAATTATTTCTTCTCATCTTTCTAACTCTGTATGTACGAATCTGTAATGTATATTTTATATGAAAACCGATCGAATTGAAATCAGGGTACCATGATGATCCCTGCACTTTCAAAAGACTGTTGAAAAGGTAAATGTATATAATTCTTTTAAAGATGCCCGAAAGTAGTCACAGGGCTACGTATATACATGTGTGTATTATTACCTCAAGATGTATCAGTATAAGGCAATATGCATGCCGTGGACGGGTCGGCTAAACTGAAAACATATTTTTGCCATTTTTTTTACTATGTATGAGAAAACAAAATGTGAAAGACACATACACGTATATAAATTAATAAAAAAAAAATACAGCATGTATAAATGTTATGAATAATTAAATATATCCGTACTTTACCTACATGTACACGTACCTGGATAACTGCGGGAAATAAAACATGTGCACACATCGCTTATATGTATAGAGTTTCTGATCTCTTCATTTTGCTTCTTGTTTAATTATGTCATGTTTTTTCTTGATCTTTGCTTTTTAAAGTTCAGCAAATTTGCCTGTATATGGTTTATAAATTATTTTCAAACCCTAGGCACTTCTCTTATTCACATCGCACATTATTGTCAATTTTTCACTCGATGAAATCTTATAAATATGTACCAATAACTGTAAAACAGGGATTTTTGATATGAAAATAACTATCAATTTCATACCTATATATTGTACTTTCAGGATTATGTCGTAGTAAAAAATAATGGAACTTGCAACATCGAGTTTTATGATGAGGTTAGTTCAATGTTACCTTTTGAAACACGATATTGAAAGGATAAAAGAGCAAAACGCATTGGTCGTTACTGTCAAATTAAACACAAAAGTATTGAGTATCTTTAAACACTTTAAATAACATAAAATGAATGCAAAGATTGCAGTAAAAAAGAAAGAAAAACAACAACAGCAGGAAGAATTCCTATATATCAAAAGTTTTGAATCTTTAATACATCTTCTTTGACAGTATACTTAAAATTTTAACCCAAAACTATCCATATTTGTTTACATAAAGGGTAAATAAATAAATAACACAAGAATGTGCTTGTAATATGTTTACTTCTGACAACAAAAATTTTATATTTTTTTAATGTTCAAATAAACTGATTGAATATTTCAAGATTAACATTATGATGTCATCACTTAGGAAATTTTACGGTCGTCAACACGAATTGATTGACCGTTACAGTTTTCCAATATCTAAGATGATGTTGGACCTTTTCCCATTGTCGTAACATTTCATGTGCCTCCACCTATTTGTGACTTTCAATTGACTTTGTTGAACTTCACGACGGGTGCCGTATACGGAGCAGGAACTGGTTACCCTTCCGGAACACCTGGGTTCACTCCTGGTTTTTATAGGAGTTTGTGTTGTTCATTGTTTTTTTAGTTTTCTGTGTTTATTTGTTGTGCTTGTGGTTGTTCATTTATCTTCCTGGGTTTGTCTGTCCAATAAATTACGTTTTTTTATTGCTCCTTATGTATGTTTGTCCTTTTTTACGCAAAATTTAAGTATATAGCAGATGTTTTGAATGTTGTATACGGGGCGCAACGTAATAATAAAACATAAACTTTTAAAAGACATGGTGAATGTAGTTAATTTATGAATTTATTAATTTAATCTCATTTAGATAAGAGACAAATAACAAAAGAAGTATCATTTGAATGATCAGGATGAAATTTTGTTAAGTTTAGCAGTTGACATTTCACAAATATAATTTTTAGGAAGAAAACGGAGAAAAGGAATGCTACAAAGGAACAATACCTGATTTGGCAGATGTTTCTGATGAAATTAAGAAGGAATGTGGTGAATTGCAGATCGTGTATGTCAGGCCGTCTGAATGTCAAAAGGGTATATTTAATTGTGCATTCTTGTTAAAATTTCTGTTTGGTTTGTTGGTTGACTTTATTCTTTTGGTTATGTATGTACAGTATTTGTTTGCTGTGTTTCCGTTCTCAAGAATTAGTCTGGTCTTTGGTCTACGACTTCCCCCAAGGACTTGAATTATATAATTCGCTTCGGTATTCTTTGGCCCATTATTAATTTATTACCCCAAATTTAAGTTAATATTTATTAAGAATTAACGACAGAATTACTTTACTTAGTAGTAAAAGAAGAATATCAAGAGAAAATAAAAATAATATTTCCGAAGTACAAAAAAAATGTACCAGGTATAATATGATTGACCATTTGATAGCATCTTTGGTGGTGAAACTTCTTTAAACAGCAAAGGACAATATACACAGTTAAAGTAACCATATACTGATATGAAAAAGTTAGATGTGCTATACAATGAGAGAAAATTTGAACAGCTTAAAAAGCACCATAATGAACAAGAGAAATAGCTTCCAATGAAAGCAATAACTAATCAACTATCAGCACATACACCAGCACAAAGATTAATAAGGAAAGTTTGAAGATATTAAGAAAAAATGGCTTTAATATCAAAGATTTATTTTTACATTATAAAGAAAAAATAAAAGAAAACGTTGGCTCAACATATGTCTTACAGGTTAGGAAATATAGATTCTACACGCAATGATAGCTTAAATGTTACAGTTATATTAATCAAAAGTAGGGAACATTTACAAAATCTGTCCATTGGTTTGAGACTGATAGATAGACAATAGGCACTCATTGTTTTGACGAAATAATAAGAGTACATTGGGGCTAGAATAATATTTAATATGTAAAATAATTAAAAACAATAAATAATTATTACATGATGCTTATATTGATGCACATTTCGTCAAAAGAATGACACAAAATGTAGGAAAGCAGAATGATTCAATTGTCAAAAAAGGAAAGCAAAAACCATGTACTTTATGAAATACAAGACACTGAACCCGCGCGAGCGCGGGAAAATAAGCATTTTTTTTTTTTTTGTGGTGGCCATGTTGACTATAAAAAGTTGTTGCGGCCATGTCATTCATGGAACAGTGACTCAATATGGATGTTGTAGCAGGCTTTCCATAAACTTTCCTGTCAAGTAGGTGGTATCAACTGATAGTTTCATGTCTATATATGCTGTAGTATTCCAGAAATGGATGTTAATGCAAACTTTAACCAAAGTCAATGAAGCGTGAAATGTAGGTCAACGTGACCCAATTGTCATATGGCTGTTCGTTACTACCGAAGATGTATCCACTGATGAAGTAGACTGTATGCCACGTAGAATTACCAAAATGGACCTTAAGGTTCCATCAAAGTCAAAATCTATGACGAAAACACAACCACATAAATTGTCAATATTTTTATTGTTACAATTAATTCTGAACTGGAACTTGATGAAAAGCTTTCATTAAATACACATTTCATAATGCATTACATTTTTCCTTCAGAATAAATATGAAAATGAAATTGTAGATGTAACCATTTCCTTAGTGATGGATGAATTTTTCAAAAGATGCCATGAGTTAGGTAGAGCATATGTTTGGAAAATAATTGTTCCAATTGTCCCATTGTCATCATGGGCAGGGCATGCGATGCTTAATTTCACAAATATATCAAATAATCAGACGATAAAAGCATTTTTAGTGTGTGGATGCGTGTGCTGTCCACGTTTATATTTATCAAAGATGTCCGAGATAAATTTCGTGATGAATGATAAAGATGACCATTTGTTAAAAATAGTTTTATCTAGGGCTTACAGGGAATTGTATGGTAGAGATTTATTTAGACAGGTCACATGACAAATAATGTAAAAATAGATAATTGTTTAATCACTTTGTGCAATGTAAACATCCGAGCAATCCAAAAAAAAAAAAAAAAACAACTAAGTTAGGAATTCCTCTGAACTTTACCTTACTTCTTCATATAATCTTGAAAGTTCATAGCCTTTACAGTTAGGAGAAATTGCGTTATTGTAGAAAAACAATCCTGAATACATGAAGCGGAAACATCCCATTCGAAGGAGAATGTTTTTAATTAGTTTTATTCTTCTTCCGTAATTTCAAACAGAAATACATTTAAAATATGTACATACTTGTTTATTTAAATCAATGTGTTAAAATGATACATTCGAGAACCTTCTAAGGGATATGTTGGGAGAATTCATATAGGAAAAGTGCATACAAATTCCATTTGCACATAAACAAAACTGCAGTTGAAATTTATAAATGCAGATTGTCAAATCCGATAATAACCTTTATAATCTGAACCATACATCGTTTATTTTGAACCACGCGTTGTGCCGCCTATTCGGCTAATTCGTAAATTTAGTATTATAGATACATGTACATAAATATAACTATTGAATAATGGCATATTTTATTCAGATAATTATTAAAACAAGACATAATAATACAATAAAATTTAAATAAAAATAAATATTTTCTTTTAATAAAAAAATTGAATTGGAAGTATGATTTCCATTTTAAGCTCACTTGGCCTAAAATGCCATTTGCGCTTTTGCTATCACTTTGCGTCCGTCGCTCGTCGGCCGTCCAAATTTCACATTTTCATCTTCTTCTCTGAAACCATCGGTTTAAATGGAACCAAACTCGGCAAGAGTGTTAATTGGATGGGTCTGTACAACTGATATGTTTTTTGTGCCGATTGGATATTCAACATTGCTACCAGGGGCAGATAATTCGTTCTGATTGGAACTTATGTTTAAGGCTCTTCTGTCAGAAACAACAAAGCCAATTGAATTGATTTGTTGCATGAATGGTCCTTCGATATACCTCTACAAGATCTGTTTTTTGTGCCGAACGGAAATTCAATACGGTCGCCACAGCCGGACTTAGTTTAATATTGGACTTTTTTGGGAAATTTGTACAAAGGTCTTCTTGTCAGAAACTACTATGCCAATTGAAATGTTTTTATGTATGAACAAGCATTGGATGAACCTCTACAAAAGGTATGTTTTTTGTGTCGATCGAAATTCAAGATAGCCGCCACAGCCGGACTTAGTTTAACATTGGACCCTACGGGAAATTTTGTACAAAGATCTTCTTGTAAGAAACTACCAAGTCAATTGAAATGTTTTTGTTGCATGAAGATCCTTGGATAAATGTCTTCTACAACAGTTATATTTTCGTGCCGATCTGAATCCAAGGTAGCTGCCAAAACATTTTTAACATTGGACACTGGAAGAATTCTTTACATATCGTATCCAGAAGCACTGGACACTGAGGAACAATTCCATACAGATATTATCTAAAAGCGCTTTGTCAGTTGTGGTCACCTAAAATTCAGATGAGCGATTCAGGCTACGTTGGGCCTCTGGTATAAATATAAACATTTTCTGATTGCAGAAGGCGACATTCAAAAGAGGTGGAGTTGTAGATATTATCGGTGTTGTTACTGGAGAGTATATTGTAGCTGTCGGAGTCGTAGGAGATGTAGTTTAAGACCTGTATGCTATTATAGATGTATGTGGTGATCACGGAGAACAATTATATTTTGCTTTTTAGTTAGTTTGAAAATAGAAAATTTTAAATAAATAACTATAGATAAACTATTCAGCCACATCAGATAATTTGATTCTAAAGAATAATTTGACTATTTATGTTTTTTGTTCACAATAAAAATCTTAAATTTTAAAATTAAATTTTTACACAGTAAATTATTTTATTATTTATTATGCTGTTATATTATGTTGTATGATGCACTATCAATCGTTATTTCTAAATAAATTTAATTTGCTTTATATTTATTTCTGACTACTTGTATTTACCATGAGGGATTGCCAGACTGCGATTTAAATTTAGCGTTTCTTTATCAGAACTTGGTATAGTAAAAAACTGAATTTAAGAAAGCAACGTAATTCCCTTGATATGTGTGTAGCGGGTCTTTCTCAATTTGAATTATATATAGCAGCATCTTTAACTTTGTTGAAAAAAAACCTTTCCCATTACAACATTATGTCTTCAAAGTGAAATATCACACGTGTAATTACGTTGATATTTTTTTTTTATATTTTTGTATTAATGTTTTAACTTTGCATCTTACGTGTGCTTGTTGATATAGTATACATGTACTATCAACCAAATGTTTGAAATAGAATATGCTTAAGGGCTAAAAAATATGAAATTAGGCCAACTAAAATTAATTAGTAGATTTTCATCCAACTTTTTGAAAAAAATGGGGCGGGTGGGAGGATTTTATTTTTTATTTCATATGAAACTATTTTGTAAGGTGTTATTAATATGTAAACGTTATAAAATGGCTTATATATGTTTTTATTCCAGAAACATGCACAATAGAAATTTCAACTCCAATCTCTGCAGACTTAAGCTGACCAAAAGACATCTAAAGGTCACAAAAATAGTCGAATCACGAAAACCATGTTGAATTGTTACAGGAAGTTAACAAAAAAGGAAATTATTGACATGGATACAGGTAACGGAGATGAACAAAATCCGGAAATCGTAAATTTTAGAAAATAAAAAAAAATCGGGGCGGCACGATTTTCGAGGGGCGGGCGGGGATGAAAATCTATCAATTAATTTTAATTGGCCTTATGTGCAATTCTGTAAAAATTGCTCTTCTCCCAATTTAAATTCATACTGGCCTTTCACGAATACTGCCGATTTGTACTAAACTCTGTGACGAGATATCATTAAACCCTTTATGGAAGTGTTATTTCAGATTTTTTTGTTTAATAGAGCGACAGTATCGAACCTGCAGCTGTGAGAGCCTTACCTAGTTTTACAGTTAAAACGAGCACATTCTGACCCTGCTGACCCTGCTATCTAAATTATTTACCGTCCACTGTAATTTTCAGTTCTAGCAAGCAATGTTGGTAATCATACTGTGTTTTTTATACACCAGAGTGTCTGGATAGATAGGGGGATGTTTGGGCACCGATAAAACCGGTTTGACTCTGGCCCACCACTGTTCCTTTTACTTACTAAGTCAGACTATCCCGACTCTCTGTTGTGTTCATGTTTGTATTTTGTAATCTTTTATGTAGGAAGTTTGTCAGTTGGGTTGCTTTGATTGATTGGTATATTATTGTTGACCTTTCCTGTTATCCATTTTGTTGTATATATAAGTGTTCATAGGAATTTATACATTGTTTTTGTCTTGGTGACATTACTAAATTTAAAATTATTACATGTTGTACAGATATGGTCCTAGTATTTTAGATACTGTAGAGATCCTAATATCGTAAAGATATTTTAATGGCATAACAACCATCGCTTTGAAGGCAATAGTTGACAGACTTTAGTCTATCTTAAGATAGGATAATAATAGCCGAAATCACCATTATGCGTTTAACTACATATGAGCGACTTTTATAATTTGTAATTGGTTCATTTATCAAATTTAGGAAATCAATTAACATTATAAACAAAGAATTTTACGCAATAAGCCGGGCAAAGAGAGCGTTTTTATCTATTAAAGAAGGTACACAAAGAATAAAAGAACACCTCAATCAAAAGAAAGAACCAATAACAACAGAAATATTTTGCGTAAATATACGAAAAGTATGAAACATACACGTCTAATTTTACAGGTTTTGGGTTAGAAGTAATAAATGCTTTACGTTCGGTTGATTTCTACGAGTTCTACGTGTTATGGACATGGGGTGTTTATGTTTTGCTTATGTACGTGTCCAGTTTAAGCGAAGCGATTATAAATTTGCATAATGATTTTGTTGTTGATTGATAACATTAGAAAAGTCCCTTTAACATGTTTAAAGTATTTGAAATTCATAAATTGCATTTATATCTTTTATTTAAGACAGTTTTGACTTATCAGTGAGTATTTGAATACTTGTCTTGCATGTATACTTGAAGTTCTAAGTAATGTCTTCAGTGTATCTTTGTATGTAAAATCGTTTCAGTTGATTATCTACAAATCTACAAATCTATAAAAAGCTGCATTTCTGTACTGTCTTGTAAGTAATATTGGATTTTATCCTGACTGTGTTTATTTTATGTTTGTGTTTGTATTCTTTAATGTTGTTTTTGGTCTGAAAGTGTGTCGATTAGATGTAGTTAATTTTTCTGAGAGTTGTTGACGTTTTACCAATTTCATGGGCTGGATATGAATATTCAACATTTCTTGTATCGTCGTACAACATGTAATATCACAGACAACTCGGTAGAAAGTTGAAACAAACATCGAAGATGTTGAGGAGTACGTTCAAATACAAAATGATAGAAAAATCTAAGTATAGAGCTATGTCTAAGGGAGATAATCATTTCAAAACAATAATTTAACAAGTATATCATTGAATAGAGTTTCAATTTCGCACCGGTATCTAAATATTTTTTTTATTGATTTAATGACTTACTCCTTTATTATAACTTTGGGTTTTTTAGTTAATACTCCACATTTTGATCTGATAGTATTGATGCCTCATTGTTTTTACTTATAGAAAAAACGTTTAGTTTGAAAACAGAATGCAAACTGTTCTGTCGGCAATAAAAATTTTGTAAATGAATTGTCGATGTTTTCCCTCGGTTTTCCCACATTTCAATGTCAAATAATCTTATGTAATGGTGTATAAAATCTATATATTAAAGGATGAGTATTGTGTAATTTCTTTTTTATTTTCATTTTGAACAAACATTTCTACAAATATCTAATACAATTAAATTCTAATTATATAGGCCAAAGGAGCGTTTGTACAAGGAAGTATAAATAATTTCATTGTATCAATATAATCCGCTGAATAAATCAGAATAAAATTGAACTTGAATGATTTAAGTTGTACACCAATGGATGTAACTAATATAAATATTTTGTTTAGTCTCATATTTCTAAAACGCATATATAGAGTATTGGACAAGAAAAAAACCGTTTTATTCATTATAAATCGTGATAGAAATTGAGAACAGATCCCATATACGATAACGATCGATACCGGTTCCATGTCATCAGCAGAACAAAGAAACAAAAGACCTTAAACCAGATCTGAGATTCAATATTAATATGCATGTCTATAATATATACATAGACACTATAAGCACAATAACATTTGGGTTCTAAATGTATTCTATGAACTTGTCCCTAGTTAGCTTTAAAAATTACATGAAATTATGAATTTCTTAAAAACAAATCCTTAAACATTTAATGCTAGTTACTATACTGAATTTGCATAGTGTTGTGTTATTGTTCAATGTTGTTTTCGTCGGACAGTCTAATTGGATGGGGTAAATTGGTTGGTAAGTTACTTTTAGTTCGCCTCAACGAAGTTGAGGGGGACTAATGGAGTACCACCGGCGTCCACGTTGACATATAGTCATACATTTTTGCGTGCAGGTGCACGTTGAAGAGACTGACCATGTGAGAAAAGATGAAGGGTACATATACCATACACGGTTGACTGGCTTTTAAGTTTTATGTCAAAAATCAGTTTTAACATACGAACTGACCTACACTCATATTACTTGGTGTGAGGATGCATCTCAGCCTCCCACCAAAATTAAGTCACTGTGACCTACATATTTCGCTTCATTGACTTATGTTAGGTTTTACGTCCGAGTTCAGTTCTCTGATACCAAGCGACCTATAAGCTTATTACTTGCTGTAAGTGTGCATCTCTGCGAGCTACACAGCAACACACAAAAAACTAGTGGGGGAACGAGGCGAACTGTGTAATCATAAATTTCTTGTTGACCTTCCTGTTATCCGTTTTATTATTTATTTCAAGGTAGAGAACATAATTAAAAGAGTTTTTCGTTGATGATGGTTCTAATTTTGGCTTCATCATTAAATGCAGCTTTTTATTCAATGCTTACCATGTTAAACTTCTCTTTTTAAATTAAGTTTAGATGAATGTTTGCGAAATTTACTTTATATGTATGTACAGATGTAGTAAATAAATACCTGAGTTGATTAGCTGTTCTTTTATATAATTTTATCATCTGAGTTACATGTAGCCTACATATGATCTAATGTTATAAAGGGGTTTTTGCATTTAAGGGAATACGGTACAGTAGCAGGGGGGTAATTTCGTCGCCAAGAGATCCATGTGTATCCATTGTGGTGTCTTGATATTTTTTTTAAAGAAAAATCGTTAGAGAATGTTACAATTTGAGGTTTTTCTTGAATTGTTGTATCTCCGTTATCAGGGCATGGACTTTTTTTGCAAACAGAACTTCATTACTTCAAGATTATTATACTATCCTGACTCTCTGTTGTGTTCATGTTTGTGTTTTGTACTCGTTTGTGTTGTTCTATGTCCAGAGTTCTGTCAGTCAGGTTGCTTTGATTGATTGGTATGATGTTGTTGGCCTTTCCTGTTATCTATTTGTTGTTTATTGAATTAAAAAAAATATCACTAGACCATTTTATTCTACATGCATCTATAGGTACCACATTATCGTTAGTATTCTTTTTTTTGGCCAAAATTTGCATAACTCCCAAAATAATTTAATCTGTTCCACCTATTTTGTTTTATCTGAGAACAGTGTCTATGTTTTCGGAATATTTTAATAAAGAGCTGGTGAAATTCTCTTTTTTGGTTTCAAAGATGGGCATTTTTTGGGAGGGGGAGAGCCTTGACATATGAGATTTTTGGGTCAAATATACCAAAATCAGTGTCAAATATCTTAAGTCTTGGGGTATGATTTATTTTGCGAAAATGAAAGGATATGGAGAATGCTTTGATAACATGTTTGGTAAACTAAGATCTAACCTTTGGTCCATGAATGGTTAAAAACAGCCAACAGTGAAAAACGTATAATGCATTGGACCACGCTATTTTTAAATACTCCGACGACTTCTCCAATATTCAATACATGTTCAGACCATTTTCTCCAAAATGTATGTTTCAATTCATGTGTAATCTGTAAATAAGCTTTTCTTCCTAGACAGTATTTAACAATACTTTGAAATTTATTTTAATTTTAAAATCTTAATGTAATTTGTTTGGTTAAATATTGAAACTTGTTTGCAACTAGCTGAAATCATGTAACTTCTGCGAAAGGGTAACTAATAAGTATTTAAACCGTTTGTAAAGGTAATCCAGCGATTATTATTCAATATGCAACAAAAACGTAAATGACGTGGAAAATCTTGTTAGCAATACGCGTCATTATACCAAGATTCAAAAGACACACCCTTATAAATGAATTTAAATGATTTAAAATTACGAAGAAAAAAACTGAATTATTTATCGTTCTTTTATGTCTTTCTGTTTATATTATTTTGCAGACAACCAATAAAGTTGAAGCACAGTTTCAATGGTGTTGACAAAGTGACTAGGAAGCACAATGTCTTTTCATACTTCATTGTTCCCGAGTCTTTCACTTGTATAATCTACAAATTTTCAGAAATGCAGTTTACGAGACACCTAACACGCTTCCTGTTTTTGGAAATAATCAAATGGGTCAAAATGATTGGACATTTGGTATACAAGGAAGCGGCTTTCTTGCTATGAAAGTCACAACGAGAATCGGGTCATTATCAAATCTGAAGCTGCAAGGTAAGACATCACATAAAAAATTGATAAAAACTATTATATTTATGTTCATTTTGACCATACTTTTTTTTAATCAAAAGTTGTAACAAATTATCGACGTTTTTTTAAATTTTAGAATATAATATTATGTTATCTAATTATTTGATTTAGGGAAAGATGGTAAACACAGCTGTAATTTTGTATTTTGTTATTGGTGGTTCTGTCCTTCAAGCTGTTCAGGTAAACAATAAACATGTGGGTATGTCTCTTATCTCATACAAGTGTTTTATCTTTTTATTAATTATTATTATAAATTAGACTATGCATCTGTAATAGGTCGTAGCGTCAAAAAGCACAAAGCTGCCAAGCACATTCCCGGTTGCGGATGATAGGATATTGTCAAGTCATAAATTTAAGTTGTGCGACGTTACATGTAGTTTTGTCGACTACATCGTTTCATAAAGATCAAAGCACAACATTTCCAAGGTGGCTGATTGATTGTTTCTTGATTTTTTAGTTTCAAATAGAGAAAATGTTGGACATATATTAAACCGGTTTAAGCCAACCGATAGTCTTGTACTTAGGAAGACAATCCTGACTCAATTTTATACTTGAAGCCTGAAAACAATTTTTGTAATATTAAATAACTGTAGATACTTGAAAGAAAAGTGCAAGATCCTGACGGAAATGCTTATAATGTGACTGAGATAGTCGATGGTAACACAGATATTGTCATTATGAAGAAAGATGGCGCTACTGTTGAGCAACAGATAACACGACAGGACAAGGTTCGGTTTAACTTAGACTTATTCATAAAATTTTATTTCGTCTTAATTTGAGTTTTTGACAATTCTTTACAAAAGTCTATTTTTAATTGTTTTATTAAAATTCGTACGTTGAATGTTCGAATATTTTGTAATGTACATTTTGTGTGCTTGAATTAAAACCATCCTTCCACTTTCAAAAGACCGATAGAAATAGAATAAATTCGTGTGCTCATCTCAAAACTGTCGTAAAGTTGTCGCATTGTAGTGTTGCTATATTTTTATTACTTCAAGATAATTCAATATAAAACAATATTCATATTTAAAGTTTTGTGAACCGGCCTGCCAAACTGACCGTCACCTCGGTTATATTGCTATAATTTAGGTCTTTGGTATTGCTTTCTATGTAGTTTTCATCAACTTTTTTACAGTGTATAAAAAACAAAATATGAAAGATACACATATCAAATAACAAGAAATACAATATGTTTGTGTATTTTAAACCGAAAAATAAATAATATCTTCGTGTTTATATATGAAAATGTGGTTTCAACAATTAATTGTATCGCTCTTGTTCATTTATTCTTGTATCATGATATCATTTTGTTTGTCTTGGTCATACTATTTTAAAACTCATTTATTTATTGTAATACATGGTTGTATCTGTTTCAATTCTAAGGTAATTCACTTCTACACTTTGCACATTCTTGTCAAGTTTTTATATGAGAAAATATTTATTAATCTATATCAATTATTGTATAATAGGACTTTTTGATAAACCAATAACGAATCATTTCATACTTTTATTTTCAGGATTATGTTGTAGTAAAAAATAATGGAACGTGCAGCATCGAGTTTTATGACGAGGTCAGTTTTATGAACCATAATAATCAATAGACTTCGTACACAATGTAAAATCCAATGAGCACAAAATTTGCCTTAATTAAGCAAATTAAGCATGCAAAGTATTGATTTTGTGACATCTAAAACACTTTAAATACCTGGGTTCACTCCTGGTTTTTATAGGAGTTCGTGTTGTTCATTGTTTTTTAGTTTTCTGTGTTTATTTGTTGTGCTTGTGGTTGTTCATTTGTCTTCCCGGATTTGTCTGTCCAATGGATTACGTTTCTTTGATTGCTCCGTAGGTATATTTGTCCTCCTTATTAGTATCTTTGGATTGTTATTTTAAGTATATAATAAAGTTCGTTATTTTACTTAATAAGGTACAACGTAATAAGAGACGGAAGCTTATTATAGACAATTTAAAAATAGTGGTTAATTTTTAGGTTAATTTATCTATTCCAATTTACTACAAATAACAAAAACATTTTCCATATGTTATTTTGTTATAACTGATTGACGTCTTATGAATGGTCCCCATTCATAAACAATGTATTTTTGCTTATATTGAGAAGTTGTCGAATCACAAATAGGGTCTATAATTTTAGGAAGAAAACGAAGAAAAGGAATGCTACAAAGGAACAATACCTGATTTGGCAGATGTTTCTGATGAAATTAAAAAGGAATGTGGTGACTTGCAGATCGTGTATGTCAGCCCGTCTGAATGTCGAAAGGGTATATTTTATTGTGTACTGTCTTAAGACTTTTCCCACTGTCTTACACGTATATTTTTGTCGATATTGATATAAAATTAACCCTTAAAGTAAATAGTAACTAAGAAATAACGAATAAAGTAACGAAAAACTCTACTTTCTGTCTTGAAACCTCACTTTTTGGAAAATTTCTTTGGCATTTTGAAAGTCTAAATGCTACAAATGTAAGACACTATATATTTGTTAATAAAATGAACCTTGATAATTCGTCCCAGAAAAATAATTTTAAAATTGTTTATAAAATTACATTGTTAACATGTATATTTATTTAAGCGCAAATAAGATTTTGTATTATTCGGAATTTTCAATATAAAATAAATGCACTCCAAAAAGTTGGAAGATTTTAAGATTTGAAATGACTAACTCAGACCTGTCTTAACATTTGTAAGACCATTATTTTAAATATTTTTCATACACACCGTGCACATTTGGTGCAATCAGGCATATCATACTTAATTTAACAAAATGTCACATGAAGAGTTATCTCTCTTTTACATTGACATTTCCATAGGCAAAATGTGTCTATTGTTAGTTACGACTAAGCTGATTGCATTTTGCAGCCAATAAGACGATTTAAATTGATAAAGGTACTGAAATTATGAAAAGCCCGTTCCACGAAACTAGGTTAACAGATTTGAGCAACAAGAGACATACAAAGTACAACTGGGCCAGTTCTAACCTCACTTTAGAACTGTCCTCAACTGTAAGAAGAACTGTTCTAGAACGGTTCTAAAACTGTCATCCGGACACTTTTGGAATCTTTTATGACAGGGTGTGTCCTGACCTAGAACCATTCAGGATTGTTCTAACCTAGAACTATTCTGGATAGTTCTAACCTAAAACCAGTTATGACAGTTCTACCGTATAAGCGTTCTGGACGGTTCTACCTTAGAATCATTTATGACAGTTCTACCATAGAAACATATATGACAGTTTTACCCTAGAACCATTCTGGACGATTCTACCCTAGAACTATTTTTGACAGTTTTACCATAGAACCATTCTGGATGAAAGGATGTAAGAAAAAGAATTATTAACTTGTTGCTATAATTTTCAAATCAAACTTATAACATACCGTAATATTTTACAGGGTACAAAAATGTAACATTTCACACACAATAAAGTGAAAATTAAGTTTTTTACTAATTTAAGGTAGGAGGTACCTAACTGGGCTATATTTCAGACTTTTATAAAAATTTAGCATGCAACTAGAGTACGCTGAACGGCATCTGAATAGCAAAAAATAATGTATCTCCATTTCAAGTTTTGGCAAACACATGTGTAAATACATAGAATGTAGGTAGATATCGCTGTAAGAAGTCAAATATGAAGATTTAAATAATTATTACTCAAAATACAGTTCCTAGAATTTTTCTTAAAAATGATATATTATTGCAATTGAAATACTCTTTTTATTGATATAAAATTTATTAGGGGTCGCCACATTCGTTTTTTTTTAGTACAATAGATTTATTGCTATATGAAGAGTGAAAATAAGCGTTAAAAGGCCAAAATAAGCGCAACGCCGTCATGACGTTACCATAAAAATGTAGATTTTTAGTGTTTTTACAGACAGGACGTATATAGATGAATGATTTTCACAACGAAACGGGTGAAACAATGTTTATTTAGTATCACCAAAAGGTTGACAGCAATAACATATCGTTTTAATAGGAAATTCTGGGGATTAGTTTTTGAGAAATGACGATTTAAAGTCAAATTATTAATTTTTTTGGGGAGTTTTTATATGAAATCTACAGTTAAAGACCAATGTTTTAACGATTTTAAATCAACTTTATGAAGCTAAATATAATTTTTTTTCGATATTTAAATGCAGTTTCGAATATTCTAACTACACTTAAAATTTCATGAAAATCCGTAATTTAGCGGATTTAGGTACCTCCTACCTTAAAACATCAAAATCTGCAGAATTTGAATATTTAATTTGTTGTGGTATATTAAAAATCTGAGATAGTGTAACAACTAGAAGAGTCTGAAATTTAAAAAAAAAAATATCACCTGCATAATCAGGCATTTAAGGTATTTTATAAATTTATCAAATTATCAAGAATTTTATGAGATTACTTAATTCAAAATCTTAAAAATCATCTTTTCGACATAATAACCGGCTTCATGCATAGTTGTTCTAAAATTAATTGTAAATCATATAGGTAATTCTGACGTAGAACCATTCAGTTCTACCCTAGATACAGATAACTTTATTGTATGGCGCGGAATCAGGGTCATAAATATCGATTTTAGGATATCCTAAATTCATTTTAGCATATACTAAAATCATTTTAGTATATACTAAAATCATTTTAGGGTATCCTAAAATCAATTTAGTATATACTAAAATCCTCTAAGAATACCCTAAAATCAATTTAGCATATACTGAATTATTCAGCATATACAGAAATATAGGCGCGGAATTAAGGTCAAAAATAGCGATTTTAGTATATACTAAAATCTATTTTAGGGTATCCTAAAATGATTTTAGCATATCCTTAAATCATTACAGGATACCCTAATATGATGATTTTAGTATATACTAAAATGAATTTAGGATACCCTAAAATCGATTTTAGCATATCCTAAATTCAATTTAGTATAGGCTTAATGGGGGGGAGTGAATTTAGTATATACTTAAATGATTTCAGTATATACTAAAATGATTTTAGTATATGCTTAAATTAATTTAGTATATACTAAGATCAATTTAGTATATATTAAAATCAATATTTATGACCTTGATTCCGCGCCAATATTTCTGTATAAGCTGAATATTTCAGTATATGCTAAATTGATTTTAGGGTATACTAAAATGATTTTAGTATATACTAGATTGATTTTAGGATATCCTACCCTAAAATCAATTTAGTATATACTAAAATCATTTTAGGATATACTAAAATCGATATTTATGACCTTGATTCCGCGTCATATTATTGGCCAATCACAGTTAACTTAATCACATAAAATAAAAAAAAACATAAAAATGTCAGTGTAACTACAAGTACAATTTTTGAGGACATAGCTAGATTTGGACAAAGAGCGACAACGCCCTCATTCTCATATTTGCTTCAGTAATAAATCACGACCATTCTTGACGGTTCTACCCTTGAACCATTTAAGACAGTTCTACCCTTGAACCATTTAAGACAGTTCTACCCTTGAACCATTTAAGACAGTTCTACCCATGAACCATTTTGGACGGTTCAACCTTAGAACCATTTATGACAGTTCTGACCTAGAACCATTTATCATGTTTATGACAGTTCTACCCTAGAACAATTTATGATGGTTCTATTTCAGAACCATTTATGACAGAGCTGGTTCTACCCTAGAATAGTTCTAGAATTGTTCTAGAATTGTTCTAGGACAGATAGAGTAGTTAAGAGGATAGAACTGATCTCAACTATATACAGAAAAACTACTATTAGATAGAGTAGTAGATGCTATATAAAATATGAGAACATTTTGAATGCTCAAAGCACAAGCATTTAAGCAGTAAAATGAAAAGACAAAGACAAATAGCTGCAATTTAAAGCAATGTTTAAGCTTCAAACAGCAGGTTGTGGCAACAAAGTAAAGGTTAATGTGGGAATTTTGAAAATAGTAAGCAATATTTCCTTTAATATCAAGGTTTATTTATATAAGAAAAACATAATGTTGGCCCGACACTTCTTAAAGATTTGAAAATGCAGATTCTACAGGCCATGGTTGCTTAAAGCTGAAAAATGTGTTAATTGCGTGTACATTTACAAAATCTATAAAATCGATTAAGACCGAGAGATAAGCAAACGGCAATAATTTCTGTGTTTGGACGAAATGATAAGAATACACTAGATAAAATATTTGACTAGTAAAGGTGATACATTTTATATGTAAAATTGATTTTTGTTTTTATATAATTTTTCAAGAGTAATTTAAAGGATATAACTACTTAAAGTATGTCTTAGATCCCTGATTTTTTTGCTAAAATATACATTCCATGATATGCATATTTCTTCGATTGTGCTAAAGGCCTAACATGTTGAAAAAAATAAAAATGACTCAAACGGTAGAAGAACAGATTCAATTGCAAAAATGAAAAAAAGCTATAGCAAAACACCATAATTTTGGGAAATATACATAATATTTTGTTGTTTATGGACAAATAATTACTTCGAAGTTACTATTGGACAATTAGATTTTTTATTCACATAATTATTTTAAAAAAGCATCATGATAATTATTTTCGGTTTACTCAAAAATTAAATCGGTAATATGATATTCTTTTTAAAAAAGAACGAACATTATCTACTTACAGGGAGAGACATTAAAAAGAGGCGGGTTTGTGGATATTATCGGCGCTGCTACTGGAGAGTGTACTGTAGCTGTTTCAGACCTAGGAGATGTGGTTTAAGGAGTGTATGCTATCATCTTTGTGGAGACCTACCAACTGCTTTGAAATAATTTTGAAAATGGAAAATGGATTTTTTTTATTAATAACTAATAATAAACTCAAATAATTTGATATGAATGAATAATTTGACAATTTATTTGATTTTTTCTTACATGGGCTCTCTAAAAATCTTTTTGAATTAAATTTATTTTTACACAGTTAATTATTATTCATTATTTATCATGTTGTCAGAATACCTGCGACTGTGGTTTAAACTTGACATTCCTTTGGAAGAACACATGTATAAATTAAGACATGTGCAGGAAAGCAACATCATTCCCTTAATTTGGTCTATGTATGTAATGCAGGCGTTTCTTACTTGTAATTAAATATATATATAGCAGCCTCTTTAATTTTGTTCAATTTGATTATTTCCCATTTCAATTAATTCCCTTGTCTTCAAGTGAAATTGCACACAAGAAATAAAGTCAATACTTTTTTTTAATATTCGGATAAATCTTTAAGTAAAGTCAAGAAATACAAAAGAGATATCCGAAGGAGTGGAAAATCGAAATAACTTCGGAGAACAACGAAGACACAAGACCAAAACAATACAACACCTCATTTAAAAACTAAAAACATATGAACAACATGGACCCTACCAAAAAACCGGGGTAGACTCAGGTGCTCCGGAAGAGTAAGCAGTCTCTGCTTCCTGCAAACACCCGCCATGCTGCCCTTGTCAAATCCGGTATGAAAAAGGAACAACATCAATGGAAAAGGTCCATTTTCATTTGGGAAACGGGTTTTTCATACCTGTAAACCAAGTCATGATGACGTCCATAAAACTTTAATAAGGAGAATCCAACTTAGGAGCATCCAGGAAGTGAAGTCCTTGTATATGTCACAAGCTTCAAACAACAAAATGAATATCAGGAAAGGTCGATAATGGTGTACAAATCAATCAACGCATAACAAAAATAAAAAACACAACAGAGAGTCAGCATAGTGTGAAATAGTCCAGAACTGCAATATTTGGTTGAACGGTAACTAATTCAGATAGCAAGGTCAGAATGTCCTCGTTTTAACTGCTGGTCGGATAATGTCGCTCTATTAAACAAAAAGTAAAAAATATCACTCCCATAAAGGGTTTGGTGTTATTTCTCAAGAGAAATCGACAGTATTCGTGAGAGGCCAATATAAAATTAACGTCTTCAATTCATTGGAAGAAATTGCAATTTTTACAAAATTATACAAATATTGCATATTTAAGAGGCCGGATGTATGTTGTGCATCTTGAAGTTACAGTACACATGTATTATCAACCAAATGTTTGAATATGCTTAGAAGCCTACAGGAGAATATAATATAACATCCGGTTTTTACGGTTATACCGGGTGGTGTAAAAACCAGAATGCACATCGAAAGTAAAATTTCCTTTGATTTTGAGAGGCTCAAGTACTTAATTAGTATTATTATTCCTTCAAAAATGTTAGGAAATCAGAAATCTCAACCTGAAAACAAAGTTCACTATTTCAACATAGTACATACATAATATTAAATGTTAAGAATAATAAAACTTCTTTTAAGAATGTTATTAGATCTTTCGATTTTGTTTTCCTTTTTTCAAATACTTAATAAATACTAATGAATTAATAATGCATGTACCCTCTACCAGTATCAGATTGGTGATGTTAATAAAAAACAATTTACCTAATTTATTGTGTGCTTCTTTGGGTACATCGGGGTTAGACCTTTGTACAACAAAAATTAATTAAAAAGACAATAAAATGTAACTTTAGGAAGATTCCTGCTAGGTTCATGTATGCTTATGTGGGTTTAATGTTATTTCAAGTAATAAAATTAGAAAATACCCACTACCTTGGAGTATCGTAAAATCGTTCCAATGCTGGTTCACATTTATAATACTCTCAGTTCACTACAAAAAAAACAACTCCGATATCACCATATGGGAATGATATTACCTCTTTTACCACAAGTCTTTTTCTGGTCTGTCTAAACCGGAAAGAAAATTTGAAATTGTGTAAAGTTTACGTGAGAGTTGAAACCTTACTTTCCATAAAATTGAAGGATTCATCCAAATATATCGGATAAAGACATGCATTACATCAATTTGTAGAAAGAGTTTATTTCAAAACATTTGTCTTGTTCAGTATCATATATTAATGTTGTAGCTGACGTAATAGACAATCCATTGGTCAGATTTTCTTTTTAGTGGATTATAAACCTTATTTGTTTTTCTTGTTTGAATAATGTTATGTCATTTGGTTTATTTAACAGAGATACACTGTTGCTACATGCATATGGCATGGTAAAATGTTTGTACTAAAAGTAGTAGAGTTTATTGCTTTGTACTTCGATTCAAGTGTGCCAACTGGTAGTTGGGTGGTTAAAAAAAGTAAAATTATTGAAGGTCACCTTTAAAAAGACCAGAAAACAAGAAAGTAAAATAATTGGATAATACATATCAAGGAAGAGAAAATTTCAGCTATAAAAGCTCTTCAAATCAACACACGTTTTAATGATAAAGTCTGCACGAAGTTACAGAGTTAGAAAAAAAGGTAAGAGTTTTAATCTATAGTCTCAAATCAAGTAAATGGTAAAGATTATTTAAAGTTTGCTTTGAGCTTCTACGTTTAAATGTTCTTTTTTTGTTTTTCAGTTAATATGAAGATATTTAATACAGCAGTGATTTTAATCTGTGTTATAACTGTGTGTCTTATAGAAGCTGTTCAGGTAATTAAAAATACTCTTTAAAACTTACTGCACTCCTTTAATGGAAATGTTTAATTTGCTACTGATTTAGTTTTGTGTTGCTTTTCATCTATTTATTTTACTTCGGAATTCGCTTTGTCTTTTAATTTTGTCATTTCGTTATTTTGATTTGTATATTTTCTCGGTATTCCTCTCTGTTATTTTTTTAAAAAATGCATCAGATCTCGTAATTCTCAAGGAAATTCTTTCATGTTTCTAACATATTTGCAAATACAGAATACTTTTAACATGAATAAATGGGCGGATGTTTTGGGGCTTTACAAAAGAGGTTGGTTATTTTTTGTAAAACTTTAGAAGTATCAGATTTGCTACACACTTGTAACAAACTTCACATGGATATGAAATTGAATGGTTTGTGGTGTCTAAATTCCTTATAATGATTTAAAATTTATGGGTTTCCTTGGTTATGAAGTTTTTAATTAAGTGAACATTCTTGTTTTCGGGAATAATTAATCAATTTTCAAGATATTAAGTAAACATTCTTGTCTTGATTTATTTTAAAGTGCCTTTATTTAAGCATTTACTTTCAATGCTTACACAAATTGTAGCGTGTGCATTGCAGATAGGTGAGGTCAAACAGCCGGTTACCTACCACGTGCAGGTTGCTTTTAAAATAACGGTGTTATATGAATTTACTTACTTTCTAATGTAGAAAAAAAACGATCAAATTGTATCGAAGTATCTATATGTTGTAAATAATTTTAAGTAACTAATCTTGAAATTCCAATGCGAGTGACCGGACAATACATTAATTAAGAATCATGCGCGTAGCTCATGAGAGAATTACAAATATTCAGTCACGTGAATACACATATACAACATTTGTACAATGTACAAATAAATGTACATATATATAAAATCATGAATTGATTGACCGTTGTTAAATTACTCATGCTATCTTTGGTTATCTTTGTAAATAGCATATGCTTGCTCCAATAACATGAATAAAGCCCCTGCTGAATTGTTCAGGGTTCTGCGTGTTTTGATTTTTTGAAGTACAAACAAATATATTTGTCTACCGTGTTGCATTTGTTTTCTACATCTTATTGCTTCGGTATTTTTTGCTATATGAATACTTTCAGACATTGAAAAATATTAATATGATTAATATTAAATAATGTAGATACATGAAAGGAAAGTGAAAGATACCGAAGGAAATGTTTATAATGTGACAGAAGTAATCGACGGAAGCACAGATATTGCCATAATAAAGAGAGATGGAGTCACTGTTGAAGAGCAAATTATACATCAAGATAAGGTTTGTTACATTAAAAACTACCTCATGTCATTCACCTAATTAACTACAATGTACATGAAATCCGTTTGTCCATGAAATATTCTTGACGATACTACTTCTTTGGTGGTATTACAGTTAAACAGAGTAAATATGCATTGAAATGAATTTCGGATTTTCCAGTTCGAGTCAGTGATATTTGGAAAAATTAATTTTACTTTCATTCAAAATGAAATATAATACAAATGTGGTCTCTCATATAATTATTTTCGGTTTCAGGTTTGTTTTTTCGAACAAACTTAATCATTTCTTAAACTTCCAAATACCGCTTTTCATTCTAAAAATAGTTGACCTCTTCACTCACACATAAATCTGACATTTAAGTTTAATAAAAAAAAATTCTTAAATAACATGCAGTATCATCATAAATATTTACTTATACATACATTTTCAGGGTTATATCACAATAAAACATAATGGAACGTGCAGTATCGAGTTTCACGACAAGGTTAGTTTTTAGTTATCTTTTGGAAACGCTTTTATTGACGTTTTTCAAAAAACTACAATAAGAATTGGCAAAAGGGCAATTTAAGAATTTGTATAACTTGAAAACTGATATAAATTGTAGAAATGTATCCAAGCAGTACATATTATAGTTACATCAAAAGAATGTTTATTTTCACGACTGAGTGGATGCCATGGGATAAGTGACGTAATGATTTTAATTATATTCTCAAGTAAATCAACTATGATACATTGTAGCCTCGTTCGTAGCTGTCGTCGCTGTACATTGTACATTGTACATGTAAACATTTTAATTTAATTTAAGTTGTCATTAATTTAGGAAGAAGATGAAGAAAAGGAATGTTTCAAGGGAACATTACCCGATTTAGAAGAAGTTCCAGATGAAATTAAAGAGGAGTGTGGAGACTTGCCAATCGTTTATGTCAGGCCATCTGAATGTCAAAAAGGTATGAACATAACATACATATTACATGTAATTCACTAATGAACCTTACCAGTTTTTATGCATATAGCTATGAACTGTGAAGAATTACTCGAAAGGTTAACTTAAAGAAAAATAATTTCACCTATACATGTTAATACACAAAGTAGACACCTATAGACACAAATACTCTTACCTAACAGAATACGGTGATCCCTGCTGTCTGTCCGTTCAAAGTGAATAGTGTGAAGGTCACATAACCGACCGGCTATAGAAGCTATATTTATGTCTAACAACTTGGAAGAGTTGGTAACCACGAAAAACAATGCAGAGTGAATTGTTCCAATGATTATTACAAAAATCCATTGTGCATAAGCAAGAAAACAGTTAGTTTAGTACATTAATTGTCCATTCTTAACCAAAGAGAAAGGTAAAATTTCCTTGATTTTATTTAACAAAATTTGGAAAATGTTTGCGAAGTGCGTAATGTTTTCAAATTGGGTTGTAACATATGTTTTATATCGAACTACTTTATTTAAAGTTTATTTGGTTATATGAGAGTATTTGAATAATCGGAAACACAAATACATTACGATGGTCATAATCGTCATCATATTTAAAAGAAATGCGGGAATTTCGTATCAAAGAATTTATTACAGCGAGTATCTCATGGATTCGTCACACAAATATGCAAGAAAAAAATGCAATTCGCACAGAATTGGAAATACAGTTCTAGATATTTATGATAGTGAAAATTACAATAGAAATGTTCTGGACATAAAAAATCATACAATTATTGTAACACGAAATTAAAACTTAATTTCCGACGATTTGATTCTTGGTTGTATTTTGAAACAAAAGCATATATGTAACACAAAATGAATTCATATATATATATATAATCATTTGAATAAATAAATAGAAACACTACGTACATCGTATGAATTATCTATGATAAAATACAATAATAAATTACAGAGGGAGAAATTGAGAAAAGATGGATTTGTAGATTTTACTGTTACTGGAGGGTATCTTGTAGCTGCTGGTTACCTCTGAGGTGTAGTTTACGACGTGTATGCGTTATACGATGTGGTTGGTAAATAAGGAAAACAATTATTTTTATACATGTTGGATTTTGTTATTGTCCTTCAGAACGAAAGCATTCTATAAAACTCCTAAATGAACCCATATCCCTTACTAGTGCCTTGTGATTGACACAAATTATCTTTATGTACTGAATCCATACATACATCTTGTATATTTATTTTGATTCTTGATAGTCAACCGGAGTAATTTTGTTTATTTTCTGTATAATTATTTTTAGTCGTTTTTAGTTATTAGTTAGTTTATTTGGTCCTTTATCTTTTGATACGTTAAACAAAATGATTTTGCATACCATAGCTTATAATTTTATTACTTTTTTATCAATATTTAGTTGTTCTAATTATTTAATGTAAATTACCATGAACCATTATTTCTAAATAAAGACTTTCTGAGCATCTTTATTTTATTGTTTGCTCACGTTGACATGGTTTGGTTTTTTTGTTTTTACTTAAAGTGCATCGTCTGTGATCCAGATTCAATAAGAACTACTTGAGAAATTAGGACTAAACGTAGATTAAAATCGTTGGTGGACCTTGTTGAACTTTGTTGGCGGTTCCAAACTTTTACCAAATGGCCAGTTTTTATTTCGACATGTATTATCACCCCCCCCCCCCCCCCATTTCTACATGTACAATAATGATACTATAATTGTAAAATGATACATCTAATAAATATGACCATTTCTTACTATACTACATTTGTCGAGACCTTATAAAATCCATGGGCAATTAGTAATACCTTGCGAGGAATTGGGTTGTTGCAAATATGAAAACATTTTTATTGGTGTTCTTCAGAATGAAATTATTTTATAAAACTTTTCAACCGTGTAGTTTTCATTTATGTACTACATGTACACAAAGTATCAATACCTCCCTCTTAAAAATTAGCAATCATTTTGCTTTATGCACATATTTATACATTGCACTTCTTTGAGTGAAATATATAAGAAGATTCAAGATAACTGGATGGTCAAAACCATATGATGGTTCAAATAATTCGGCAATTAAATCAAATTATATCCCGTAAGTAAAGTCAAGAAATACCAAAGGAATATTCGAAGGAGGGGAAAATTGAAACAATTGACAAACCCCATAGAACAACGAAGACAAGACAAAAAAAAACAATAACTACAATTAATAACTTTAAACATATGAATATCATGGACCCCACCAACAAACAGGCGGTAGACTCAGGTGCTCAGGAAGAGTAAACAATCCATGCTTCCTGTGGGACACCCGTCATGCTGCCCATGCCAAATCCTGTATGAGGAAGGGACAACATCAATGGAACAGGTCCATTTTCATTTGGGTTTTTTTTTCATACCTGTCAACCAAGTCATGATGACGTCCATAAAACTTTAATAAGGATGACTGCAACTTAGGAGCATCATACCCCTGTTTGAGCAACTTTTCTGTCAGAAGCCGGGCTCTGTCGGATAAAAATTATTCTGTCTCATACACATCTTAACATACAGTGTGCTACGTTTGTGCGATGTTTCAGGTCAGTTGCGTTAACAAGTCAATACCATATAATGATTAAAATAGATGCATTTGAAAGGCCAAATAAACAGGGTTAAAAGGTATTTAGTATGCTTTCAAAATTGTTAGTTACAGAAGACTTAAATTCTTGCATTTAGGAATACGAAGATAATGATTCTGTTTTAAAATGAAATGCTTATACTTGTTTACTTTTAGATTCAATTATATCTAAGTTCTTGGAAAATCTGTTTCACTTCTGGCAGCTGGTTGGCATCTGTTTATCATCGGGGTATTTTCAAAACAAGATTCATTCAGGCTATCGCTAGAATTCATACTTTCTCCAGTAGATTTAGAAACATTCTGTCTAACAACTGCTTTGTACGGGTAATCAAAGTTTTGAAATTTAAAGAGTTTGACGACTATATCTCGTACCAAAATATCAGTCGACACCTCACCGATTGTTTCTAGTACTATGACGTGATCATATGTAATTACTGATGCGGCAAATGAAGAAAGTTGTTTCCACTCTGGATCTATCTCAGCCATTTTTAGATATCTCAATACGAAACTAAAGGGAGAGAAAAAGAAAACAAATTAAAGTTTTCATAGATTCTGAAAGTATCACAATTTTCATTAATTCATGTTATTAAGAAGTAACGTCTTAGAATGATATGTATAAATGTATTTACATGTGTAATTATATAATGGCAAAATTAATATCTAATTTTGTTATTGTATTCAATCGATAGAAAATTTGAATATTTGTCAGTAAAGTTGTTTCGATTTGTAGTTTTCTCCCTTAATTAATACAGTTTCATTCTTGTTCTGATTATAAGGGCAGCACATGAGCTGGTTACATTTTCTGCAGTCCGACATATAAGAAAACCTTCAGTAAAAAATGCTGTTTTAATAATTACATGTACTCAAAATTAAAACTTGTTAAAATTCTTTGATATCAAATTTGATGCACGAGATGTTCATATTTCGTCGAATTATGTCATCAAAAAAAATACAAAAATATCGGCAAAGAATACCGAAGCGACAAAAAGGTGGAAAAACTCCAAAGCACCAGCAAAGTGAACTCCCACTAAAAACCGAGACTGACATCAAGTGGTCCAGAAGAGTAAGCATTTTTTGTTCCGTTGCCAGTGAGTTAAATCTGAGAAATAGAGAAATGGGTATCATGTCTCCTATGAATTTTCATATTGTATCACGTAACGTCATTTAAATCACATAAACGGAAAATGAAATAATCGTTTATCAGAAAATATGCAATGTACGGAATATTCATGGAGTCATCAACAGAATTCCATGTTATATAAGTCGAAAAAGGTTTCCTTCAAAACATTTTGTAAAATTTTGCTTGATTTTGAGGGCAGCTTACCAAGTTCCTATTTTACTTTTAAAGAGGGTTGAAATATGCTATACAAGTTAAAATGGCTCTCGCTTCAAAATTTGTTTTCACTGTGGAATTTTCTTTTTGACCTGAAACTTGTGGAAAAGTTTAATGACAATATCTTGGTTTCGAAAATTTAAGAATAGAGCTCTTATTATTTCCATATTACATATATTTACAATACATAATCAGTAAAAAAGGACATTCTACGCTTTTTGGCAGCAAATACATGCAAGACTTTCACTTTCCTCATACAGGATTTGACATGGGCAGCATGGCGGGTGTCCTGTAGGAAGTAGAGACTGCTTACTCTTCAGGAGCACTTGAGTCGTACCCCCGGTTTTTTGGTGGGGTCCATGTTCATATGTTTTTAGTTTTTAATTGTAGTGCATGTATGGTTTTGGTCTTGTCTTCGTTGTTCTCCGGAGTGTGTCAGCTGGTTCGATTGTTCCCTCCTTTGAATATCCCTTTGGTATTTCTTGACTTTACTTACTTATGAAGTCCATCACATCCGAAATTTTCAAATCTGTTATTTTTATTGAAAATACTTGATTCATAAGTTGCTTCAGAGTAAAAAAGTAGTAATGTTCAAACTCTACACAGCGATTAATATTTAACCCTTTTTACAATCACTGCCACCAGCACTTGGTTCACTTCTTCTTGTTCGGTATGATTGCATTCGACAATTTCGAAATTACTTTATATCTCCCACTAAATCTCCAAAGGAATCAAACTGAAAAACAAGAAGTAACCAGAAGTGCTCGCGCCAGTGATTATAAAAGTGGTTTACCGAATTTCAATCGCTACGTTGGGTTTATAGGGCTGATAACAGTGGGGAAATGTAGCGTAGGTGTACCTTAGCGAAAGTGACCACATTCCGGGGTTTGTGTAATGTTGCGATTGCCATGTACTCAATACGTAGATCGTAATATGAAATCGGAACACTTACTTCTGTATAAATGTTTGCTTCAAAGCACGTCCAAAATATATCACCAAGCTAAATACAGCAGCTAAGCCAGATACAACCATCAAAATCAGCACGAATAAATATACTTGTTCATAAACTTCGTTTATCGGCAAAGAACACTGTCCTAAGAAAGAAGGAAAATTGTTTGTCCTTCTGATATACACGATACATTGTATCTGACGTGGAAACACAGGCGAGACAATAGGGTCGTAGTTACTTGGATCAGTTATCCGTTCGTAGATATGTGTCGCGTATGTTTTTGATGGTGACAAATACGCATTCAGTATGGCAATTTGAGCACAAACGTTACCTAGTATTAAGAGTTTGCTTATTGCCAGTACCCACGACAAAATTCCAAACGATGTCTTACATTTAGGTTCAGAAAAGTACTCTTTCAAATACCTGGTTAGATCGTTTACAATTATTTCCTTCTCTGGATTTGAAGCTTCAAAGTAACTGGCAAGCAATCCAGTGATTCTTGAAAAACGAATTCCAAACAAGTCATCCCAAATCTTGATCAAAACATCTGGTAGCTTAAATAATAGAGACTGTATCACCAAAATAATCGGGAGCCATTGGTAAAATGATTGAGAAATATTTGAAAATCTATGGTTCTCATTTTGAATTAGTGGTAACGTGCCAACCTTCTTGTGGTATTCTGGTGTAATATCGTGATCAAGAATCAACTGCCTCGATAACCAACATGTCTCGTCAATGTATTTTTCCATATTTTCAGTTGGACTTTCCGCAACCGGCACAGCAGAACAGACAGCATTAGGACCTATGGACTGGCGCAACCATGTCATGAATGATGCCAATAATAGCAACAGAAACATCCAGCACGTATTAAGTCTATCACTCCAACTGGCATGGTTAATGCCGGGTTTGAAAAAATACCAAACCATACGTTCCATATGTATAGAAATAAATGTTTTGCCAATTTTGTTTGTCCTGCAAAAGTAACACAAAAAATACAAATATTCAACATTTCATAGCATAATATATAAAATGGAATGGGTTTATACATGTACATGTGTATGTTGCCAACAACAAGAGATTGTATGTATTAACATTATAAATATATCTGACGGACATTGTGAAAAAATAAATAAACATGTTACATGTAATAATTGAATCATTTTCTATAAACAAAAATTTTTCTTTAAGGAGAAGAAAATGCTGGTGATTCCTCTCTACCACCGAGTGGGCGTCACTGTTAGTGGACTCATGTAGCTGCAAGTTTAACAAGCTTAGTTGGTAAGTTTTATTTTTTTCTAACATTTTTGCTTACTATTTCGGTATACTTGAGTAGAACTGACAAATTGACGTTGAACAAACTTATTTATTGTGTGCATCAAACTTGGTATCTTGAACTATCTGTTATCACCTTAAAGTCAAGACGAAACCCTTCCATTTTAACACATTTCACATAAATGCAGCGTATGGCATCATCTTAACAAGTATGTATTTCAAAAAGACTTAAACTTACCGACTGTTCATATCATGACTAATACCTATGCAAGATATCAGTATAGTAATATATATTTTGACAATACGCCACTATTTATTTAGATAAAAAGATAAATATAATTATCATGTTTTAATTGCATTGTCTGTGGTTTTTAAATTTGTCAACAGTTTTTGTATGTCATTTTTTCGTTAAAATCACTTGATTGTATATGCATGCTAATTAGGTACATCAAAGAAAACTTTATAGTTGTATTTAACCATGAAATGATTGACAATCGATTAGACCTGTCAGACATCCAAGTTGCCAAAAAATCTTATTGTTACGAATTTTTCAAAGTAACAAATTTTCAAATATGAAATAAATAACCACTAAAAGATCTGCCATTTATTATATCATACTTTTAAATGGTTTAACCAGTGTTACCATCGAGGTTGGGAAAGGAGAAACATTGTTCTCATTACAAGGTGTGCCGGTGTAAGACACCCATGTGGAATATCCTGGTTTTACATTAAGTGACACAAAACTTAACGTCACAGTAGATTTCGTCGACGTCGCCTTCATAATGTCAAAACGTCAAGAAAACATTAGCTTCGCGGATGTGAACGGAAAATTTCAAATAGAAATCGCTTATAAAAAGAAAACTTATGCATGATTCTCATTTAGAATTTAATTTTAAGTTTTATACTTTTATTAAAAAAAAACAAATTGCGTATGGTCTTTCCGATTATGATTTATGATGTTAGCTTTCTTACAATCCCTCGTTTTGTAGCAAGATTTTTTCTGTCATGGCGGCCATTCTTACTTTCAGTCTATTTCTTTAAATTTGTACGGTCTGTAATGAGAGAAAATTTATCATTCATACAGAAAGATGTAGGATAAGGGATGTCCCGTATCCTATATCTCTCTGTATGAAAACTAGTTAGTCTTACCCTGTCGCAGCAGAAATAAAAACTATCACTACTATAACCTCCAAGCTTTTCAGGTTTGGGCGAACATTGGCGTTATTATGAAAATGACAAGTAATCTACATAATTGAGATAACTTTTATTCGTATTGATAAATAAATAAAAAAATTCGTAAGGGTTCCGCGGAACCCAGTGTCTCGCCTACTTTTGATGTTGTCTATATTTTCAGTGTGATAGGTGAATGCACATAATAGAATGCAATGTTAAGTCCATTTATACGTAAAAAACTGAAAAACAGAAATAAATATTTTACAAAATTTTCTCCTGGATACAATCTTTATATCATAAACAAGCTTCTGTCCAAATTTGGTAAAATTCCTGGATAGTTTAAGAAAGTTATTAAAATTTTAAAAACTTTAACCACAGAGTGAATGTAATGTTTCCTGGCAGAAAAACTAAGTCCATTTATAAGTAAAATACGGAAAATTTTTTTTTTTTTACTAAATTTACTTCTGGATACTATATTATGATCATAAACAAGCTTCTGTCCAAGTTTGGTACAAATCCAGGATAGTTTAAGAAAGTTATTAAAATTTTGAAAACTTTAACCACAGAATGAATGTAATGTTTCCTGGCAGAAAAACTAAGTCCATTTATAAGTAATATACAGAAAAACTGGAATTTTTATTTTACAAAATTTACTTCTGGATACTATCTTATGATCATAAACAAGCTTCTGTCCAAGTTTGGTACAAATCCAGGATATTTTAAGAAAGTTATTAAAATTTTAAAAACTTTAACCACAGAGTGAATGTAATGTTTCCTGGCAGAAAAACTAAGTCCATTTATAAGTAAAATACGGAAAAACTGGAATTTTTTTTTACAAAATTTCCTTCTGGATACTATCTTATGATCATAAACAAGCCTCTGTCCAAGTTTGGTAGAAATCCAGGATAGTTTAAGAAAGTTATTAAAATTTCAAAAACTTTAACCACAGGGTGAATATTTGTGGACGCCGCCGACGACGACGACGACGACGACGACGGAATGTAGGATCGCTATGTCTCGCTTTTTCGACAAAAGTCGAAGGCTCGACAATGAAATCGAGACATAAATGCCTTGCGGACTAAGCGCATTTCTGGATTAACATTCATCAGGTACTCTCATAGCAAAAACTTTGAAGAACCAAAAAAAATGAACACTAAAACATTGTGAGCACAAATGGGCTAAAATAGTTATGCAAAATTCAGGTAAGGTAAGCTTAGCCTAAGGGAGATGAAACCCTACTTTTAATGGAATTTCAAATATTATCAACTGAAAATTTCAATAGAAGTATCTAAAACTCATTTCATACCGAAGCAATGATTTATAAACAGGATGATATCATCAGGGACAAAAGTCTACCAGCAGCTATATCGCCTAAGTAAATGGTAATAAAATAAACTCAGATAACTAAAGTCCTTCAGTATTGTGAACATTTTTGATTTACCTCATCAGGTATTTAGCCCAATGGCTTTTTTAATTTTTTTTTATAATTTACAGTGAAGATTTATCTCTTTATTATATCTATATTTTCGTCAAAGCATAGAACCTTTGTTTTGTTCTACATTTATGTCAATTTTAATATAATTCCTCTTGGTACACAATAAAAGAACTGATAATCGAACAATTTCCCTATTATTTGTTTGTTTAGTTATTGGTGGGGGCATGTGTATGGTACTATAAGGGTATGACTATTGCTGTCATAAATGTAATAAACAACGTTTTATAGAGAATAGATTAACTTGAGAAAATTGTATGGTTTTACTGTTACAAATAATATCCTAACATAAACTAGAGGCTCAGAGGGCTGAGTATGTATCGCTCACCTGTCGCATGATCTGGACAAAATAAGAAAACTTTGTAAAACCTCCCACAGATGCTTCTTGTCAGGTTACATTTGATTTGGCCAAGCATTTCCACAGATTTTTTTATATCAACCAATGAGAAACAAAAAATTTCTATGGCGGCCATGTTTGTTACCCAATCAGGACGAAATGAGGAAACTTTGTAAAGAACCTCCCATCAATGCTTCATGTCAAGTTTCTTTCCATTTCGCCAAGCGATTTCAGAGAAGAGGATTTTTTATATCGCCAATCGGAAACAAGAACTGTCCCATGGCGACCATATTTGTAGTCTGATCGAGACAAAATGAGGAAATTTTATAAAATACTTCATATTTATGCTTCCTATCAAGTGTCGTTTCATTTGGCCAAGCAGTTTCAGAGAAGATTTTTTTTATATATGAGCCAATCACAAACAAGGACTGTCCATTGTGGCCATATTTGTGGTCTGATCAGGACAAAATGAGGAAAGTTTGTAAAGAACCTCCCATAGATGCTTCCTTTCAAGTTTCGTTCCATTTGGCCAAGCAGTTCCGCAGAATTTTTTTCATTGTTCTCAGGAGTTTGTCAGTTGTTTTCGATTTTCCACTCCTTCGAATATTCCTTTGGTATTTATTGACTTTACTTATATTCGCTAGTAAATTATTGGATTTTCTCTCACTGGGAAATATCGTTATTGTACCGCACTCAATGTTATAATCGTTTAGTAAGTATTATTTAAATCCAAATGAATTAATACTTTTAAAAAATGGAAAATAACAAAAGATAACCGTTCTGCTGCGAATGCATTATACAAGGATGATTCCAGTGGGTCTATGTCACTGCTGGTGGACCGTTAGTCCCCGAGGGCATTATCAGCCCTGTAGCCAGAACTTTTGTCCTGGCATGATTCATTACTCAAATGCCTTTAAATTTTCAGTTCCAAAATTTGACAAAAAATACCAGAAATTTCGAAGGCTTTCCCTTTTGATTCAGAGGTGGCCTTAGCTGAGTTTGTATACCTGTTTGCTTTTATTGTTTTGATTTTTTATGGTTCTGCTTGTTGATTCATCATTGTATCTTTATCAGGTTTCCCAGTATTTTGGTCTCGGGCACTGCTAGTGGGTTGTCGGTCGGCGGGATGGCCGAACGGTACATTGAGTTTGTTTTGGTATTTTGTGATACGTTTTATTCCGATAAGTCAATTTTTGGAACTCCTTCTGATTTGAATAAAATATGTTTTAATGTTGGGTAACATTATTTCATTTAAAAATAGAATTGTACATTTTCTGGTCTCGTGCACGTTGACTTCATAAGGACCTGCTCTGATAATTATCTCAATAGAAGAGATTGTTATCCACCATAATTGAAGTAAATGACTTAATAATGTCCATATACATGGCGACAAAGTATAGCGTAATGGTTGGGAATATTCATTAAGAAAAACACATGGTCTTCTTGCGTCCTATTCGAAAGAAATTCCCAAAGACAGACGAGGGAAGAAAATATTTGAATACGTGACAACTCTGACTGAGCAAATATTTTCTTATACCAAAATATTAATTTAAGTTTATTAATAACATCTCACATTAATATCAAACTAATAAATTAAACACGAAGCAGAGGTAGAGTCATGGACGTGTCAATATTCACTGACTGAAAACCTTACGGTGCCACTACGACATTTTTGGTAGGTGAAGACATGAAAGTATACTAGTATTGATAAATATTGGCAAAGGAATACATAAGAGACAAAACAGTGAGAAAAGTCAACAAATTCTAAGTGTAAGGAAAAGACAGTCAGGAGAATGGAACACAAGAAACAAATGCAACAATGTTGACTTAAAAAATGTCTTAAACAGGCTGTACCAAGTCAGAATATCCTCACTCTGTTGTGTTATTTTTGTTTTTTATTATCTTTTAAGTTATTTGTTTGTCCGAAGTTCTGTCAGTTGGGTTACTTTAATTGATCGGTATGTCATTGTTGACCTTTCCTTTTATCCATTTTGTTGTTTAGGCAAAACAAGATTTGACACAATGTGGTAAGAATAAAATAGAATATAATCAAATGGATGAAATCTGTGTTTAAATACCGGTTTCTATTAAATTGTAACAAAAAAAACTTGGATTAGAACTACAATAGAAATTCAAACTGATTCCATATCAAGGAAACATGAAAACCAAAAGCATGAGAACTTTAAAAAACACCAAGTATTTTAAAACCTAAATACATTATAAATAATCGGACCTACAAATCCAAATAGAAAATGTTTATAATTCTAACACTACTTGTGAAATTAATACGCTGAAAGGTACACCATCTAATAGTCACCAACGATCCAGTCACTGTGCCCTTTAAAAAAATCTGGTCTTTTTTAGCTCACCTGGCCAAAAGGGCCAAGTGAGCTTTTCTCATCACTTGGCGTCCGTCGTCCGGCGTCGTCGTTAACATTTTACATTTTGAACTTCTTCTAGAGAACCACTGAATGGAATGAAACCAAACATGGCATGAATGTTCCTTATGAGGTGCAGACCAAGTGTTGTTACTTTGTAGCCGATCCATCATCCAAGATGGCCGCCAGCGGGGAACTTAGTTTAACATAGGACCCTATGGGAAATGCATACAAATGACTTCTTTTAGAGAACCATTGAATGGAATGAAACTAAATCTGGCATGAATGATAAGGTGCTGACCAAGTGTTGTTACTTTGTAGCCGATCCATCATCCAAGATGGCCGCCAGAGGGGGACTTAGTTTAACATAGGACCCTTTGGGAAATGCATACAAATGACTTCTTTTAGAGAACCGTTGAATGGAATGAAACCAAACATGGCATGAATGTTCCTTATGAGGTGCTGACCAAGTGTTGTTAATTTGTAGCCGATCCATAATCCAAGATGGCCGCCAGCGGGGGACTTAGTTTAACATAGAACCCTATGGGAAATGCATACAAATGACTTCTTTTAGTGACCCACTTAATGGAATGAAACCAAACATGGCATGAATATTCCTTATGAAGTGCTGACCAAGTGTTGTTACTTTGTAGCTGATCCATCATCCAAGATGGCCGCCAGCGGGGAACTTAGTTTAACATAGGACCCTATGGGAAATGCATACAAATGACTTCTTTTAGAGAACCACTGAATGGAATGAAACTAAATCTGGCATGAATGTTCCTTATGAGGTGCTGACCAGGTGTTGTTACTTTGTAGCCGATCCATAATCCAAGATGGCCACCAGAGGGGGACTTAGTTTAACATATGACCTTTTGGGAAATGCATACAAATGACTTCTTTTAGAGAACCACTGAATGGAATGAAACTAAATCTGGCATGAATGTTCCTTATGAGGTGCTGACCAAGCGTTGTTACTTTGTAGCCGATCCATCGTCCAAGATGGCCAACAGCGGGGGACTTAGTTTAACATTGGACCCTATGGGAAATGCATACAAATGACTCCTTTTAGAGAACCACTGAATGGAATGTAACAAAACATAGCATGAATATTCCTTATGAGGTGCTGACCAAGTGTTGTTACTTTGTAGCCGATCCATAATCCAAGATGGCCGCAAGCGGGGGACTTAGTTTAACATAGAACCCTATGGGAAATGCATACAAATGACTTCTTTTAGTGACCCACTTAATGGAATGAAACCAAACATGGCATGAATATTCCTTATGAAATGCTGACCAAGTGTTGTTACTTTGTAGCTGATCCATCATCCAAGATGGCCGCCAGCGGGGAACTTAGTTTAACATAGGACCCTAAGGGAAATGCATACAAATGACTCTTTTAGAGAACCACTGAATGGAATGAAACTAAATCCGGCATGAATGTTCCTTATGAGGTGCTGACCAAGTGTTGTTACTTTGTAGCCGATCCATCATCCATGATGGCCGCCAGAGGGGGACTTAGTTTAACATAGGACCCTATGGGAAATGCATACAAATGACTTCTTTTAGAGAACCGTTGAATGGAATGAAACCAAACATGGCATGAATGTTTCTTTTGAGGTGCTGACCAGGTGTTGTTACTTTGTAGCCGATCCATCATCCAAGATGGCCGCCAGCGGGGAACTTAGTTTAACATAGGACCCTACGGGAAATGCATACAAATGACTTCTTTTAGAGAACCACTGAATGGAATGAAACTAAATCCGGCATGAATAAACCCTTATAAGGTGCTGACCAAGTGTTGTTACTTTGTAGCCGATCCATCATCCAAGATGGCCGCCAGAGGGGGACTTAGTTTAACATAGGACCTTTTGGGAAATGCATACAAATGACTTCTTTTAGAGAACCGTTGAATGGAATGAAACCAAACATGGCATTAATGTTCCTTATGAGGTGCTGACCAAGTGTTGTTAATTTGTAGCCGATCCATAATCCAAGATGGCCGCCAGAGGGGGACTTACTTTAACATAGGACCCTATTGGAAATGCATACAAATGAATTCTTTTAGAGAACCGTTGAATGGAATGAAACCAAGCATGGCTTGAATGTTCCTTATGAGGTGCTGACCAAGTGTTGTTACTTTGTAGCCGATCCATAATCCAAGATGGCCGCCAGCGGGGGACTTAGTTTAACATAGAACCCTATGGGAAATGCATACAAGTGACTTCTTTTAGTGACCCACTTAATGGAATGAAACCAAACATGGCATGAATATTCCTTATGAAGTGCTGACCAAGTGTTGTTACTTTGTAGCTGATCCATCATCCAAGATGGCCGCCAGCGGGGAACTTAGTTTAACATAGGACCCTATGGGAAATGCATACAAATGTCTTCTTTTAGAGAACCACTGAATGGAATGAAACTAAATCTGGCATGAATGTTCCTTATGAGGTGCTGACCAGGTGTTGTTACTTTGTAGCCGATCCATCATCCAAGATGGCCGCCAGAGGGGGACTTAGTTTAACATAGGACCCTATGGAAAATGCATACAAATGACTTCTTTTAGAGAACCGTTGAATGGAATGAAACCAAACATGGCATGAATGTTCCTTATGAGGTGCTGACCAAGTGTTGTTACTTTGTAGCCGATCCATAATCCAAGATGGCCGCCAGCGGGGGACTTAGTTTAACATGGGACCCTATGGGAAATGCATACAAATGACTTCTTTTAGAGAACCACTGAATGGAATGAAACTAAATCTGGCATGAATGTTCCTTATGAGGTGCTGACCAAGCGTTGTTACTTTGTAGCCGATCCATCATCCAAGATGGCCACCAGCTGGGGACTAAGTTTAACATTGGACCCTATGGGAAATGCATACAAATGACTTCTTTTAGAGAACCACTGAATGGAATGTAACAAAACATAGCATGAATGTTCCTAATGAGGTGCTGACCAAGTGTTGTTACTTTGTAGCCGATCCATCATCCAAGATGTTTAGAAGTCTATCAGAAAATTGTAAAAAAAATTCTGAATGATCACAACTTAACCACATATTCAAAAATAATAATGATAAGATGTCTTCAGTAGCTATTGTAAGACTACACTAAGATGACCTGTTTTTAATTTTAAATACTGTGTCAAATTAAACCAATCTTGATCTCAATCATTATATAATTTTACATAATTTCAAAAATCACATTAGATACAGGTGAGCGACACAGGCTCTTGAGAGCCTCTAGTTTGTAAAGAAGGAAATTCGTCCTGTCAATGTCGTCATCAACGTCACAACAATCCAAAAGACTGAAGATCAAATTCAGAAATACAAAAATGGGTAAAGGCAAAACTGTCTAACGACAGTGCCATACACGAGGGAGATACTCCTTAGTTTTCACAAATTTTACAAGTTTGTAACAGTAAATTTTTAATATCAATTTCGTGCCAGCATCGAAATACTAGCAACTGAGCTGGGGATACCCTCAGAGACTTGAAGTTCACCAGCAGTGGCATCGACTCGGTGGTAAAAATACAATTCTTTGATATCAATTTTAATGAGCAGTGTCTCTATAAATAGTATATTTTATTTTAAAAGTAAAATAGAGCTATTTAAAAGAAAATTCAATTAAAGATTTAAATTTCATTATAAATTATGTAGTTTTGATTTTGTTTCTTCTTGGAATTACAACTCAATGAAATATATATACTATTTAGAACATATCATCATACATGTGACAAATTTAGAATGGGTATGGGTGAGATTTTACTCATTTAAAGGTGAGATTGGGTAATTTTGGATGCGATTTTATTGATAGCAAAATATCACCTTTCACAATAAAATATTCTCAAATATCACATGGTAAATAATCGATTCAATCATTTCCACTATTGTTTGTAGTCCAAATTTGATTGTGAATTCAATTGCTATGAAAACATATTGTATTGTTACTTTTCCTTTGTATGAAAAACATTATATTGTTACAATTTCTTCATCATTTAATCATTGACATTATTCTGTCTTATTGCCGTAACAAAAATAAGAATACAGTCTAGAAGTCACGAAATTAAGTACCGTTATTTATAGGGTAAAACGTTTTGATTAATGAGAGAAAACCAGAAGATTTTATCTGCTTTTAGTCACAAACAAAAATAGAACTAACATCTTTAATCTTACAAGACTTTCTCGTGAATGGGAAATAACTCCAAAATTAATGATACACTGTAATTTGTTGGCAAATATTACCCATGATCAAACCAATATTGTTAAACTGAAGCAGTTTTTTCTGAAATAGTCAAATTATGAAATGAATAAAACCGTCATAGTTAACAATTAATTCATACTATAACAGGTATAATGATGATAGGAATTAGAAAGGAATCCATATTTTATTTTAAAAAATGAAAAATACCGTATAAACAAATTTATGATTATACAAAGTAACATAGTGTTTAGTAACTAAATGAATACTGGATAAAGAAAAAGTCAATCAATAATGACATACCAATCAATCAATGGCATAAAAAAACAGACCTTCAGACAAAAACAACATAAAAGGGCACAATATACCAAAATAAAAACAACGCTGAGTCAGGATTGTACAGACACCTAGCAGTGGTGGTGTTACTTTGACAAAGCAATAACATTTAATCTGAATTCAAAACTCCAGTTTACATAACATATATAGATTGACTTACACTCAGACAAAAAGTCTCTCAATCAAAAGTGTGCTTTTAGGAGTATCATTCATACCAAGACAAATGTACTCCATTCAGCTGTACTCTCAGTTTGTGGTTGTTATTGACAAACGTTGGTTCCATACTTTCCACGGATTGACTTGTGGGTTTGAGTTCAATATAACTAGATTTCCAAATTTTTATAACAATGTCACGTTCTAAAATGTCAAATGACACTTCACCAATCACTTCAAGGAGTAAAATATTATTATAACCCAGTATATAATCTGCAAACGACGTTAACTCCTGTGTTCCAAGGACTATCTCAGCCATACCTCAGATACCTTTTAATAAGACTGAAATAAAGATTTAATACAGTTGCATACATGTACATCAGTACCCATGTTAACTTAATATTTTCAAATTTTAAGATTAGTTATTTTCTTTTTTTGACAAATTCAGAAGTTTTAATGAGAAAAAATAAAGGATTGTAAGTAGTATGTATGCGGTTCTAAATTATGATTTAAGGAGGTGGAGAGGAGGAGGTGCCGGAAATGACGTCACCGGAACCGGAAATGACGTCACAGGAAGTGATGTAACCGGAACCGGAAGTCACGTGACCGGAACCGGGAGTACCGGAAGTGGTTTGCGCGCATGCGCAACCGGAAGTAGTGGATTTTCCCGCCATATCTTTACCGAAGTGACTTTAGTCACGTGCTAGGACCCGGATGTATCGTCTGCGCATGTGTAGACTGAACCGGAAGTACCCGGAAGTGATTTGCGCGCCAGCGCAACCGGAAGTGATGGATTTCTCCATGATTTGTTTACGGAAGTGACGTCAGTCACGTGCTGAGACCCGGGTGTGTGGTCTGCGCATGCGTGACCGGGACCGGAAGTACCGGAAGTGATTTGCGCGCATGCGCAACCGGAAGTGATGGAATTTCGCGCCATTTTCCCATAATTTGTTTACGGAAGTGACGCAAGTCACGGACCCGGATGTGCCATGCTTGACCAGAACTCAGGTTGAATTATCTCCCTTTTCCCGCACTTTTCGGTCGTCTCTGGATCTTTCATCGGTCTCTAGGGTCTGATACTCTCACTGTTATGTCGAAGTCCGAGAGTATACGAAGTACACTATTGGATTATCTCCCCTTATCCCGCTCTTTTCATCTGCGCGTGATGTTTTCTGTGAGGACCAAAGGTAGGATTGGATTATGTCCCCTTACCTGCAAGTGATGCTGTCACCAATAGATCAATGGAGGGGTGTCCTTAGCAACCGCCTTAGCAACGGCGGTCCATTTCTATGATGCACTTCATTTCTCTTCTCTTGCTCCATCCCGCTCCTCGCTGCTCTTCTCTTGCTCCGTGCTGCTCATCGCTGCTCTTCTCTTGCTCATCGCTGCTCATCACTGATCATTGCTGCTGATCTCTTGCTCATCGCTGCTCATTGCTGCTCATCTCTTGCTCATCGCTGCTCATTGCTGCTTTTCTCTTGCTCATCGCTGCTCATTGCTGCTCTTCTCTTGCTCATCGCTTCTCATTGCTGCTCATCTCTTGCTCCGTGCTACTCATCGCTACTCAGGACCTTACTCGCGTGCTCATTTCGCTCCTGTTGCTTCTTGCTGTTCGTCATCGCTGTTCATCTCTTGCTCCGTGTTGCTCACCACTGCTCTTCTCTTGCTCATCGCTGCTCATCTCTTGCTCATCGCTGCTCTTCTCTTGCTCTTTGCTGCTCATCGCTACTCAGGACCTTACTCGCGTGCTCATTTCGCTCCTGTTGCTTGTTGCTGTTCGTCATTGCTGTTCATCTCTTGCTCCGTGCTGCCCATCTCTGCTCTTCTCTTGTTCATCGTTGCTCTTCTCTTGCTCATTGCTGCTCATCACTGCTCATCGCTGCTCATCTCTTGCTCCGTGTTGCTCTTCTCTTGCTCTTTGCTGCTCATCGCTACTCAGGACCTTACTCGCGTGCTCATTTCAGTTTTGGGGCTGCTGCTGCTAGTGGTGGTCGATTGTCGTTATTCAAAGATTGGATCTGTGCGAGAGCACCGTTAAATTCAGGTCATTTGAAAGGGCACTCTGCATTTATCCAGGCTTGTAACTGGCTATCATAAGATAGGCTGCATTAATCCTCCTCAATTTTTTAAGGCCACTCTGCATTTGTCCATGCTTGTGACTGGCTATATATATGTATAAACATATATAGGCTGCATTACCCTCCTTCCCTTTTTTTTTTCTTTGTAATATGTTCCAATTCCTCTGTCACATAGAGTCATTGCTGTCTTCAGCTGGTGGTGGGTCGTAGTCGTTCAATACACGGTTAAGCAGATATTTTCGTTTTTCTACGGCATATTCCCATGATTTTGATTCGTAGTCTTCCTCTTCTCTCAAGCGTTTAGCCGTTTTCTTGATCTTTCTATGTACGGTGTCTTTATTCATGTCTTGATGCCAGGACAATAGTCCGAGGTAATGGTTTCGCATTTCGTCTCTGTATGTGTCAAACATGTCTCGATATGCTGCCAAGCGTGCCTCGTCTTCTTCCATTCCGGCTTCGACAAGTTCGTTTACTTTCTGTGAGTATTCCGATTGATGTACTTGAAATGTGCTATTCAAAATGACTTCCCATGGAGACTGTTCGCATTGCTCTTCGGAGTCTTCGTTGGACTCCTGTTCACTACTTTGTTCGGATTCCTCGTTATCGGCTTCTGTGGTGATATCTGAGACTGAATCACTATAGTCTGTTGAATCCTTCTCCATACCGTGTGCATTCTTTTTGTGTCGCACTATGTTGCTGTTTCGCTTGGACTGGTATCCACATATGTCGCAGGTATACATTTAAGACGTCTTTCTTTCCTTGGATTCAATAGTAGAATGAGCTGCGGTCGTCCTGCAAGTGCTTATATTACCTACAGGTTCCTCAACGGCTTGTTGATTCATACACAAACGTTTGGCAAAGTATTCGTTTCGAGATTGTTGCAGTTCAGATTTCACTTTTCTGATGAAGTTTTTATTAAGTCTTGTCCACTCGTTGTCAATCCTTCTACACCCCATGCAGACATTCATGTTTTTGTAGAATTCTGCAAAGCTCTTGTTCATTTGACACTTTGTACATTTCTTGTTTGGATCCACTTTGCTGGGCCCTCCACTTGTGTTGTCCAGCCGTTTGGTTCTCTCCACTTTGGTTGGAAGTATTTTCCTTTTCACTTCTGGTTTTGCTTTGGTCTTTGAAAGATCCACAGGAATTAAGTATCTAGCAGGAACCAATAAACCGAGAGGCGTTTTCGACTCCACTGGTACGTGTGTGTTGTTTGACGGTCTTCAAACAACTGACGAAATTAAACAAAACCTCTGAATATATTTTCGTTAAAAGCTTTCCATTGGCGTCATGGTGGCGAAGATTGTTTTTGTCTATTCATTCAGACAACACAGTTCGCTACTCGTCATTGTAGTTTGCTGTCACCAATGGAGGGGTGTCCTTAGCAACCGCTTTAGCAACGGCGGTCCATTTCATTGCTCTATGATGCACTTCGTTTCTCTTCTCTTGCTCTTTGCTGTTTATCTCTACTCAGGACCTTACTCGCGTGCTCATTTCGCTCCTGTTGCTCGTTGCTGTTCGTCATCTCTTATCTTCTCTTGCTCTTTGCTGCTCATCTCTACTCGGGACCTTACTCGCGTGCTCATTTCGCTCCTGCTGTTTGTTGCTGTTCGTCATCGCTGCTCTTCTCTTGCTCTTTGCTGCTCATCGCTACTCAGGACCTTACTCAGGTGCTCATTTCGCTCCTGTTGCTTGTTGCTGTTCGTCATCGCTGCTCTTCTCTTGCTCTTTGCTGCTCATCGCTACTCAGGACCTTACTCGAGTGCTCATTTCGCTCCTGTTGCTTGTTGCTGTTCGTCATCGCTTATCTTCTCTTGCTCATTGCTGCTCATAGCTATACTCAGGACCTTACTCGCGTGCTCATTTCGCTCCTGTTGCTGGTTGCTGTTCGTCATCGCTGCTCTTCTCTTGCTCTTTGCTGTTCATCGCTAACCTTACTCGCGTGCTCATTTCGCTCCTGTTGCTTGATTCTGTTCGTCATCGCTGCTCTTCTCTTGCTCTTTGCTGCTCATCCCTACTCAGGACCTTACTCGCCTGCTCATTTCGCTCCTGCTGCTGCTGCGCAAGGAATGGGGTTTTTACTGCTGATGATATGAAGGCCACTCGGTACTCCTGTTGTCGGTTTGAGTGGTAGATCAAGACTGATCGATGTGATTGTATACTGGGATATTTAATGAGGACAAACACAAATGAAACAGTTTCATATTTTATTTTACATTTTTACAAAATCTACATCAGTCAATGTTTTAAGTTCTGGATCTTTCTCTTCAAACAAAGGTATGATCTTCTTCAGTTCTTTCCATTCGAAGGTGTCCAAGCCGATTCCTCTCTTTGTTGGACGATAGGTCCAGTCTCCCTGGGGTATAAAGTGCTTTCTTATCCAAATCGTGGGGTATGGTGATTTGACGGTGACGAATACATTGTCCCCAATGTGATATCTCCAGTCCACTAGTTCTTTATCCTTTACTCTACCGATCAAATCATCCAGAACATCGGTAGTCTCGCATAAAGCTTTCCACTGTATCAAAGATAAGCTAACTCCGTTCTTGGTGGGCACCGTGTCGCCTTCCCAACACCTCAAATCTACTCTCTTGCTACCTTTCCATTCTGTCAGCTCTGCATACGTTCCTCCACCAAGTGGTACTTTCAATGGAATATTGGAAGCTGTCATGGCGTCTTGGGCGAGATCGTTCTTGGTCTGGTCTTTGGTTTTCTTTTCTTTACTAGACATATCGGCTGACTATAGTCTGATTCTTCTTCTTACTGATCTGGTCTATTTACATATCGAAGCCTTTGTGAAGATGGATTGGATTGGTTCTTATATTATGAAACGTGAAACAGGATTGGCTATCTTTCCGACATCGTGATTGGTTAACTTCTCCCGTTCCGATTGGTCGAGAATCTGGCATTTTCATTGGTCAATTCCAACCGTTTCGATAGATCAACACGATGATATACTGTCCAAATATGTGGCGCCCAATCCGGAAACTCCTCACAATAGGTACGAGTAAACCCAGTCTTCCTTGGTTCACCACACCGTCTTCGAACATGGCAGAGACGATTCTCTCGTATACTTGGAAGGGGTCCATCGTACGAATGACTTCTCTGACTATCTTCCTTTTATACATTTAACGCGGACCTGAAAGAGAGCACCCTAATGAAACGAAATTTCAGTCTTTCCGGACGGAAACGAACGTTTACGGATTTCAGTCCTAACGCTAACTCGAGTCCTAACCCCAACCCTAACTCTAATCCTAACCCTAGTTCTAACCCTAACCCTAACTCTTACCCTAACCCTAGTCCGACTTCTAACCCTTATCGTAGGTCTGTCTCGCACTCCTACTCTAAGCGCTCATACACCACACCGGTGATTCACCTAAGCAAGCGTGACAAACATGAGGCAAACAGTCACGCTCAAACCGACAACAGGAGTACCGAGTGGCCTGAAGATCATCAGCAGTAAAAACCCCATTCCTTGCGCAGCAGCAGCAGGAGCGAAATGAGCAGGCGAGTAAGGTCCTGAGTAGGGATGAGCAGCAAAGAGCAAGAGAAGAGCAGCGATGAGCAAGAGAAGAGCTGATGAGCAAGAGAAGAGCAGCGATGACGAACAGAAACAAGCAACAGGAGCGAAATGAGCACGCGAGTAAGGTTAGCGATGAACAGCAAAGAGCAAGAGAAGAGCAGCGATGACGAACATCAACCAGCAACAGGAGCGAAATGAGCACGCGAGTAAGGTCCTGAGTAGAGATGAACAGCAAAGAGCAAGAGAAGATAAGCGATGACGAACAGCAACAAGCAACAGGAGCGAAATGAGCACGCGAGTAAGGTCCTGAGTAGAGATGAACAGCAAAGAGCAAGAGAAGAGCAGCTATGACGAACAGCAACAAACAGCAGGAGCGAAATGAGCACGCGAGTAAGGTCCTGAGTATAGCTATGAGCAGCAATGAGCAAGAGAAGATAAGAGATGACGAACAGCAACAAGCAACAGGAGCGAAATGAGCACGCGAGTAAGGTCCTGAGTAGCGATGAGCAGCAAAGAGCAAGAGAAGAGCAGCGATGACGAACAGCAACAAGCAACAGGAGCGAAATGAGCACGCGAGTAAGGTCCTGAGTAGCGATGAGCAGCAAAGAGCAAGAGAAGAGCAGCGATGACGAACAGCAACAAACAGCAGGAGCGAAATGAGCACGCGAGTAAGGTCCCGAGTAGAGATGAGCAGCAAAGAGCAAGAGAAGATAAGAGATGACGAACAGCAACAAGCAACAGGAGCGAAATGAGCACGCGAGTAAGGTCCTGAGTAGAGATGAACAGCAAAGAGCAAGAGAAGAGAAACGAAGTGCATCATAGAGCAATGAAATGGACCGCCGTTGCTAAAGCGGTTGCTAAGGACACCCCTCCATTGGTGACAGCAAACTACAATGACGAGCAGCGAACTGTGTTGTCTGAATGAATAGACAAAAACAATCTTCGCCACCATGACGCCAATGGAAAGCTTTTAACGAAAATATATTCAGAGGTTTTGTTTAATTTCGTCAGTTGTTTGAAGACCGTCAAACAACACACACGTACCAGTGGAGTCGAAAACGCCTCTCGGTTTATTGGTTCCTGCTAGATACTTAATTCCTGTGGATCTTTCAAAGACCAAAGCAAAACCAGAAGTGAAAAGGAAAATACTTCCAACCAAAGTGGAGAGAACCAAACGGCTGGACAACACAAGTGGAGGGCCCAGCAAAGTGGATCCAAACAAGAAATGTACAAAGTGTCAAATGAACAAGAGCTTTGCAGAATTCTACAAAAACATGAATGTCTGCAAGGGGTGTAGACGGATTGACAACGAGTGGACAAGACTTAATAGAAACCTCATCAGAAAAATGAAATCTGAACTGCAACAATCTCGAAACGAATACTTTGCCAAACGTTTGTGTATGAATCAACAAGCCGTTGAGGAACCTGTAGGTAATATAAGCACTTGCAGGACGACCGCAGTTCATTCTACTATTGAATCCAAGGAAAGAAAGACGTCTTAAACGTATACCTGTGACATATGTGGATACCCGTCCAAGCGAAACAGCAACATAGTGCGACACAAAAAGAATGCACACGGTATGGAGAAGGATTCAACAGACTATAGTGATTCAGTCGCAGATACCACCACAGAAGCCGATAACGAGGAATCCGAACAAAGTAGTGAACAGGAGTCCAACGAAGACTCCGAAGAGCAATGCGAACAGTCTCCATGGGAAGTCATTTTGAATAGCACATTTCAAGTACATCAATCGGAATACTCACAGAAAGTAAACGAACTTGTCGAAGCCGGAATGGAAGAAGACGAGGCACGCTTGGCAGCATATCGAGACATGTTTGACACATACAGAGACGAAATGCGAAACCATTACCTCGGACTATTGTCCTGGCATCAAGACATGAATAAAGACACCGTACATAGAAAGATCAAGAAAACGGCTAAACGCTTGAGAGAAGAGGAAGACTACGAATCAAAATCATGGGAATATGCCGTAGAGAAACGAAAATATCTGCTTAACCGTGTATTGAACGACTACGACCTACCACCAGCTGAAGACAGCAATGACTCTATGTGACAGAGGAATTGGAACATATTACAAAGAAAAAAAAAGGGAAGGAGGGTAATGCAGCCTATATATGTTTATACATATATATAGACAGTCACAAGCATGGACAAATGCAGAGTGGCCTTAAAAAATTGAGGAGAATTAATGCAGCCTATCTTATGATAGCCAGTCACAAGCCTGGATAAATGCAGAGTGCCCTTTCAAATGACCTGAATTTAATGGTGCTCTCGCACAGATCCAATCTTTGAATAACGACAATCGACCACCACTAGCACCAGCAGCCCCAAAACTGAAATGAGCACGCGAGTAAGGTCCTGAGTAGCGATGAGCAGCAAAGAGCAAGAGAAGAGCAACACGGAGCAAGAGATGAGCAGTGATGAGCAGTGATGAGCAGCAATGAGCAGGAGAAAAGCAACGATGAACAAGAGAAGAGCAGCGATGGGCAGCACGGAGCAAGAGATGAACAACAATGACGAACAGCAACAAGCAACAGGAGCGAAATGAGCACGCGAGTAAGGTCCTGAGTAGCGATGAGCAGCAAAGAGCAAGAGAAGAGCAGCGATGAGCAAGAGATGAGCAGCGATGAGCAGTGATGAGCAACGATGAGCAAGAGAAGAGCAGTGGTGAGCAACACGGAGCAAGAGTTGAACAGCGATGACGAACAGCAAGAAGCAACAGGAGCGTAATGAGCACGCGAGTAAGGTCCTGAGTAGCGATGAGTAGCAAAGAGCAAGAGAAGAACAGCGATTACGATCAGCAACAAGCAACAGGAGCGAAATGAGCACGCGAGTAAGGTCCTGAGTAGCGATGAGCAGCACGGAGCAAGAGATGAGCAGCAATGAACAGCAATGAGCAGCGATGAGCAAGAGAAGAGCAGCAATGAGCAGCGATGAGCAAGAGAAGAGCAGCAATGAGCAGCGATGAGCAAGAGATGAGCAGCAATGAGCAGCGATGAGCAAGAGATCAGCAGCAATGAGCTGTGATGAGCAGCGATGAGCAGCACGGAGCAAGAGAAGAGCAGCGAGGAGCGAGATGGAGCAAGAGAAGAGAAATGAAGTGCATCATAGAAATGGACCGCCGTTGCTAAGGCGGTTGCTAAGGACACCCCTCCATTGATCTATTGGTGACAGCATCACTTGCAGGTAAGGGGACATAATCCAATCCTACCTTTGGTCCTCACAGAAAACATCACCCGCAGATGAAAAGAGCGGGATAAGGGGAGATAATCCAATAGTGTACTTCGTATACTCTCGGACTTCGACATAACAATGAGAGTATCAGACCCTAGAGACCGATGAAAGATCCAGAGAGACCGAGAAGTGCGGGAAAAGGGAGATAATTCAACCTGAGTTCTGGTCAAGCATGGCACATCCGGGTCCGTGACTTGCGTCACTTCTGTAAACAAATTATGGGAAAATGGCGCGAAATTCCATCACTTCCGGTTGCGCATGCGCGCAAATCACTTCCGGGTACTTACGGTCCCGGTCACGCATGCGCAGACCACACATCCGGGTCTCAGCACGTGACTGACGTCACTTCCGTAAACAAATCATGGAGAAAATCCATCACTTCCGGTTGCGCTGGCGCGCAAATCACTTCCGGGTACTTTCGGTTCTGTCTACACATGCGCAGACGATACATCCGGGTCCTAGCACGTGACTAAAGTCACTTCCGTAAAGATATGGCGGGAAAATCCACTACTTCCGGTTGTGCATGCGCGCAAACCACTTCCGGTACTTCCGGTTCCGGTCACGTGACTTCCGGTTCCGGTTACGTCACTTCCTGTGACGTCATTTCCGGCACCTCCTCCTCTCCACCTCCTCAAATCATAATTTAGAACCGCATACATACTACTATTGTATTTTTTATGTGAATACGCATCAACGTTTGTGTAACAACGTGATACAGTGAAATATGACTTTTATGTTCACTAGTCAATTATTTGATTTTCTCTCATTGGGATATAGCGTTGTTTCTCCACGATGTAATAATTAATCGTTTACTAACTATTATAAAAATCTAAATGAATATAAAACTTTTCAAAAATGGACGCCTATTGCGTTATAAAATTCAAAAAGTCATTACACTTCATCAACTCTACCTATGGTTAATTTCTCTTTTCTCATTTCTGTTATGAATAATGTCGATTATAGTGTCTCTATAAATATCTTATATTTTATATTTATATATAGTAAAGGAGAGATTTTTGTATAAAAAAGACATTTAAGTTAAAGATTGAATTTCATCATAAATTATATATTTCGGATTTTGTTTCTTCTTGGAATTATAATTCAGTGAAATAACTATACTATTTAAACATTTCAGTAAACATAATTATAATACAGTCCAGAAGTCGCAAATTTGAAGGATTCACGAGAGAAAAACTCGAAGATGTTATCGCACGTTTTATTTGCTTTTAGTCATAAACAAGAATAAAATTATGAGCAATTTTTAATCTTATAAGATATAAATTCAATTTAGTTTTTCATGAAGAGGAAATAGCTCCAATGATTACATTAATAAAATTATATTTTGTAAGTCAATATTGCCCATGACTAAAACGAAAACATTGGCTCCGTGCTTTTTTAATTTAAATGTAGCTGGGTCCAACAGAATTATTAGACTGTCTGAAATAGATGCTAACAAATAAAAATGTAGGAATCAATAACAATAAAGAACCAATTTTATGACTTTGTCCTGACGATGAAAACCTTCACAGAAAAAATGAACATATCTTTGTTTAAAAATTCTGAAAAATAAAAATTTAGTCTCAATTAGTGTTCAATTTGATGCTTTTGTCCAAAGGAGAAAACCCTTCACATAAAACAACAAATTAAGCCGAAGGGGTGTACATTTCACAGTTGATCCGTTACTGCCGCGCATGTGATTTATACGGCGACGTCTCTCAGCAGGACGAAATTGCTGTCACATAAACTTCTAAGACAGGGTTATGTTCTACGGTCGTCATCACGAATTGATTGGCCGATAAGAAGATTCTATCTCGAGTATGAGACTAGACATCTTCAGTTAGATTTCACGTCCAGGAATTGACACCTCACTGGATTTGACACTTTACTGGCAATGTGACGGGTACCGTCAACGGAGCAGGACATGTATACCCTTCCGGAGTGCTTTCGTTTATGTGCTGTCTTGTTCTAGTTTTGTTTACTTTATTACACGTTATTTTTATTCTTTTAATAGTATAAATGTGTCTTTGTGGTATTTTTCATTGTTGTGTTCCATTCTCCTGACTTCATCTTTTCTTTGGAGTTTTCTCATTGTTTTGTCCGTTCGGTATTCTTTAGCAGATAAAATGATGATTGACATTAGAACGGATTCCACTATTTATTTTAAAAAATGATAAATAAATATAACTGTACGTGCATCAACCAATTTATGCAAAGAAACATTCTCCACAGTAACTATATATATAAATAATATTATATTCTTCATTTAACAAAATGATACTCAGCATTAATATGTACATCTACATATAACATAGGAGATTTTTAAGCAACGATTTAAACCACTTAGTAATATAAAAAGTAAATAAATAATTCTTAACAAAAACAAAATTTTAAGAGTGTCACTTTCAACCCCATATACATTTTTCAAGACTTCATAATTATTTACATCACCCAAATTAAATAACTCAAACAATTTAAATACTGATGGTTTCTTCAAATAATAAGGATTGATACTCGTACTTCTGAGATTTTGATGCAAAGGACACACAAGTATGAAATGGATTTCATCTTCAATATCTTGCGCACAACATTGACAAATACGTAATTTTCTGTTAACATGTGAGAATTTCTATCACAAGACAATGTGACAACAATTTAATTTCTGTCAAGTATTTCTTATATAAAAGTGATATGACTGAAAAGTTGAAACCATATATCTATATAATAGACAGTCTCATCTATTTGAATTATTAAGCTGTATTAAAGTCTTGAATACTAACATTATACAACATTTAAATGATTTCTTGAGAGTTTAATATATCATTAAGACCAAGTGTATAAAACTCATTACATAAAAAACAAACCTTAGTTATTTCTATCATTTAAAACTTGCCGTGCTTGTTCATACAAAAATTTATAACAATTATGTATAATACATTTTTTTTAACTTATGATAAGCAATATGAACCAAAAATAAAAAATGTCTATTTTTCTTTACACTGAAAACTGACATCTACCCCGTTTTTAGTAAACCATCATGTTTGACGTGGTAGCCTTTATATTTTAAATTCTTCCAAATGATTTTTCGCTACATCTAGAGCATTGTGGAAACCTCGCATATTAATACACTATTCACGTATATGTCAAACAAAAACGGCAAAGATGCATGATTAAATGATTTTGCATTTCTACGTTGAGCAAACATACACTTTCTACCTTGTTCTGCTATTTGCTTTTGTGTAACATAAAAAGTTCCTTTATAACCAAGCACAACACCAAGGTATGTAAATTTGTTAACTATCTTAATTGCATTGTCGTTATAAAACCCCTTTTTTCATCTATATTATTTTTGTAAAAGTTTATTGACAATTACCACTTACAATGTACATGTATATTCATATAATCCATTTAATATAACATATCTATAACTGTTCTACATTTTCATAAAAAGAAATAAACAAATTATTGGCATATGTCAACAGAAATAGACTCTGTCTCTTTGACACATTTCCGTTTCCATTCTCTATTCAATTCTCTGAACTGAATATGATCACAATAACAATTTATAAATTCAATCTTGAAATCATTTACATAAATTTCAAATAGAATAGATAAAAAACTTCCCCTTGCATCAAACCAACATTATTTTTTGAAAACAATCAGTATAAAACCCACTGACCAAAATATATTATACATTGATTGGTCTTATACTCCCTGGACACAGCGTCTCTCAATCAACGGTGTGCTTTGAGGTGTCTCATCCATACTATAAGAAGACAGATGTACTCCATTCAGCTGTACTCTCAGTTTGTGGTTGTTATTGACAAAATTTGGTTTTATACTTTCCACGGATTGACCTGTAGATTTGAGTTCTATATAATTAGATTTCCAAAAATTTATAACAATGTCACGTTCTAAAATGTCGGATGACACTTCACCGATCACTTCCAGTAGTATGATACCATCATAACCAAGTACTGAATCTACAAATGACGTTAACTCCTGAGGTCCAGGAACTATCTCCGCCATACTCAGATACCTTTCAATAAGACTGAAATAAAGATTTTATATATAGCTACATACATACAGTACCCATGTTAACCAACTATTTTGCATACACCATCAATGTCTTTGTTTTATAGCATAAACAGTGTGTACAAATATGTATACAAAGCCCATGCTTGTCCTGAAAATTACATATTTCATACATAAGTGCCCAATTAGTTACTTGAAGTCCAAAGAGAAATTATTTATCCTTATTCAGGACGCAAATTTGATATAAATTCATTTTTCTGTAAAATCTTGACTTGAGTTGTGGACGTCAAGATAGATTTCACAAAAAACTGATAATTCCTCAGATCCGACCGAGATTTGATATTTATAGTTATTTTACCACTTCCAATCCTCTTTTCTTACGTTTACTGCAAATTACACATGATTCGCTACTACAATAAACAATAAAATAGAAAACAGGAAAGGTAAAAAATCACATAACAATCTATCAAAGCAACCAACCTACAGAACTCCGGACAAAAAATAACACAATAGAGCACAAAACACAAACACAACATAGTCAGGACAGTCTGACTTGGTATGAACTGTGGTAAGGTTAATCCGGTTTTATGGTACCCCTTATCTATCCTGACTCTCTGGTGTATAAAACACACTATAAAAACCAATACAGTATGATTTCCAACAAGGTTTGCTAGATCTGCAAAGTTAGAGTGGATGCTAGATAATTTAGATAGCAGGGTCACAGTGTTGTCGTTTTAACTGTAAAACTAGCTAAGGTCCTCATATCTGCAGGTCGGATACTGTCGCTCTACTAAACGGAAAAGTCTGAAAGATAACACTCCCATAATGGGATTTAATACTATTTCGTCACAGAGCCATATCATTTGTACATACTGCCCACTAGTTTTCTCAATTCCATTAGTTATTTCTAAGATACTTTTTCAACTGCATAGAAAATCAATGAAACCAGTTTATTCTTTTTTAATAAACATTTGCAAAATCCAAGTTGCATAAAAAGCTGTACTTACCGATTGTTAAATGTTTTAGTAAATGCTTTGACCAAATAAACGATCAGACTAATTACTGCCGCACATGAAGATATAAACAACAAGATCCACACAATCATGCACACTTGTTCGTACATTTCATTGGTTGGTAAGGAACATTGTACAGACTGTATTTGTAAATGTTGTGGTCTTCTAATATAAACTAGGCACTGGATTTGGCGAGGAAATGAATGTGAAATAGTCGAGTTATCAAACTTTGTAGTGATTATGCTTCTTAGAATATATAGTCCATAAAACTGAACATTTAACGGTGAAACATAAAAATTGAATAAAATGAGCTGTGTCAGAACATTTACAACTATTAACAATTTACAAACAACAAGCAAGATCGAAATCTTTCCGAATCTTCTCCTCTTATAAGATCGAGATCGAAAATATTCATTCAAGTATTCGGTCATGTCATCAAGTATAGCGTCTTTCTCAGTCCGATTTAATTCTGGATATCTCATTATATGATTGATTATCTTTGAAAATCTTATTCCAAGTAACGTATCGCAGGTTTTAACAAGGAATTCTGGTAACGTGACCAACAAAGCTTGCATGGCTAAAATCATTGGTAGCCACTGGTACAAAGACATTTTGATGTCTCTGTTTTTGAACTTGCGATTCTCATTTTGTATCAAAGGTAAGGTTTCTACATCTCTGTTGTGAAAAGGAATTACGTCATGCTTCAAAACCATTTGTCGTGATAACCAACAAGTTTGGTCGATATACTCATTTAACTGTTGATCAGATGTTGGTGGGGTGATACAAACAGCATTTGGCCCCAAGCACTGCCTCAGTCCAGTAATAATAGATAGTAGTAACAGCACGATAAAGTTCCATTTTGTATTAAGTTTATCACTCAAACTGGCATGGTTGATTGTAGGCTTAAAGAGTTGTTTTAACATCCTTGAATTTCTACATAAAAACATAAGAAAAAATGTTACCACAAATTAAAAAGAGAAAATATTACCAATTAATCGATATTCCTGTTTTTATTAATTAAACACTAGTACATTGTATCGAATGTCACTGAATACATCAAGGTGACAAATTTCTATATCCATTTCATATATGACAAAAGTTCAAGCTTACAGTGAGGTCTTCAACATCTCAAGCTCCACTGCAAGTTGAGTCCAACCACTGGCAATGATCAGAGAGGATCGAATTCTTCAATCTAAATTTCGACCCAGTCACATATATGCTATTTAATTACAAACGGTACGATAACAAATAACAGGCAGAAAATCAACTGTCATAATTTGCATGAAAATCCAACAAATCGCTGTAGGAATTTCTAAATTTTCTCAGTTTTGATGGCCTAAATGTGACTTACAGATGAAAAACAACACCAAAAGCGCTTTTTGTTCCTTCGCTTAAACGTTTCATACGTATATGTATGGATTTGGCATTAGGAAATAATCTACGATATCCTTTCTTACCTATTCATAAACCGTACCGTCTATTGTTTTAAATACTTAAAATGAAAAAATTCATGAATTGATTCATAAAAGTGAAATGATCTCACCAGCAATGACGGCCTAATGTTTTAGTCCTAAAATAATGAACTGCAAAACGTAATTGCATGTACATGTATATATATATAACCAATATTGCCACTAAAAAGATTGTCGGATTCAAGGCTTAATGTAGTCCTTCAGAAAATATAAAACTTCCAAGAACTGTTCACTACAATTAATTTTTAGTGATGAATCATTTTATTGGGTTTTTTTTTAAATTTATTTAAAGTTAAAATACCCAATTATTTTTCCAAAAAAAGAAAAAAAAAATTGCTCGCATCTATTTATATCTATATTTTTAACCGAACATTTAAATTTTCAATCACATTGTATATCATGCCTTTAAATCCTATATATATAAATTAAATTAAACTGCATCGAAAAATCAGATTTGAATAAACGTTAAACGTTCCTATTCATCTGTCACATGTTACTTCGTGGCGCCTTCATTTTTTTGTTGGATACTTTTCACATTTGACTGAATGTGCCAAATCATCAATACCTCGGATGAATTTGATTCCGGCCTGGAAAATCTGAATTTTTTAAATTTTATATTTAGCTGACCCAAGGTCTTTGTGTGGCCGTAAATTTCTAATTTTTTTTAATTTCTAAATTATCTAAACTATTTTTTTAGATATAAAACATGCAAGCTCTATATTCCAAATAGAGCAGCTTCATCCTGACGTCAGAATCAACTAATACGACAAAAGGATGTATGACTCCACACCAGAGGAATTAGCCATTATGAAAAAAGGTCCTTTGACGTCAGCGAAATCAGCTAATATGACAAAAGGACGTTTGACGTCAGAGGAATAACCCAATACGACAAAAGGTCTTTCACGTCAGGGGATTCAGCTTATTCGACAAAAGGTCGTTTTACCTCAGAGGAATCTATTTAAGTTTAAGTTAATAGGCATTGAGGGTATAACAAATACACATAAATCCGCCTCATATTTCAATTATTTCTTAAAATTTACAATGAGGGATATTACAAATAAAATCTCTCATGTCAAAGAACGGTAATCAAGTATCAACAATACCCCTTTTTTAGCTCACCTGTCCTAAAAGGACATGTGAGCTTTTAGCATCACTTGGCGTCCGTCGTCCGTCCGTCTGTAAATTTTTACAACCCCTGGACCTATTGAACTGAAACATGGCCTGAAGCTTCTATGGAAGGTCTTTTACAAAGTTTGCATAAATCATCCCGGTCGGTGAAACCAAATGGCCGCCATGACCATTTACATGTTCTGATTGGTCGAAATTTAAAACTTCTTCTCCTTTGAAACCATGAAGCTAAATGTTCTGTTTTTTGGTATGGATCATCTGTGGAAGGTCCTTTACAAAATTTGCATAAATCTTACCGGTCCGTGAAACAAAATGGCCGTCATGAGCATTTACATATTCTGATTGGTCGAAATTTAAAACTTCTTCTACTCTGAAACCGTGAAGTCAAATGAACTGATTTTTGGTTTGAAGCATCTATGGAAGGTCCTTAACAAAATTTGCATAAATCTTCTCGGTCCATGAAACAAATTGCCGCCATGAGCATTTACATGTTCTGACTGGTCTAAATTCAAAACTTCTTCTCTGAAACCGTGAAGCCAAATCAACTGATTTTTGGTATGGGGCATCCACGGAAGGTCCTTTACAAAATAAGCATAAATGATCCCGGTCCGTGAAACAAAATGGCCGTCATGAGCATTTACATGTTCTGATTGGTCGAAATTCAAAACTTCTTCTCCTCTGAAACCGTGAAGCCAAATGAAATGATTTTTGATATGGAACATCTACGGAAGGTCCTTTACAAAATTTGTATAAATCTTCTTGGTCTGTGAAACAAAATGGCCGCCATGAGGATTTACATGTTCTGGTTGGTCGAAATTTAAAACTTCTTCTCCTCTGAAACCGTAAAGCCAAATGAACTGTTTTTGGTATGGAGCATCTATGGAAGGTCCTTTACAAAATTTGCATAAATCATCCAGGTCTGTGAAACAAAATGGCCGCCATTAGCATTTACATGTTCTGATTGGTCGAAATTTAAAACTTCTTCTCTGAAATCGTAAAGCCAAATGAACTGATTTTTGGTATGGAGCATCTATGGAAGGTCCTTTACAAAGTTTGCATAAATCTTCCCGGTCCGCGAAACAAAATGGCCAGGTGAGCGGTACAGGCTCAGACCACTGAGCCTCTTGTTTAAAATCAGATCAATACTAAAGATGTAAGTCATTTTCCCTGCATTTATTTCACTTCTAGGGCCATTTTCAAAAAGGCGCCTAAATCCTTTCATAATCTCTTGGGCATAGCCTGGTATGTGGTCTCTAAAGATTTGCTAATAATTGCTATCAAATAAGTGACTATAATTTTTTCTACGTACCTGAAACAGTTTTAACAAATTAAATTAACCAAATTAACGTTTTAAGACAGTTTTTCAACGGGAAAGACACCCAGAACCAAAAAGAATTTTTTGCTGTTATTTTATATATCTCCTTGCATATGTCAGTAGAATGGTTTGGCTCTGAATGTCTTTCCTGACAATATTCAATGCGTATTGACCCAAATTGCTATACCCTTTGCAGATAAAAAATTGAAGTTATTAATGATAAGCATAAAATTTTTGTTTGTTAACATAAAAATGCATTAAATGATTAAAAAAAAATCAATGGTTATGAGTGAAACAATTACAGTGGAAAATGGTAATTTTTGGTCACTTATATAAAAATTTAACCAAGGAATTGCACTATAAATAATTTTGAATAATTAAGACGGTATAAGCAGAACAGTCCTTCGCTTGACTTTGAGTTGAGATTAAATATAGATTCTCCTTCAGGTACGAGTGAGTTATGGAATTTCTCCAACCGAGATAGTTAAATTTTCGATTTTCAATACGCGAGCCTTTAGCAAGGGTGTTAAAATCTAAAATTTAACTATTGAGGGTGGAGAAATTCCATAACACACGAGTAAATTGAAGGAGAATCCGTTTCTCCTATGATTTTCGACAAAAACCTCAAGAAAATTTCGTTTGTTTACATAGGCGTCATTTCGGGACTTATCTAGTTTATCGTTCCAATAACTGTAGAAAAAATTCCCACGTAGAAATTTAATCACCGGGAAGTGGTTAAAGATATTATGTATTTTTATCCCACCGATTAAACACGTCAAGAATAGGAGAAATTCTGTTATCCTTTATTATCTGCAACACTTCTTTTTATATTTCCAGCTAATCTCGTAAAAATGATTAAGCATTTTATCAAGGTGACAGTATACGGTTGTTTTCTTTTGGATTAAAACCATATCAGTAATAAAAGATTTTAGCTGAATTGTCCCTAAAAATAGCTTTCTTCCTATAAATAGCCCTTTTTCACACTAAGTAAAATCTAAAAAAAATATTGGAAATTCTTTTTATTTTCCATTAATTGGAATGATCCATTTCTTACTTCGTGATACTTTAGGAGAAAACAATTAGCAAAATATGTTCTGTACATAGATAATCAGCATCGTTGTTTTATCTTCAATTTTAAAATAAATCTAAAGACATAGCAAATATATACATTTGAAACAATTATTAAAAAAAAAAAAAAAAAAAAAAAAAAAAAAAAAACTAGAAAAACTATGAAAACTTCCGAAATTCTTTCCCAATTGAATAAAATGTACATGTAGATCGATTTCCAAATTTGTTAAGAAAAGAGAATTAAATGAAATCATTTTTTTTTAAAGTGCCAATTTGATCTGTAAATCAAACCTAGCTAGGAAATTTTGCACATCCATATTTCATATATTTACAAAAAAATTGATCCAGTATAAATGAAAGCGGACCAAACGTCCGATAGTCAAAATCTGGGTGAGGTGAGGTCAGCTCTGTCTGAGGGTGTTGCAGCCTTGCATCTCTCTTGTAATTTTTTAGGTATAATTATTTTTTTTTATGCATGTGTAATTTTTAAGTTATTGATAATGCATTCTGTCTATGATTTCAGTGCCGTAACTACATATAGGCAAATGAGCCAAATGCCTCATGCCGAATCTGACCCAAAAAAATAAAAAGAACAAAAAAAGAAATTTTGTTTAAAAAAAATAAAAATATAAATATGATATCCGCTAAATATATCGCTTATTTGATTTCTACGGTAAAGATGGTTACCGTTTGAAGTGTACCGAAAGTGTTGCGATGAAAGACATAACTGACTTCAAAGACAATTGGACATCAAAAAGACTATCGATCACGGAATCCAGCATCATTTTCTCACGTTTTCGTTCTAGTCACTGGTGACGAAGGATGGTATTTGTAATTTATTCGAGTGAGAATGTTTTCGTCTTAGTACTTGTTATGTGGAATTGTCTGTTGCTCACGATTGAAGGCCACACGTCGGCGAATCCTAGATAACGGTTTGCCGTGTTCTATTTTATTCTGATGTTCAGTGTCTCATTAACACATACCCGTATCCTTTCTTTTACATAACAAATGCAAACTGCTTTTAAGACTTATAGTGAATAAGTTTTATGTATTTCTAGGGTATATGGATTTCGAAATACATAGTTTTGGCTGATTCAGTAGAAAAAAAGAAAATTAAACCATAAAAAAATCGTATTACTTAACAAGGAAAAACATGTCATGAAATGGCTAGAATCGAGGATTAAGCATCATTTAGGCCAGAGCTTAGGGGGCTTTAGGCGGCCCCAGACCCCTCGCCCTCGTACAGGATTTTTGCCTCATACATGTGTAGAAAAAAACACTAGTTACGGCCATGGAATTATTATTGCATAGAATTAGTTTTTATATACTAAACTAATAAAAAAAAATTTTTGGCATATGGACGATACCGGTTTCATGATATAAAAAGCAAATTTAATTAACCAAACATCAAATGCGCTATGTTTTATTAGAAATAACTATGTCACTTGGCAAATTTTAATGAACTAATCGGGCGGAGTTGACCTTTTAATTTGTATAAGGCCAGTTAATTTCATTTTAAGTATGTTCAGGACGACTCCAGTTATATCTGTATATAGCAATGTTAGTATACTACAGAATAGACTAAGGTGTCAAGTTGTAAAAGATTTAAAGAAAAAAAATTAATGAACTTCAATCTGATATTGTTTACATTATGAGGTATTATTTTTTTGACATAGTGTTTAAAAACAATAATTATTAAAAACATGATTAATATCCATGCAACCGGGAATGAATGGGTAATATATTATAACTGGACATATAACTTTCAGATACTTATACCTCACACCCCTAATGAAATTAAAAGTTCCTAAATTATTGAAGTGATATAAGCTCCGCCCGATCAATGAAAAAATTTGATCAATATGGTTGTTTTTAAATCTGAATTTTTCCTCGAATACATAGTTTGGAGTCTGATTTCTTTAAAATATTTGACCCTGGATATTTTTTAATTCCTCACTTTCCCTCTTCCAAAAAATAACATAATTGTTCCCTTCAGTTCACGGGTGAAAATGAATGTAAATGATATTTATAGGCTACATGTATGTCAAATATGTTTAAACATTAAAAATACAGATTTTATTAGTTATGCTGAAGCACGTATAAATTTACATTTCTATAATTGGTTTAATTCTTTGAAACTCATCTAAAATAATACCTGATAAAGAAAATAGCTCTACTAAATTTAGGTCAATATCACTATTAGTCATATATGATATTGGGAAAATTGTTTAAAAACACTAAAAAAGAAAGTCCGTGTTTGTTAAAATTTAAATTCCTGGTAAACTTTTCAATAAATATACAGACATGTATATATAGCACCAGTTCAATAACCTGATATATAATACCCTTACAAATGGAGTAAAATAATACACACAATGTTTAAATGAAAACTATACTGGGGATATTAAAACTTTATTTTTTCTGTCTACCAGACTATCAATTTTGTCAAATTATTATCGATGAACTTCATACAAATGTACCAAATATATATATATATATATATATATATATATATATATATATATATATATATATATATTTCTCTCTCTCTGTCCGGTGTATATGTTCCTTTTTTGACTGTGTGGTTTGTTCGTGCTATATATTCTTCATTCTGAAATAAGTTATCATATTGAAGTCTAATCAACACTTTACCATACATTATAAAGGTAGCGTCCATATCAACAACATGGCAGCTCATGTGTCACCAGAACAAAGTACACTATTAAAATGCATCGTTTGTGGATCTAATAACAGTTTAAAAAGATGTGCACGGTGCAAAATGGTTGTTTACTGCAGCAGAGAACATCAAATTTCGCATTGGGCTACACACAAATCAACTTGTCATAAACAAATAACGGAACGAAAAATGAATTTAAATGACTGTGAAGGAAACGATTCTAATTCCGGAAATAACAGCTTGAAGATAAACTCTTTTCTTGAACTTGAAGATGTTGTCGGATTTGACAAAAGGCCATACGCGAAAATGGAATTTCGTAAACCAAGTTCAAAAGATCCACATGAAATTGCCAAATTTATCATCAGTATGTTGGAAAACAACGGATATTGTGTCGTTGATGGGTTATTTGAAAATTCTCATCTTGAAAGTGTTTTAGATGAAGTAAAAAGTTTGGAGTTGTCTAAGGCGATGCAGCCTGGTAAATTATCAGGTGGACGTACAGGTGGGGAGGAGAACGAAAAAGTTGTCAATGCTAATATTAGATGTGACAAATTAAAATGGTTTGAAGGAAATGAAAAGAATTATCCAAACATATGTAAAGTTGTAGAAACAATGGATACCATTGTACCGAATCTGAACAAGTTCTTTAAAGGTCTGCATAACATAAATAGAAGAACAAAAGTAAGTCATTGGGTCGTAAAATAATTGTATAATTTAGTGTAATGTGTATATACAGTACATTTTCTGCTGAAAAGATGTCTGAGACATCCTTTTAGGAGTTCAGAAAATGTCCTGTAGCCATTTCTCTGCGGTGTGGTATGGTCGGGGACGTCTCGACAAACAAGATGCCCCAAAAATGAAATAAAGTATGAAAATAAAGGCAACATTGAGACTTTTCATATGATAAATACAGGGTAGGTGTATTAGTACATATAAAAAACTAACATCTACACTCGTTTTCTTGTCTTTAATATATATCAAATCAAATCGAAATATTTTATTGGTGTAAAATCCAAAGTTAGGATTGATACCAAATCAAACATAGACATAAAAAAAATTAAAAAACATTTATACATACACAATGTATAGGAAAAGAAAAAAGATATATTTATATATAATACTTGTATAGGATAGCTGAGGAGGTAAACTGTTGCAAAGCTCTGTGCATTTAAAATTCATCATAATATATACATCTATAGTTTTGTATCATCTCATTTATTTCTCAGTAAATATTGAAACCTTTTATTATTATTTTAGTTATGTCATACTCGTTAAAATTAAATATAAAAATGAATTTGTCTTGGTCTGACGTGGCCTTAAAGGATTGTGCTATAGTTTTAAATTGACTGAAGAGTTTTTGCCTACATTCCACCAGTTTAAAACATTTTAACACGAAATGGAATTCATCCTCTATTTATTTTTTACAAAGGGGACATAATCTTTTTTTCCAGGGGTATATTGCGGTGTCGCCATTTTTCAATGTTTAGTTTACTATTGCTCATTTTTACCTTAATGAAGTTAGATATTGAGTAGCGGTCTATATCAATAAGTAAATATTTTTCTAATTCATAATCTTTTTTCAATTTCCTGTAGGTTCTAAGCTTATTTCCGTTTGGATTATTTTTATCATTAAAAAGATTATTCTTCCAAAAGTCTAAATACTTTAGCGTATATCAATTTCTTTTTGAAAAACTGTTTTGAATATCCCATATAATGGTTGAAACCCAGATTTAAAAAAAACTTTCATTTTTGCAGCAAAGCTGTTTGATAAGTTCCTGGCATAACTTTCTTCTTTTGTATTGACAAAATGAAACCAAAATCCAACTGATGCCTTAAAAGCTTCAATTGTTATAGGAAACATACCTAGTTCTGCTAACATTGCGGTATTTACAGCTGATTTATTTACACCTAACAAATAAACATTCTTGCCTGATTTAAATTTGCTTGCATTATTTATACATCAGTATCTTTGTGCATATCTGTCAGATTGTCGTAAATGCAGAATTCATTTCTAAAAAATAATATATTAAGGGTTCAAAAATACTCAAAGTGTGTGCATATTTGTCAAAAAGCGGTTAACAATTTTTACTATCTCTATTCATTCCAAGATACAGTTCCTGATTTTGACTATTTCCTATAGATTTTAGATTGCATGAGAGAGAGAAAGAGGGTCACTTTTGAGAAGGTTTCAATTTTCTCCGCATGCTTTTAGTTTTGTAGCGGCCGGATTTCTCTTTTGTACTATAAAAATTACATAACCGTAACAGTTTTATGACCACTTTCCATTAGCCGCACTATTGGAGTGTTCCTATAGTTCTGTTGGTAAAGCGGTGGACTATCGAGGGTTCCGGGTTCGATCCCAGTTGGTGCGGCAGGTAATTTTGGGGACAAATCATGCTCTGCTGTTGAATTGGCGCCCAACTGAAATACCCACGGCTAGTTGGCAAATGGGTTTAAGTTGGTATATCGAATCGTTATGGGTGCTTCTTCCGTCGTTATAAACCTTGTCTCATTCTATTTTCTATTTTCGCAAGAGATTTTTTTTGTGTCCGAGGAAAATGGCAATTTATCGATGATTATCCGGGAACCCAAACACACGATAAAATAAAATTTTATGTTTTATTTGTATATTCTTTTGCGAATATAGTGTGTATATATATATATATATATATATATATATATATATATATGCCTAAATACTAGCCCAACACTGTTAAAAATCAAATTTTTGTCCACATACAAATGTATAGCGGGTCTCGAACTCACACCGTTGAGACACTATAATGACACATATTCGCCTAGAACCATATCCAGCTCCCTAGACCACTCGGTCAAATCCGCTATAAAAAACATAGCTTTAGTGACCGATGTGAATCTTGGGATGAAAATGGTACATGTGCATATGCGTGTGGCGATGGAATTTACCTTTCTGGCATTTATTTGGCAGCAATCTGATTTAGGTAATTTTTTTATATATTCTATGGGATGATAATGTTTTATTATCATACGGTCACATATATATATTCTTTTAATTATTGAACATGTCTGAAGACACCTGAAATCTCGCTTTTAAATACTTTATACTGGACTTTTTTCCAGGCCATGGTAGCAAGTTATCCTGGAAACGGTACATACTACAGACGGCATGTGGACAACCCGAAACAAGATGGCCGACTAATAACGTCTATACTGTACTTGAACAAAGACTGGGACGTACAGGTAATTTATTTGACACACTCTTATAACTTGCCTACTATACTTAAACAAAGGTTAGAACTTGTAAAATAAAATGGGAATGAGTAGTACACTTGTGACTTATGACTCATATAGACTTAATCCGAAAACTTTAACAATAAGGGAACACATTGTACAATTACATGTAACTAATATAGGTACACACGACCAAAGTACGGTAATTCTGTGAGATTAAATGTATTCTTAATTTCTAAAGAGTGAAGTTGAATAATCAAGATGTTCTTCATTTTTCCTATTGTTTTTAATTACAAAATTGTAATGGTATTTTAACCGTTCATCTAATATACTAGTACTCTAAATAATTATTTAAGAAACATGGAGGCTTGTTGAGGATATTTCCTGAAGGAAAAGAGAAGTACGTTGATGTTTCGCCTTTGTTAAATAGACTTTTGCTTTTCTGGTCTGACAGACGAAATCCCCATGAAGTACAACCAGCCTTTAAACACAGGTAAAGTGTAACCCAGTAACGCAGTGAATTCAAACTTAAACAAATCAATCGATACACTGTAAAAAGAGTATTCATCGCAAAAAACTTCTTAGACTTTAGTCGCAGAAAGTTCGACATAGGGATAGTGATCCGGCGGCGGCGGCGGCAACTAATTTCTTAAAAGCTTTATATTTTAGGAGGTGGAAGACATGGATGCTTTATACTTTGTATATAGATGCCTTATGTTACGAACTTTCCGTCTGTCATATGTACATTGTCCTTGACCTCATTTTCATGGTTCAGTGACTACTTGAAAAAAAAGTTAAGATTTTTTGTAATGTTAATTTCTCTCTTATTATTAGTAATAGGATAACTATATTTGGTATGTGCGTACCTTGCAAGGTCCTCATCCCCATCAGACAGTTTTCAATTGACCTCGACCCCATTTCACGGATCAGTGAACAAGGTTAAGTTTTGGTGGTCAAGTCCATATCTCAGATACTATAAGCAATAGGTCTAGTATATTTGATGTATGGAAGGATTGTAAGGTGTACATGTCCAACTGGCAGGTGTCATCTGACCTTGACCTCATTTTCATGGTTCAGTGGTTATAGTTAAGTTTTTGTGTTTTGGCCTGTTTTTAGAATACTGTATGCAATATGTCTACTATATTTGGTGTATGGAAGGATTGTAAGGTATACATGTCCAACTGGCAGGTGTCATCTGACCTTGACCTCATTTTCATGGTTTAGTGGTTATAGTTAAGTTTTTGTGTTTTGACCTGTTTTTCGAATACTGTACGTAATAGATCTACTATATTTGGTGTATGGAAGGATTGTAAGGTGTACATGTCCATCTGGCAGGTGTCATCTAACCTTGACCTCATTTTCATGGTTCAGTGGTTATAGTTAAGTTTTTGTGTTTTGGCCTGTTTTTCAAATACTGTATTCAATAGGTCTACTATATTTGGTGTATGGAAGGATTGTAAGGTGTACATGTCCAACTGACATGAGTCATCTGACCTTGACCTCATTTTCATGGTTCAGTGGTTATAGTTAAGTGTTTGTGTTTTGCTCTGTTTTTCGAATACTGATAGTATTTACTTTCATTAGAAATACACGACAGACGAGACATTTTTGTGTGTCCACTCTTGCTATTTTAGATGTTAGTCGTCTAATCGAAAGCAATCTTGGTTATTTTAAAACGTCTCGTCGAGGCGTAAAGTTCTCTTGCTTAATTGAGTTTCTCAGTGATATTATATAGTTAACTGCATTTATATTTGAGGCCACAATTAAAAATATTTATGTTTGCACTAACGCGCGCGACCCGAAAAAAAGGGGCCGACTCAAAAGTTTTTTTGAGGTTAAAATCGAAAAGATTTTTTTCCCGGATTTGTTTCCTCTCCCGTCCGACTTTGTTCCATGTGTTACTTTTGCGGAATTTCGAGGTTTTCAAGATTTCTCGGAACTGCCGTCGTAGCATATGATACGACCCGAATGAAACTCAAAATTGTAATATTGACTGGAAGAGGATAGATTTTAGTTTAAAAAATGCGGAAACATTAACTGATTTTGCTTCTGACAAGTAATGGGAAGTCATAAACTGGGACTTGTGAATTGACATGTGGTGTGTAAAACTTTTACAGTGATAATCGGCACCTGCACTGGTAAGTAAAATTGCGAAAAAAGCGCCGGAAAAGTAAACCTTTTTTCCCACATATGTAATGGAATTTTATGCATAATCTGAAAAATTAAGTCTCAATTGGATTGAAACGCTGCATCAGACCTCAATTTTAAGCCGAAGTGGAGTGAAATTTAACATTTTTAAAGCTTTTTTTATGAAAAATTTTGAAATGTTGCTATGCCAACTAGGTTTCCATGGATATTTTTTATTTATTTTATCATGATTGAAACAATGCTAACATAATGGCCTTTCAGAATATATCTATATGTATATGGGTATTATTTACACTGAAGTTGGCACAAGACCATGACATTTGTTAGCTCACTTCACATAGAAAATGGTACTATTAATTTTTGGAGTGTATCCCTAAAAGCCGACTTACAGCAGAATCTCCTAGAGTAAACCCAGATTGATGATTAGTGACTAGAGGACGACCATTTGATATTTTTTTTTTGGGGGGGGGGGGGGGGGGGCAGGAGGATTTTGAAAATAAATAACTCGGCCTTGATAATAACAAAAATGAATGGTTTGTTCTGTGGTAGTTTGAAAATATATTACCTGACCTACAATGTATTGAAAATAAATAACTCGGCAGGTCTTTTAGACCATTTTATAAATGCATGTTTTAAAGCATGAGATGGCACCAGATTCTACCAAAATTCGTCTTTTTTCATATATTTTTTCGGGAAAAACTTCCCAAATCTTTTAATAATATATAAACTACACCATATATAAATACTAATGTTTTTGAAATGTCTGAAAATGGGTTTCATTTCACTTGAGTTATATTGTCTCATGAACATTTACCTCACATTAATACCATTTCCCATTTTAACCTATATTGTTTTTTGTACGTATGCAATATATGCAGTTTTGAATTCAGAAGATTCACTTCCAGAGGATGATGATTAATTTTGATTAAATGGTACATAATGTATTTCATCTCATCGGATTTATAAAATTTAAGTATAAACAGTTTAAATGTGAGAATATTGTGTAATCTAAAAAGGTGCTTGCATCAGGAGAAAAATATTTGTCATAGTAAAACCCTCTTTTCATTTAATATACATATATATATATACAACATACTGGTACATTTAACTTAAACTTCAGAAATATATATCTGCATTCCATTTTCCTTTCTCCTTTACTTTAAACAGAGCAATACACAATACAACATGAATGTACAAGCATGCACTATAAACATTGCATATTTCTATTTGCACCTATAATTCAGTTTCTTGATTTTGCAGTTATGAACTTGGTGCACAGATTTATGGCAATGGTGGCCATTTTTGTGCTAGCATCAAACACAACAGCAAATGGTATCTTTATGATGGTCTTAAAGAATACCACAGTGCTGGACAGGGACTGAGACTGCAAGGTGGAACAGCCAAAATTCCGAACAGATACAACCTTGACTATGTTATTTATTTAAGAATAAAAACATGAATTTAAAAATTGTGTATTTTCAAATATTATAAATATAAATATAAATGTGAAAATAAATATTCAGTCCCTTGTTTTACTGAAAATGAAAAATCATGCTTCAATGGTGCAGAAAATAAATAATGTCTTTATTTTCCACAAAAATAAATAACCCATCCAAAACAAATCCTCCTGCCCCCCCCCCCCCCCCATGAATATCAAATGGTCGTCCCCTTAAATCATGTTGACGTAAATAGAGATGCTTATAAACACACCTTTCCCAATACACTAATTAATAGGTTGATAATTTTTAAAACACGAACTACTATCCTCCTTTAAGACCGGGGTAACATTTGCCTACTTCCAAATTTTATATGAGGGTTTTAATATCAAAAAAAAAAAAAAAAAGCCTACCTACCTACCCACTGATGAAAATCAGGGTCGGGTTAGTGCAAACTGAAATGTTTTTAAGTCTGGCCTGATGTACTACATGTGAAATACGTTTTCTGATGAAATAAGCATATATGTTTGATGCATCAAAATTTATAAAGAAATATAATACTACATATTCTTGAAACATACATGTACAAGTATCTACGTTGTTTTTCAAAGCATTAACTACATAACTTATATTTCATATTTTTTAATGGAATCGGCCATTCTTTATTCCAACAGATATGCAATAACAGTTTGGTACTTTGATGAAAAAGAACGCGAAAAGGCAGACAAGGACCAGTTACAGAAAGGCAAGTCAGTTTTTCTATTATGAAAGTTACCTGTTCCATTTGAGGTATACTTTTATTTTATATTCCAAAATATATCTTATTTTTAGATGCAGGTTACATGTTCTGAGTTTCTTTAATAGATGTAATTATAAAATTATTGTACTTTACTGCGTGCAATATCATGTTTTATGGACCACTTAACAGCAATATTGACCAAGGCCAACGACCGTTAAATTACATAAGAAGCGTTCATGGTGTATCGTATAGCTGAACAAGACATATCTGCACTCCAATATAAGGTAGTGGTCAATCAATTCGTGATGACGTCTGTTAAATCTCAATGATGACATCAACTTATCTCTGATAAAACCCTGAATCTTTTGTGACAGCAGTAATTTATTTGTCCAGTACAATGTAGGAATTAAGTCAAACGGAAGTACAGAACTTCCATGTACATGTACAGTACAAAATATTCGATTGTGTCCCGATACTATAGATTGTATTTTACGCATATTTTGGTACCAGTTTGAGAAACCAGTTTGAGAAGTACATGTAATCATTTCAGCTGTAATGTATGCGTTTGTGAGTTCAGGCCAGTATAATCATTGCAGCCTTCCGTCTTCTTGAAGTACACTTTCCGTAAAAAAAATTGAAGGCGGACAACTCATATTAGATAGAAAGCTAGCACATTTATAGTCTAAATAGAAATACACTATGCATTGTTGAAACTTCTAGATATCTATTTTGAAGATTATGTAATACAGTCTAAATGAACACTCTACCATATAATGTAGTGTATTCTTTTCATAAATCATGTATCATACAAGCATTTTAAAATCCAACGTCCGAGAATCCAAATCGCCAATACATTCTAATTTTTCAACGTCACAGGATACATTTGAATAAGTTTGTTAAAAAGTTCTAAAAACATGCATTCTTCTGTATGTAACAGTATTTTAAGGCATATCTGTTACAGGGACTGAAAATCTCTACCTGCGCGATTTGGGTATCCTTTCAAGGTTGTTGGTTTAAATAATGCCGTCAGTTGTAGATATCCAGAGAGATTTCAGGTTCCAAACGTATGCCTGAAAAATACACCAGTAGTCTACTTGATACATGTCACTCATAAGGTCTTTGCATCGGAAATAAACAAATTTATTTTAAAACCAGCTGTTGGCATGATATGGGTTATGTTCTTCTCGTATAATTTATGATGCCATGATATTAAATCGCTAACGGGGAGGGATTTTGGCTGTTTTTCTAAATGATAAAGACATAATCTTTCGATCAGTTTAATTGAGGTCTGGAACTGGCATGTGAGTAACTGCTAGTAGTCCTTTGTTAGTATATATTGATCATTGTCATTTTGCTTAGTTTCTTCTGTTACCCTTTTTAACATCGGACTCGGATATCTTTTGAACTGAGATTTACTGTGTGTATCGCCGTGTGTTTGTTTATTCCACACTGGCTAGAGGTATAGGGGGTTGGGTTGAGATCTCACAAATCATGTTTAACCCCGCCGCATATTTGCGCCTGACTCAAATCAGGAACCTCTAGCCTTTGTTAGTCTTGTGTGTTTTTTAATTTTGGTTCATTTGTATGTTTCGGAGTTCAGTGTGCCGTCCATTTCGCTGAACTCAGGGGCCAGCCGAAGTCAGCCTCCAGGTGCGGGACTTTCTCGCTGCGTTGAAGATCCATTGGTAGCCTTGAGCTGTTTTTTGCTCTTTGACACATTCGCCGTTTCCATTCTCTATTCTATAACCATAAAAAAATCTTTACTACCGTTTTTCTATTGCACTCGAAAAAACACCCAACTGGGCCATTAGGGTACCTCCACGTTACAAAGAAAAATTGTTTCAGTATTTACATGAGAGTTCTACTTTTTGTAGACGTATAACGCAGACAGAATCACAGCTTTTGTTCGTCATTTACCTCCTTCGCCCGAAAGCTACGTATCCTTAAAATTCCGTAAATTAGTGTTAACTTTATATTTCTGTGTTATCTAAAAGTTTTTGAAAGAGCAGTATTTCTAGATAATATCATCGTTTTCCACGCTACAAAGTTAAATTTTTAAAAAGTTTACTATCAAGGTATCTGTTTTATTTACAGATATAATAGAGACCTATGGAGATCTTGCACTTTTAGAAATTGAAACAAAGAAGAAAGAAAAGGTATGTATATATCCTGTATAAGATGCTTGAACCAAGGTATTGCAACAAATATTTAATTATTTTTTAATTATATTAAATTGCTTTTTCATATTAGTGCCGATTTCCTTTGAAAAAAAACAAACTTTGAAACAGTAATGTTATAAATGAACAGATCAATAAAACGCAAATAATTATTTGAATTTGTGTCTGTAGATTCTCACTATTTAGATTCGTTAAGTTTTATTGCCGCTAATATATGATATTTTGGTTTTCAAAAAGTGTTGGTCACGAGATCTTCTGATGAAGATGCTGTCTATAATATTGCACTGCACGCAAAACGTTTGATTTCTTTTTGAAAGTATGCATATGTTGTGTCTTGGAGTTATCCCGCTTACATAAATCTTTTCTATTCATTTAGGAAGAAATAGAAAGTAAAATAGAAAATGAAACCCAAAAAGTTCTAGGATCTTTGTCAGAAGATGAACTTGGGGTAAGTATTAGAATTACATATCACACCATAAGCGTTACCTCTTTTTTCTCTGTCGGGATAATAATACAATGATTCGGTGCAATGCATAGATTGTAGAGCATGCTTTCTAATAAGTATACATGCTATTAGAATATTAGCACATATAATCCAATAAATAGATTTTTGTCAGTTGTAAGAGAAACTTATTATGGCATTTAAGGAATCTCTGTTGATTGTGTTTGAAGATGAAATAATTAAGAAATGTAAATTTGTAGAATAATTCACAATAGATATTCAGGAAGTTCAAAAAGGAGTACGGTCGCTTTACCCTGTATTTGTTTTACTCATTCACTCAACAGACGCATTATTTTTTTAATCTTAAATATTTACCTACTTTTTAAATACAAAACTAAGGGATCATTAATAACTTCAAGTTTTCTAGGCGAAAAGTTCGTATATAGAATTTATCTCCAATCATTTTGTATAACTTTTTGACATATTGCCAAGAAGGACACTCAGAACCAAAACCATCCTACTGTCACATGACCGGATATATATAAACCCACTTACAGCCAAATGTTCGCTTTGGTTCTTAAAGACGTTAATTTGGCATACATGTATTTGTGTTAAAACTGTCGCCGAAAGCAATATTGAGGTAGTAGAACATTTTTTACTTAAGAGAACACAAATTAGGCAATGCACTGAGAGGTTTTGAAAGGTTTTAAGTGACTTTTTGAAATTGGCCTTATTAGTGAAATAAATTCAGGGGGGAAATGGTCCTACTTCTTTAATATTTGTATGTATATTTTTTGTACATGTAGCTACAAGGTATTAGCCAAGGATATATATTTCTTATCTACTTCATTTTTTATTTATAAGCTATAACATTTTGTAGCCTATAAGATATAACAATAAAAAATAAATCAAAGAAAAGATTTTAGATAACACTCAGCATGAGATTCTATGCTTGAATTGAAATAAACTTTAAAAACAACTTTTTTACAGTAATTGATACTTTGTTTATTTTGTAACGTATATATTAGAAAAAACTTTGATTTTTGATATTAAAATTAAAATTTAGCAAATGGAAAATATTTTACCACCAGATAATGCACTGAATCCTGTTAAGGATGAGAAATTTGGATCATTCTTTTCATAGCAATAGTTACTTTTTAATTTTTTTTAAAAGGACACAATTTTTGACAAAACCAACTTTAATACGAAACAGTAACATATACCTTATGCGTTTATATTATAGAATAATACAGTTGACTCTATCTCAAAAAATAGTTTCAGATCAGAGTAAATATATTGTAAAGTATTATTTTGTAACGATAATAATACTTTGATATATAAGGAATTTCGAGTTAAGAGTAGTTGAAAGTAGTAGAGAGTCAACTATATGAAAATTTCCTCTGCTAAGATAGAACTGTGAATGGGAAACAATTGTAACTTGTCGTATTTTCCTATGCCTATCTCACCCCACAGTGTCCTTCATAAAACTCCATATAACGGCCTGTGTTCACGTTAAAATTTCTTCTGCAAAGATTATGTTGTAACGATAGTAGTATGAAAGAGAAACATTTACGGTCAGTTTTTCAGACTATATATTTTTTTGCTGTAAATATATATATTATATGATCAGCAATCGCGGACGACCCTAAGTCATCACCAATGCCATAATGTTTGACTCGACTTTATTTTATCAAGATTTTAGAACTTATTAGCACTTGAAAAACGTAGAAAACTTTTTTCAACAAACCCCCCAACCCTCTTCCCCCCTTGGTTAAGAATACGATTAACACAATATTGGGTTTTATGCAGGAATATTTTGTAAAATAACGAGCCACATCATGAAGCCTTTGTCTCATTCGATCACGCTGACTGGCCAAAAAAAGACTTCCTGTTGTTACCCGCAGCACATATTTTACGATATTAATCTGCAATCAACCCTATAATCTGTACTAAGTTAACCAGGGGAAATAATTGAAATTACCTCCCCCCCCCTTCTTATTAAGAAATGTTATGTTATCTAACGTTGGTAACATGGTAAAGGGAGATAATTGACTTCAAATGTTCTCATTGAAACATTGTGTATTCTGTTAGTTGTTATAATTTGCATGTATAGTGTCTGTCTATATTTATTGTAGTATATTTACCTAGTAGGCATGATATAATCTGATCAACAAATTTCCCTTCTGAGATATCATTAGGTATTGGTGGCAGGATGAACATGATGTCCTGCGATAAAGTGATAACATTCATGTTAGTATTGTACCATTATATCACAGCCTGATAGTAATTTCATTACTAATATATGATTTTGAAGAAAGTGAATCTCTACAATCAATCAATTGAATAAATAATTGTACAGTATAAAATCTGCAGAATGAGGATGATACTGGGTTAATGGTGTGTTTATTTATGCATTTGTACCTTTGACGACATTATTATAATGTCATTGATGATAAATTTTTCATAAAGAGTAATGACTACCCGTAATCACGTGTTACTCTTAAACTTTCTAAATTCCTCAATCTACGGATTGTCGGGATAAATAATAAATGCTATGCGACATATACCATACAAAAGTGGACTATGTTCCTTCAAAATATTTAAAAACAAAAATTTACGTATCACATCGTAACTCTGTCGGATATTTCAATATATTATTAATTTATCAGAATTTTTATAAAATTCATTTTCAGAACCATGTGTTTTCACAAAACAATAAATCGATTTCAGGCTTATTTTTTCCAAAATATGGACGGGCGCATTTCCCTTAACCTATCAGAGAAATAAGACGCGTAAAAAATGACATATAGTCATACTTAAATACTTTTGAAAATATCCAATCTATGCCGAAAAAAATACACATGATTTATACACGGGAAACATAATTAGTTATAAAGAGAAGAAGGAGTATTTGTATGACCAAGATCGATGTTGTATCGGGGATGATGAATCAAAATCTGATGCAGACGATTATCTAGATCAAATGATATCAAACAATGATCTTCATTTAAATGCATATTCTTAAATTGTTGCCAGCACTTTCAATACTGAAGCTGACGTTTGACAAAGTATTAAAGAACACGCGATATCTCGAATGTGACAGGTACGATTGCGAAAGGTAGCAACTCCCTTCGGCTTCCGGAAAGAAAATAATTACACGTATAAGAAGTTTAATACGAGTATAATGTCAACATGTCAAAAATACATCTAAATTTTTAATGTAAATCGGAAAAAAGTAAGTTTTTAAACATCAAACAATGCATCTAAATTATACTATTTTGAACAGAATTTTTTTTAGTTCGATTAAGCAATTTACGTAGCGTAAGTGATCAATTGTTACGTCAGAATTTGTTCTTACATATAGCAATAATGGTTTGTCCGTCAAATGTTTGACCATTGAAATATTATTACATTGAATTTCACGAAATTGGGCTTGAGCTTTCGTTATGTAAATCCTGTTTTTAAAGAAATTCAATGTGATTATAGGTTACTTTAACCGGAACTACTTACATAATATAGGATGCTATAGGAGCATATGCATTTTCTTCATTTGGGTCATTTAGAAAAGTCTTTGTTTAATGGTGGCAGCCATTATGCAATCCGAAGTTAATTTATGTGTTAAAGCGAATATGGACATATTGTGCTACATAATAAGGCTAGAAAAAGTTTCGTTCGCCGGAAACAGAAGTAAGTAAAGTAAGGGAAATAACTTGCTTTGAGTCAGAATTATGATACCGGAAATGAGTTTCTGGACAGGTCTATTGCTTCGCTCGCATCATTGGCCACATCAACAGCATATTAGAATGATTAATCAGTGTTATTTGGCATACTTTCATTGGCATTGTTATACACCCTTCCGTATTACCCGATACACTGTATGTTTTTGTGGGAGTTAATTTTTTCCGATGTATTTTGTTCACCTGCAAGCAATCCACCTTTGGTTCTGGTTGGATGAACAACATGGCTGCAGAGGCCATCTTATATTTTAATAGGCCAATTTTCAAAGATCTTCTCCTCTAAGACTACACCATGAAATGTTTTGAAACTTTACAGGATTCATGACAGCAATACCTTCTACAAATGATCCCCTTTTGGTTGAAATTCAATTGCTCACCCGATGGCCGCGACTGTTCTATGTTTCCATATGGAAATGACTAGTTTGTCATTTGTGGAGGAACTAATTAGTTTAAACATATTTTATTGCAAAATAAGCAAACGAATCAGATACAACTTTTCCAGCTTACATAGTAGTAGACCCAGCTTACAATGATTTACAAATTTACAAAAAAAAATTAATTTGTTAGATAGTTTGTGTATTTCAAATAAGCTTACAGTGAATTTAGATAAATCTAAAATTGTACATTTTAGAATACCTTCAGTGGAGGGAACAAATTTTTCATTTTTATTTAGTGTTTGTGAAATGTCTGTAGCCTCTCAATATAATTATTTAGGCTTACTTTTAACAGAATTTTTGAGTTATGATTATATGGCTAAAGCTATGGCTAAATCAGATAGCAGATCACTTGGATTACTTATTGCTAAATATAAGACAAATGGTGGATTTCAGTATTCAACCTTTACAAAACTTTTCGAATCACTCGTTTGGTCAGTTATAGATTATGGTACACCAGTTAGGGGTACAAAAGAATTTTCATGCATAAACAGGGTAAAACATAGAGCTATGCGTTTCTATATGGGTGTAGGCAAATTTATCTTGTATGGAGATATGGGTTGGAAACCATGTATTATTAAACAGATGAATGGTGTATTTAGAAATTGGCATGTTCGAGTGGAATCTAAATTTAACAGTCTTGATATAAAATTTGTTCATTTGAATAATAATTATATTTTGAGTAAACGTGTTATTAAGCAAATTGAAAATAATTGTTTTGATAGTTTTAAACAACAGTGGTATAATGATATAAATTATAATGATGGTAATAAATTGCGAACCTATAGACTTTTAAAAACTTCTTTTGGTGTTGAAAGTTATTTAAAGTATATTATGCCTCGTAAATACAGATGTGCATTTACAAAATTCCGGTGTGGTGTGGCACCTTTGAAAATTGAAACTGGTAGATACGAAAATTTATTGTTACAAAATCGAGTATGTTTTAATTGTAATGGGAATATTGAGGATGAAAAACATGTACTGTTAAATTGTCCAATATATGCAGATCTACGTGATGCTAATTATGCTTTTTACGCTGATAACAATTTTATTAATTTGTCTGATGCCGAAAAATTTGTTTTTATCTTTGGTAATGAAAACATGCATTATTTTACAGCCAAGTTCTGCCACGAAGTTTTAATTAGAAGGAGAAATGTTTTATATTTGTAATAGTAAATACTGATGTTTTTAACAATAAGTCTCTCATAAATCTTATAAGAGTGGCTCTTAAATGTATATTTGTTGTGCTATTTTAAGTGAATTGATATTTTTTTTTTCATTTTAAGAGGTGAGACTTTAATAAAGTTGTTGTTGGGTGTTGTAGGTCCTCTTCAGAAACTGTATAAACTTATACTGTACACATGCATCTGCAATAAATAAGAAATTATATAAATATATATAACAGGCAATCAAAACAGAATTCATACTAATAGTAACAAATATATTGCGGAGTTGTCAAAATTAACAGGGTAGAAATGCCAAATCAAAATAGGGAAATTTTGTGTATTAAAAAGGGACATTTTTTTCGATCAAATCCTGTCAAAATAATGAGTAATTTGTAATCAAAGTTGATTTTGTTTGGCCAATTTTCATTTATTTTCTTCTCTCAATCTGAACTATGAAATGTAATGAAACTTTAACCATACAGATTGCAAGTAATCTAATAATTTGTAAGTTCAAAGGCCAAATGTCGAGGTCACCTTGACATTTTGCGTTTCTTGATTAGCCTTGTGGATGATCGATACAGACTCGGGTGAGCCTCTAGTTTTCTTTATTCTTTTGGTCATATTCTTATGGTATCTGTTTTGATGTGGTGGACTTTTCCCATTCTTATCGCTTCGATATTCTTTTGCTGATACATGTATATTTACATGTATTGACAATATTGACTTCAAGTTCTGTTTTTGTTTGTAATTTGGTCAGTTAGACTGGAATCAAATATGAATTATCAGTATTTTTTTAATACAGTTGCAGTAGCATGAATCAGTGTTATTTGGAAAACAGTTGCAGTATTATGAGAACACTGAGCCAACGCCTATTCTTTTCTTCTGTGTTAAATGTAAGGCATTTCATTTTGATGTTTTCCACAGTTATCTTTGGAACAAGCCAAAAAAAAAACATCAACAATGCTTCCGTTTTAACTTGCATGGTCCCAGTGACATCTGAAATCTCGATGCACATCCGTTTCACGTTGAAATCTTCTCTCCTTCCGTTTTTGGGCATTTTCTGTAACAGACAGTCCATGTCAGATAGGTGCACGCGACCATTTCTGTCATGGGTAGTTCGACCAATCAGAACTCTATTGTCATACTTTTTCACTAATCAGGCGTAACGTTATTTAGCTCAATGAATTAACCTAGTACAGGAAACCTAAAAATTGAATATTTACGGAAGAAATAGGTACTGATACTCGTTCAAATGTGAAGAACTGGAAAATATTCAACTCGTTTTTAAAATTCAGCGTCTTGCCGGTGCACTCCACTTGTGAAAGACGTGAATTTGAACTAGAGGATATATGATTTTTCATAAATTTACTGCAAAATGAAGCTTAAATACATTACTCTGATATGATTTACTAACTAACTTTATACTTTACGTTTAGGCGATATCAGCATTGTTGATAGGACAGTCGGACCCAAAGGCAGTTTTACAGTCATTGGGCATTTCTCCAATCCTACAGGATAAGATGATAGATTTATTAACAGCAAGAAAAACAACATAATTTACAACGTCCTTGGCATTTTTAAAACCTTTGTAAATTGCTGAACACATATACTGCATTTAATTATAACAGTGTAAGTGTTTTATTGTTGAAGTTATGAATATTAAATCTGTTATTTCTGATTGTAAGTGTTATGTAAATACTTCATTAGTTTTTTATTATTGTTAAATTGTATTTTAAACCATATAATATGACATTTCTAATTTGCAGTGTCATTGCATTATAAGTCATAAATATGTAGGTAGCAAATTGAAATCAAGATGGTTATAACAGTGTTATGTGCACTTTCGAATGCGTAAAAATTACTTCACACATAATGCAAAATATATTTCATATATTTTTTCGCAAGAAGTGATTTCAAATTGGTTAACACGTAAAACTGATTACATTTTAGACAAGTAGATATACATGTTATTCAGTTAAAAACGTAAGAAACTGTAACAGTAAGTTTTAACTCCGATACGAAATGTTGTAAATTTGTAGTTCTAAGTAAATTTCTAAATTAACCGTTTTCAAGTATCTTCATGACTTGAGCCCGAGAAATTCATCAACATTCAGTGGTATTGTAAATAAAAAATACATATTTAAATCGCATAAAGAGAGTTGCCAAACTCTAGATAAGATCATCTTTAATAAATAATAAAAAACCTTTCATTAAAATTTCAAAGTTCCGGAATTTTATTAAGAAATATTTTAACACACGTCTATACAAATGTGATGTTACACAGCAAAACACCTGGAATACACCAGTGTTTTTCATTATAAATATGAAACATTTTACAATGCCATGAAAGGAACATTATACATTTATTTCCCTTCCATTAGTGAAATATGAAGATTTGTTTATCCGAGGAATGTCATGTTTCCCGAGGGCTTGCCCGAGTGAAATATGACTTTTTGAGGGTGAACGAATCTTCATGTTTCACTAATGCAAGGGAAATTAATGATTTATTCCACTATCCCTAGTGTATTTCGAATAACTGGGATATGATGGTGAAACACGAATCTGAGAGGGAAACACGATGTTTTGTTCAATATCACGTGGGAGAGTCTCAACCAATGAAATACGTACTGTCCTTCATAATAACTGTACAATTTTATACAAAATTACCCTCTTTCGAAGCTGTTTTGTGACAGTCTCGACGGACTGATTTGACTGTCTTATTTGCAGTTTTAAAAATCCAGCAAATCTTTCAAACGACTTCGCAGTTTCTTTACTACGACGTTTGCTACCACAAACATAAATTAAACGGGCAAAGTATTTAACCAGCTGAAATGAAATTGGTATTTTAGTATGCATGGCTTTTCAGCATTTTGAAATATTTGTTTAGAGATTCCAATATGTTTGTCATCAATGATCGCTGAAGGGCTATACATTTCCAAAGGGCATCTGACACCTCAAATTTGGCATACTTTTGCGATTATAGCTAAATTTGTAATTTAACAGATTTTGTTATTTTTTATATCTTTCATTTACAATAATATACGTTAATTTCAGTTCGTGTAACAAAAAAATACTACGAAAGCTTAGGCTCAAGAATAACAACAACTATAAACAATATTTTATTATATTACAATGTACGTGTACAATTAGTATCACGTAATTTACTATTGTTACGTGTTTGAACCCATATACATGTATTACTTCCTGACCTCTAATATAATGAAACTGTATTTACATATGTAAGTAATTAAACTTTATTCTAAGCGGTTACATGAAATTATAAAGATAATCAATTTTATTATCTTCCAAAAATAGAAAGTACATCTTAATATATATTATCCACAAATAGATCTGTCAGATAAATAGACCACAGTATTAAAGATCTACAAATTTAAGAAGTCACTTTAGGTTTTTGTTATTTGTCTGCTAAGGGAGGAACTATTTGATTTTTTTATTATCATATAGGCGTTAGCAAGAAAGTGAACTGGATCGTTGATTTTTTCCGCGGCATCAGTGGCCTTAATTTTTATTATATTTTATTTTATTAATTAGTTAATCAATTTATTTTCATAATGGTGCGCGTCTAAATATTCTTTTCAAAATATACCATTATTTTGTTATAGGGGGTATTCGGTAATGTCTTTTTTCACCGCATTTACAGCCTGCCTTCTCCAGCAAATTTTGGAGCCCAAGTCGCCTTTCTAAAACCCATTCCTTCTACCCAACCCCCCAAAAAATCAAATGGTTGTACCCTTATATTATATTAACCACTGACCCGGGATTTAGTTTGGAAAATCTTATCCATTTGCACCCTAAGGATTTTGTCATTTGCCCGCATATTGGTTTACCATGTGGACTGCCGAGATTTTTTTTGTTTTTTATTTTTGCAAATTTCTTTTATGAGGCCATATTATGCATGTCACATGTCGTTTAATTACCCCAGCGTGAAAAAAATTATTTCCAGCGATAGGCGACCTGCAAATGTTCTTTCGAACTTCCTTCAGTTTCTAGTATGAAGGTGTGTATGTGTATATTGGTTGTTTAATTTGACACAAGTAGACACAACCGATTTCTGTGCAATTTATGTGCATATTCCAACGACTGGTGACTCGCTAGCATGTTCAAAGGAACGCATCATTCAAAACAAAACAGAAAAGCACAATTTTTGGTAGTTTTGAATATTAAAGTGACCTCAAGACTTATTTGTCCGAGAATCAGTTAACAGATAATTGGATAATATAGGTCTATTATATTATATTTTGATTTAATTATTTTGTGACGTATTCATAATTACAAATGTAGTTAATCGGAAATAACATGAGTTCTACACATTATTTAGTATAACTATGTAGACCGTAGTCCAAACAGTGTGGTGCTTTACAAATAATTTACTTCTAAAATTGTTCGATGGTTGAATCGATATTTATTTGAAAATGTTATTCCTTTTCAAAATATCTTTTAGCTGTTTTGGACATTTTAAAAGATTATATTCTGCATGTTTCAATTTTTTTTTCGCATTATCGTTCATCCGTTTCAACAAATGACTAGACATGTACAACACTTTTTGAGTCTGTATTCGTAAAACTTTATTTTAAGCTTAATATGTAAAAAGCCTGAGTAGACGGTTTGGTGGTAAAAGGCACGTGAATTTCTTATCTCACCCGTGGGTGAGATAAGAAAATCTCACACAGGTAAAATTAGGAACTATCCTGTCTCAAAAGTGAGAAAATGAAATCGAAAACACAAGACAAAGAAAAAAGATACATGACGGCAAACAATGACATTATCAGAATGTACGTTGTTTTCTGACAGCTTTGCTAAACTGTACACTATCCATCCAGCTGATAACAGCCACACAAATTATTATGTTTAGAAAACAATGTATTATTTCCATATTAAAGCATTATACACGTAGAATAGTCATTTCTGAACTACCATTGTCATGTGTCAAAAATATATACAGAGTAAGTATCTATTCCTATTCTTGCATCATCTGATGGCTTTATAAACCTGTAACAGAAAACAATAAACTATAATGCTAATGACTCTCCATGACAAACATTATCTGTAGTTGATAGCCTACACCTTGCAACAATTAACCGATCTGTAATGGCGACCGGAGAACTTGACAATGTGTAATATTGAAACAAAAGAAAGACTAAAGACAGGCGAATATTAACTAAATATGTCTAACGTTGACAATCTTTGAAATTTCAATTTTTTAAGAAGCCAGTTTCAATGCACGATGGTGATCTCAAGTAGCGTGATCACCTCCAGTGCGGAAGGTAGCAGGTACGATCCCAAGCCGGGTCAAACCAAAGACATTAAAGTTGGTATTTGCTGCTTCTCCCCCAGCAAGCTGCAACTAAGAGTAAGAGCAACTATTTATCGGCTCGGAGTCAGTATAATGTGTCCGGGTGGGGTGATATGTCCTACTGTGGACTGTTACCTCATGAGCAAGCACGTTAAAAATCCAGGTCAGCGTTTCGGTTCACTACATAGCAGGGTTCATATTCATATCACATCAACATTTTCTAGAACTGATATGTATGTAAACAATAATCCATCCATCCATCCATCTTTGAGTGTTGAAGCCCGAAACAAGAATCCAAAACTAAATTTGGTTGTAAATTTATACAAAGTAAATAATGGATGTAACGTTCATTTATATCAGAAAATAACCTTAGTTATAAGGCTGGATAATAATGCGTGTACATAAGTACACAAATTTTCTTCACCTTGGACAGACGCGCCCCTAGGGCTGACTGCGTCGGTATGAATTATCATTTATTGGTATATACATGTATGTATTTGTGTGCATGCATGGTTGTCACTATTTGTAAATTGTTCCTGCAAATTTGATTCAGTTTTAGTATATCAGGTTAATTCAACAAGTACAACGTATTGTTATTCTAATAAGCTTCAGTACTGCCTCGCGATTTCGTGAGAAAATGTAATATACATTTCGTAATGTTAATTCACAATTTTTTACATGAAATAATCTAATATTTCAAAACATTTTTTTGTTGCAAAGTACTAAAAAGTAATAAAACGTAATTTTGAGTTTAATAAAATACAATCTTAATCTCCAGTAATATAAGAATAGAAATGTTAATGTGAAATATATCTGCAAAAACAAATGAATAGCGTCTATTCTTGGCGTGTTTCTTAATTACATTTCCAAATCATATAAGATCTTTTCTTACATGTCATCGGGTAATGCAATCGCAAACTACAGTTGGTACATTTGTACGTTACAGTTTTCTGAAATAGACATTTTCAAATATTTTTTTTTCACTGTATGATTATATAATGACATAGGATGAACACCGGGAAAAATAATTACTTCTAAGAGTGGGAGCTTGGGTTTCGTTTATTCATTGCCATGTATATTTTGGTGTTTTTTCTTTCACATTATAAGTTTGGTCCAATGTATATATATACAGTTGACTCTCGTTATCTCAAACTCTTTTATCTCAAACTCTTTTATCTCAAAATTCCTGATATTTCAAAGTAATTTTTTTGTCCTTATATTAATTTTTGCACTATATTTCCTCCGGATATCTCAAACTCCTGTTATCTCAAACTATTTTTGTTGGTCCCTTCCACTTTGAGATAACGAGAGTCAGCTGTATATATAGTTTTGTGTTTATGTCCACTTCTGAAATAATGTAGATAAATTAATGATATACCACTACAATCCTCTTGTAACACTTAGAATACAGATTTATAAGGGTAGTGTTATACTCCTAAGCCAACTTCTCTACAACTGATAAAACCTTATCAGGATAGGGCAAATTGAAAAGACAGACAAGAACGATAAACTTGTATAGAAATTTCTGGTTTGGACATTAAAAGCCTAGAGTCTTTTAATGATCATTATATTGTTATGAATTAAAATTAAACGAAATGAAAGTTTAATTCATAATAATTTGATTTAATTGGCGAAAAGGAAGTGATTTTGGATTTTGATCCGCGAGCCTAAATACTTCAATATACTTTAATTTAATTCCAAGTGAATTTCAGTCCTATCTTTTTTAGCCTGTTTTTTTTTCAGTATTTTTTTTTCAAATTCCTTCTTTGCCCTTCCCCCTCCCAAACCAAGTATCAACATTTTGTTCCCTAGAAGTACAAAATATAAATTAATGGTTGGAAAATGACAAGTCTTTTTGTGATGGAACAAAAAGCATTGAAACTAGGACTGTTGTGTGAGGTATTTGCTCTTTTAATGAATATTAATTAAAAGTAGCATGTTAAACAGTTATATATGGTAGAGATATCCCCATTATTCAGTCATTCAAATAAGAGCTAATTGGTTCTAATCAGGCATAGGATCATTTTAATTACGACTTTTAGTTAATACTTCATGATATTATCGAAATTGATTTGCTTTGCACTTTGAATACATTATTTCAATATAAGGCACCGATTTACACCGGAATTCCCTTGGAATAATAGTCATTTTGCACGTCAAAAACAAATGTATACTAAAACGAGAATAAAGCAGTCTCCCAAATCGCAAATCATAACGTCTCCACTTTTAATTAAATTAAATTCACCCGTATTTCAATTTTCATTACATCATGACAATTTTAAAATACTGTAGCTCTTTTCTTGGTAAACTCAAGATGCGCAAAATGTAGCTCAAAGTAATCGATGAAAACCTTTATTGTACACTGGTCTATACGTATTCTTCGAAAATGTTATTATTTTATATTGTACACATATGTATTTGGTAACATTTTTAACTGATCTGCCCGAATGGGAAAAGAGAGCTATCATCACTTGATATCGATTGCCCTTTCCATCGTCAATTTTTACTTTTCACATTTCAGTCCCGACAAATCAACATTGGTCCACGTACATGTATGAAACATCTATAAAAAGACCTGTAGAATTTAACTTATTCATGTTATTTATACTTTGCAAATGATTGTATGTTTAGTAAACACTTCTGCTTATTCTCTTAACTTACCATTTGAAGTGATAAGATGTTAGTTGTTCTGATCTATTGAACGACGCCGGAACGGACACGGTCGATGTAAACAGACCTCCGACAAAAATGAAAATTATGAAAGAGATATAGAATTCTGTGGTTGGAAATGTGGCATGAACATTATTTAGTTGTCTATATTGTATGTGAGCCGTGTTTAAATGGGTAAAAAACGCAAGAACAGCCAAAATTCAGGGTCAGGTTACACACCGCCTCAGAAAACCGGTTCTAACATGGCGACCATAAATCAAAACAATGTCACACAACCGTCTCAAACATCTCAATTGATAATGCAAGCTAATGAAACTTTACACGGTAGCTTTATTGAACCACCAAGAAGTCCATCGCTCCTAAATAATAACGTTGGAAGCCCTGCTCCACATCAGGCAATGATGCCACCTCCATACCGACATAGTTCTCCAATGAATCAGAATCTACTTCAACAATACGGTCCATCTCAGGGTATGCAGCCCGTCCCTCAATTAATACCAGTGCAAAATCAGCCCATGACTAGACCAACAGGGGATACAAACGTTACACCGCAAATGATGTACTCAAACATGCATCATACAAACGAACGAGTCAAAAGATTAGAGGCCATCATGAACGAAAGGCTATCAAAACTTGACATTCTTGATACACTGTCAATTAAATTAGATCGTTTTGAAGCGTCAATACATCAAATTAACATAGAAATCGAAGATATAAAGAAAACACAAAATGAACATTCCAAGTTAAATGATAAACAAGAAGCTCACCACCATGAAATTGAATCTAGGGTCAGAGAGTTAGAAAGATCAAACGCTCAACTAGAGGCCCAAAATAGAGAACTTAAATAAAATTTTCTTGCACTTCAAACCAGATCTATGAAGTATAATCTAATTTTTGGAGGTATTCCCAACCCTCAGGGCAATATGGAAAATACAGAAAACGTGTTAAGAACATTCTTGACAACTGAGCTTAAAATGGCCAATGTAGAAAACATCAAATTTCAAAATGTACACAGGCTGGGTGATCGACCAGATGGTAAACATAGAAGTATCATTGCTCGATTCGTTCATTACTCTGATCACGAACAAGTGCGCAAATTTGCAGCTGAAAATCTAAAAGAAAAACAGTTTTCAGTCTATCAACAATTTCCAAAAGAAATAGTAGAGCGACGTAAACCGCTTGTTAATAAACTGAGAGAGTTCCGTAGACAGAAACGTAATGCGAAACTCGTTTACGATAAACTGGTAGTGGACAACGAAGTATATGATCCAACCCGCCGAGAGCCTCAATACATTCCGGGCCTACCGCAGAACTAGGACAATACATCGGATACCCAATTAGGTCAACACATTGACAACAAACAGAAAATAAACATTACCTGTTTAAATGTGTGCGGTTTAAAGAAAAAACTATTGAACCCTGACTTTATTGAACTCATTAAAACTTATGATATACTTGTATTAATTGAATCAAAACTTGGTGAATTAGATGAACTAAAAGTTCCTGATGAATATGACTATCATTCTAAAATTAGAACAAAATGTAAACAAAAGTCTGGAGGTATAACAATAATTTACAAAAAATCATTGTCAAAATATATTACTTTTTTGAAATCAGAATCTGAATTTATACTATGGATGGAAGTATCCAAAACTTTATTTAATAATAATTTACAAAAACACGAAAAATTTTTGCTGGGGAGCGTATATATACCTCCCGAAAATTCGAAATATTCGTCTGACGAAGCATTTATAGAAATCGAGAGCGAGATGATAAATTTTTCTGGAAATCATAACGATGTTGCATTGATTGGCGATTTTAATGCCAGAAGTGGAAAACTTCACGATTTAGTAGATATTGACGAACATTTATTCGATTTACTTGATATTAGAGAAAATGTAGATTTTTTGAAAGATTCTGAATTTTTTAGAAACAAATTGTACGAAAAGGGTATTCCCTTAGATCGAGTTTCACAAGATGTAACACAAATAAATAATTATGGTCGCAAACTAATAGAGTTTTGCAAAAGGTGTTCTATGTACATAGCAAATGGTAGATTGTTTGGTGACAAAAATATTGGTAAAACTACATGTAAAGATGCTACCATGATTGATTATTTATTGATATCTGAACCTGTATTTGATTATGTCACTGATTTTAATGTAGAGGATTTTGATCCTATGTTTTCAGACGCGCATAATCGTCTACATTTATCCCTATCTATTTCTTTGGACAACACTGAAAAGATATTAAAAAATAATACTTACATTAAGTGGAATTCCCACAAAAGTGAAAACTTCAGGCAATCCTTAATTAATGATAATGACGATATCATACAAAATATTAAATCCCAGCTAGAACATGTGGACGACGCTTTGGTTACACCTGAACTGATGAATGATCTTGTCTCAAATATAGGTAAGTTATTGATAGATACGGCTAAAAGTACATTCGGCGAGAGTAATCGGAAAGCTAAATATCATAATGATGAAAATAAACCATGGTTTGATAAGGTTTGTAAAGAGAAGCGTAACAACTTTCATGAAGCCAGAGGTAAGTATAGGACAGCAAAAACTCGCGCACATAAATTAGATATGAATATTAAAGCGAAAGAGTATCGCCAGGCTATGAATAATAGCTATACAAAATATTCTGATAAGTGTGCGAATGAGTTGAGATCTTTATCCAAAAATGATCCGAATTCATTTTGGAAGACCCTTCATAGATTTTCTAGAGGAAAAAATAAGGAATCGCCTGAGGTCGATATGAATACATTTTATGATTACTTTAAAAAATTGAACGCGGGTGATGATTCTCCACCCATCGAAATTAATGTAGATGATATGTGCGAAAATCCTATTTTTGATGAATTATTAAATGGTAAAATTACTATTCTAGAGGTGCAAGAAGCTATCCAAAAACTTAAGAATAATAAAGCGCCATCCTTAGACAAGATTACAAATGAATACCTTAAATTTTCATCCCCCCAACTTATATCTATTTACTGTGATATTTTTAATCTTGTATTAGATAGTGGCATTGTTCCTGAGAGCTGGACTTGCGGAATCATAAAACCTATATATAAAAATAAGGGCAATCCTCTCGATCCTGACAACTATCGTGCGATCACCCTTATCAGTTGTCTTGGGAAACTTTTTACTTGTATTTTGAATAACAGATTAAACATATTCTCAAACGAGTTTAATGTCATCTCTGAAAACCAAGCGGGATTCAGAAAGGGTTATTCAACTCTTGATAATGTGTTTAGTTTGCACGCTCTTATTGAGTTTTATTTTGCATATGGAAAAAAGTTATATTGCACATTCGTCGACTTTCGCAAGGCGTTCGACACAGTCTGGAGAGATGGCCTGTGGATAAAACTACATAACAGTGAAATTAAGGGAAAGTGCTTCAAAGTTATATATAACATGTATGATGGTATTAAGTCTTGTGTGCAGAACTCTGGAAGTCAGTCTGAATTTTTTCCTTGCCTCACCGGTGTCAGACAGGGGGAAAATTTGTAACCCATCCTTTTTTCCATTTTTCTAAACGATCTTGAGAACTTTTTTGGCCTGCTCGACGGAATGTCACTAGAAACAATTGAAAAGAAGATGGAAGAAGAGATCCATATTTATTATAAATTTTTTGTTATTCTGTATGCTGATGATACTATAATTTTGTCAGAGAGCAGGGAGGGCATGCAAAATTCTTTAGATATTTTTAATACTTATTGTGAGCACTGGAAACTCTCTGTTAATATCAGCAAGACAAAGATTATTATTTTTAGCAAGCGAAAAGCAAGACAAAATATGGAGTTCTTCTTAAACGGGGAAAAATTAGAAATTGTTGACTCATATACATATCTTGGCGTTATATTTAAATATAATGGATGCTTCTTAGAAACAAGAAAAAAGCGAGTTGAACAAGCACAAAAAGCTTTATTTTGTATTTATAAACTCATAAATAATGAACATATACCTATTGATATACAGCTAAAATTGTTTGATTGTATGATTGAACCTATTTTGTTATATGGCTCCGAAGTTTGGGGGTTTGAAAATATTGATATTATTGAACAGATCCATCTAAAGTTTTGTAAAAGAATTTTAAAGGTGAGAAACACGACACCAAACTTTATGGTATATGGAGAACTGGGAAGATTTCCTCTTCATATTCAGGTCAAAATTAGGATGATTTCTTTTTGGTCGAGGGTGGTTCAAAAAGAGGGCAAACTTAGCAATTTTTTGTGTAGTCTGATGTGTAAGTTACATGGTAACAATTATCACTTTAAATGGATATCACATATAAATAAAATATGGAATGATGTTGGAATGCCAATCATATTTGCGAATAATTTTACTTATTTTGATGTTAGATACATCAAACAACTTTTGCAAGATCAATTTATACAGTCTTGGTACAGCGATATTTCTGCTGCATCAAGAGGGGAGTTGTATTCTTTATATAAGACGTCTTTTGGTCTAGAAAATTATTTAGTTAGACTTAATGAGTCTAACAGAATTTGGATTACAAAATTACGTACATCTAACCTACGATTACCAGTTGAGACTGGGAGATGGTATAATATACCGAGGGAAGACCGTATATGTCCACTGTGTACTGATGGCATAGGTGATGAATTCCATGTTTTATTCCTATGTAGAAACGTTAATATCATAAATCTTCGTCATAAATTTTTGTCAAAATATTATTATGATAATCCAAGTCGTGATAAACTGAAGGGATTACTCGCTTTATGTAATATTACTGTCTTGAAAAATCTGTCTACATTTATTAGAAAAATCTCATCTCTTTTCTAAAAAATATATATATATAATAATATTATAACTTGTATATATGATATTGTCTGCATGTTCGCTCTGTTGTCGTTCACTGTATATCTATTATATAGTTTGACCTCATGTAACACATCTTTGTATATGTGTCTGAGTGTATTAATAAAATCTGATAATACATAATTATAGGAGAGTCGAATGTAGCCACTACAGTAAAAAATACACCATATCTGCCCTCGGCATCCTCTGCACTGGCTCCCATGAGTGGAAAAACAACACATGCATGTCACTTGTCTTTGGATTATTTCAAAATGTAATAGAATTTTCTTTTTAACACGCTTCGGAAAAAGAAAAATGTTGTTCAAATCGCAAAGTGCTCCCAATAGAAGATCATGCAATTTGAAATATTTTGTTAAAGTGGTTTGAGGTATACCAAATAATGTATGTAAAATTTATCATGTTGCATCTTTATAAAAGCTTATTCAATTAAGATCGATATGAAGAAGGGCAAAGTAAATAAATAATTTAATGCATATGAATTAGTTTTTATACATGTATCTTTCGAATGCATTACTTATCCGCAAAAAAGTAGTACCGATGTCTTTAGATATGATTTCAGGTTAACCAGAGTTAAACTTTTCTTTTTTCGTGTCAGTGTCAAAAATACAAATTATGAAATATACATATATAAAAAAAAAAAAAATAAGGAGGGAAAGGTCGTTTAAATTTTAGGCTAATGTACACATTTTATTAGTACTTTTAATAAACATATTTAAAGATATTGTTCCAATTAGGATTTACGTAATACCGATATGGTAATTGTAAAACGTTTGACATTGACGCAGTTCTTTGATTAATGGATTTTAAATAGATTTATGAGTTTGCAATCCTATTAAAACATTTTATGTAAATAAGGTACTTGAACTTTTTGTGCACTGTCATGTTATATGCAATATGCAGTCTTATGATAAAGAGATATAAATTTTTCGCCTCAATGATATACACTTTTCTTATATAAATGTAAGATGTTCTGATTAACTACATAATGGAATAATCTAACAACAAAATAAACCCCAAAATGAATTGAATACATCAAGGTTCTGTCCAATTTCATAGAAGATATATATGTTCGTGAGTTAGAATTACATGTACATTTTGTTATGAGAATTTTTTATGTTTTTCCTCGTATTATTTTGTTTATTTACAAGTGATACATTGTATTTTTAAACTCCAAATCACTGAAAGCCGTTTCACTCTTCCGGTTTTCGATGCCAGTCAATTCAGCATGCATAGACCAGGCAACGGGTTGATGGCAACGATTCAACCAACTATCGTTATTGTCACAAAATGGGTAAGGGATAAATACCCATGAGACGAAAACCTGATATAAACAGATGCCTTAGATCACAACGAGGCAATGAGATTTCAGCAACGAGTAAGCTCCCACTGCATTGTAGCCCCCGAAAAGTAAATGAAGTGTTCAGATATGTAGGCAACCACCAATTATCTGATAAAGACGTGCTAATCCAAAAAAGTATTAAAAAAAAATTAGACAAGACAGCCACTGAAAAAGTTCCTTACTACGAACTATCGTAAAATGTATTCGTTCAGGCCACACCAAATTGATTTTTAGTTCTCTGGATTTTTTATAGCAAACATAGGTGCGATAGAGTGAAATTTAAATTATTTTCTTTCTTGAGAACTGTTTTTTCAGGCGAAGATCAAATTTACATTCGGCAAAAATTTTTATACCAAAATTTTAGGAGCGGGCGAACACTTTTTATTTTTAATTTCTTGAAAAATTAAGAATTTTGGGCAAATTTTCATTGCAGCATTCATATAACGGCGAAATCCAAAGAACTAAAAATCAATTTGGTGTGGCCTTATTGGGTCCGTGCAATATCAGCAAAACGTCCTTTCAGGTTCTTTTATGAATGTCCTCCACACAATTTACATAATTTGCAATTTAATATGTAAATTATTTTTTATATTCCTCTATTTTCTTTTCACAAATATGTTTTCTGAAAATATTCAAACTTGACAGTCTATCTTTTAACGGTTTTCAGATCTGTCTATTCGCATGTGGGATTTTTGTTATATTGTTTATATGCGTTATATGAACACATAGCATCAAAATGTTCTTTCTTAAATTCTGTGCGCAATTATATATCTCTTGGCCGGTTTTATAAATTCTGATATCACCATACGTTGGTTAAATGTTCGTGAAATTTTCCGCCAAATAACGTTCGGAAGATCCCTCACAGTTTTACATTGTCGTTAGAGAATAGGATTTAACTCTTGACGCGTTGATCATGAAATTTATCCACTCTCAATAATTAGATGTTCATTTTTAATAAACTGCTCGGACAAGCCTCGCTGTTTAAAAATGATAATTTAATTATCTCGAGCTGATAAATTTCATAATCAACTGGTCTGTATTTAACTATAGTTATAGGCTGGATTTTCTAGTGAAAGTAACATGTAGCTGAGGAATCAGAAAGATACACATCCTGTTTTCTTTTGTTGACTTTACCCTGTGATATTTTATAGAAATATATCATTTTTGTGCGTGGTATTTGCCAAAAAATACCGGTTGAGAGACTGGTGAATTTCAGGAGCCGTGAAGGGAAATTTCTCCAGCCTTTAAACCGGTATTTTTGGCACTTATCACGCACAAACATGATATATTTCTTTAATTCCACCGAATATTCTTATCTTGCTGTTAAACGGAACAAATATTGATATTTTAAGTTGAGACTTCGTGGTTACTATTTTTAGACATGGTATTTTTCACTTAGCGTTGTATTTTTCACAAATACCACGCTTTGTGGAATTCCCTGGAAGCAAATACAACGGAACAGTAACAAAAAGATTGAAATTAATTAAATTTGCAAACAAATACAATTCATCTTATCCAATGAATTTAAAATATAGCATATTTATATAAGGTGGAAAATTACATTGATTACTTTATTTTATGATTTAAACTTTTAAAACTTTTTTCAGTATTAGAAAAAGTTTACAGAGTTTGTATGCTGTAATCTGTTACATGAAATAATTATTATAATATATTGATTGGAATTCAAAATGGGAAAGAAGACGCCGGAATAAAGATGCAAATTTTGCACACACATATAAGTCTGGTTTGGTAGATCACATGTAAGTCTGGTTTGGTAGATCACATGTAAGTCTGGTTTGGTAGATCACATGTAAGTCTGGTTTGGCAGATCACATGTAAGTCTGGTTTGGTAGATCACATGTAAGTCTGGTTTTGTAGATCACATGTAAGTCTGGTTTGGCAGATCACATGTAAGTCTGGTTTGGTAGATCACATGTAAGTCTGGTTTGATAGATCACAAGGAGAAATAAGAAATACTTACAGCTTGATGATTGTTTTGAGATGTGATATTCTACGCTTGCACCTGATCAAAGTTCACTATATTTTCTACATGTGTTATCTAGCTCCTAAAGGAGCGTACAGGTAACACGACCACCGATTTAAAACCAAAAAAAAAACATAACTCGTTTGTAATATTACCGGCAAAACATTCTTGTTACGAAGGGATTCTTCTTTCTAACTGCACTTTTTAATCGAATACAATACTTGGTATATATAATTATTTCTAATTAAGAGAACATTGTAAAAACTTCATCTTTGTAGTTTCGGCGGAACTTGTTTCTACACGACGTGAATGCGCCACTAATGTATACGAATAACGGGGGAGAGCTTATTACACAGAGTGGGCGCATGCACTATGTTGAAGGCTGTATTTACCCTCTTTTTGTAATTTTTAGTTTTGTATCAGGGTTGGTATCTCATTGACATTTAGCTCATGCAGTATGTGCTTTAATTTATATTTGTTGCGTCAGTGTCATATCTTTGGGCGTATTACTAAAATTGGCAAAACATATACATACGAACAGTGATTACTTAAATGAAATATTTATACCAAGGATATAAATCTGTTATTGAATGACATTTTTGAAATTAAAACAGGAAATTAGAAATAACTAATTCATATTCGACAAGGCAAGGCCCGACTTTTTTATCCCTAATTTTCTCTGTAGTGCATCATGCAATCGTCGGCGTTTTGGGACCTTTTACAAAGATACAATTGTACGTCCCTCAACACTGAAACTGACGAAAGTGACGCTTACCTTGCAATTTATGAATGAAAACTTTGATATGAGTTATTTTGTAACAAAAGACACGAGTTTGAGGGGTTCAACACCGCGTTAGCTTAGCGGGGAAATCCATTCCGTGTTAGACCTTATTGATTTGGTTTAAAATGTAAACACTGAATTTAATGATTCACATCAATTTTTCACAACCACAATTACCACACGCAAGGTATTGTGTAACTATTTTACTGGCAGATCAGTTTATACGACAGGTAAAATAAAATTTTGACGACTTTGATACACTTAACATTTTGGTTACAATATATCAATATCATATGATACGATTAGAATCGCCATTCTCCTCCCCACTTTAGCCAATGAATATAATTACCTTTCAAAATGCGTCTCCGGGACTTTAATTTTATCTGAATAACAATTATTATCGATCTCGCCCGATTGAATATATTAACTTTCTTTTCATTCATAGCCAGTATAGATTTCGTAACCGTAATTTTTACAATTAAACCTTTTAAAGTATAGACCGTGTAATATAATGAACGCGTCTGCGTAGTAAAGACATTTGTATTGTGATATCAGATCCGGAGCAGAGTAAATCGGTCGTGCAATAGACAATTACTATAGTTTAAGTCTGGAGCATATAGAAAGTTTTGAAAGAGGTAAGTCAAAAAATTATAATTATTAAAAAAAAATCGAGTTAAACTGATAATTTAAAATTTTTTAAAATAAGTGAATTATGGTTTAATATCTAACAAAAATAATCAAAGGAAAACTTTATATATTTATTTAAAGCTACGCCTCCTATACTGTACTGGAATGTGTTTCTCTTTAAGCATCCAATGTTTTACAAAGATTAATCATATGAATTTTGAAAAAAAAATTCTATACACAGAATAATCTTTTCTATTTGTTCGTTAAAAATGTTATAAAACATTAGATCATGAAATCTTTTTTAACAATGCAGTGCTGCTTTACAATAATATTTTGGATACTTTCTGCTACATTTTCTGAATATGTTCAAGACTAAAAGTAGTAATGCCTGGCTAATTTCAAAATTTATATTGATACTTTTCTAGGGTTCTTAATATACAGTTTGGTCTCGTTGTCGAAAACTCTCTTATCTCAACGTTCCTGATATAGGGAAGTAATTTTTGCTCCGACAATATATTGCACTAAATTGAATGCTGACCTGATATCTCAGAATTTTTTTAATCTTAAAAAATCAACTGAGACTTATTTTCTTCATATTATACAGACAATAACGGTAACTTGTTACATAGAAGAATTTATAAAAGCTCAATGGTCTGAAAACACGACCGTTTTATTTTTTCGAAGCGTTGTTAAATCTCCAGCTTGTGCAATATATTAATCTTTTCGGGACAGTATTCCTCAACATCAATACAATGACCGTATAGTCGTGTGTAACTCCAGTTATTTCAGTATTATGTTTAAAATGCCTTTCAGGATCCAATAAATTTTAAAATAATGAAGATGTTAAGGGCGATTTTCCGAAATATCTGTACGTCAGTGTAGTATTTGAATAAACAGTACTTTTATAAATAATAGGCTTGTGCATGTGTTATATTGAACTTTATTTTTTATTTATATTGGCTAATTTAGAACCCAGGATTCTCTTTGATTTTGGACTCTGCAATTTTGAGCTCCCTAAACGGCTCAGCCCTCTGTTTACACGGAATGGTCAAAACTTGTCCAAAAGATGATACATGATTTATTTCCTGTGATTGCTTAAGGATGGTCGCTGGTCTAATAGGAAATAAATAAGATTTGAAATAGGTGTTTTTGTTTGAGAGAACATATGAATAGTAAACAAATAAGCAAGAAAAAAAATATAGGTTCATGTGCTCATTTTGGTGCTATAAGGCCTTGGAAATTTGCAGGAAATGGGTTTTCTCTGGATTTTTCATTGTCTTTGCATTGACAACTTCGGTCTCTCAAAGATGTGTGAAAAAATAAGAAAGATTTCATAAAATTTTGTCAAATACCATTTTAAGGTATATATGATTGAATTATAAAAGAAAAAGTGGGCGTTCATGGGCAAAAAATTTCATGTTTAAGAAATGGATAAAACCCGAGGGTTCCGAAAATCTTACAAAAAGACCAAAACATGACCAGCGAGCATCCTTAAATAAACCATATAAAAGACGTTCGGTCCAAATTAAGCTGTTTTACAAAGGAAGTAGGTGTTAATTGGAATACATAATAACCCTTTTCACAAGTATAAGAATAATTTTTACATGATAAAACGGGTTTCCATTCGTTGCAGGAGAATAATTAGGTGTAAAAATTGTATGGTGTCAAAATATAGAATTACCTCTTATCACGTAGGTAGTTGAGAAAAACACTGGACATTGTAAAGGAAACCGCAACGTACTGAAGGGCAAAAAATCAACTATATTTATTCCAATTTAACAGTGTACAAAAACAAACTAATATTATAACTGCTGACTGAAGAAAAAGTCCTAATGTACTTTCTTCTTGGTCTTCAAAATAACATTTTGAATTTGTTTAATCTATGGACATGATGGAAAAGAGTTCGTTCAGGATAAATGAACAAAGAAATCTTATATTGATACTATTTCTAATTCTGTCTGTTGTTTTCGGCATTATGACTGTAGAAGTCACTTCCGTTTTAGTATTTACATATAAACCCGCTTAACTTCAGTAAACTAACAGATAAGGTAACATGCAGATAAATGTATTCTATTGTATCAAATTAAATACTGGTATATTTTAGTAAGTATTATGTTATATTCTAGTCTGTAAATTCATTTGTTACGTATATTGAAATAATGAAGATTTCCCTTTAAAGAGAATTTATTTCAGTCAAAATGCTGAACATTTTGAACTTTCGAAGTGGTTTCCCATGTTTGCCCTATTCAAATACCAGCTCGGTTTTCTTTCCTTGTTTTTAAATAAGTAAGGAAGTGAAAATCTAGAGGAGACACCACAATCGATATAGGCTTTGATCAGACCACTGGTCGGAATTCGGACTGTTACCAAGGTATATACCGTTTAGGTACCCAATAAATTGTAAAGACATGAGATTCTGTTACTTCTAAATTGTTTCAACATTTAATTTTGAAAAATGTTACTGTTATTTGCATTATTGTATTAATGATCTTAAAATAAATAAAAATTAATAAGTGTGTGCCAAAATAAAAAAAATCATATCCTCTAGTTTGATAGACCATTTATTTTTTCAAAACATTTTAGTGGTTGAAAAAAAGCTTTATGTAACCATAAAATTTTTAAAGCATCATTAATAACGACTTTATTAATATTTTAAATAAATAGTTTTGTTGGAGTGCCATAAACCTTACATTTTCCAGGTGTGACCACAATGTTTTTTTCATCTGTTAACTGACATCTTGTTTGAACTCATTGACTTGTATACTGTCCGTCTTAACCTTTTTAATGATATTGTATATTTCTTAATATGCCCATTAGAAAATTTATAATTATCAACAGTAATCACGGCCATAAATTCAATGCTCGACTAAGGTGAATGGTTTATTGATGTACTTCACAATAATACTTTATTCCCACCTTGTTGTGAGAAATTCAATCAGTCCGGACTATCCGTTGGTAATCGATTCCATTCAAGAACAAGTCATAAATGTCTGAACTCACAGTAATAATTTTAATAATTGATATTAGTATTTCACCATTTATAGTTAAATGTCGTAGCGAAAGTCGCGACATTCCTTTTGTTCCTATTCATGAAATTTGTTTTATTCTAAATTGAAATATATGAAACTTTTTGATTAATTTTATCGTATTGTGTCCATCAAAATTTAGAATTTTAAATATTATAGGTGTTTGATTCGGTATTCTTTTGTCGATAGTAGTTTCGTGTGTGACAAAGATGGTCTTTATGCATACATATGTACACGGAATTTATTTTTTAATTTTTTATTTTGGTGAGAAATTTTTCGGAAAAACTCTAATCTATTGTATGATTTTTTTTTTTTAATATTTCCACTTGTAGCGTACAGACAATATATAAATGTCAGAACACTAACCCAACACGGTTGGCGGGTCTCGTAACCACACAGTTTAGACACCTATTAGCCTATCACTATGTCTAGCGGCCTAGGTAAGCGGCCTCATCCGCTATTTAAAACATATAGATTCAAGGATCAACATGTACATTGATGTACCTGGAGATGAACATGGTACATTGTATATGTGTGTGGCAATGGAATTTTCATATCTTTCTCGTATTAATTTGACAGTTATTTCTTTTGCATTTTTGAATACATTATATAGAATGGATGTATATTATGTTCAATATGTATGTATGTACATGTATGCATGCATGTATGTTTGTACATGTATGCATGCATGTATGTATGTACATAGAATACAATGTAGATATCAGTTAACCAGTACAACATAATTAGATAACATAATGCACAACATGTTGCTTTCCAATTCATAGAAATGGTGTAAGAATTTAAACAATTTAAACAAATATGAGCAGAATTACAGGAAACCAGCTTAAACGAAAACACCCAAAAGAAAACAAAACCCAAATCGGATAAACCTCCAGACATTTATTAGTTTAGATTCTTTAATTATGTCAGTTGTTATACTATTCAAAAATATTAAATGGACATAATGTTTTATTTTTACTTTAAAAAATAAATTTATTTATTAATTTTTTTATTCATAAATTTTCTAAGTTGTTCTTCACTTTTTGTTATTAATGATTTTCCTATTTAGTAAAAGAAAATAGCTATTATAAAATGTTTGTTTTCACCACTGAATTCTCCAGGACATCACCAGCTCAGATACTAATATTTTAGCACTTCCATGAAATGTATGCTTTGAAATATTTTTTTTATAAAAAAAAAGATGAAGTAATAAAATTCAGTGATACCAATTGTAATGCACATATGTACATATCGTCGATGTAGTACTCCTCAGTTGTGCTCCAGGCCTCAAATATTGAAAGACGAAAGAATAAACTCAAGTTTTTAAGAGAAGATTCAACTGCAAAAATGATCATAAAATAAATCCAAAACAATATACATTCAGAGCTATGCAAAAACAGAGAGAGACACTCCTCAGTTTTCACAAAAGTTAACATTTTTATATAACCTGTAGTAAATTTTAATGAGCGTGTGATATAATCAGGGCCTTGGGGTCCACTAGAAGGGGCTTGTGATATAATCAGGGCCTTGGAGTCCAACAGAAGAGGTTTGTGATATGATCAGGGCCTTGGTGTCCACCAGAAGAGGCTTGTGGTATAATCAGGGCCTTGGAGTCCACTAGAAGAGGCTTGTTATATAATCAGGGCCTTGGAGACCACCAAAAGAGGCTTGTTATATAATCAGGGCCTTGGAGTCCACCAGAAGAGGCTTGTGTAATAATCATGGCCTTGGTATCCACCAGTAGAGGGCCTTGGAGTCCATCAGAAGAGGCTTGTTATATAATCAGGGCCTTGGAGTCCATCAAAAAAGGCTTGTTATATAATCAGGGCCTTGCAGTCCATCAGAATAGGCTTGTTATATAACCAGGGCCTTGGGGTCCATCAGAAGAGGCTTTTCATATTACCAGGGCCTTGGAGTCCTCCAGAAGATGTTTTTCTTTATTATTTAATCAGGGCCGTTCGTTTGCTTTTTGTTTTACGTTCCATTTCTGATTGAATTATGTCCTCATATAAATCAACTTCGCACCGGTCTTTTCTTATAATTTTTATAAATGTACTCATCCAGATCTGGATTTAAACCTAAATTTTCCACTTACTAGTACTAGAAAGGCGACTATAATATATTCTAACTAGTAAAACATATAACAATGACGTCAACGTCAAAAAAAAAAATTAATGACACTTTTCGAAAAGATATAAATGTACATGTAAAGATAGTAAGGATCATTAACATGTATTATTATTTACCGGTGAATCATTTATGTTGTTAAATATCCAACTTGATATAAGCTGAGCTGTCATATATCTTTTCACGTATTTCATAAACGCTCTAAATATCTTTTTGATATTCATACACGTATTATTTTCATTCCCCTTTCTGAACTTCAATACGATTAAAATGGGGAAACCTTCACCATTAAAATATTTAATGATTTGCTCCAGTTAATAACAACCTTTCAGAAGCAAGGCTTTCAAAATTATTTTCAATGATTTCCAACTAAGTAGACAACCACAAAATAATAACAAAGAAATTTATTTATATATGAACTAAAGAGATAATATAGAGAAAGCCACATATGTACTTTAAGGCAACAATTTTACTCTTTTCTTGTGAAACCAGAACATATCGAACATAAAAAGATGTTCGATTTTTAATTTTTATACTTTGAGTACATGAAACTCGTACATGAAAGTAATATTCTCGATTCTCTTAATTATTTTCTTAATCGTTTTTTAATTGCAAGAAATTGAAATTTTCAAATATTTACCAACATTTGATATCCAATAAAAAACCTGTTTAAATAATGTTTTTGTACTTGTGTTCATAACTATAAAGATTATAAAATAAGATAAAATGTAAGGATTGTCATTTTAACAGATCAGTCTTTTTTAATTGTCATTTGATCCAGGAATAAAAGAAAAGGTTTTGTGAATACACTTTACCTGTTAATTTCGATAATATTTTCTTTTTTGAAGTTTCGTTTTTGGATATAGGTAATTGTTTTACTTATTGGTTTTTAGAGAATTGGTATATGAGGGTAAGTCCGTCTATATTAGTTTAATAAGTCTTTGTATATTAGTACAATCCGTTTATAATTTTTTTAAATATAAAGTAGTGGCTGTGTCCATTTTTTTTTAAGTTCAATATCTAGAAAAGAACGGTATATTGCCCAGAACTCTACATTTTGAAGTCGTATAAATGTTGGACAAAACTATCAAACTCATTGGAAACGACTTTTAATTTAAGGATGATCGCTGGTCTAATTGGAAATAAATAGGAATTGAAATAGGTGTTTTAGTTTGAGAGAACATGTGAATAGTAAATAAATAAGCAAGAAAAAAATATAGGTTCATGTGCTCATTTTAGAGCTATAAGGCCTTGAAAATTTGCAGGAAATGGGTTTTCTCTGGATTTTTCATTGTCTTTGCATTGACACTTCAGTCTCTCAAAAATGTATGAAAAAATAAAAAGGATTTCATAAAATTTTGTCAAATACCATTTTAAGGTATATATGATTGAATTATAAAAGAAAAAGTGGGGGTTCATGGGCAAAAAATTTCATGTTTAAGAAATGGATAAAACCTGAGGATTCCGAAAATCTGACAAAAAGACCAAAACATGACCTGCGAGCATCCTTAAAAGATATAAATATATAAAAAAACGTTTTACTTAGATATCAAATATTTAGACCTTCAAAAGAATATCGTGAAATTCAATACCTTTTGAGATACAAAACTTTTCTACACCAAATTTTCAATGGCTAACATCTTAACACATCTCACGTATCCATCCCAATTTTTGCTCATGACACCAAGACCTTTCAAACTAACAATTATCTGAAATGTTATTATTTGAAACAGACAGGCAAACATCCTTAATAGAGCATGGGGCTTCAGAACATAACGAAAGTAACTTTTAATCATTAAAATGGCTTGTCGAAGGTTACATTGAATTTTTATTTTTTTTTAATCTTTTTAATGCATGCGTAACTTAATTAAGTCTTAGAATATCGATAAATATGGTGTAATGGGCACAGTAAGTAATGTGACCTCTGGGTTTTTATCTCGGGATTACCAAGTGTAGGATTTATTAAGCACTAAAAGCAAGTCGTGTGTATCTGAAATGCCATTCCTCCACGCTTCTACCTAAACCAGTCATGCGTGTCCTAAAAAAACAATTAGTGGAAATCATGTAATGAGCAGTAAGTAATAAATGAAGATAAATAATTCAAATTTTGTGTGTCTCTTGTAACAGGTATGTCATAATACATAAATTGACTATAAAATTTATTACGAGAGATATATGGTGGCAATAGATTTCTATCATTTTTGAGGCCTGAAAATCCTAGATAATCCTAGATAAACATCAGTAAAGCCAAAATAACAGTCCCTTTATCATCCTCCCAAGTCAGGATTTTGTATCCACGTTCGTTCCTACAAACCCCTGACATCGCACATTCATATTTTACGGGTCGGAAGTGAAAGATTTTCATAAGTTACTTCTCAAGGTCAAAAGAGAATCTATTTGCGTAGTAGGTAGAATTTTTTAAGTCACATATGTTCGACCCGCTAAATATGAGTGTGTGATGTCAGAGGTTTAAGGAACAAACGTGGATACAAAACCCTGACTTGGGAGGATGTCCATGTATATGACAGAGTTGTACGTGAAGGAGATACTACTCTCTTTCCAGAAATTGAATAATTCAAAATAGAAACAATAAGTCTTAAATTTCTTCAAAGTGCCTAAGTTGGCAATGTTCTCGAGAACTTGAATCAACGTGCAGGGTTATGCACGCACGAGTTGTAACAAACATTGTATGTGTTCAATCTAACCGGCAGTGGTCAAGACCGAAGATGTCGAAACACTGTGTAAGCGCAATTTTTCTTGCCAAATTTACCAAAAAGTGGTAAAAACATTTAGCACAGACCTCTTCGTAAGAATAATACTCATATTTTTACAAAACATTGTAAATTTCATAACAGTATTTTTTTTAAGTACCAATTGATCGGTCTGTTTTTTAATAAACGCTTCTAAAAAGTGAATGCATGTATAAATATACAAATAATTTAACTTTTATTGTAGCCGCGTGTGGTAAATCCTTCCTGTTGGTTGAATCAAGTGACAGGTACTATATCAGGATTGAATCACTGTAAATTTTAACTCAATATTAAGTGTATTTCCGAAAATACTAGTACATGTTAATTTAAACTTTAAATGATATATATATAAAGTATGTAATAAAGTTGTATTAGGCAACAACAAAGATTTTTAATACTATCAATTTATAAATTTATAATAGATGACTTAAGATTCATAAAGAAAATAAATAACCATACCTGTATACTTGAAAAGCGGATCAAAGGAAAACTTTAATCATTTCTATAAGTAATTTAACGGCACGTTTTTACTAAAATAATGGTGGGAAAATTAATTGCGCAAGATGCAAATGAAATGATTATCGAAAGCTAAATGTCAAATAAGAAGAAAGCCATATGTCAAGATCAAACCTTAAACAATTTAAATTTTTAATCATGTGCACCTAAAGGTTTATTTTACCCATTTAATATTATTGATGTTACTGTAGATAGTACGTTAAATGAGATAAAATCAGTGGCCTTGAATGTTGATGAGTCGACTCTATATTGGCTCCATAATTATTGGTGTCCAAAATCATCAAGTTATCAAAAGATCTCAGCTAAACGCAATATTCGAAACAGAAAACATACAGGAGACAACCACTGGAAATAAATTGCAGATAGATGTTTTTATCACCCCAGTTGTCTGTGTGCGTTCGTCACACACATTACATAGATAAGCATCTGCATGGAGGAAGTTTATGACCGGAGCTGTTAAAAGAGACGAACTCACTCCCAATTGTTCTGTTTGAATTCATATTGAAAATGCTTTAATTTTTGTATTTTCTTGTTTTACTTATCTCTCTTTCGCAAGGCTTTTATTGTTGAGTTACTTTTGTAATATTTTTTTTCTGCTTTGTCCATTGAGTTCGGTTCTTTGCTTTGTCCATTGAGTTCGGCTTCTTTGCTTTGTACATTGAGTTTGGCTTCTTTGCTTTCTCCATTGAGTTCGACATCTTTGCTTTGTCCATTGAGTTCGGCTTCTTTGCTTTGTCCATTGAGTTCGGCTTCTTTGCTTTGTCCATTGAGTTTGGCTTCTTTGATTTGTCCATTGAGTTCGGCTTCTTATTGTTTCGGTTTTTGTCGAAATATTTTTTTTGAAAGCGTGCATATATTTCTTGAATCAGAAGAGTAATAGTTTGAATGTAGCTTTATCTTCTTCTAAATAATGAGTCGATGGCCCGTCATTCATGGGTAAGGTTGCATTTTAAATATGTCATATTATGATGTACTGGTGATTATCACGTTTTCAGAGCGTGTTGGCTTTTATGTCCATATCCAATAAAAAAATAATTAGAATTTTTTTACTCCCAAGCATTAGAGTTTTATTATGATTATTTTAATATATAGAAGCTTAGAACACATATATTTCAAATTTTCACAATTTTGGAGTAGAGTACTGTTAAGACACGCTTTGTTGTGGCGTGTGTAAAGTGTGCTTTAACATTTGTATAAATATGTGTAATTGAAGCAACTATTTGATATTTAGAGAGGGCAACGGATTGAATGGATTATTTTTCCCAGAGGTTGATTGTTTCAAAATAAAATACTACAGTCAAACATGTGTATAAAGGGATATGTCCTTTTTACAGAGGTTAATTTCACAAGTTTTGTTTATAACGGGGACATTTTCACAGTGCCCTTTAAAGCGGGTTTGACTGTATTTATTTTCAGATAATATTCGATTCTTCACATTTTTCTTCAGGTATGCGATTCTGTCCTTTTTTAACCAATTTTTGGAGCATCAAATTTTATGATATTCTCGCATGTTCACTTTGTAATTTTTACATAATTTTTCCCTTCTTATATGCGCGTTAGTCTCGTTAACTGCTACAATTACATAATTATCCTTTTCATAAAGGCCTAATGAATTTTATGTTAATGTGATTCAGATGAGCAGAAAATGTTTTAATATTTATTAAAAATATAGCAAAATAAAGTATTCATACGCATGTATATATGTTGTGTCTTTGAATCATTTTGTAGGACTTTTGACAACTTAGCAATTATATGTCGTTTATGAATTGGCTGTTTTTCATTGTAAAAGGCAAAAACGATGACCCTTAGATTTTTTTTATTGTCTTCGGTATATCTACTTATTGGAATATACTCTCTCAAAAAAGAAACGCAACATCAGATTATCTTTTTGAAATATTATTTTTCCGGACAAATAACCAATAAATATCAAAATATATGTACACATGATCATAATTACACCTTCATAAAAAGTTTCCAGGTACAATCATTTAAATTCATCCACCCGTAAACGACTTTGGTCGCAATCTGGGACACCCTACGATTTACGCATTGCCAAAAACTGGGTCGACTTTCACGTGCAAATCATGGGTTATTTTTTAGCTCAGTCAGTCGGTATAAAAACCCGGTATTTCTTTTCATGAATGCATTCGTAAAATAAAATTCTGATGAGGTGACGCTATGCCAAGGTTAGACGCTGCTACCCGGAATATCGCTATCGGACGACTAGAGGCCGGAGAATCACAGAATGCTGTTGCTGTAACGTACAATGTTCATCGTAGCACAATTTCACGCCTTTGGGGACGCTACCTGCAGCTTGGTACTACGACAGATCGGCCACGTTCAGGGCGCCCGCGTGTTACAACCAGGGCGCAAGATCGTTACATCAGACTTTTCCATCTGCGGAATAGGACTATTGCTGCAACAGAAACAGATGTAAACGTCCCTGGGTTGCGCCGTATATCAGCACAGACAGTACGCAATCGGTTACGTTCTCATGGATTGAGGGCAAGAAGACCTTACTTTGGAGCAACACTGAGACGCCAACACCGTCGAGCGAGGGTTAGATGGTGTACTACAGTTCGTGCATGGAATTTACAGAACTGGAGAAGAGTATGGTTCAGCGATGAGTCACGTTTTCAACTGGAAAAGCGAGATGGTCGCATACGTGTGTATAGGCGCCGAAACGAACGTTTTGCGCAAAACTGTGTTGTGGAGAGAGACAATTTTGGCGGAGGCAGTGTTATGATGTGGGCCGCTATTTCTTATGCCAGAAACACACAGCTGATACATATCCAAGGCAATCTGAACGCTGTTAGGTATAGAAATTTTACGACCTCATTTATTGCCCGTAATTGACATTCGGAGAGAAATTTTTCAGCACGACAATGCCCGACCACATACAGCACGTGTAACAGTAGACTTTTTAGAACAACAGAATGTCAATGTGATCCGTTGGCCGTCACGATCACCCGATCTTAATCCAATTGAACATTTGTGGGATGAAGTGGATCGGCGCGTGCGCCAACGACAACCACCACCGCAAAATCTGCAACAATTACAGCAGGCACTTCAGTTTGAGTGGCAAAGGATACCGCGTGTTCGAACTCAGCGTTTAATTCAATCTATGCCAAGAAGAGTCGGGGCTGTGTTACAAGCAAATGGTGGACATACCAGATATTGACAATTTATGAGTGATTTATTGACAATATGTGACAAACTGTGATATTCCAAGGTAAAAGAACTCATGAACAAGAAGTGTGCCAATTTTTGCATTCCTGTGTAAATTATTTATATCATAAATTATGAAAATAATATATGAAGTAAATTTCCTATTTTCTGTATGTTGCGTTTCTTTTTTGAGAGAGTATATTTGGCTACTTGACGCAAAATCCCATAAAATCTTTTTCAAAGTTCCCTGAGAAAATCGTGTTAATATGAATGTTTAACAGCACAGTTAATATTATTTACAGGATTTGATATATTAAAGAAATATTATCATAGATAATTATCATGCTAATCTGATTAAAACATTCTTAACATTTAATAATCTATTTACAGGTAAACTTTTTCGTGTTTTAATGATAATTAAATGAATTTTTAATTGAAAAAGTTAGAATCGTTCATGTTATTTCATCTTGTTTGAGGTTCTAAAAAAATACATATACTACAATACAAAAAATGGATTAGACACTAAATCTTTAATATTTACATGACAAATTTTGTTCTTACTTTTTTGCAAACAGAAATTTTTAAACCAAAGCAAGAGTTATTTAAACGTCGTGTTATATAGTACAGTTGTAAAAAATAAATTAGCTGGCTTTCATTTCATGTTAATAATATTGCAATTTTACATGGTTATTATGTATGTTTCAATCAATATTGGACTTAATGGATATGTTCTTTCACTGCGTTTTATCTCTAGACGGTAAAATTACATAATATTGCAGGGGTGGTCATATAACTATTATGAAATATAAACGTCAAAATCAATGCATTTTTGTAAACAAAGCTTGTCTACGTGTATAGTTACTTACAAGATCAAAATCTAAGCGACTTACAAAATATTGCTTTTATCTACTCTGCGTTGTTAGATTTTTCCACCCTATTATGTTGTCAACAGTTATAAACATAGATATGACAGTGATTCTTTTTTTGTTTCTTAAGTACTGGAGTAATTTCAAATAACTTTGTTTACTTCCATATGCTTTCAGAGTGAATTACAAGTTAAAAGAAAGTAATAGTATGAAAAGTCTTTGAGTACAAAATATGTGTACGAATTGTATATAAGTAATATGAAAACCAGGTTTTTATTGAAATATAAAACAATGGAAGATACATGTACGTGTTTTGAGTAAAGAAATATACATTTATTAACAAAGAAGTAAAAAAACAGATATACTTACTAGGGCACTCTAGAAATTGTAGTGGAGTGCAAAAATTTGCACTGTGTTGAAGGCCTCATTCCGGGGGGGGGGGGGGGGCACTTACTATATATGAGGTGCTAGGTATGTTCTGACAAAAAGGGCCGAGTTTTTTTTTTTGCAAAACGACTGTAAAGGGGTATACTTTTTTCTCTTTTCTACCAAGGGGTAATATCTGACTATCTGGAATGGGGTTATATGTCAAGAAATGTTGGAACGGGGTTATAATTTGAAAGAAACAAAGAATTTAAGTCACAATAATATTTAAAAAAGAGACTTACATGGGGAAAACAAACATAAGACAAGTAGTTGAAACCAAATTTGGATGTCAATGTTCTACATTTGGAGTGCTGGTTAAAAAGGGGTATTATTTTAGACACAGAATGTCTGTATGTAACATGGTCAATTTTTGTCTAGAAAGGGGTCAGGGTTCAAATGTGCTGGAAGAACCCACCTGTCAGATTTTTGACAAGGTGCCCCCCTATTAACAAATAATGTTACCATGTGACCATGTTCATCATTTATTTTTATTTCATCCGGGGGGGGGGGGGGGTTGGTTTCGGAATCACGTTAACCAATACATTTCTTTATTTAATTTTAATGAGGTAAATTTTAGGGTTTGGATATTTTAGAAAGAAATTTTATTGCAATTAAAATATCCCAAAATGTGTATACCTACTAAAGTATAACAATTGATGTTTGGTAATTGAAATCTGTGATAAATTGCAACCTCCTACAGTCATCTAGAAAGAGGTGTTTCGATATAAATATAGAACCCACCTACTGTGGTGAATTAATTACAAATGGGGTTATTTCTGTTCTCGTTCTTTTTCGTAAAACTTCCTCTCGGCATGACGTAAAATGAAGATTTAATGTATAAGGAAAATTTTTAAAGAACAGGAGTACAAAAAGCTTTAAGATAGTTCTTGCTCTGTTTGCAGATTGACAAATTGGAAAGGAAGATGAGTAATATCAACTCAAGAACTCTTCATTTTTGAAATCGTCTGTCTTTCATGACTTACATGTAAAGATTTGAAACAAAGCCAGAAAATCATTTCTATTCAATGGAAATCTGAAGATTTTCTGTGGATTAGGTCAGTGAGTCTATTATATAAAGACGGGTTATTTTTTATTCGATGAATATAGATTAACACAACACTAAAGTACATATAACGGCCTGTTTAAGTGTTAAAACGTGTAAGTAGCTTAGAAAAATCCTACTTTTAAGTATGTAAATGAATAATCCGTTAAGAATATTCTAAATAAATGGTTAACTACAACACGGGGTGCAAATAACTGTTTATTTTAAAATGAAATTTTAGTGGTTGTTGAGGTAACTAGTATTTCAGATTTTTTACTAATGTATTTCCTTAAAATATGGCGAAATTAAGAGGATATTTGAAAATAGCTAAGGTTATTTCTCTTAATATCATTTTCAGCACAATACATTTTGAAGAATATATAATCCGCAAAATTTGAAATGTCAACTTATCTAGTATAGCTATTTGTTCAATGTGCAAAATTTTACACATGTCACAATAATCTGCTATACTCTAAATTATCCCCGGCTTGGATAAATGTCGATTGTTGATTGGCTAACGCGATGTTGATTAAAAAAAACCCTTGCCCCGGCTGCATAGAAGTACTTCCGGGTGGTACGATCTCAATGCCCACGGATATTAATGTAGATAACAGATATTGAATAAGTCCGAAGATATAACAACAGCAAAAGGACATTGGTTTATCTATATTCAACTAATATAAAATTTCTGTTAAAGGCCTTACCTGGATTTTAGTTAACCTGTTTAGGCCTGTCTGATTACAATGCTTTGATGATAATTTTTGATTAACAAAATTTTCGGTCACAAGCATACGAGACAAAAGATCTGTAGTCTGGGTTGTATGGAAGCTACCTCTCAAAGTTTTTTATTATTGAGATCAGACAAAAAAACAAGACGTATAAAAAACGTTTGTCTACTTACTTGCATAATACTGTGACACAAGGGTTAGGAAGTCTTTTCTTTAAATAATCAGTTTGGGTCTACGAAAGCTGGCCTCGGATGCCCAGAAAATATTAATACCGGCATTATTTGTTTATATAACTGTAATAAATAAAGATATTTAAAAACAATTACTTCTGCAGATCAAAGAAAGAACTATTTCATAATTATATTCACTCTTTTTACACTTTTTTTTGTACCGCTTGGTGCAACTTTGAAAGTTTACACCATATTCGGCTTCTATTAGTTCAGAGTATTGGCCATCCTATTGTATATATATATAAGTAAAAGAGACCCAATGTAGAGCAAAGGTTTAATACTTTCACAAAGTGTTTATTTTAATATATAAAAGGGATTTTTATATAACGTATTACGTGACCTACTTCAACTGTAGCAAACTGGGGGTTGAAATCTGCACATGGACATTGTCGAGACACGACCTAAGGTTCAAATATTAAAGTTGGGATAAAACGAATAACTAATTTTTGCTGTATGTCGAAGATTATATCTGTATGATATTCAGGTTTTACTCATTGGGTATGTTAATAATCTTAAAATCCTTCCCGCGATGACTCGGTCAACACTGCTTATTTAATGAGCTCCAATGAAATCTACTTTCGAAAAAAATTATTTTAAAACCATGAAGCTTAGATAAAGTAAAGATACGTATAGTGTAGAAAATAGAACTTAAATTGACCGTAAAAACTCGAATAATTTACCAAAAAAGAATTTCAGAAGAAAAATTAAAAGGTTTGGTTAAAAAACAAATTATATTATTTTTAGCTCACTTGGCCAAAGTTTAAAAAAATTTTACATTTAAGACACCAAATATAGCAAAACAATATGATTTAGTCCTTTTCATGTTCTTTAGCATTACAAACTATATATGTTTATGGTGCCTGTGTAGAACCATTTTGTCAGGTGAGCGATACAGGCCCAGCCTCTAGTTCTTATTACATTTTTAAGGTGATGACTTCTGTTTTAATATTCACACACTTAATGAATGTCTTTGAAGTGCACCAGGCTAAGATGAGATACCATTTAATCTCATTTTAAGTAAATGACAGAAATGATAATGTTTGTAAAACACTTCTATTTAATTACAACTGTTTATCTTGGTGGATTCTGTTTTTACATAACAATCATATTAAAGACTTGAATTCATAATTTAAATGCCCGATAAAATGTTAATACTGGATGATAAATAGCATTCGAGGTGGCCTTTAATAAGTAAACATAAGTTTTAAGTACTTAAAAATCAGATCTACAAAGCACGCATCGTACATACTGAATTTTGCTACCATCCGATGTGGATAAAAAATTACGGAAAATAAGAATAACGATGTGTTCGGAATAGTCATTTTCTTTTTTGAAATGTAAGTTTTTTATTCTTTTTTTTCAACCTCTCTCTCTTTCCTTTTCTTTCTCTCTCTCTCATTTGTACTTGTAGAAATTGTGAAGCATATGTGTAGGATTACAGTTAGGGGTTATGGTATCAATTACAACTTACACATTTCTGTACTATTATAATATGGCGTGATTGGGCATAATTTGTAAAAACTCAAATGTTGGTCAAAACTTAGACCTAATTATGAGTAATTGAAACAAGTGTTGTGATTGTGGCAAAAACAGACTGAATGGTTGTTTTTTTTTTTTAGATTTTGTAATACATGTGTAAATAAAAGAACGAGCGATATTTTATTTTATCATATTTTTCTCTCCAATTTACTTTTGAAAAAGAGGTCCAAAAGGTCAATTATTTTATTTTATGAAAGCGAGCAAAAAGCTTTTAATCTTTTTTAATGATCAGTTATAGAACATTTCAGAATTACAAAACTTTTAATTTTTTTTCACTTTAGATTTTTAGGAGCGAGTGAATCCGAAAACCAGTGAGTTCTGTTTTCATGGCCTATATATTTCAGAAAACTCATATTCGTGATATGACACTGATGTCAATTCAGTATCGTGATCTTACTTTTAAAAAGTAAACAAATTTTGCATACATCTGTTGATAAAAAGGTTTAAAATCACAATTAATTACCATGAAGGCGTTTATATCAATAATTTTATTGTGTATTGCCGCTTTCCATTTAAAAAATTTATCAAATTACCAGCACAGAGTTGATCAATGTCACTTAAAGATCACATTTCCAATCCATTAATTTGATTTCATCTTTAAAAATCGGAAGTATTTCATTATTTTAAATCGACAAAAAGACAGTGTCTAGACTCGTTTGTTTACTTAAAAGCACTTTAAATCCGACTTATGACTGGAGTAAATTAATTTCCCCTTTCTGTAATTTGTTTACGTGTAGATGTATCCGTTTTCGTAGTAAGGGAGCAACCTTTTAATTTTTAAAACGGTTGGAGGGAGGGGGCGGGGTGCAAGAACAGGAAATGTGTTTTTCGCGGCATCCATGAGCCGAATTTTTTTCGCCTAACCTTTTTTCTCAAAATACACCATTATTTAATTCCAGATGATACTCATTTCTGTCTCTCTGTCAACTCATTTTTTGGGATTCTCTTTTTCTTCTCACCAAATTTGCATCATGTCTTTTAATTTTAATTTTTTCCCTAGCCTCCACATATAATTTTAATAATTGTATGATACAGTGTATATTGTCTGAATGTTTGCATGGATAAGATTAATGTTTGCATGGATAAGATTCGTGTTCAAATTAGAATTCATTCTTGGCGATCTCCGGTCAGTAAAATTAATTGGTGTGATAGAATACATTTTCGAAGGATAAATTGTACGCGTTTGCGAATCGAAAAAGGGGTGCTTGAATTTGGACCTTTTTTACGCATTTTTGAATGGACAATTTTCTAGATGCATAAACCCACTTGTTTTGGTCTAGATCCGCCACTTCGACGTTCAGGTTTCAACTAACTGATACATGTACTGTTAGTGTATTGTAACATTGAACATAATATTACGTATACATGTAAATAATTAGTATCTATCGCCATAAGAACATAATATGACACTGATTACTATCGATTTTAATCAAATATTGTGTAATATGTTATGTTATTTTTCACATAGCGTGTTCTAGCCAGAAACTTAAGGTCAAAATATATGTATATATGAAAATGAAAGGATACATCAATCTGATATATGAGTTATTATATTTTTTTATTATTGTATTATTGTTATAATAGGATGTTTTTTCTATATATTTTTGTATTTAACATGGATGGTTATAAAATGTATCAAAAACGAAATTGAAGTGTCCATCCGAATTTACGAAGCACAAATATTCGTACATAAGTAAGAAAGAAAAATCCTATAAATTTTAAACATAACCTTCCTTTAAATTTATAGACTCGATCAGAATTTAATTCATTTATTATAATATAAATGCGTTAATATTACAAACTAAGTTACAATGGTATACTTCTGCGATGAATGCGTAATGTGAAGTACGACCGCTTGTTATTTATAAAATATTCATACAATTTCTGTCCACTCCATATGACCTTTAATCCCTTTATTCTAATGTATAGATTAATTCGCGGCCAGTGAATATTAATAATACTAATTCTATTAAATCTGGACAATACCCTGTAAATAAATCGGCTTTATGACAGGATTGGTTTAAAGCAAAATTGAAATTGTGTGTAAGGAGTAACATGGTTTTAATGCTTGTAAGTAATTTTTTTTACATATTTATACCTACAGAGTTTGGAATTTTTTTTTTTTGGATATTTTTAGAGGTTTATTTACAATAGGGAAAAATAAGTCAAATTAACCATCTTAAGTATTTGTGTATATTTTTTTATGTTAGAAAAGGAAAAAATATAATTTACGAACCATCAATTTGCATTACTATTATTATTATTATTATTTTCTGAGATTTTTTCAACATGTTTTATGTCGTTTGGCGCCTTGTTTTTCTGTACAATGTTATGGCTGTCCCTAATTTGAGCAAACATTTAAGGCTCAGTAGTAATTTACCAATAGGACCTCCCATATAAAATGTGCAAATTTTTTATATTGCAAGTCATATGTGCATTATATATAAGCATAGAAGCAGTGTATGTCGACCTTTATATTGATGTTTACTGGTATTGCCCGTTTTATTCCCGTTTTAAAAACTTTCTTAATCATTTGATAAGAAAAAAATATTTACTCATTGCTCTGCAAAAGAATGCTGAACAATAAATTAGATTGGGACGGGTCAAACAACAAATATCCAACCAGTAAAAAAAAAGCATACATTATGGTTATCCGTAAGTGGCACGTGTGGGCTTATGGTTTATTTTTGATGACATTATTGTGACTTTCGAGATGAAGAACTGCAATAAAAATGCTGATCACTTGCTGCTTCAATACATGGAATAGCTTTTCACAAACTATAACATAACTATCGGGTTTTTAATTGATGCGCAGTTTGCCTTTTCAAACTAGAGTATTGTATGTCACTTTAAGAAACATATTGTAAAATCATAATTACAAAATTCAGCTTATGTGCCTTCAGCAATACTGGATTCTGCATTTGTTGTTTACATTATCTGATTGTAACAAACAAAATAAACAATAGGAAAGGTCATCAATGACATACCAATCAATCAACACCACCCAACAGATAGCACCCCGGACAAAAAATACCATAAAAGAACACAAACATGAACACAACAGAGAGTTAGGATAGTCTGAGTTTGCTTGAGCAAACAGGAAATTAGAATTTAAAAAATCATCATATGATGTAATCAGTTGAACGCAATCACATAAAAACCAGAAAGTCTTGATATATACTTGAGTGATTGATTCAATCCATTTTTTACTGAAGCGCAAAATATTTTTATGACATTTTTCACACCAGGATTGTCCGTAATTTTTGTTGTCTTAATTAAACAACATTGATGAGTATATTAATTCGTTAAACAATTTTTTTTAAATTAAACACTCAGAATTTTTATTTCTGCCTATATATATATATATATATGCCTAAATGAAAATTACATAGTCATTGTTTTTCAATTTGATGTTGAAATTTGACATAGGTTGAAAATATGAGTGCTTAATTTTTAAAAGATAGATTTAGAATTGAACAAAAGATTTATTTCATTGCAGGAATTGAAGACGAAACCGGTTTATGAATAAGATGCAAAACTGATCGATTTCTCGAAAAAGCCTTGTGTTTTAACGCCATGCCTTCGCATTCGAAGAAAGAAAAAAATTGTTTTCCACCAATTTCGAACAGGCATAGACTAAGTACTTCAAGTAATGAACTGGACCAAAGCACCGATTCTTATCGCGAGCCAGATTCTAATCAGGAGCCAGAAAACACATGTGAAAGTCCAATTTTTAAACTTCCAGTCATAGAACGTACTAAGTCGAGGAGTGTCACGAGCATAAGCAGTCCATGTAGCACTTTGGGATCTCGTCAGTTCTCGCGAGATAGACCAAGCAGAAGATCAATCTGCAGGTCGCCAAGTTGTCCTTCAAATATGGGATTTGCTCGCTCTGACTCTAATAATGAAGGAAGAAGTGAAAGTTTTCCAGAAAATGGAATTTGTGGCCAATTTCCACACAGAGAGAGTGAGGATGACAATGTAAAATTGCCCAATATATTTAGAAATGCTTCTAGCATTCCTATATCACCGCGACATTCCGCTCTTTCGAACACGTGGAAAACTGACCGCGAAAATGGATATTTGTATAGTATGCGAAGGACTGATTCATCGCCAGATAAGACATTAGAAAATAATGAACAACCACATACACATGCCTTATTATTACCTCTAAGAAACGTGGACAACGTATCAAAGGGCAAAAAGAAGAAAAAGAAATTTACAAAATCAAATTCGACGGGGAATTTTGAAGACAACTATGACAATTCTTCCCTAGAAAAGGGAAATAGTTTGGGACGATGGAATGATTTTGAAAATGAACAAAATCAAATAAATGGTTCCAGGGAGTGTTTAATTGAAGGACAGGTTGCTGAACGTTCAGTTGACATGGTTAGTGCGAGGAAAATGAAAAAATGGATGAAACAACATCCACCGAAGGAAGGTCAAGTTAAAGCTTAACACCTGCTCATTGTACATGTTAAACATGGAACGCATAATTTCGGGATGTGTGCAAATAAGATTTAAACTGTGATATCTTGTTTTCTTCAAACGTATTAATAAACAGTAGTAGCATTTAAATTGGGTATAACCGTTTAACTTACCATGAGAGACTATCTATAGTGCTATTCGGAATGCCTCGTTGTTGCCGAAAATCTTGGTGCAAAATTGTTCCATGCTGCATACTAATTTTGTCACGTGTTGTCCCTGTTGCACAGTATTAATGTTCTATGATAATGTGATGTTTGTAAATAGCCTAATGCAAATGCATGGAGTGATTCTCCATTAAAAATTAAAGAAAAATATCCACTTGTTTCATTTGGCGACATTTTTTACCAAATAAAAACACGACCTTGCGGAGACCTTGAAGAAATATTATGGCCTCTCGAAATATATTTACTGCATCATGTTAATTCTCCAATCGCAAATTACTTGGTAATTGTTACAGATGTGTTGCCTTGTAACAGTATTCTACTCATTCAACACTTGGCTAGGGACCACTGGACAGGGGACGGGTTCCGTGTGTAGAGCAGGATATCCTTAGCTTCCCTTTGCGCCTTATTTTAGAAGTCCTGGTTTTAGTTTAAAATGATTTTAGCTTTTAAGACTGGTTTCTAACGGTGTTATCAGCTGAAACGGATTATTGACTCGGTTCAGTACCTTGGTTATTATTTACAATTTATTCTCTTATTTAACTTGGAAAAGGGACCAAATAATATCATGTGCTTTCAGTTACATTTTTATATTTTGTGCCGTTTTAAATTAAACCTTGCAATCTGGCTACCACAGAAAACTTTCAGAATTCTATCCGATTACTCATAAAGCGAGATGTCAACAGCAGCCGAATTAAGTTCGATACGTATTCCTGATGACCTTCTTAAACCATGGTTAAAATGCTACTTACCTTAATGATGTGGTAATTTGATTGGCTGCTATCGTACTTACATCCGGTAACGATTGCCGGTAATTAAAATAGCCGATTCAGCCTTGCGTAGTTATCAGCAGTGTTTAAGGCTTAAATCGTCTGAAATGAATGGCGAAATTATGTGGAATTAGTGAGTTGCTGCCCACTTCAAAAATCTAACTCGGCGTTGTTGGCTTTATGTTAGTTCAAAGATAAGTATGTCTACCTTTGTATGTTCTCTCTCACTCTCTCTCTCCCTCTCTTATATGTTTTATAATTTTTTAGTTTTCCATTACTTGTAATTGAGAACCACCGAAAATAAAAACAGAACTGAAATAAATATGGTGAATTAAGGTTAGTGTAATAGTGGTTGTAACACATTTACCGCGTGGACCACACCCTCCTGAAGCTGATGGCTTGATTCAACTGGTGAATATACTGAACTTCTAAGCGTTTCAACTAATGATGCAAATTTTAACTAATTATACAATGTCGTATTCATTTGTGATGACGCATTATATCGCTCAAAAATTAATCAATAGCACACATGGAACGGAAAATTTTTTCTCTTGCAAAATTTGAGACATCTTAGCATTGGAAAATACAAAAGTTACGGTAACATTTTTATTGATATTTTAAAGTCGCGTTTTATAGATATCTCAAAAAAGTCAATTCAATCAATGTCGGACACAGAGTTAGCTCTATTCTAAGTAAAGTTGCGTCTAATACGCATCGTATTTTCATTATACGAAATAAAAACCTTTCAAGGTAAACATAAATGCCACTATTTTGTTTCATTAAATAATAAAACTGGCCTACAAATCAAGATTTTCACAGATTTTTCACCTAAACTGAGAAAGATACATACAAGTTATTACCATGATATCAGAAAATAACTCCGGAAACTCTTCTTAAATCTAATGGGATGTTGTTTTATTTCATCAAACCCCCATGTCACCTTAGATCCGAATGAAAAATAAGTTTAAAAGCCTCAACATAAAAACAATAAGGAGAAGGCCGCTGAAAACAGTTTATTAGCTTTAAAATGTCAAATCAGTCTCGTTCTCCCTGCACAATAAACAAATGTTTAAAGAGGACAAATATACCTAAGGAGCAAACCAAAAAACGCAATCCATTAGATAGACAATGAACAACCACAAGCACAAGTAAACACTGAAAACTAAAAAAACAATGAACAACAGGAACTCATATAAAAACCAGGAGTGAACTCGGGTGCACCGGAAGGGTTAGCAGTTCCTGTTCCGTAGCCTCGTCATATTCTATATATATACATTGTATGCCATTTATCAAGCCCTAAAATTTCAACAGCTGTCTCTAGTCTTCTTGTTGTTTTATGTTTAGTGTATGTAATACTGTTTTATTAGTATTTTTTCTTACTTTTGTTGATTTTTTATACCGTTGTATCCTGGGCCTTTAGTGCTCGGTCCTTGAAAACATTACACGAGAACTTCCTATTGAAAACATTACACGAGAACCTCCTAATGTTATTACTAGTAAGCTTTTGCAACGGGCAGTCTTGTTCGATGTTTCATTGATGAAAACCCCATATTCTTACGCACAAAATTCACCTTACCCAAATCACCTATCTAAGAGGCTTTGAAACGTAAGCTTGTTCTAATTAAGGACAAGATAATTTCTATTCATGACTCGTTATTTGAAACAAGATTAACATGACAAGAAAGTATGATATCGGCGTGCTGGCACTTCGGTAAGAGCAATAGATTAGTCATATATTAATATAAAACATATATTTACAAACTATTAACAACAGATGTATGAAGTAGAATGAACAATAATTTTGTTAAGATGTTTTACGTCAGACCAATGCATTGTTGCATTGTGTTCAAAGTCCACGGTCATAAAAATTTGAATAATTATTTTTATTAATAAACAAGACTTGAATGAATTTCAAATAATTAGAATTATGAAAAAGGTGTATAAATTATAGTTAAATGGACGTTGATTTGATTATGAGTGTAAATCACAGGTATTTGGTGAATTGTAAAAGGTAGATTGTGAATGGTGCTGTGACTTAAACTGTAACAAGAATATAGCTACTAACTTAACTCAATACAACAAATCACTTTTGGAGATTTTTTTTTTGAATGATTCCGATTTTCTTAACTGCATCTACTTCGGTTATCTTGATATTTTTTGAAGTATTAAGAATATGGATTGAATATTAGCAAAAAAAAATTATGTGATTCATGATCAATTCACTGTGTGATATGACAAATTTCGATATTTCATGGTGCAATACATGTTCTGTGTACAATTTCGGCAATTATAAGGCATACAACTACCACACTTTTTCTATATGTAAGGGAGCAACAAATTACTTTTTATTTGGAGGGGGAGTGATCTTCGACACTGGAATTTTTTTCTAAGCACCCATGAAGCTGTCCTATTTATTACTTTATTCAAGGTGACGTTCAGTCTTGGCTTTTTTCACCAAATTTTGGTACCTAACTTTTTTGTCATATTCCTTCCTTGCCAACCTCCCCCTTTTATATGGTTTCTGAGAGTTTCATTTTCTAACGGTTTGGTTCGGTTCTTTTATTTTTACGTATTCTATGATAATGTATTCAAGTATTCTCTCTGTGTCATTGAGTTGATGCTTGAAAGGTTTTAATGCATCTTTTGGGATTTAAAATAAAAAAATATTGTTTTACACTTAAGAAATACTTTTCTATGAACTTGAGTTAATTGAATTGTAACTTTAAACGACCCATTTGAAAGAACTAATAACAAAGTAAAGTATATGTTTTAAACAAACAGATGAAAAGAAGTCGTTAAAATTATTTTATTCCAAGTACAAATCCCTAATGAAACATAAATGTATGATTTTTTCTTATATCCCAAAGCAATAAACTATTCAGATTAAATTAAAGTAAAAAAACAAAACTTTGCAGTGGTAGAATTTTGGTAGATAAAAATCAGTCAAATTTCCATCACAGAGTGCATTTTATTGTTTCTTTCAAATATTTATTATTATTATTACAATTAATCTCCTGTATGTACACAACAGTACCAGGATCAGTATGTTTTTCGGTGTCCTTTAACAGTGTATGCCTTGAATATTGAATATTTTATCACATACATTTCGTAAGTGGCCATTAGTTCTGAAAACAAGAAAGTAATAAGAAAATAAAGATATATACTATATTCTAATTATCATGCGCAAATGCAGAAACTATATGTTTTAATAGTGTTTATGTGAATAAGAACCTAGAAATACAGCTTTTGTTTTGCTCCGTGTAAATGCATCCTCTTTCGCGAGGCAATAAAATGGTAACTATTATGATTCTGAGCGAATTTCATTAACTGATACATAATGCTTTACATTTGATAAAAACTCAATTAATAGTATATACTATCGTTTTCTATAGAAATTTGTAAATATTTCATGTATTTAAGAACTTTAAAATTAACAGTTATTAGTGAAACAAATACGGGTGGAAGTAGAACTTACATTTATACAGGCCAATTAAAGTTAAAGGATAGATTATAACACATATTTTCTTATTTTTCCAGATTGCGAAATTCAAAATTTTCTTCGTGTCCGTTACTGGTAAAATCTTTCATTTGAAATGTACAATAAAAAAGATTTTGCTAGGGCCACTATTAAAAACTGTTTGTTTCCCCTCCCCCATGCCTAATTTTTTTAGCTGACCAGGCAGGCAGGGTATAACAATTTTTTTCAGGATTCCACTTCAAATTGCTTTACAACCGAAAAGGATTGGAACGGCTATCTAGATGTAATCAATTCATTCTAAAAACTAGAGACTGCAAGAATATATTTGTTGTACTTATAGTTTCAAAAATTAAATCACTATAATTATATAAGAAAAGTAATTCGAATATAGATGTACTATCTTTTCTTGATAAAAATCCTTTAGAAAAAGTTCACCAAAACTTTATTAAACATACATTATGCACAAAGAAAACCTCGACAAATAGAAACCTTTATAAAATCAAAGTTTAATGTATTTTTCGAGCTTAAATTACGATACTCTGAATCCTCTTCTTTGTGAAGCATATGCATTGACAAAATTATTAGATGCAGGTGGAACTTACTCATGGTATACATATGCCAAAAGTTTATCTACAGAATTAGAAATTGACATAAAACTAATTCAAGACTGTAAGAATTAAAACAAGCACACAATCTTAAACCTGCTATTAAAACATGTGCTTCAAATTATTATGAAAACATAGTCAATGAGAAAATTAATAGTCTAAATTTAAATAATAAAAATTTCCTTTACAAGTTTCTAACAGTTAAAGACAATTCACAAGAATATTATTTGTCTCATCCTAATAAAGAGACAAGAAAAATATTAACAAAATTTAGAGTTAGTGACCATGAATTGCTTATAGAAACTGGTAGATACAAAAAAATACCAAGAGAACAAAGAAAATGTAAAGAATGCAATAATTTAGATAATGAATTTCATTTATTTTTCAATTGTAAACTAAATTTGCAAAAACGTAGAACATTTTTGAAATATTTCGAAGAAACATATACAAATTTTAAGCACCTTAGCTTCAGAGACAAACTAATAATAATATTAAACCCATCAACACCTGAAGATATTAAAACAGTAGTTTCTTTTATTAACCAGTCATTAGAGCTGAGGAAAGGAGACTCATAGCTGTTTTGAATATACTGAACTTTCTATGTACTGTTTAAGACCTTCTGGTTTTTTATATCAATTTTTATGTGCTGGTTTCTTCCAAGGTTACTTGGTCTGTATTAATCCTGACTGAAAACTGTCGGATACATTATGTGTTACTCCTTGATGTTTGTGTTCCTTAAGTACGGGGGGGGGGGGGGGGGTATGAGATTAAATTTGAGTGTCCAATGTTTTTGTTAGTGTGGATTGAGCTGACAAATTTTTTAAATTGCAAAAGTTGCTCAAAAATTCATCATATATGATGAAATCTGCTGTGTATAAAAAAGAAGTAGAAATAAACGTATTAATTGATACTAAGCCTAAAACATATTTATAAGCCAGCGAAGCGAGCTCTTTAAGGTAGAGGTGTCAAAAAAAAAAACTTCTGAAGTACTGTGCCATTAAAAAAGTTTCAGCAATATGTCGGTATCCGTTCGGAATATTGTTCAGCCATTTGCTTCCGGTTTTATTATACGCGAATAAAGAGTCTTGAACAATAAAAATTATTTAAGGACTTACATCAACTTTTTAAAATATTAAAATGTACACAAAATAAAACATATGAAGACGCAAGTGTCACGTTTTCCGCCATTCTGATGTTTTCACTAAATACCGAAAAGCAAATGTATTTACCTTATGCTTCGCTCGCTTTCCAGGTCACACCTGTTTGACACACCTTACGCTCGGTGTTGTTGCCCGTTAACGTAACATATGGGCATATTAAATGTAATAGTAGTAGAACAGTACTTTAATTTCTGAGATCTTTGATTTTTGCTCTCCTGTCAGAGATATTGAATATGGTATTCATAAAATAAAAGAAGTAAAATGTACTTAATAAACATTTATCGGCTCCATAAAATCAGACTCGAATGTGTTAACCCCGTATTTTTTGTCACAAACGGAGACAACAACTTCGTCAGACTGCTTCAAATTAATGCTTCCTTCGGTAACATCTTCAAGAACATCCTTCCATGAACCGCTTTTCGGGAAAGAATATAGTTTATTTACGACCCGGTAGCTTTTCGTAGACACGATTTAACGACAGATATGGATCCAAATAATAAAAAAAAAATTAAAAATAAAAGCCTCCCATCCGTTCCATATTTTTTTAGAAGGGAAGATGACAGTGTATCAATTAACTTGACTTGGCCTAAATTTTAATCGTATTATAGTATCAAAATTGCGACCATTATGCGTTAAATACAGAAATTAAGATGTCTACCAAAAGAATGAAATGCAATACATATATTTTCAGTGGTGTTATAGACCTTTATATCTGGGTAATTTAGTTTGACCCCTGGTCTCTCATGGCCTCTGTATACGATCATGCTGGTAGCGTGAGAGAATTAAAAAAGGGACCAAAGTAGGAAGAAAAGTTTTAAAAGCTTATCCGTAGTGCGTAATAATGAGCAAACTGACGCCTGTCATATAGGTAACAGTAGAATAATGTAGTGGTCGCAGTGTTGATCTTTTAGTTAAGATCCATCGTATGTTTATGTTAGTAATTATGTCAGTATATGCAATTCGTGTTTTGTTAATATGATTACAATATATTACTTTATGTCTGGACCTTTTTAACTTTTACCGTAGAATATACATTTGTACATGTGTGTATGTGAACATGGTACATGTCCAATATTGTTACATGTTTCTCTTGTTTGGTTTATCGTTCTAAATAATTATGCAGTAGATTGTATAACATGTGCGACAATGGGACTATATATATGAATGATCTAATTCAAAAGAAATAAAAATTGCCCGAGATTTTTTTATATTTCATTATAAAACCAACAATGTAGGAATTAAATGTTATGAAATTAGAATTAAAGGTTAAGTATTAGGTGTTCAATTTGGAAATAAGATCATCTGTTTTGTGAATGATTCCATTTCTTTTTATTTAATTTTCATTTAAATATATATACGATTTAATTTATTACGCATTTTAAAATACTATTAATGTTTAAACTTGATTTGTATACTGGATGTGGTGTTACATGTACATATTTATGAAACAAATTAAAAAATGTCTGGTACATACATGTAACTCTTTTCATAATATTATGATCTTACGATAAAAGGGTAAATTTTATGCACAGTATGTGTAGATTTCGTACATTTATGACTCATCACTGGTTGAAAACCAAAACAATATTCCAAAACGTCGAAGAATAAATAGAAAAAAAAATATGCCAAAAGTGACCAAAAGGATAAAGCCAAAACCGTATGGCGTCGCTTTACGTGAGGGAGATACTCCTTCGTTTTCACAAAATTTAATATTTCTGTAACAGTACAAGCCGCGAAATTGTTTTCCTGTTACAGAAGTCATGAAATAATAGGCTGCCATTAAGTCTGTACGCTTCGTTGAAACATGGGAGATGGCCCCAAACGATCGCCATACACTGGCACATATCCAGTTAAATTTTCGGGGTGTGAAGTCAGTCTACTTTTTCCGTAATTTGAGAAATCACGAGCCATGGTAAAAAAGTCTCCTTCCGCAAAGTAAAATGTACCTCTTTCATGCTCTCCATGTAGAATAAAATTTTTCTTGGTTTTATTTATTTAATCCTTTCAATATTTCTATGCCAAATGCCTCAGGTAAATACAATTTTAAAACAATACAAGTTATTCAGTTATCATGGTTCGTTTTGTTACAGTAGGTCCATATATCATGGTATATTGGAAAATTGGAACAGAGGACACTATAGGAAAATTCACGTTTGAAACCAGTTAGCCAACTGGATTGGAACCTAGTTTGATAGCAATGATCCTAGATTGAACTTCCTTCGTGATGGCCGCAATAAGCGATCTTGGTTTAACATAGGACCCTATTTGAAGTACACTCGAAGACCTTGTCTGAAGACACAAAGCCGATTGGAACTAAATTTCGCAGTAATGGCCCTTAGGTGATCCTCTTTCAGAATCGTTTCCGATGACTCGCTTCGCCATGCAAGATGGCGACCATAGGCGAACTTAGTTTAACAAAGGACCCAATGTGAAATTCAAGATCTTCTTTTCTGAAATCACTAAGCCAATTGAAACCAAAACTGGCTTTCCTCTTTCAGAATTATATCCGATGACCATGCCCGCAATCCAAGATGGCAACCAGATGCGAACATAGATTAACACAGGACCCTTTGGAAAATATTCACCTAAAAATCATCTGGTCTGAAACCAGTGAGCCAACTGGAACCCAACTTGACAGCAATGACCCAGACTGCAAGTCAAAATGGACATAGTCAAGCAATTTATCTGCCTTAAGTCTGGAAATGATTTCAAGTTGGCCGATACAGGCTCCTGGTAGCCTCTAATTCTCTTTTGCGGCAAATCTTGAACGCTTACTGTAACCAAAATAAAAAAAATTGAAATTTCACATACAGACAGTAAGCAACAATAACACGCAAAAAAACTGAAAGAAATATAAAATACAACTACATGTACCATTCAAGTGAAGTCTAAGCATGATTTCATGGATAGGGTCTTACCTATATTAACTATCTATATACTATATCTACCGTTCATAAAACATGGAAAAAATTGAAAATCAACAAACCGAGTACAGTTAAATAAAGATTCAACTAATGACAAATGTTTCAGATCTTATCAATTCAAATTGAAAATGTTAATGAACAAAAATTTATGATGAATGAGATTTGTCGGTTACCAAGTTGCCTTGCTTCGACAGAGACGAAATGATAACAACGTTTTAAATATTTTAATGAAACATAAAGATTACTAACAAACTTTTCACACTGAAGCGTTTGATTTTTACCGGGGTTTGGGGATGGGGGTGATGGTGGTCAAAGAAGGCAAAGAAAAAAATCCATGCTCGTCAAGGATGATTTTCTATATTGGTAACATGTTTAAGCACAGATAAACGGGTAATTTTTCTCGTTACATGTACACTTATACAGGTGTCATTATGAACTATATATTACTTAGTTTTTATATGGCGATGGTCATTATTGAAGAATATATCCTATATTAGACGGAAATATTTTTATCCCCGCTCAGTGATACTTTTCTTGCATTAAGATCCATTTCCATGTTTTTATCCTACGTTCATACATGTACAACTTTAGAGTCCAGAATTGTTCATGTCAGTTTACTAAAAGTTTGGTTGTTTTTCTGGATACAAGTTTCGAATCGCTTGAAGAATAATATATGCACACCTTGTAAACGTGTAGCTGGTGTCTTATCATCATTTGTTGAGTCCATGCGATTTCCGATATACATATATGTATATACGTATTAACTATGAAACACATGACCTCGGTATATTGTATTTGTACTTTATTAATTCCATCAGTTTCAAGTGATTGGCTGTTAATTCAAATTAAACATGCCTATATGTAGGAGATTGCAAAAACTATTTAAAGTAAAAAAGCGCATTCATTCAATCTGGAACAATTCTGTTGATTATGTGTTTACTACTGTGAACTCTAATGAGAATATAAAATTTTGATTAACCGATCATGACACAGATACGAGACAGTCAGCCGCTCATCAATGAATTTTTATGGAGGAAATCGTTCTACCGTATCCTTAATGAATAATTGACAACATAGTCTGATTTGGAAAAATTGGTAGACTTGGAAAAAATTAATAAAAGGCCATTAATATTAATTTTTCTTTTAATCTTAAAAAAGAGCAAGTGCATGATCTGTATTATACATGTATATAAAAATAAAATAAAATAAAATAAATAAATATATATATTCTTCTGTAGCTGTCAAGGCTCGATGTTTGGCAATTTAAAATTCAAATTGCTTTTCATCCTTCCGGATATTAGTACGATATATACGTAACGTGCACATACACATGCTGTCAAATCACCTTAAAGTTTGTGTTCTTAGTCATGGGTTAAGTTAAAATGGAGAATTCTACTTACCAAAGCCAATTGATGAAACATATAATAAAAACGCCATTTTGAAATGGAAAATAAGAATGTCATACAAAAGAAATTCGCAAAAAACTTCGATCAAAGTACAAAAATGAATATAAAGTTTAATTCACAAGAAGGTATGATGGACGGCTGCAATGACAGTATCTCCAACTTTCATTCGACTGAAGTATGATCTTATTGCATTTTTCCTTTGAAGTGGTTGTAGAAATAGGCATTTTGTAACTAGTTAAACTCATTTTTATACCTCATCACCCAAAAATCTGGTAACTTTTTCTGGTCTTATTTTTATTTGTTGTCTGAACTAAAGTGCTTCAATGATTACCCCTCTCACTTTTACGACTACTGTAAATGTAACTTAGGGTCATTTATGCCTTGAACCTAAATCGTAGCACTACACGTATTTCTGATTATTATGATTCAGTATACAAAAAAGTGTAAAGATAACTTCAGTGATACACTGAACATTAAATGATCAATTACATCTTTGAGTTGTCATGTCGTCATGTCGCGACTGCCCACAAGACAAGTAATAAATGGACCAGGAAACAGTCGTATCACAAATTTAAGACGAAAAAGATATAATTTTACAGTAGAAAGCACAGTAAAATAATGGATTCTTTTTAACATAGACAAAATTATCCCTTACCAAAGCAAAAATCTCTTGTACAAATCAAATACATTAAAGTATTGTACTTCTGAACAAGAAATACTATACAATCCAACTAAAACAATAAGGGAAAAATTTTTGGCTAAATTGACCGAATTCTCAGGAGATATTTGTTATTTCATATTTACTTAAATAATTCAACAATTCTACAATTACATCATTTGTCATTTAATACCGGACACCGAATTAGTACAATATATCACAGGCTGGTCATTTTCAAGTGCTATATCGACCACCTGGTTTAATAATGTCTTCATTATAGAGGTTATGGGGTTTTCTATTGATTTGTCTGTTTTTGTTTACTTTTATCTCTATTTTGTACATGAAATAAAAAGCATACAGACTGATTTTTATTGTTTAACTGTCTATGTCTAACCATTGACGCATGAATTAACAAGAGGAATTAGTTGAGTGCTCATTAAGGTGCTCAAAAGCATCACATTCTAAATCTTTATGTCCCGAGCCAGGATCCTGTTTTAGTGGTTGTCTTATTGTTACACATTTTTATGGAATTTTGTTTTTACTTGAGATTTATGGTGACTTATTGACATGTTGACACCCGTGTATCCGGTTTCTATTCAGTGCTTGTAGTATGTGCTTTTCCTTATTGTTGAGGGCTATACAAAGAACCTATATGAAATCAAATTTTTCACTTGTTAAATTCAATGAAATCACTAACGAACATATCCTTGCATATATGTGCATGATGTTATTACAATTATGGTTGATAGAAAATTAGCATGATGTATTTTGCAAGTCTTATTTGGTACTAACGAATATATCCTTGCATATGTGGGCATGATGTTATTACAATTATGGTTGATAGAAAATTAGCATGATGTATTTTGCAAGTCTTATTTGGTCCTAATTCCAATGCATTGCGATGAAATCCGCCAAAATTTAAATCTTTAAATTCTAGTATATTTGGTTCTCTTCCTTAATCAGAATTCGCTAAATTCTACACTATACAAAACAACTCATTTTACGATATGATATTCATTGATGCTTATATGATTATTTGGATATACTAATAGGTTATTATACAATGTAGTGTATAATATGAACCTGAGGCTCCCAGGAGCCTGTATTGCTCACCTAGATTCAATTTGCCAATCAACAGCCATAAAAGCACATAAGAAACATAGTCTGTATTACTGAACGAAATTCTGAAAGAGGAAAATCCAAGAACGCTTGCTGCCAAGTCTGGTTCCAATTGCCGAAGTGCTTTCAAGCAAGAATATTTTTTAAATGAATTTTCCCATAGGAACCCATGTTTAGCTAAGTTCGGCTGTGATGGCCATCTTTGTTGACATTCAGCGTCATTGCACATACTTCTAAAAGAGGATCACCAAAGGACTATTTACTGCCAAGTCTGGTTCGAATTGGCTTAGTGGTTTCACTAAAGAGTATTTTTAAATGAATCTCCCCAAAGGGTCCTATATGAAACTAAGTTCAGCTGTGGCGGCCTTCTGGGTTGACAATCGGGATCATCTGATACAATTCTGAAAGACGACCATATAAGGAACATTTCTGCCAAGTTTAGCTCCCATTGACTCTGTAGTTTCAGACATGAAGAGACAATTTGTGCCAAGTTTGGTTCCAATTGGCTCAGTGGTTTGAGACGAAAATATTTTTAATGAATTTTCTCATAGGGTCCTATGTTAAACTTAGTTCGGCTGTGGCGGTTATCTTGGTTGAAATTTTAGGTCATCGGACACGATTCTGACAGAAGACCATATAAGGACTATATCCGCCAAGTATTGGTTCCAATTAGCTCTGTAGTTTCAGACAAGAAGATATTTTAATGAATTTTCCCATAGTGTCCTATATTAAACTAGTTAGGCTGCTGCGGGTCATTGGACACAAATCTGAAAGTGAACACACTTAAGGACTATTTACTGCCAAGTCTGGTTCCAATTGGCTTAGTAATGAATCTTCTCAAAGGGTCCTATGTGAAACTTAAGTTCAGCTGTGGTGGCCTTCTGGGTTGACATTCGGGGTCAACTGACATAATTCTGAAAGACGACCATATAAGGAACAATTCTGTCAAGTTTAACTCCCATTGGCTCCGTAGAAAAGAGACCATTTGTGCCAAGTTTGTTTCCAATTGACAGTCCGGGTCATCGGACAAAATTCTGGTCTTCAAGCGATGGAATAAAGAGCCATTTTAATGGAATGGCATAGGATTTCGTATATCCATCACTTACTAGGCATGTCCGAAATTATAAGAGTTGTTGCATGATATTTTCAGCAAATGATGGTTAGCATCTCTCCTATACTAAAGACAATCGAAAGTGTAAAAGAGAGAGAAATGTTGCGGATATTATTTGAAAGCATGATACTATATTATTCACATGATACTGAAAATTCGTCTCTTTCTTCGTCTTTTTGCAGATTCAAGTCGATAGGTTTCCTGTGTGACAGAAATATGTCTCCCTGATTTTTCGCTGCTAGTTTTGTCTACGAGTTTTGGCAATAACGAAACCCTACTTGATTCTGGTGAAGGCGATCCTTTTCTACTTGAGAGAATATTCGATGAACTCATTATTCTAGCAAATGTTTTACCAGCTGCTGTTTTGAACATTGTTAATTCTTTCACCTCAGGAGCCTTCACTTCACCTAGATCTGACTTGAGAAAATTTTTTCGATGCTCTTGTTTTTTCACTTCGATGGTTTCCTGTCGTTTGTCTTCTTTTTTCTCTTCTCGCATATGATTCCTTACACCGTTGGCTAAAATGCTAAATATAAAGTAAATATCTACATAGATTTAATGTTTTATATATGTACAAGAATTATTTATATCTGACTTGAAAATTTAATAATTCTTTGAATATCAATGTACATTTCAATCAAAAAATATATACTGTTTCGTGAGATTTTTTTTAAGTCTTGATTCTAGTAGCATTATTATCATTGTATTCAGCATATAGTACATTTCTTCTTAAAGAACACAAAATATGGTACTGTAAGATGGATGGTCACTTAATATTAATGCACTGGGAAGTGATATGAAAATCAAGGCTCATAACAAAGATTATTGCTAAACAGAGTTAGTCACTATGGCAGATTTGACTATTGTATGCTGTATACACCATGAAAATGATCATATTTTATACAACTCTACATTTTCTTTTTATCACATAGGACGTATAAGAATATAGATCTGATAAACACGTGGTATTGGCACTGTCGGGAACATATTTTCTTTGTTTATCTCCAGATTTACTTGCTGTATATATTTACATGACCTCGTGTTTACTGAGATTTTTTTCACACTTTTTTTGTTGAATTGTATTTCTCGTTTTGTAGGGTTATGAGCGGACACATCGTTCTTTTGTGTTACCCAAGGCTCATGAGTGTTTTGCGCGATGACCTATCGATTTTACGTTTTACGATGTATTTTATTTAATTGACTCGGGATCACTTTTTTAAGTGGAAATATGATAATGTAATGACCGAATCTGAGTTGTCTTATCATGATCATATATTTTAATATGGTATAATATTAACTTTTACTATTGTTGATACCAGTGAGTTGGAAACAATGATTATTTTAATGTACCTGTAGCTAATTGCCCCTTTTCGTTCCAGTCTTCTAGCAACTAACTCAATTTCTCTGTCAGTTAGAGGAGCCCCTGTTTTCTGTAAAAAAAATAATAACAGCGTGAAGAAAAGTCATAGTAGAAGGCAAAATGTATAAGAGATTGGAGTTTAAATTGTGCAGATAATAAAAAAAAAGTCCACCCATGGAGATATTTTAGCATTTTTCATTTCATTTAACTCAAAGAATAAACTCCTCTGTATTTTATTTTATTTTATTTTTTATGGGGGGTGGGGTATATGTACAGCATAAACTACCTTTAGAAGAAGATCTGTTGTAAACATTTACTGCTGATAAGAAATTTTGATAAAGTAACTGAAAGTTGTAGATTTTAATTCAAACGTCAGCTTAATAACTTACCTTTACGCCTCTGATGAAATTTTCTTTCGATACCACTGATTGAGCGCCACTCTCAAATATACGAAACAAGTCCAAAACACGTATACCCATCATACCAATAAATCTTATCAACAGAGTAAACGGATCTTCCCTTTTTTCTGTAGAACAAAATTTTCCATTGTTAAATTCGTCTTTTCTTTTTTCAGGTATTGCTTATTGTGTCTGACACTACTGTTATAGTAGACAAAATTTAAAAATTGCCATTATAATGAAAATTATAAAGTCAAAACCTAGGACAGGGGTATTAAATCAGTAGACTGTAAATTAAAAACGGCAATCCCTTGATTTGTTACTGATTTTGTAAAATTAACTGTCATATTAGAACATAGACAATAATGAGGAGTTAACTACATAACAAATGAAATCAACATTATACATATTAAAACAAATGTAATTTAAATGTATTTTAACCATTAATATTTCAAAATGATTCAAAGTAATACATTTTTTTCTTATAAAAACAGAATGTTTCAAAATAAATATTTAGATAAGTAAACAATTTTACACATAAATCCATATGTAATTACTTGTTGATTCCTATGATAATTATATAAGCCCGTTATCGAGCATTAATATCTATATTTTTTTTTAAATTGGTAATGTGAAAATGAATTTGTTAAATATGATACTATACTTGTTTGATACACGTGAATGTAATTGCTGCAATAATATTAAAAAGCCCTTAATACATGGATGTGATGTGAAATTAGGCGATATTGTTGGCAATTCGCATGGATGAGTATTCATACTAGAAGCAAGTGGTGAAATATATATAAAATGTAATCGTTTGTACATAATAAATAAGCTCTGTTGCAATATATGAAGTGCTTCTGTGTTTTATAGGAAAGAGAAGATATGGTTGGTAAAATTTTGATACAAATTCCACACATGCACGAGCATAGCTGTACATTATCTTTATGTCGCACAAAGCTATATCACACAGAGAAAAATCTTGCACAAGTTCAAGATGACCCATAACAGCGGTTTTGGCATCTGTACTTGAAGCTTAACATAGATAAGATGTAATATATTATAAATAAATTATTCCCAATAACTCAATGCATATTTTCTGCATGAGTTTTTATATTACAAAGCTGTAACTGACAAAAGTTCAACTTTTACCTTTTAAAGATAATCCTTATTGTACTAGTGTTTGTTGTTTTTTGCAGGAAACCATTGAAAATAGTCTGAAGCATTGCGATACAATTACAAATTGCTGAATTCGATTTAAGATTCTTTTATGTGTCATTTATTGTATGTTTTATTTAATTGCACACAAGGATTTTGTAACTTTTAAATTTAGATGAAAACCAAACCAAATAACCAATGCAAGGGGAGTTACTCTTGTTATTTTTATTTATCTGTATCTTTAGTAACTTGTTTAAATAATGACAACATCAAATGTGGATCATAAGCCTTACGTTTTGGGACACACAATGCATTTACAAATTTGGGTTCTGAAAAAAATAACCAATGCATCTATCTATTATCAGAACAATCTATTATCAGAGAACAAAAAGCATAATTCGTTTATGAGATATTTTGTAGCAATCGCAAGATTAATAGGTTCTTACACGACTTCAAAGTGAAGACTTGAAAAAAAATTACGTCTTTCCCGAGAGGAGCACAGCGGAACGAGGGGAAAGACGATGAATTTTAAAAACGAATTGAAGAGTTTTCCAGTTTTGAACCAGTATAAGTACCTATTTCTTAAGTAAATACTCTATTTTTAGGTTTCATATACCTAGGTAAATTCATTCAGTACAGTCGAGGAAGTTAAATAACCTGCTTAGATAAATGGTATGACAAATGAATTAGGATTGGACGTCACAGCAGTGGGAGATCGATGCATGTACGATTATCTTTCATGGGTCATCTCCCACTGAAAACAGACAAAGAAGATGTTGTAGCGTCAGAAAGTGTTCTGTTGGATTGGCTTGTGGTGTGGAATGTCAGAGCACACTCTATGTATAACACTGTTTGCCTGTTCTAGCCAGAATCGCAATTTAACAGTATTCATTTTTTCATGTATTTTCTACCAAAAAAAATATTTGTAGGCTAAATAAGTTATATCTGTTCTTATAATTTTCTTTTTTAACTTAAAAGTAATTTGACATTTAAAACAGAATAAAAATAGTCAAATGTATTCCTTAGAATGTTCATCAATAAGGTTGATTCCCAAAAAATGCTAAACACAAGACCAGTAAATTTATACGAACCTCAGGCACTAATAATTTTGTGAAAATAAAAATTTATTAACAATATATTCAAACAGATAATATACCATATACATTGCTACACTACAGCTTACCAATAAAATTTACAAAATTAAAGTAATATGAATTTCACATACCTCTACCTCGTTTGATACCAAACATATCTGTAGAATCTAAAACTCCACCGTGTGTTATGGTAAATAACCTACGACTTCCTATTTCACGAACTTCTTCCATAATCTTGACGTTAACTGGGACGTTCTGCAATTGTTTCAAAGTGACTTGAGAATAAATATTGTCAAAATAATAATGAAATGCAAATTCATGAGAATAGTTACTTCTGTGAAAAATAACCAAAATAATAATGACAAACCGTGGATAACTGAACATGACAAAACAAAAACTGAAGCACAATCAATATGAACTCCCATAGAAAAACGACATCGGTATGAAGTGCTCCAGAGAAGTATAAGGGTACAAGAAATCTGGTAGTGTCAACCAATCAAACGATAAGCAATTTACTGTATTTATTTCAAAGACTATGTTAAATAGATGTAGGTATGAATATATATATTCACGATTATCTCCTCTAATTTCTGCCGTTAAATTAATCACTCTTATCTATGCACCATATTTAGTCAAGTTTAATACAGACTACAACTGATTTCTTCTATTTCCGTATACTCCAATTGGCATGATAGTTTTCCTTCTGTCACGTGCAGCAGTGAGTAAATTAAATCAGGAGGGCACCGATTCAAACGGAATACTGATGAATGTTATTGAGAAAGACAAAGTACCGACACGATATGAAATTGTTCTAAACGATCAAATCTGAAGCTTTAAGTTTATCATAACACACTCATTTAAATATAAAATTGTAATCAAACGTTTTGATAAACCATCAACTAATATATCAAGAAGGCAGAAATTACCTCCAGACTCAAATGGGTTAAATTACTTTTCCGACTTGATACTGCGTTCAACAGCTTCAGAATTCCATCAACAGGTAATGGGTTGTCACCAAGCTGAAGTGTACAGAAATGTGGAACAGTTAAAATTTGCAAAATAAAATACTTTTTTACAGATTTTTTTTTAATATGAGGTTTCAGATATAAAATTTTAGAAATTTCCCATTCAGAATCGTATCGAAGGTTTGAAAATATGAAATCAGGAAATATTGAATTTTTTTTCTTGGACGACTAAATATTGATTGACAATATCAAGACACCCCTAATAACGTGCATAGGTACATGAATGGGGTTCATTTCATTTTTTAAAGATTTTCCTAATAGTATATGGATTTTAAAGTTAAATGGCAGCATCATATATTAAACACAGATAAAATACATTCTGGTTTTACGCGTATACTTAAAATGTTTGGAATCAATATTCTGTCAATGCTATGTTATGATTTTCACACACCTTAATTAATTGAATATGAATATTTGATACGATATATTATATTGAATTATATTCTGGATAAAAAAAAATACCTTCAGTATTCTTAATATATTGTTCTTCCTCAGTCCCCTGGCAAGATAAACCAATCCATCCCAGTTTATACGATTGTTAGATAAGTCTATGCACTTCAATGACATATTTTCTTTAAAGACATTCTCCAGTGCTAAGCTTCCCTCCAGACCAAAACCATTCCATGACAAATTAAAATTCACAATCGACGAATTTTCCTACAAAATTAAATTTTTTATTATCTCTCATTGTGATATAGATATATTTTGGTATTCAAAGCTGGAAAGCAATCAAAATGGGCTGTAAATTTAACCACTTACTCTAGCTACTGTTCTAAGCTTTTTGCCTGCTTAACATTAAACTTGAGTGCTACTTGTGGTTGGCTTTGTTTTCATCCATATTGTAAACCAAACCAGTGTTTATTGTAATTATAGGTCTTCTATCGAATACATTAATGCTAATAAAAATAGAAACGAAAAATAATGAAATATAAATTTGAACTCGCACGAACAAAGTAACCAGTGCTCCTGCTCTGTAAACGACATCCGTTACATACCTAATAGAACATCAACATTCAACATATACTAAATGGTATATTAACTACTGAACATGCTTGTATATCTATTTTGAAAGTTAAAGATATGCAGCAGAGCCATTTCAGTAAATTACTGTTCATTGTATTACCTGAAGACCTTTACATATAGCTAATGCTCCCATTCTTCTGATGTGATTCCAACTTAAATCTAGAACTTCTATTGTGTCGTTAATTGCTGAAAAGATGCACATTAAATTAGTTTTAGATATACATTCATCATAACGATATGAATTACATTTGTAAATTGAGGAAACAAAGACTGTTTCTGTTAGTTAAACCTGCTTTAAAGGGCACCTCTATATACAAGTAGAACATCACTGTCTATAAAGGACACTGTGAAAATGTCCTCGTTATGAATTAACCTTGTAAAATTAACCTCTGTATGAAGGGCACCTGCTCATTAAGGGCACATTTCGTTGGTCCCATGGTTGTCCTTTATAAGCAAGTTTGACTGTAAGTTATATTTGTACTTATATTTGTAGTATTAAACTTAAAGTACTTCGATCATATTAGATTTGTAATTTTATATATTAAAAATATTTAAATGCAATTTACCGTTATGATTTCTATTATATTGGATATTAAGGGAAATGACATGTGAAATAATGTACCTTATATACTGAACAGGTTATTTTTCATTCCGTAATGATTTCAGTTTCGAATAAAATTTCGGAGTTGTACATGTGTATTGTGGAAGCTGAAATCAACATTCTAAAGATAAAATTGTGTGAATGTCTTAAATCCTTCTTTTGTACATCAGCTTTATGGGTACTTTACTTAAATGTTCAAAGTCGATAAAAAGTTAGTTGAAAAAATATATTATTTTTCCTGTACTTAAGAAGAAACAATTTTAACTGACGGTGTTAGTTTACTTACATAATGATCTTCCGATATGTTGTGCACCAGTAACACCAATATCGTTGTGACTAAGGTTCAACGAAATGATGGACACATTTGACTGTAAAAAAACTATCAAATAAATCTATGCCCATTGTTAAATATACTACATGTCCCAATGAATTCATCAAAGATACTAATCAACAACAACAACAAACATGCACTGATATTGCAAAAAAACAAAACATAGTAATGCATTTAACATATACATAACATTTCATGTGGCTTTGCTTGAAAGTAGAACAGATTATCAATGTATTGATTGTCATTTCAAACAAACTTTCTGTTCAGTGGCGTAGCTTCTATTGAGGTAGTGAGGCAGTTGCCTCATCTAAAAAAAATTAAAGTGTCAAAGTGCTATTTTCTCATATGATTATTTTCATCTGATCTTTTCCGCTGGAAAACCTATAGTAGATAAAATGAATTGAGATATCTGAAAATTATCTTGATGAAGAACTGGGTCAAAACTTTTGCCCGTTGTTCTTGATTTTTCCCATTTGACAATACGAGGGATTATTTTTTTAAATAGATGTAATATTGTAAAATTCCTAAAAGCCCGATTTCATGGAAATTGCTCAAAACTTATGAAAGTTTACATCGATAGAACCTACACATCTATATGAATGTATCTCATTTTGACCCGATCAAAAATGAAAATATTTAAAATTTCTCAACCATATAAACAGAAACCATTTGCACGAAATAACATTATTTACAGGGTCTATACTACAAATTATATTCTCCCTCTGCAAAAGTAATGGAAGAAGGATACAAATTGAGCAATACTGATTAATTTATAACTCCATTTTGGATCGTTTGATGCCACTGAATGTTTTATTTAAAATCCTTTTTTTTTTATTATTTATTTTTTATATACATATATATATTGTGGGTTAGTTTACATTCTAGGGGAAATGGTTATAAATTTACAGTTTAATTAACTTTTGTCCTGCTTTTCTATAATTTATCTTTTATTACATGTAGTAGTGTTTCATCTGATATTTCCACAAAATGGAATCAAATTAACCGTTTCCAAAGTGCAATATTTAGTGAACGCAACAATAGTCTTAGTATGACCATTATGAATGTCTTATGATATATACCAACCTCAGGATCACGATGGTCATAAATTGCAAGTTGTGTGATTTAAAATCAAACAAATCCTTAAAATACGTTTTATTCGTATCCTTTTGGAAGGCGAAGAAAATATTTGCCTCACGCTATGAAAGAGGCAAGCTACGCCACTGCTGTTATTTTTGTTGCAACTTTTAAAATGTGTATCGCTACTTTTGTTTTAATTTTAATTTCACAGACGTGTCTCATTGACTTATTGCTGATACAGCAATGGATGGTTGTTTTAATCATTTTGGACACAAACAAGGCATTGTAAACATTTTACCTACACGTGTAATCCAAATGTAGAGTTAATATACCATTTTGACTTTAAGGCTCTTCTAAATACTTTTTATTATTCTTAATACTCACTTCTTATTCCTTAATACAATATAATGGTATATTAAAGCTTCAATTTAGAATTGAGAATCTGGCATTAAGTATTAAGTGGTATTAATTTAGAAATAGGAATTAAGAAGACCACTCTGGAATTTGTACAATAATTTAATCGATGGTCAGACGGAGTTGACAGAAAGTTTAAATACCAACTGCTAAAAATAACGTTGCGGTAAAGGACGGGGGACTAGCTGGCATCGACGTGCTAGAACAATTATACAAATCATTACATGTGCAGCAGACACAAATAGAATTAATATTTATAGTTTCAAAGACTTTTTTTTTCATTTAACATGCACATACAACACATTATAACAAATTCGACATGGGAACAATCAGTATTTACTTACGCGCATTGCAAGTGCTAAATGCTTTGCTCCGTCATCACCAATTTTTGTACCTACAATATGATTATGCAATTAATAATTAGAATATATATATGTAAATTATATAAAGTACGCAGACATTTTAGTTTTATATAAATTTACAATTGAGGATTGTATAACTTTTCGTTATTTTTCTGTAATTAGTGTAGGTATACTAGTATGTTATATCTCAATATCGACCTCGTGCGCAGCTGAGAATTGGATTTGTCTTGTCTTTAATGAGAAACATCGGCCAGTTACAATTATCTTTCTGAACCAAATCACTCAGAGGATATTAAAAAAAGTTGCCTCCCTGTAGCCCTAAGGACCTAAGGGAGTTTATTGTAATTATCTCCATCGGAAATCTTAGTTAAGGTATAGTTTTCTCATTTGATTTGAATATGCTCTCCAAAGTTTCGGTTTTTATTTTTTTTTACCTAGACATTTCTGATTAGACATACTATTTAGACATATGCTCTTAAATCGATCGTTTCATAGAATCTTCAAAGAATAAAATCCTTTACGATAACCTTTTTTGAACCTTTTCCTTAATACGTTTTCATAAAAGGTTTCGTGACCAAATGACATAACGGTAGATTAAGTTGCCAATGTCGTTACATGTATTTCGTTATTGTTTGGAAGGTCTTAAGATTCTCAAAACTGGTTACCAATACACTGTTTTTTAAAATGGTTACAGTGCTGAGAGTGGTAAATGCGATTATTCTAACCTGAACTTTACCTGATAAATTAAGATGACTAAGCCAAGCATTGTTACTTATTGCTTCCTTTAACATTCCAGCACAATTTACACTCATCTTATTGTTGGCAAGACTCTAATCAATTAAAAACGATATTGGTTATTGATATAATTAAGGGACGAGATCAAAAGTTCAATGTAGGATAAAAAACTTAATTCAAATAGTTTGGGTTGGGGGTAAAAATCGCTGCAAGTTTTGTTATGCGACATCGATTTTCGGATTGAAAAATACGGATTCAAGTGATGTCCAAGTCAATATACAGAACAGCCATACATTGTTAAGGAAAAACAGGACCCGTGATACAAAAAGTATACTCTCAAAACATATGCCCATATTGGTCAATTTTTCCCAAATTAAATTAAGAGGGGGGTGGGGGGGGGTCAGTGAAAAAACTATGTGAATTAAGTTTTTTATCCTACATTAAACTTTTGATCTCGTCCCTAAAGATCATTGCATTTTTTTTAAGTTGACAGAAAGGACAAGGTGTGATTTGGCCAGATATTTGGCCACTTGAATTCCAAAATCAAAACGTAATGAAAAAATTACTCTAAGCTTTCATTAAGTGCTGCTAAAATGTTGCATTTTAAGGAACATGTTTTGCTTTTAACAAGAAATTTCTGTAATGGCGGCAATATGATGTCAAAAATCAATGAAAACAGCAAATTTTACTCATTTTTGGACCTTTGAATTAGAATTTTGATATGAGCAACAGCCTTGCCCAAAATGATATTTCACTGAAATTTGTCTTTATGTGAGACAAACATTATATTGAAAAATATTTTTGGGCGAGGCTTTTGCTCATAGTTGTTTTGACCAAAATCTACTGTGTGAAAACACTAAATTTTCTTCAAATCCTTGATTTAGCAGACGTTCATGACGTTGCTGTTGCATCATGAGAAAGATTGTTTTACAATTATTGATAGACTATGAGAGTTAAATCCTTATAAGATAAAAATGATACAAAACTCAATTCTGAAATCTTGATTTTACATTGTAATTTGTCATGTTAGATGGGACTGAATAACGGCTGAATTCATACCTTCCCTTTAAGCAAGTACCTTAACCATTGCGCAAAATATTTTTGAAATGTTGACACGTTATGTTATATTATGATTTTTCTCGTTTCCGATATCTAGAGTTAAAACAGCATTTGAAAAAAAATTCAGTCTATTATATATATTTCAAAGCCTTGAAATGTACCTATTCGTTCTACCAAGCTACAATGTAAAAACTTTCTTCCCGAAATGCATCTTAATTATCAAACTAGATTATATGTATATTGTCTTTGTAAAAATATCTTACCAAGCTAGATATCACGTTGTTGTAATTGAGTAGTTCGATGAAATGTAACATTCCCTCTTCACTCATTCTGTTATCCTCTAAATCTACACTTTCGACTCTACTGTTATGCTATGTTATGAATAGTAAATATATTATATTTACTTCTTAATTACATGCAAGTATAAGTAAACACTGTATCCTTGTATAATTTTATTAATGTCCGAAAAGATTAAAATTTTATTTCATGTAATAATTTATTTTTTCATTTTCTATATTCTATTTATATTATCTTCTCTTCTTTTCCTTTTTTATTCGGGGGGGGGGGGGGGGGGAATGTATACATTTTTCTTTTTTCTTCAAACTAATTTTTTCCGACAGTGAATTTCAGTTCTCAAATATATCTATCAAGCAATTTACTTTGCCAGCTATATGAAAATTAAGACTTATACTCACCAGTAAAGCATACGACAAAGCGATAACATCGTTGCTGTTGAGTCCTACATATTGTAGTCGAATTTCGTTTGTCTGTAACTGGTCAAATATTTTACGTATGGGCGGGTTTTCTAACTGTTCACATGCATGTATATAAGAATAATGTCCAATATCAATATCTTCTTTCGCTTCATCCTCAGTTTCTCCGTCATCTGAAATATATTTTTTCCATAAAATCTTCTAATATTTCATTGACATTTTACACTTCTATTGTTACGAAAAATGGAAATTTACACACACAAAAACACAAACAACGTCCTTTTTGTCTTTGGGTAACATCTTATTAAATAAACATAATTAGTCGTTAGTTCTGTTGGAAATACATGAAAGAGACATGTGTTATACCATTTATAATTCCTCTTTAAACGAGAATTCGAAAATAAGGAGATGTTCCCTTTACAATGCATAACTACGAATAAAAATGGGAAAGTGCAAAACACGTTGGACAAAGGTTAAATTGTTCTATACGTAAACGTGTTAGATATTTTCCTTATGATCATTATTATCCTATCTTTTCTAAGTCCAAACTAAGCTGACTTTCAGATATCCAATAATAGTAATTAAATTAGATGGTATGATTTCATCGATTATTTGGCCCCATCTGACATGAAACATTAAAATTCAGATTTCGGATTAGAATTTGTATCATTTTTATCGTATAATGTTCAAACTTTCGAAATCTATCAATCAGTGTAGGTGTAGAACCACGGGAAATCCCCTTTAGAACGTACCTGAAAACCGTGCATTTAAAAATTCCTTGCGCTGCTCAGGTTTATGTAAATTAATTCGTATTTTGAATTGGTATCTATGAAAAGCTTAGGGTCTTGGCAGAATTTTTAAATGACTGAGATAAATTTATTCAAAGCTATTGTTGGGGTACAGACTCTTAACGATGACCATTAAAAATGATGGATACTAAGTTTTGAGGTGCAAAATTCAGGAAGTTGGATTTCCAAGGCACATTCCTTCCCATGATGCAACAGCCACATCATGAACATCTGCTAAATCAAGAATTTGAAGAAAATTGAGTGTTTTCACAGTAAATTTTGGCCAAAACAACTATGAGCTACAGCCTTGCCCAAAAAGATTTTTTAATGAATTGTTTGTCGTTCATAAATTTCATTCTTTGAAATGCTGTTGCTCATATCAAAATTTTCATCTTTGACATCATGTTGCCGCTATTACAGAAATTTCTTGAAAACAAATCATGTTCCTTAAAATACAGCATTTTAAGAGTACTTAGTGATAGGTGAGAGTAAGTTTTTCATTCCTTTTTATGAAATTACATGGCCAATTGGAACCAGAGTTGGCAGCAATGGTCCTTAGGAGGTTCTCTTTCGGAATTATGTCCGATGACAAGGACTGTTAACCAAGTTGGCCGCAACAGCCGAACTTAGTTTAACACAGGACCCTATGGGAAAATTCATTTAAAACTCTTCTTGTCTGAAACCACTGAGTCAATTAGAACTAGACTTGATAGTAATCGTCCTTAGATGGTTCTCTTTCAGAATTGTGTTCGATGACCTGGACTGTCAACCAAGATGGCAGGCACAGGCGAACTTAGTTTAACATAAGGTCCTACGGGGAAATTCATTTAAGATGTTTTTGTCTGAAACCACTTAGCCAGTTAGAACTAGACTTGGTAGCAATGGTCCTTTGAAGGTTGTCTTTCAGAAATGTGTCCGATGACCTGGACCGATAACTAAGATGGCCGCCACAGCCAAACTTAGTTTAACATAGGGTCCTATGGGAAAATTCATTGAAATTTTTTTGTATGAAACCTCTTGACCAATTGGAACCAGATTCGCCGCAATGGTCCTTAAATGGTCCTCTTTCAGAATTGTGTCCGATGAGCAGGATAGTGGACCAAGATGACTTCCACATCCGAATTTAGCTTAACTTAGAACAGTATGGGAAAATTCATTTTAAAATCTTCTTATCTGAAACCACTTTACCAATTTGAACCTGACTTGGCAGCAATAATCCTTAGATTGTTATCCATGTCCGATGACCCCGACTGTCAGTCAAGATGGCCAAAACAGCCAAACTTAGTTCAACATAGGACCCTCTCGTAAAACCAGCCAAATTGACTGCTATACTTAAATTTTAGTCCTGCGCAAGGTGGACAATTTGCGATTGCCGTTTTGACCTGGCAAAATGAAAGTAAAAGACACACATTCGTCATCCATACCAAGTAGTTATTGATGATGAAATTCTTAATAATTAAGTGACATTTCTTTAAAAAAAAAAAAAATTGCAAAAGAAAATGGGTATAGGAGAGAATCTTATCAGATTTTCATGGTAGAAAATAAATGTTTTCGTGGTAAAACTATGATAGATGAAGATTATGTCCGTTAATGTAAGAGTGATGTATGAGGCCTATACTCTACACAGACTAGATGTCCAAAACAAGAAGGAAATATTTCTCTCTACAATGTAGCTTCTGAAGAATTATCAATTCCCAGTCAGTAATTCTATAAATACCATAAACAAACATATAACACACGTATTTTTTAAAATCTTTAAGCTTAATGGTTTTTCCTTACTAATGACCGATTTAATCGACTCTTTATTCAGCAATGGTACGTTTGTTGTATTATTCATTAGCTGCTGCATTTCCATCTGGGTAGCAGGACTTGGATCCCTTTTAAATAATGAATTTCGCTTGAAAGAGGTATATTTTCGTGGACGTCTGAGTATTGTCACAGGGAGTAAAGAACCATCTTCATTGCAGATATTGAATTTCTTTTTACCCATCCTAGCTCGTTGAGTATCTGCATTTTTTCTCCTTTCAAAACGATCATTTAAAAATTGTTGTTGGGCCTTTGATTTTGGCTTTTTGTGTCTTTTACCCCTTATGAATCTTGTATTTGCATTATCAAATTTCGTCGTTTTTGTCAATATTTGAAATTGTGCTAGCTCTCTGTGATCCGATTCAGTTGTCTGTACACATTTGTCACATTGTAGTTTCTCAATCCTTTCTGTTTCTTCCAATAATGGATTCATGGTTTGTAACACCTTGCCTGTATTGTTTACTCCATCTTCCCGGTAAGTTGGGATGTAAATTACAAGTCCTTTATTCCTTATAAGGTCAGGACTATGTTTGTATTTAGCAGAGTATTTCCTTGTTTGCCCATTTTTAAAATTGGGTTTGTTAGATGTACTTCTACTAAATATCTGATTCCCAGTGCTTGTAAAATAACTTCGTTCAACCTGATTATGACTGGTAACATTCTTGTTAAATTTGTCACGTGATGTAGGAAAGACAATGCTATTTTCTAGTTTTGAATTTTTATGTGTGCTTGTTGCAAAATCATTCTTATCAACACTGATAGCTGTTTGTTTTCCATGTTGCCGAGGAACTGATTTTTGACTCTTACTAACCTCGAAACTGTCATTTAAATTATCGACTGAATTATGAATTTGTTCTTGTCTATTATACAGTTTCCCTGATGGATGATAATTTACGCAATAACTGTGATTATTCGTATCAACAGAAGACGAATGATCGGTACAATAATCCAAACTTAATCCAGTGTCTACTGACCATGTTGAAACAGTTTCAGACGTATGCCTCTGTGGGGTCTTAAAATCCAATGTATTGATTGTCCGGGGTGTATCATCGTTGTTTTCGTAAATACTACTTATAGATTCCATTTCATTTTTGGCTGCAGTTTGTTGATTAAGCTCAGTATCTTTTATATCGGTATTTTCTGTTTCATTTTCTGAACGCATGGCTTTGCAGTTTTCATCAAGTTTCAACATTTTTGTATCCAAACTTGCCATTTTTGTTAGTTCATTAATCCTAGTCATAGTTTCAAACATTTTTGTAGAGATATCTGGCGTATCTTGATTGTAGAAATCGAATCCAGACTCTTTTCCGGTTATTTGGTTTGAATATTTTCCATCAATGTTGTCTTCTCTGTACTCTATGGAGGAACAAGAATCATCTATATCCATTTTATAAATCCTTGATTCAAATGTTCGAGTTCAAGACAGCTTTGATATGAATGAACAGTGATCTCTAAAACTTGAGGTAATTAACTATTGCCCTTTCGCTTCCATTGCATTTGATCATGTGATATGCTTAAGTTTGTTAATATATCTATATATTATTTATGTAATTGTTTTGTAGGTTTTGTATACATAGGGCAGACTGAATAATTGATTTTTGGTAGTTTTAATTTGTCACGAAATAGGAGGTAAGAATAGTGTCAATATTGCTTTAACTCGATTCGATTTTTGGTTATTATCTTTTGGCTTCTTCATTATGACAATCCAAGCTTTATAAAGATATAGTATTATGCTACAAATATAGTCACAAAAATTCAATATTTTATATCATGTCCAAAAGCTAGGATCATCATTATATTTAAAAGAGGAATGCACTGAGAGGAATTTTATTTTTAGACAAACTAATAAATTAAATCATTATTGCCGTTCAATATTCAACTTTAATATAGAACACATTTAATTTGCAGAACATTTTTTAAAAAAGAAATATCATGAGCAGTTTTTCGCTAAAGCAACATAGAGGTTGCCAAAATATGACACGTTTAATTGATTAAAATGTATGTAATAAAACAGCAAAGATAAATTTTAATGCTAGGCAAATGTGATGGATCAAGGGGCTTAACCTACATATCTGCCTAACGCGTACCAGGAGGCTGGTAGGGAGAGTCTCTCCTTGGGGGGTTTGGCAGGTAGAAAAAACTGAAAGCTAGACGGCAGACCATACTGGGTAAAGTGTTTGGAGAATGCCACACTCGCTGAACGCTAAAGACCCCTTCTGTAGTTTTCGAAAAAGAGTAGGCTAATGCGGCTACAGAAGGCTAAATTATCCGACCCAACCCAACCATCCACCCTTTTACGGTTGTAGTCAAAATTGGTTCCCCTCTGTGTCCCACCCCAGCACTATTTGAATTGTGTTTGATAAATTGTTGAACTGGTTCTCGTCCTGAAGAAGCATGAAATATTTGCCACTGGACGTTAAGCAAACAACAAACAATTAATCAATAAACTTTAATCACAAACAACTGATTTCAGCAGAGTTACGACTACTTGCTAATCACCAGCTAAGAATCTGCTACATGTACGATACAAATACTTTAGCACACATTACAAACCAAAAACCGTTCGTGACCTCAGGCGTTTCAGAAGGGTACTACGATAGAAATACATGTACTAATGTGTGATTAATTTAGATGAGAAACTAACCTTGTTATACAAGAGTAATACGAATCAAGAGCCTTCAAACTGACAAAGCTGTTAAAATATTACATACCATGATAGAGAGAAATACAAAACCACCAAACAGAAAAGACTCATTAACAAGTCAGTTAAGATGACCGTAAACGTTTAAGGCAATTACAACAATAATTGTTGTTACATGTAACTTTGTTATTGACTTCACGCAGGTGCATACAAAATGAGACAGAATTTACCTTTAAATGTCAGTGTTATACAAATAAAATACAATATAATATCAAACAAAATTTGATTCACCTTATCGGTTTTTCCTAAATTTATGTCCTAATGGTTCTCGAAGACAAACAACAGAAATTTAAAAATAACTAGACGTTGACAAACAAACGACCTTAAATAACAGACACTAAAGTCAACCAGGAAAACCTATCTACGTAAGAGGATACCTTTGATTTTTACAAAACAAACTTTCTAAAGTTTGCTTAATTCAAAGGAAATATTAAAATATGAAAATGAAACCTTAGTATGAAATATATTAATAAATGACCCTGACAAAAAAAGCAACAAAAAACCCTCAACACAGAGAAATTTTGCGCACTTTAAATCTTTGTTATTGGACATAATTCAAGGTCAATCAAGAAATAACATACAGTAGCAGGCAGAGAAATTGGCAGTAAAGATTATACGATACAAATTTCCATGCACTACATGTGCACATTTAAACAATTTATAACTCACCAGCATCGTAAAGGGTGGAAAAATTAAAAACAGAAACCATAAATCAAAATACTGTGGAGCTGATACAAATTTGTAAAACCATCTGAGAACAAATAATGTGGAGCTGATACAAATGGCAAAATGACCCAAAAGTAGAAATCTGAGAACAAATACTGTGAAGCTGATACAAATGGCAAAATGACCCATAAGTAAAACCATCTGAGAACAAGTAATGTGGAGCTGATACAAATGGCAAAATGACCCAAAAGTAGAAATCTGAGAACAAATACTGTGAAGCTGATACAAATGGCAAAATGATCCATAAGTAAAACCATCTGAGAACAAATAATGTTGCGCTGATAAAATTGGCAAAATTACCCTAAGGTAAAACCGTCTGAGAACAAATAATGTGGAGCTGATACAAATGGCAAAATGACCCAAAAGTGGAACATCTGAGAACAAATACTGTGAAGCTGATACAAATGGCAAAATGACCCGTATGTAAAACCATCTGAAAACAAATACTGTGGATCTGATACAAATGGCAAAATGACCCAAAAGTAAAACCATCTGAGAACAAATACTGTGGAGCTGATACAAATGGCAAAATGACCCATAAGTTAAACCATCTGAGAAAAATAATGTGGGACTGAAACAAATGGCAAAATGACCCAAAGGTAAAACCATCTGAGAACAAATAATGTTGCGCTGATAAAATTGGCAAAATGACCCTAAGGTAAAACCGTCTGAGAACAAATAATGTGGAGCTGATACAAATGCCAAAATGACCCAAAAGTGGAACATCCGAGAACAAATACTGTGAAGCTGATACAAATGGCAAAATGACCCGTATGTAAAACCATCTGAGAACAAATAATGTGGAGTTGATACAAATGGCAAAATGACCCGTATGTAAAACCATCTGAGAACAAATACTGTGGATCTGATAGAAATGGCAAAATGACCCAAAAGTAAAACCATCTGAGAACAAATACTGTGGAGCTGATACAAATGGCAAAATGACCCATAAGTAAAACCATCTGAGAAAAATAATGTGGGGCTAATACAAATGGCAAAATGACCCAAAGGTAAAACCATCTGAGAACAATTCAGAAAAAAGTCATTCTTTACCAAGAAGATTCTAGGTCAAAATATATATTAACAATTACAATATTCTCTCCATATAAATTTAAAAAATAAATTTTCATATGGCCAAAATTGATGATAGTACCAATTTTATACATGTATTTGCATAAATTCCACTGACGCGGAGGGTGCAGTAGCCTCCTCCAACCAGTAATTAATTAAACAATTTTTCAAAAATAAGAATAAAAAAAAATTACATGGTTTAGTACAATGCATCTCATGCAAAAAAAAAACCAGTAGAGAATGGGTACAAATTGCTCCAAATGCCTTACTTCAAAAGAGAAATCTACCCGGTGTGGATTATGATTATTTTAAAGAAATTTTATAAGATATCAGTTTGGTTTTTTTTTGTTTTTTTTTGTTTAACAAACAACAAATATAATTTTGCTATATTTTCATCATTATTTGTTTAAAAAATACAAATAATGTATATATTAGTGACGCTACTGATAAATAGATTTTGTGTTTTCTTGTTCCAATTCTGTTTTTTTAGGGGGGTGGGGGGGAGAGGTGGTGGGCGCTGTTTTTTGTGGTATTTGTTGAGTTGTTACATGTAAATGTTAACGAGTTTGCCTTTACTTTGGTATTATGTTCTATGGAGTTTCCAATGGTCGTAATTTCTATGGAGGTTGAGAATTCAGCTGCCTCCTCCTACTGTGAAGCCAAAATAAATGAAAAAAACTGGGAAATACTAGCTTGAATACAATGCATCTATGGAGTTTTGACTATAAGCACTTCAAATAGAACTATTCATAAAACCACTTAATTTTTTCTCCCTTTATAAGTACAAATGTAATTTAATCGATATTTGGTGCTCACTGAAAATCTTTCTTCGGGAGACACATACCCGACCAGAAATAGAAAATGTAAGCAATGGATATTCTGTTCTTAAGATGCGTTTCGTATGAAACGGGTCTTTTCTCTAGCTAAACTGTGTTGATACATATTTCATACAACGTTTACATAGGCTATATCCCGGATTACCAACATTTTCCAAAATCAAAAAATACTGTCCATACTAATTGAGATTGACAACTATTGTTCTCACATCGTTCCGTTAGACTTATTTTGTGTTGAATTGGTTAAATATATTTTTCAGAGCGAAAACATTTTGTTGATTGACGATGCTCACACGGTTCCTTTTATGTTGTATGAAGTGAATACATTTTTCGGAGCTAAAATCAATTGATTGATTTATAGTGTAGTCACATTGTTAAATTAGGAGTTGAATGGAATGAAAACAATTTTTACAAATTATATTGATTGACGAAGTGAATACAATTTTAAAACTGAACACAAAATAACTGACAGTGTGTTCACGTTGTTCCGTTAGACTTTTCATTTTTTTTCTGTAATAGTTATCCCACAAGGACGCGGTGTGTCTGTATAAGATCATCCCGAGGGCCAGAGGCCCGAGGGATGATCTTATAAAGACACACCAAGTCCGAGTGGGATAACTATTTTACATCCAAGCTCAAATAAATAAAAACAATAAACACTTTTTAAATACATCTTTTTGCAATAAATGCGTTGTTCACTCAATTTTTTTTAATGGAACATTACGTTTTGATAGTTTATCCCTCAACATACCCCATTTCTTGTCCTTGCGAGTTTGTAGTATGGGTGAACACATCTCACCATTCGATATTAGAAATTAAACGGATTTGTTTTACTCGTATACATCTCAAATGACATGGCGGACGGGTACGACACTGATGAAATACTCAGCCAGGCCTTAGATTTGGCCGAGGCAGCGGATGACGAATCTATTTTCATAACCCAGAACTCATTTAGATCCACAGAAGGTATTTGTAAATCAAATATTAATTATGGTACTTATCTATTAGGGTAACAAAAGCCGATTTTCAAGTTTAGCATTCATTTGTAGCAGTTTTTAATATAATAGGAGACCCAGGATATGACTGCAGCCAATACTTTTGCAATACATTCTTAATTCATTTGAATTCAAGTACTTTGTAAAGTAATTTTTTATTATTGATAATGGGCCTAAATGTTGTCCCTTTTCTGAAAAAAAACCCAAAATAGCGTAAAGGAGGTTCGGGGGGGTCCTTGTATAACTTTTAATTGTTACTTTATTGCAAATTAAATCCACTGCTAAAAGGTCAATTTTTGGTTGGATAACGGTAATAAATTTTCTGTCTTCATTTTATTAAAATCAGGATAAATTTGTATTACATTCTGTAAAGAATTAACTCTTAATAACTTGTTAACATTACAAAGAAGTCAATCATGGCACTTAACTGTGCACGTAAATACATTTTACCTATTATTTTCTGGACAATAGCCTTTGTAAAAGTAGGGGTGATCCGACTCGAATACGAATACGAATACTTTATTCTCATAAACTACATGTTATAGAGAAATTACATACAACATAAATACAAAATATACAGTGCATGCGTAAACAATAATGTGACAAATCAATACACAATCTAACCAGGAGGGGCGACCTTTGATAAAACAATTTTAATAAATTTTGCTAAATTTTCTAATACTGTAAGATCAGATGAATTGAACAACTTATGAAATTTTATAGAGTTATAATTTTGTTGACAATAATCCGTCAGAAATTTCTTACGTTCCACCTTAAAAGCTTTACATGTAAAAATATAATGATACTCATCGCCAATTTCGCGTGAGTCACAATTGGGACACAATCTCTCGTTTCTAGGAGTATTGTTCCATCTCCCCGTTTCTATGGGTAAACGATGGCTACCACATCTAAATTTGCACAAAGAAAATAATAAATATGATGGTAAAACTGTAAGATATTTTTCCATACAAAAATCTGTTTTGAACATCCTATAGCATATTGTCTTTGAAGAATTGAAAATATCTGAGAACCATTCTTGTTTATACTGATCCTTCAATTTTAAATCAACACAGTTTACAATCCATTCAGTAGGATAAAAGTCTTGAGACATCCATACATTTGATAATCCACAATTATCAAGAATACCTTTAATGAATGTCAGCCATTTACTCTCAAAGCCATAATTATTATAATTAACAAAGAGTAATTTATATAAAATTGAAGAGAACTTTTCCTCCTCTCCATTTACGATTCGACACCAAAATTTTATCATTCTCACTTTAATTGATAATGAAATAGGAAATCTCCCAAGTTCACCATACACTATATTATTTGGTGTCGTTTGTTTTAAATTCAAAATAATCTTGCAAAATCGTAGATGAACTCCTTCTAAAATATCAAGTTTTTCGAAACCCCATATTTCTGACCCATACAGTAAAATTGGCAAAATGGCTTTGTCAAACATATCTAATTGACATTCAATTGACAAGTTATGTCTGCGACATTTCTGTAAGAGACTAAACATTGCCTTAGTTGCTTGTTGTTTCAAATATTTTCTAGTTGAGAAAAAACCTCCGCTTCTAGCAAAAAATACGCCTAGATACTTGTAATCTTTAACAATTTCAATTTCTTTATTATTCAAATAAAATTTTTCATTCCTCGGAATTCTACCTTTAGAAAAAATAAGAATTTTTGTCTTGTCAACGTTTATTTTGAGCTTCCATTGATCGCAATATGTTGCAAAAGTATTCAACATCTGTTGCAAGCCCTTGCTTGTCTCAGATAATAAAATTGTATCATCTGCATATAAAAACAATAATATTTTGATATAAATCATCAATTCAGATTCCGCATCACGACTAATTGATTCAAGTCCAGTAAGGTTATGTTCTTCCAAATATGTTTGGAGATCATTTAAGTATAATGAAAATAACACAGGTGGTAAATTCTCTCCCTGTCTGACTCCCATTTCACATTTAAAGAATTCCGAGGAATTATTATTATGTCTGATGCAAGATTTGACTTCGTCATACATATTTTGTATGATCCGGAGAAATTTCCCCGTTATATTGTTTGTAAATAGTTTAAAAAATAGTGAATTTCTGTGAACGAAATCAAAGGCTTTTTCAAAATCGATAAAAGCGCAGTGGAGTTTTTTCTTTTTAACATTTAATAACTCGAATAAGGCATATAATGAGAAAATATGATCATTCGTAGAATATCCACTTCTAAATCCAGCTTGATTCTCATTTAAAAGAAAATTCTCGTTAATGAAATTATTCAATCTAAAGTTTAGAATGGAAGTGAAAATTTTCCCTAAGCATGATAACAATGTTACAGGCCTATAATTTTTAGGCTCAAGTTTATCTCCTTTATTCTTATATATAGGAATAATTATACCCTTTAACCACTCTTCAGGTACAATTCCAGAATCAAAAACAAGATTGAATAACATAACAAAAGTTTCACTCATTGTGCTAAAAGAGGCTGATATATATTCATTTATAATATTGTCATCGCCAGAGGCTTTGTTATTTTTAGCAGCTCGTATGGCTTTGCTAATTTCTTCCTTTGTAATAATACCATTTAATAATTCGCTATTTTCAGCGTTAACATCATTAGGTATATTATAATTATTCGTCTCATCAAACTTGTTTGTGTTTAAATCTTTAAAGAAATTAAACAATACGTCTAATGAAATATTCGTGTTTTCCTTTCTATCAGATCGGAACAATTTCCAAAAATCCTTAGGATTTTTCAATCTCATATTTTTCATTTTACATCGCATTTCTCTATTAAACTTAACTATGTTCTCATCCATAGTTCGCTTATAATTTAATTCAGCCACTTTTAGTCTTGTTTTAAAAAGATTTGACCCATGTTTTTTATACATTCGCTTAGCTTTGCGAAAATTCTTCCTAGAATTTTTACAATTTTCGTTAAACCATAATTTATTTGGTTGTCCAATACATTTATTTTTATTTTCATATTTTCCCGATGTCTTACCAAGGGTTTCTTCAGCTGACATCAATAAAATAGACACAGTTTCTTGTATATATACATTAACTTCATGTTCATTAACACTATTCATATCAACATTTGACAGATTAGTCCGCAAGGTATCAATTCGAGTTTTGTCTAAATTATTTACAAAATCGTTACTTTTTTCAGGCTTCCACTGCTTAATTTTCCTTGGTAGAACCTGTTTATTAAATGCAGGTTTCTCCTTCAATAATAATTCCAACGATATGGGACAGTGAATATCAGAAAAAAGTTTGCTGAAATCCAAAATATCAAAATCAAGGACTAGTTGAAGAAATGGTGCTGTGCTTATAGCATAATCAATGACACTCGAATTCATACTTGTTGGCTTACCTTTAACATCTTTACCAAGTCTACCATTTAAAATAAATAAGTTGTTATTTCTACACAATTCAATCAATTTTCTTCCATATCTATTAATAGTTTGGTCTATATTATTTCTAAATTTTGGGATACCAAGTTCCTCTAAAATTTCAACATCATTAAAGTTGTCGATATTTACTACATTTTGTGTAAAGTAATCTTCATTGTTTTCTTCTATAAAGTCGGGTGTACTACCTGTGCGTGCATTCATATCGCCAAGTAGACAAATAAAATTTGAATGTCTATTAAATCTCTGAAATTCGGTCTCAATTTCGCAAAATGCATCATCTTTTGCATATTTACTGCTCTCAGGGGGTATATAAACAATACCAAAAATAGCATCCTGAACAGTTTTCATAATAGTTTTGTCTACACTAAACCAAAGCACAAAAGGACAATCAGTTTCTATCAATTTGATATAATCTTTTAAATATGCTTTATAACCAACAGCTATACCCCCTGATCTATTTTCAAACTTCTTTCTATTCTTATATCTAAATATAAAATCATCTATATCTATAATATCTATATTACTTAATTTAGTTTCCGATAAGCATACAATATCAAAAGCATACAACAATCTTTTAAATTCAGGGTAACAAAGTCTTGTTTTAACACCACATACATTTAAACACAAAATTTGTAAATTATCTTTATTATTGTTTTGATTTAAATCTGAGTTGTCATCATCAAGGTCGTCAGTAACGGTTGAGTAGTCATTTTTACTATTGTTGACCTTTAATCCTCCCCGGTTGTCCTAGAAATAGGTCGTGTTTTCATCGTCTGACCCTCGGCGACTGCGGAATTGTTTCGGTCTTGCGCCCTGTTGTTCATACATTTCCCTGTCATTTCCATGTTCACTATTAGGTTCCAGTCCACGTCTTGTGAAACCTTCTCTTCTTTCATCCGTTTTCGGTTTTGTTTTTGCTATCACCTCTCTCCCATCCACAAAAAGTCTATCGCGCTTGAAAAACGCTTTTTTTTCCTGTTCCTTCGCTTCCTTGTAGTAAGGCCAGAGAGCTCGTCTACGATCATTCACCTCTTTCGGAAATTGTTCACTTATTCCGTACTGGGTTCCCTTCAACAAAGTAGCATTTTTCCTTACCGTTTCCCGATCATTAAATGTCTTAAACCTACAAACTATTGGTCTAGGTTTTTTTATCTGGTTTTCCAAACCTATGCGCCCGAACAAACTCAATGGGATTTTCAAATTTAAGTTCTGTTGTCATAAATGTTCTAATAATTTCCCCGGTTTGCTCGCTCTGTTCGTTGTCGTCTGCCTCGGGAATGCCCGAAAAAATTAGATTCTCTCTCATCGAACGGGTTTGCAAATCTATATGCCGCTCGCGGAGGTCATTTAATTCCATGTTCAAATGCTTTATGTTTCCATTTATCTCCGACATATCTCTTTTCAAGTCAACGCTCTCTTCACGCCCCGTCTCGTATTTTTCATTTAAAAAGTCTAAACTTTTTTCAACCTCTGAAACCCGTTTTGTGACGTCTTCCACGTTAGTCACTAACTTGTTCATCGTTGACTGGAAATGGGTTATCTTATCAGAAAGTGAGTCTAATAAAGATAGTTTCTTGAACATTTGATCAACTTTGTTCACAAGACTGTCTATCTTCTTGTTTTCAGGGGGTTGATTCATTGTTGAATTATAGATTGGCTGTGGAGTCGGGCATTGTGGCGTAAAAGGGATGTTATAGATACCAGGCATCGGAGGACTTTGATTGAAATTTGGAGGTGGAATGGTCGGGAAAGGTTGCATGTTTCCAACTGTGGGATAACCTGTGGGATAACCTGGAGAAGCGACATTCATGGAGTTCATTGTCAAATTTTGTTGATTGTTTTTGTCTATGTTTACATTTTTTACTCCATTGTTTTCATGAGTACAGTTCTGTTTACCTGGTTTCTCTACACTAGAACTTTGAGATTTTGATTGCTTCCTTTTCCTTCCATTTTTCGCCTTGTTTTTGGTATTCATGTAGATAACTAAATGTTTGTTTCACACATTCTCCATACGATATTTCACAATTCATCAGAAATTTATCATTATTTACATTTTTTTTCTCTCAGTGTTTAAAGTCGTCCTTATTGTTTACACATGCGCACATAGATCACCCTTGCTAGAACAAAGGAGCTGGGATGTAAGTATGGAGTGAATATTGTCCTTTAATTGCATTAAATTGTCCTGTTTTTAATTAAAATAATTGATGGTATTTGGGGTTTAACTAACATTGTTACATAAATGACTTGGATCTTTTTCGAAAATAATTTGTTTATTTCTGGTGAATGTACAAAAGCATGGTATAATATGCAGATCTTAATATTATACCATAATTCCAGATTTAGTCTCAGAAATCCATTGTATTATATATATAGAATGTGTCGAGCTTAAGCTAATGAATAATACGGACAAGATGCATGTTATACCAAAGCTGAAGCTCCACCTCCCACAAAGCCAACAAAAGACTGAATGTTACATTCTTGAGCCAATGAAAACTTACAGCATTTTGAATTTTGCCTTCTTTTGGATTCAATGTAAATACAAAGTAACAAGACACTGAAAATAACTGTCATCTCATTGGCTAGTTGAAAGTTCAAAGGTGAAAAAAAGAAACATGTCAATCAGTTTCATCTCTGTCACAAGTCATTTATACCATGGCTTACTTGTTAACATATTAAAGAAACTCGCAGAAAAGCCCGTTTCAATAAATATGTTAACTCTTAAAAGCCATTGTATAAATAGTACTTGTTTTATTTTATTTTATTAATTGTATGTATTTGTTTATTTATTTACTTTTAGGAAGTACAAAATGTATGTATACATGTAATATCAACAACCTGACATAACATAGATCCTAGATTCTGAAAAAACTCTATTATTGATTACAGTTATTGATTAGATAATGTTTTTATTTTCCTTGAAACTCATGAAAAAAAAATACTTAGTTGTGACGCAAGACTTTTTGTTAAGCAGTGTTTGATTTAGAATATTTATGAATACAATTTAAAAATACGCTAAAATATATTGCTATTCACTTTTCGCTTTAACATTATGGATCGCCTCATTAGAGACTTATTTCCCTGTCATGAATTGATCAAGTAAACTAAATGATTAGATTTGTATTATTATATATAAAAAATGTAAGAGTATTGGGTAAAGATTAACACTGAAAAATGTAATCGACACAGTCTTTCATTGTAATTTTTTTCAACTCTATCAATTAACATTTTGGAAACTGAATTTTGGTAATAAAATATACAATTTCATAGAAAATCAAATAAATATTCAAATAAGGAGCCTGGCTTAGCAATTCAGAAATAGTGATTGGCATTTTGCCATAAACTCAAAAATCGTGAAAAAATGAAGTCAAATTAAGCATTTTATTTTAATGATTTTGATTAAATGACACCCGACAATTATGCAGCAATTTAACTGTGCACAATAGACCTCTACCTCTTTTTTTAAATATCAAAGACTTTTTAGCTGGTAAACACACAAGTAAATTTCCTGTGACATTTCATATAATATTACAAAAAATACAAGATTAAGACGCAATATAAATGAGTGTTCATGTTCACTATTTTTTTCTGACAATGGATGTTCGACTGCCACTGAAATGAAAAAAAAATAAGAAAACTTAGTAAGTCAGTTAAACATGGGTCACATTTAAAAAATCAAATTAAAAATTTGGAGAAATGTATTATAGTATATTGTATTTTGCCAAAATTAACTTTGGATTTGAATTCAAGAGTGTTTCTTTTTTTAACTGTATTATCGTCTCTAACCGGAAGTCATGGTAAACATAAGGTACAACTAATTTATGTACAAAAGGAAATAAATAAAACAATCCTAGTTAGGTAAGCATTATACACTTTCATCCAATTCTGTGACAAGATAGTTGTGAATAACAACATACTTTAACGTGGAATCAACAAAATGGTAGCAGAAATGAAGAAAAGTTAAGAGGATCTTCATCTCAAGCCAAACAATATATGATTTTACTAGAATTTTACCATTATAGAAATAAAAATAATTAGATGTTGAATAAACGCCGATGGCCGTTCAACAATCCAGAAATATGATACGAAAACTACAAATAAACGTCGTCATACATGTTGTACAGACTACATCGCGAAAATGAAGATGTATTTTGCTCATCTATATATCAGCTTTATATTTTCTCACACATTGCATAAGCAATTGTGCTCCGTAGGGAATATTCATTTCAGATTTTTCCAAGAATTCTAGTGATTTAGATCCTATTACTACAGCTACAGTACCAGCCTTAAAAGTTTATCTCTTACCTTTCTGACACATCTTACATTTACAGGCCATATTTGGTCGTCGTCGTCGCATTGGAAGTTATGAAAATGTTTTATGCAAATTTTTCATGCATTTTTAAAGTTTTTATTTATCTACCAAACAAATGAAATTTTGTTCCACCCACAATTTTGTTTGTAAATACATTTAACTGTTTAGTACTATGAATGACCACAAAAAGGTCTGTAATAAACCCTCAGTATCAAGTACAGCTTTATGGGTTTTTCTGTTTTGATTTTTGTTAAACATGAAGCGTTGCAGGGCCGACAGTTTCTTTACAGTTTTTCACTTGGACTAGGTCTAACTGTTCATGACTGTCAATCACATTGCATTTACAAATAAGAACTGTTGTGTTTCGTTGAAAATAAAAACAGTCAAGTTGAACTTCTACAAAATCGGAAGGTATATGTACGTGTTTTCCAGTATTGATTCACAGATATTTTCAACCATTTATGTACTTTCCTGAACTGCAAAAAACTGCATTTTATTATGTTTTTAAGGGTGTTAAATGTTAAAGTTTGTTTTTATTTCTTATAAAATTTATATTAATTACTTTTAAGTTGTTTACTAAAATTGAATACTCCAATACTTCTTAAATTACATGTATGCACCTATTTATTCTTTTAATTTTCATTATTTAGTATGTATACATACATATTTATATTAACTTCACAAAATGAGCATAAATAATTTAAGTCAAGGTCAAAATATTATATTGTTCATCCTTAGGAAACGAATCAAATCGAAAATTAAATGCTTAAATCTAACATCTTAATTCAAAATAACATTCAAAATATTAACAGACTATATTATAACAGACCAAAATATTTTATATGAAAATCGTTACTTTTTTAGAGTTCTTTTTCAAATGTTGGTTTTAAAGACAGAGTCTTCTTGTAAAAAAAATGCTATTTTATATTATTTGTATACTGTATTATGCTTTTTTAAAATTAAAATAAGGCTTAAAACACGTATTTATTTTCTGTACTAAAAAATAGCAATTTTCTTGCGGATTCAAGATACTTTATTTTCTTAAAACATTCTTTTGAGTGTGCTGTAAGCATGTTTAAATATTGACTCTGCTGAAATTGAACACCCCCCCCCCCCAAAAAAAAAGGGTAAAAAAGGAGATTGACTTATGCATTTTTACCGATGAACAAATAAGAAGGGAAATTGATCTGAGTTAGGTGAAAATACTGATTTAATGCATTATATTACACGATCAATTTGCGACGCCTTATCTACATCATTAGCAAAGACTGTTTCGATAAAAGATGTTAGTCCATCGGGTAGGGACAAAAAAGGCACGGTGTTAAGGAAGCAATCCTATGTGGCTTTCGAAAAACATTGTCGATGTTGCACCTGCCAGTGGAAAGTGATTTTTCCTCAATCCACTAAAAATAAATAAATTTAAAACGTACGGCACAGTTTTTTCTTCATCTTTTTACCATCAAAATGACAGCAAGAATCAGGACGAAAACTTCAAACCAACCAAAATAAAAGGACACGTGTTTTGGCAGTAAATATATCAAGTATGACAAGAGTTGCACAAACTGTTAATCGGGCTTCTACGTTTAATTCATTTTAATTTTTTTAAGGTGAAATTCACGTCCATTTTACGTTAAATTCAAGTAAATTGTTATCATTATACTTTTATGGTGCCTTTGCTTTTTTTATTAAAATAATGCTTAAAACGCGTATTTAATTTCTGTACTAAACATTTCACGCGAATGTAACGTTGCGGCAAATTCGGGTCAAGATTTTACAAAACCGTCGGAGATTTCAGGTCAGATTTTTTTTACACTCTGGAGAATTCCGGTGAGCATTTATAAAATGTAGTATAAGCTCGATATACATGAATTTCACATGGAAAAAATCATGCGAAATTGATGCTATTTCGCGTGAGATTACTATTAGAAAAATTGCCTGTGTATGAAATAAATGTCGAATGGAAACATAAATCCGAGTATTGAAATAACAAGGCTTCATCATGGAGATTACGTCTAAGAATCAAGTGTATTTTTCTCATCTCAAACTTTTTTCTTATATATTTCAACATTTCATAAAAACAGTTCAGGATGTAAATGTTCATATAAGTTTCTTCAAACAAAATGATTCCACTAACACCCATGTAAAATTACAGTATAATATCTAAATGTTCAAATCTTACCTTTTTTACAAATCACACATTTACATTGATACATGTATGTCATTTTTTGTTTTCAGCCATCCTTGTCATGAAAGTAATGGGATATTTTATCAATATCATTTTCATGCATTATTTACGTTTTAAATTTAAAATTCATCATTCGTTTTAATGGCTGGTTTGTTAACTGCCTCATTTACGATTCATTACCATGAGCGTGATGAAGATTATTTTATCATTAAATCTGACACGGATGTATTTCAGCATATAAAGGAATTTCAAAAATATTATGCTATCTGTACTAAATCTACATGTACATGTGTAATTATAAATCTGAGACTACGTCAGACAGACAACTGTTACATTTTGTAGTACATGCATAAAAAATGTATGCGACATGTGTTTATAGTAAGACAACTGATAAATTATGAAAATCTTCGTAACCACATGAAAAGACTTATCATATTCAATTACATTTATAACATAAATATCATCATTTCTATGTTATTATAGTTAATTAAAATGCTAACAGTGTATATATATAGAAAAGGTATTTCATGTAAATTCTGTCATAAATCCTAATTGAAATTTCCAGTAAATGTGCGTTCATTAGTTTATATTATGCTCATTTTATGCCATTAAATGTAACTTTAATATGCTGTTGGCGTGGCCAATGATGCGAGCCCCGCAATAGCCCTTCCCAGAAACTCATTTCCGCTATCACGATTCTGATTCTAAAATTATCATTTAAGGCCAGTTATTTCCTTTACTTTACTTACTTCCTTTTCCGGCGAACGAAACTTTTTCTAGCATGTAGCACCGGATTGCATAATGGCTGCCCCCATAAAGCAAAGACTTCTGAATGACCCATATGTAGAAAATGCATATGCTCCTATAGCGCTCGCTGCACTCGCTATTAATCACACCCGTTTTGACAAATATGAAAGCCACCAAACCAATAATCTAAGATCGGACACCCAATTTTTGAAATCCTTGAATAAATCAATATGGATGACAAAGAGGGCAAATACTAAAGAGACTTAAGGAATTAAAGGAATTAAAAACGTATATCAAACGGAAGAGAACTAAACAAGAAAACAAAAAAATCAGCAACAATCACAATCTGATAAACAAAAGCAAAACATCCCCCACTTTACTTTTCTTTAACTTGGTCTCTGTTCAATTACTGACCGATTAAATTTCTCAGAATTTAGCATTTGAGGAAAAACTGAACTATTTGGGGGAAATCTCAATTTGAAAGGTTTTATGAAACTGGACCTAGATGAATTTATTCTCTATAAATAGATAAAATTAACAGTCTTAAAAAGCAGCTCTGGAGAAGATGAGTGTAGAACCCCTATTTCACAGCTCTGACGCAGTCAAACACTTTATAATATATAAGCAAGTTCTTTTGGTAAAATCTTAAGATAACAGAAGCATTTACACGAGAAACTGAAATACTGAAACATTATACAAAAAGGCGGTTCTCCGAATTGGTAAGCAAGTGCTGCTCTGTTAAATTGAAAAACAAATTATAATAATAATGTGTAAAAACATACCACTATTCTCAAGATCTGTATCGAATTCTCTACTTGTTGTAGATTTTTCGTCGTCTGTCTCTGATAAATCATTTTCATCGTCGTCATCATCAAAATCCAATCCGGAGTCTTCATGTATGTTTTTGATTGTTTCTGTACTTTTGACTGGTTCTCTGGTTTTCTCTTGGAGCGATTGTTGGCTGGAACATCTCTCTGTTCTAATCTCAGACTCTTCTCTCTCTGTTGGAGGACAACTAAAACACTCGTCGTCAAGAACCCGCTCGCTGATCTCAGATATGTTATCATAACTCTCTACTGTAGTGGAAAAGGATTTACTGTTAAAACTCTCTGATATATCCATCCTTTATATTTACTGGAAGAAGAAATAACATTGTGATATAAACTTAAAATATTTTAAAAGAGTTCTTATTAAAATTTTGGTATAATTGCAGTTTGAATTAATTATTATATTAAGAAATGGTAACAATTGCAGATGTGGTTAACAAAGAGCAGAGAAAATTGAAGGAAAGTTTTTAATTTCTACAATATTTAGTGAAAGGTAATAAATTTGACATTTTGATAGATTAATAACGTCTCTGATTAGCAATATTACCAACATCTCTTGTATTTAATATGAGAAGGATTTGTCTCTTTTGTTACAGTTTTCAATATGACAATATTGTAATATTGTAATTTGTTGTTAATTATATTCAAAATTGAACAAGTAACAATTAATTTGAAGAAATTTAAAAATATATATTTCATTATATTGATATATGTTAACAATTGACAGGTTTTTGTAGTAAAATGAAACTATTAACTCTTGTTTTCTGAATTATAATTTAAACTTTTAATAGAAAAAATATGTTTAAAAAGAATTCATTGTACAATCATGTAACGGCCTTAGTTAAAAGACTGCTACGTGACAACAATAACGACGGATTCATTTTGTTTAGGCCATGTGAGCTTTTGCCATCACTTTGCGTCCGTCGTCCGTCGTCGTCCCGCGTAAACGTTTCTTTTAAGATCTTCTCCTCTAAAACTACTGGGCCAATTGGGACCAAACTTTGGTTGAATGATCCTTAGGGTATCTAGTATGAAATTTATGTTTTATTTTCTTTTAACATGGCCACCATAGCTGAAAATAGAACATAGGGGTAAACTGCAGTTTTTGGCTTATATCTAAAAAATGACCTGGGGTAAAAATGTTCATCAGGTCAAGATCTACCTGCCAAGAAATTTTCACACGAATCGGTCAACCCTTCGTTGGGTTATTGCCCCTGAATTGTTAATTTTAAAGAAATTTTGCAGTTTTAGGTCATTATCTTGAATATTATTATAAATAAAGACAAACCGTAAACATCAAAAATCGATCAACCCATTTTCGGGTTTTTGCCCCTGAATCGTTAATTTTAAGAAAATGTTATTAACTTGAATATTATAAAAGATAAAGGCAAACTGTAAACAGCAAAAATGTTCAGGATAAAATAAAATACATTAAATGGTAGCTATACAAGTAATATGGAAGATCAAGGGTCAAGGTCATTGAAAAGGAACATAGCAAAAAAAGTCCCTAGCGACCATATATATTTGGGATCAGGACCCTATAATTTACCTGTTCAAGTTAAAAAGAAACGCCAAGAGTCAATGTCATTGAAGATGTCCCTATATTTAGATTCAGGACCCTATAATATAGCTCAACAATCAATATGGAGGTTCAAAGGTCAAGGTCATTGAAAAAACAATAGCAACCTTTGGAATAGTCCCTAGCAACCAGATATATTTGGGTTCAGGGCCCTACAATTGACCTGTTCAAGTCAAAATGGAAGGTCAAGAGTCAATGCCATTGAAAAAGTCCATAGCAACCAATGAAAAAGCCCCTGGCAACCATATATATTTGGGTTCAGGATTCTATATGTTAGATGTACAAGTCAATATTAAGGTGAAAAATGCGATGGTATACATTAAATAGCAAAAATAATCATTGATGCAAGATCTACACAAGAAATAACAGGTGAACGATTCAGGCTCTTGGTAGCCTCTTGTCTTAAATCTCAGTTATTTCAGTGAGCTTGAAATTCAGGATACTACAGGTCCTCCTATTTGGATCTTCTTCTGTACTAAGGTGAAAGACGCATGTTCGAATCGTAAAATGGAAACTTACATATGTTGTTAGGGAATACATTGCAATAAGCATTTGAATAGCTTTAGTGTTGATCTGTATTGCAAAAGATGACGCCTCATTTGCTGTCAAAAAATCTACTCAAATAAGGTTTTACGAGGGTAAGATTGTTGTCACCACTACAAAAATCTACGATTGTCTTTACAAATTGAAATTGAAATTGTAACTATTATACCCACCATATATCAAACACAACGTTGGACCGGTTCTCCTATTGACTTTGGAAAATGCAATCTTGTCTCCTCGACATTTACCGCGTATTTTCGGAACACAATATTCATGTATATAATATTCTACTTAATTATAATAAACACTTTTTGTACTTCAAAAAAAGAGGTTTCCAATTTGTGTACACTTGCTTAATATAAAGTTTTTATTTGATGTGAAAACAACAAGATATACAATTTTACGAGTTCTGTTATTACAAAAGACGGACATGTATTTTGTACTTGTCGTAGATTTTCACACCCTGTCAAACTATATAATGAATATTTATCATTCTTATTTTTGGCCATACTTCTTCGAAAAGCAGTAAAGATCAGAAAATGTTTTCTCTAAGACATATACATGTAAGTTAAATTACAAAGTTTATAATTTTAGAACAAGTTTATAAGTGTGATTGCTGACTACAAAACTTACCTCTTATGATAAGACTTGGTCGACGAAGAGAATGTTTTTATGTTCATGTAAGCTATTGATTGGCCATTACTCAATAAAGTTCTGTTTTATTAATTCATTACAATTTCCGAGTGACTTTTCTAGCAGGAAAGACTAAGAAATCAAACACTCGATATTGCATGTAAATTATTTAATGTTCTTGATTTGGTTTATGATCCTCGAACCTTTGAATCGTTCCTATGGGCATTACATGGCACAAATATCATGAATAATTTGTAAGCCAAGTATTTATTTATATTGTTTACAGTTCATTGTTGCGAGTATGTATTTTTTATCTTTACACCTTGAACCCGCCTAACAAGATATTTTATTTTTTTTCAATTTCTTTTTTCGCGATACTAGTAAATTAATAAAATGGTCGTTGTCAGTTACAAGACTGCTCGAGGAAAATTGTAAAGACTTTCTTTTTATTCTTTGTTTGTGTTGTGGAAAAAACACTGATAAATGCCTATTCTGAACAGAATTGGCTAATTCCCCACTTTTCTTGTACGCTCTTGCGTTAAAAACAAAAAATGCATTTGGGATATTTTAATGATTCTACATACTTGGGATCATTTGTCGAATAGTACCATACATTGGATTTATTTTAAATTTGCTCGTCTTTGTACTGCAATGTCAATTACGAAGTACACCTTGTATCGTAAATTTTATACATTGTTCCTGTTATAACACTATTTCCGATCTTAATAACCGCCTCATTACTTCATTGACTTTTTGGTTTTGTCATGACGACATTGTCATAAAATCAGTTTCAATAAACATTTTTCACTATGAATAAGAACGAATGAGGAGTAAAATGTCAAGAAGAAGAAAACATCTCATATACCAAAATCAGACATCTATAAATTATCATTCAAAAACCTTTTTTTCCAAAATTGTGCATAGATTTAAAGTACAAAAATACTCACCGTGAGGTGTCTGTGAACGTCTTTTAAAATGTTCATTTCTAAACTTGCCTTATTTCTTTAGATACGTGTGCGAAACGATAAAATAATGACAGCATGTTTTAAAATGACCACATAAGTTTGATATACGGACACCAGCTTCATCAATCATATGCTATAATTTTCTTATCATAATTTTTTTCTACTGATTGCCAGAGACTACAATAATATACAATTATGGTTAAATATGTGTTTATGAAATTTCCATGCCTCTTTAACCTTGATTTACACTCAAGATACAAAGTTCTCTAACCTGCTAAATTTATACATTCACCATTCCTGTCATATATAGCCCCAAAAAGTAATTAAATAAATAATGCTAAAACGGATAACAGAATGTTTTAACAATGCCATATTCAGTTCAGTATTAAAACAAAAGCAAATAAAATAAACATAGATTATTACTTTTTTGTTCAATACGTTCAGTAATGGAATAAACATTTTCGACAGTACAAGACAAAACATTTAGGTTACAAATAAGCAAAGTATATATTTATAACGATGAATTCTAATTGTCATATAGCCCCTAGCCTGCTTATTATGAAAAAGTATACAGAATATACAAATCAATCAGAATTTCATACATTTAGCCATTACTGTGAAAAGATCTTAAGGTAATCCAGATTTTCATTGGTTTTCGGCAAGACGTTTGATTTTATTTACGATATTATACAGCAACAAGGGTTGGAAACCCATTCAAGTACACATGTATGACACAGATGTCTTCTAAGCTTGTTAATGTTGATCACGAGTGTTGTAATACTGACAGACTAAGCTCTACAGAGAATTATTTTCTTAGGATGTCACCGGAACTAAGGTGGTGATGTTATAAACCTATATGCTTTAATTTTCTTATCATAATTTTTTCTACTGATTGCAAGAGACTACAATAATATATAATGATTGTTAAATATATGTTTATGGAATGTCCATGCCTCTTTAACCTTGATTTACACTAGAGATACAAAGTTCTATCACTGTTAAATTTGCTAAATTTTGCATGATACGGGTAATGTTCTTCTCGTATAATTTATGATGGCTTATTTTCTATATGATAAAGACAATCTTTCGATCAGTTTAATTGATGTCTGCAGCTGCCATGTCAGTAACTGCTAGTAATCCTTTGTTAATATATATTAACCATTGTCATTTTGCTTAGTTTCTTCTGTTACCTTTTTTAACATCGGACTCGGATATATTTTCAGCTGAGTTTTACTGTGTGTATCGTTGTGTATTTGTTTATTCCGAATGGCTAGATGTATAGGGGAGGATTGAGATATCACAAAACATGTTTAACCACGCCGAATTTTTGCGCCTGTCTTATGTCAGGAACCTCTAGCATTTGTTAGTCATGTGTGTTTTCTTTGAATTTTGGTTCATTTGTATCTTTCGGAGTGTGCCGTCCATTTCGCTGAACTAGTACTCATTGTTGTTTAGCGGCAAGCTGAAGCCCGCCTCTAGGTGCGGGATTTTCTCGCTGCGTTGAAGATCCATTGGTAGCCTTGAGCATTTTCTGCTCTTTGGTCGGGTTGTTGTCATTTTGACACATTCCCCGTTTCCATTCTCTATTCTATGTAAATCTATAATACTAAATTTACGAATTAGTCGAATAGGCGGCAAAACGCGTGGTTCAAAATAAACGATGTATAGTTCAGATTATAAAGGTTATTATCGGATTTGACAATCTGCATTTATAAATTTAAACTACAGTTTTGTTTATGTGCAAATGGAATTTGTATGCACTTTTGCGATATGAATTCTCCCAACGTATCCCTTAGAAGGTTCTCGAAGGCATCATGTTAGCACATTGATTTAAATAAACAAGTATGCACATATTTTTAATGTATTTCTGTTTGAAATTACGGAAGAAGAATAAAAAAAAAATTAAAAACATTCTCCTTCGAGTGGGATGTTTCCGCTTTATGTATTCAGGATTGTTTTTCTACAATAACGCAATTTCTCCTAACTGTAAAGGTTATGAACTTTGAAGATAATGAAGAAGTAAGGTAAAGTTCAGAGGAATTCCTCACTTAGTTGTTTTTTGGATTGCTCGGATGTTTACCTTGCACAAAGTGATAAAACCAACCATTATCTATTTTTAAATTATTTGTCATGTGACCTGTCTAAATATATCTCTACTGTAAGCCCTAGATAAAAATATTTTTAACAAATGGTCATCTTTATCATTAATGACGAAATTTATCTCGGACATCTTTGATAAATATAAACGTGGACAGCACACGCAGCCACACACTAAAAATGCTTTTATCGTCTGATAATTTGATATATTTGTGTGAAATTAAGCCTGCCCTGCCCATGATGACAACGGAACAATTGGAACAATTATTTTCCAAAAATATGCTCTAACTAACTTACGGCATCTTTTGAAAAATTCATCCGTCACTAAGGAAATGTTTACATCTACAATTTCATTTTCATATTTATTCTGAAGGAAAAAGGTAATGCATTATGAAATGTGTATTTAATGAAAGCTTTTCATCAAGTTCCAGTTCAGAATTAATTATAACAATTAAAATGTTGACAATTTATGTGGTTGTGTTTTCGTCATAGATTTTGACTTGAAGGCACCTTAAGGTCCATTTTGGTAATTCTACGTGGCATACAGTCTACTGCATCAGTGGATACATCTTCGGTAGTAACGAACAGCCATGACAATTGGGTCACGATGACCTACATTTCACGCTTCATTGACTTTGGTTAAAGTCTGCATTAAAATTCATTTCTAAGAATACTACATGCAGCACATATAGACATGAAACTATCAGTTGATACCACCTACTTCACAGGAAAGTTTATGGAAGCCTGCCACATCATCCATATTGAGTTCCTGTTCCATGATTGGCATGGCCGCAACAAACTTTTTATAGTCAATATGGCCACCACAAAAAAAAACTTATTTTCCCGCGCTCGCGCGGGTTCAATGTCTAGTAATCAACTAAATGGATAACAGGAAAGGTCATGTCATGGTATCAGTGTACCAATATGTTCCTCTAGGATGTCATGGTATCAGAAATACAAGTACATGTGTACCAACATTTCTCTGTCTAGGATGTCATGGTATCAGAAATACAGGTACATGTACCAATATTTCTCTCATTTAAATGTCATGGTATCAGAAATACAGGTACATGTGACCAATATGTCTCCCTCTAGGTCAACATTGATACCATGACATCCTAAAGAGAGAGATATTGGTATTTTATATAACAACAGCTAGGTTGTTGTGGTATCAGAAATACAAATACATGTGTACCAACATTTCTCCGTCTAGGATGTCATGGTATCACAAATACACGTACATGTATACCAATATTTCTCTCTCTAGGATTTCATGGTATCACAAATACACGTACATGTGACCAATATGTCTCCCTCTAGGATGTCATGGTATCAGAAATACAAATACATGTGTACCAACATTTCTCTGTCTAGGATGTCATGGTATCACAAATACACGTATATATATGTACCAATATTTCTCTCACTTAAATGTCATGGTATCACAAATACACGTACCAATATTTCTCTTTCTCTAGGGTGTCATGGTATCAGAAATACACGTACCAATATTTCTCTCTTTCTCTAGGGTGTCATGGTATCAGAAATACACGTACCAATATTTCTCTCTCTATGATGTCATGGTATCAGAAATACACGTACCAATGTTTCTCTCTCTCTCTCTAGGGTGTCACGGTATCAGAAATACACGTACCAATATTTCTCTCTCTATGATGTCATGGTATCAGAAATACACGTATATATATTTCTCTGTCTCTAGGATGTCATGTTATCAGAAATACACATACCAATATTTCCCTCTCTAGAAAGTCATGGTAACGTACACATGCCCTTGTATATCAGATAAATTGTGAGATTTCTATTGACATCATACGCTTTCACTTCTGGATATATCCAAACTGAAACCGTGGGAATTAACAAATGGAAACTTTAGTGCAAAGTAAAGATCTTGTATGGCAGATACATGTTCAAACCCAAAGCCAATACATGGTATTCTGGTCTCAGATCTATCCGAGATTAAAAACAAATAAAATAATTAAAAATACATGTATAATGTAGGGAAGAAAAAAAGATTTTTAATTTGATTTTTAAAATCAGATAGTAGTAGTTAGAAAGATATGCTTTTAAAGATATGAGATAAACAAGAGATGGATGTTGGATTAATTTGTATCTCTAATTATTAACCATGCAATATTGGAATATAATACATAATAAGTAAAAGAACAGAACTTTTGATGCTGTTCTTCATCTTGAAGGCCAGGCTCTGTATTAGAAAATGAAAGAGAATTTTCATACTAAATCAGAAAATTTCTAAACCTCTTGGAACGCAAAATGCAAAATACAGACACCAAAATGTAATGCTAGTAGGATAAGGTTGCAATTTCGAATTCTCGTACATTTTGTGTGTTTTTCCGTGCATTCTTTCAAAACCACTCTAAGAAAGGTAACTCTGTTCGAATCAATTATGGGTCAATTAGTATATATCTTTATAACAATGTTATTGCACAGTTGGGTGTACAATCTATTTGCCGAACAGTCTGATCATTATCTGACAATTATTAGTGAAAGAAATATAGAGGAAAATATCAACGGGTCATAGTATAATGAAATGTTTATTACTCGCAGTAAGTGAATGCATCATATATATTGTAAACACAAGATCTTGAGCGTATAACCAGCTCTATCGCTTATATTCTGACAACGGTGAAAAATTTCAAAACATTTAAAATGTTTATCCCTTTCTCTAAATTCTGCCTGCAAATGGTTTCAGCGTAAACAATTTTTGAAAATTTTAGAATTTAGATTGTTGTCGAGCCTTCGACTTTTGTCGAAAAAGCGAGACATAGCGATCCTACATTCCGTCGTCGTCGTCCTCGTCGTCGTCGTCGTCGGCGGCGTCCACAAATATTCACCCTGTGGTTAAAGTTTTTGAAATTTTAATAACTTTCTTAAACTATCCTGGATTTCTACCAAACTTGGACAGAGGCTTGTTTATGATCATAAGATAGTATCCAGAAGGAAATTTTGTAAAAAAAAAATTCCAGTTTTTCCGTATTTTACTTATAAATGGACTTAGTTTTTCTGCCAGGAAACATTACATTCACTCTGTGGTTAAAGTTTTTAAAATTTTAATAACTTTCTTAAAATATCCTGGATTTGTACCAAACTTGGACAGAAGCTTGTTTATGATCATAAGATAGTATCCAGAAGTAAATTTTGTAAAATAAAAATTCCAGTTTTTCTGTATATTACTTATAAATGGACTTAGTTTTTCTGCCAGGAAACATTACATTCATTCTGTGGTTAAAGTTTTCAAAATTTTAATAACTTTCTTAAACTATCCTGGATTTGTACCAAACTTGGACAGAAGCTTGTTTATGATCATAATATAGTATCCAGAAGTAAATTTAGTAAAAAAAAAAAAAAATTTTCCGTATTTTACTTATAAATGGACTTAGTTTTTCTGCCAGGAAACATTACATTCACTCTGTGGTTAAAGTTTTTAAAATTTTAATAACTTTCTTAAACTATCCAGGAATTTTACCAAATTTGGACAGAAGCTTGTTTATGATATAAAGATTGTATCCAGGAGAAAATTTTGTAAAATATTTATTTCTGTTTTTCAGTTTTTTACGTATAAATGGACTTAACATTGCATTCTATTATGTGCATTCACCTATCACACTGAAAATATAGACAACATCAAAAGTAGGCGAGACACTGGGTTCCGCGGAACCCTTACGAATTTTTATATTGAACATGGTAAAAAAACAAACAGGTTTTATATTGTTGATAATAATACTGCATTCGCTTCTATGGGTTTATTTTATACACCAGAATATCAAAATAGATAGGGGGTATGTGTTTTATGCTTTTTTGTGTTTTTCCGAGGTTCTGTCGGTTATTTCTGTTTGGTGGCTTTAATTGATTGGAATGTCAATGTTGACCTAGAGGGAGACATATTGGTCACATGTACCTGTATTTCTGATACCATGACATTTAAATGAGAGAAATATTGGTACATGTACCTGTATTTCTGATACCATGACATCCTAGACAGAGAAATGTTGGTACACATGTACTTGTATTTCTGATACCATGACATCCTAGAGGAACATATTGGTACACTGATACCATGACATCCTAGAGAGAGAAATATTGGTACACATGTACGTGTATTTCCGATACCATGACATCCTAAAGAGAGAGATATTGGTATTTTATATAACAACAGCTAGGTTGTTGTGGTTACTATGGAAGTTGAGCGTTACAGTGTTTTTTGGACTGTCGTAACACTTTAAGTTCATCTGGGGATTTGCAACTAAAAATGATTTTGACAACGCTACAGGTGCCGCAATGCTTACCTTTCCAGAGCACACGTGCTCACTCCCGCTTTTGCATTTTTAAAAGCTTTCAGTTTTAGTTTTCTCTGTCTTTTATATTTGTTTATCTATATTCGGGATTGGTTCCTAGTGTTGCCTATTTTCTCATCAGAGGTAAAAACCTAGAATAGTCAATGTGATTAAGACCCTGACTTTTATACTTTATAGCATTCGGTACTGCCGGGATAAGTTGATTATTTATCTTAGTTTTTACATAATTGATGTGGCACGTTAAAATTAGTTTCTAAGACTATGAACAACCACATTTTGATGGCAAATTGTATGTCCCAAAAGTAACATTGTACCAGTCGAGCATAAAACGTGATGCAACGTATAGTCTCGTAAGGTATCGATCTGGAATTAAATGGAAGGTTCCAGTACGACTGGATTGGATCACCAGGGAGTTAGAAATATAGTTTATATGTTGCATATTATATTTAATAGGTTTGGTATAACTGTTATTAGTAAGTGAAGCACGCACTTGTTGGATTATTGATTTTTACTCGACCTATTAGGTAGAGAAAATAAAATCAGAAATATAATAATTTTTATTGGGCTTAAAAGACATTGGTACTGTGTGGTACTATTTTTTTCCCATAATTTGGTGAAGTTATTTAGTCTAAACCACTAAAGTTGATAGGGATAGGAACTAATAATTTACAAATGTATGAAGACCATGCGGTAAAGTACACATTGGTATATTTAATAATTTATGACGCAGTGAGAACTTTTATGTTTGAATTTATTCATACAACTTGATCAATTTTACGCTGCAGCAATCAATAGTATAACCAATACTATTCGTTCCTGGAATACTTTTTGACATTATAGTTGCAATAGTGAAGAGGGCAACTGTTGGGTGTTTTTAAGAGAGCAGAGAAGTGATCTTAAATCGCAGCATATATGACCCTACCTTTTTCCGGCCAAGCAGACCCCACTTTTGTTTTCCATATCATTATGTCATGTCTGTAGATTAATTTCTGGCTTTAAAATGCCAAATTTTTTATCCTAGCTTTTTAAAATACCCTTTGTCTCCGTAAAAAACCAAATTGTACCCTTATCTATAGAACTGGTATACTCTTGACAAAGGCATTAATTTTCTGCTCTACAACGTATTATTTTGGCCTTCCGTATTTTTAACCCACAGACATGATGATGATAATAAAACATGTATGTATAGATTGATATCACATCATGTTGGGTATTTAAATTAAATATCGTCAAAACAGTATCGAAGCGACAAAACAGTGGGAAAAGTCATGAAAATAGAACACAACAAACAAACGCAACAATGATACATGTAAACATATAAACTAAACCAAAAAAAAAAAGAACAAGAAAGCACAGAAACTAAAACACTAGCAATGTGAACGCCCACTGAAAATCGGGAGCGATATAAGGTACTTTGGAGGGTAAGAATGTCCTGTCATACAGGATACTGGGTCACTGTTTCTTCTTTCCTCGTAAACGATAAATGCATTTCTAATTTGTCCAAGCTTACATACCGACTAAAATGTTTTCAAACAACCAGTTGTTAAATGTCCGATTTGTGAGTTAAACTAGGTACAATTTTTTTAACTCTTGTTTTTTACAGTGTAGTCTGTGCTAAATAAAGATTAAGGTGAGACAAGGGGAAGGTTTTTGTATGCATAGGGTCTAATCACTCCCATTTTCAATGTCAGTGCAAATATAAAAATACTCTCCTGGTTTTTTGTAATTTTGTCTGGAGGGGGGATATTTATTGCAATGTCATTGTTCACTTTACCACAGAACTACATGTGTATCTCTTTTAACCACAATAAATCAACAGTATTCAAATGAAAGTTGGTTAAGTGAGTCTAATGGTCACAAAATTATGTTTATTAAAGCCAGGAAAGTAACAACATTGCAGTTTTATAAAACTATTACACAACATGTAACCAATCCTATTTTCTTAGATATTCTTAGATGTTAAACAATAGTCTATTTTTTGTACATGGTACAAAAGGAACCCTTCCTTTATTACCATGAATCAATTCTTATTGAGAGAAGAATAACCAATCAAAAATGTTTGATACTATGCAAATTGGCTACAAATAAGCGAAAATGACGTTTAAAGAGTTGATCCATTTCCAAATTTCTACATTTTAAACAATTTAAATGAAATAATTATGATATTTAGAAAGTGGACATGTCTGTCTGTTTCAAGGAAATTTTCAATTATGGCAAACATATACACGTACTTTAGGGTCATCGTACAAACATTTTGCTTTTTTCATTTCTCATCGCATGTGATTGCAATTGGACGGATTTTGAGCTTTAAGAACAAAAGATTCCAAACAAAGGGTACCGGATTTAAATACCTATTGTCTTTTCTGTACCTACGCGTATGTATATGGTTATGAGAACAAAGAGAAATGAATGCTCGAATAACTTTTGTTAACAATTTCTTGTAGTTTTTATCTCCATAGACAAACAATACGCAAGAAAACTTTGCAAATGACCAGAGTAGGAAACACGAATCCTTACCGTTCTAAAGCACACGATTTAAATCTCCGCCCGACTGACTCGTCTTGGTAAATTTATACAGTTTAAGTTTTCATTGTTGTTTTTCTGATATTTGTTTATTTGTTAAAGATCTTTCTATTATTTCAGCTTCTGTTTCTGTTTATTTATTGATAGTGATTCACATGCCCTCAATGTTTGTGTTCTCTTTCTTTATATTATCAGTAAGAATGAGATTCTTGTTAAAATTTGTATCCGTCAATGACTTTTATTTTAAATTTTACCAGAAATGAACCTTTTCTATAATTTGTTCTCCGACTGTGCAACTTTCATCTTCTATTGAAAGGAAACCCGTTGGCTATTCAAAAGATGAGTACATAAGTTATTATTGGTCGGTCTATTTCTTGTTATATGTTCACGCGAACAGTGCATCTTTTGTGCACGATAATAAAAGATATCTAATATGTTTTGTGCGTTTGTCTGTGCAATAATCGCATACAACTACCGCTAATAAAAGGTGTTAAAAAAGGACAACTGATAACAGAAAAGGATGTCTTTTGATGTGAGTTATGACTACAATATCTTTGTTGATAGATGTTACATCCCGTTTTGTCATTGTTATTCCGGACTGTTTCATTAGTTACAATTTAGTAAGTCAGTCGGTCAGAACTGTCACTTTTTAACGATTTGTAGTCATATCAATTGTTTCACATTTTATTCTTTGATTTTTATTCTTGACAATATGTGTATGTGTTTGCGTGCGTGTGACTCGTCCGAATTGTTTGTTTTTGCTTCCTTTGATGATATTGGATGCTCGAAAAAAAATTCGCGGCATCGATCAGCAGACCCTTTTAAGCCCAACTTTTCCAAAGGTGAAAATTAAAGATCTTCTCCTCTGAAACCACTGGCCCGATTAAAACTAAACTTGGCAGCAATGGTCCTAAGATGGTAGTCTTTCAAAAGTGTATCCGATGATCCGTACCACTATCTAAGATACATGTAGCCCCACAAACAAACTTAGTTTAAAATAGGACCTTATGGGAAATTCACTTAAAGATCTTCCTGTCTGAAACCACTAAGATTATTAGAACAAAACATGGCAGCGATGGTTCTTGGACGGCTCTTTGAGAAGTGTATCTGATTACCCGAACTACATACCAAACCATTAAGCCAAATTGAACAAAATTGGTACAAAATGGCTCTTAGGTGGTCATCTTTCAGAAATGTGTCCGATGACTAGGAATGCCACAGGCGAAATTAGTTATAGGAAAACTCATTTAAAGGTCACCTTTTCTGAAACCACTCTATCAGTTGAAACCAAATTTGCCAGTAGTCTCCTTTCAGAACTATATCTGATGACCCGGACCGCCAACAGAGATGGTCACCAGATCCAAACTTTGTTCATGGAACCTATGGGAAAACTATTAAAAGATCTTCTTGTTTGACAAAAGATGGTCATAGCCGAACGTATACAGACGATATCCAGGTGAGCAATACAGGCTCCTGGAAGCCTCTTTTTATTTGATCTTTTTTTGGCGAGCAAAAGTGCCCTAAATGGAGAAATTTATTAATAACTGCACATTATTTAGATCCAGTTGCATGTGTAAGAGTACATATTAATGAAAATAATCTTGTTTCGTGCTTTGTCTTGAATTTTAAAAAGATAGCATGATAACTTATTATGTAAATCAACATATGCTTCCATACTTGTGCTGTAAAGCCGTAAAATGTAAATTCCCACTTGACTGAAACTACTATCAAATAGGCAAAATTTGTTGTTGGTGGAGAATATTATGCATAACAGTGTGAAATTTGGTTTTTTATTTGTCTTGTTCATTTTGAATCCCCTATTGGTAAGCACATTAATATGACGATTTTTGAAATATTGGAGAAGTGAGTTCAACAACAACTATTGGGTTTAGTTTACAGGTTTTTTTTATAATTAATAAAAATTTTGTATTTTTTGCATGACACCTTTCGATGTTATTACTAGGTTTATGTTTCAGGCCTCAAAAAGTCTCGAATGAAAATTAGATTTGACAATATACCTTCTAGCTTCGCATAGAGTACCCTCCAAAAATCACCCACTCATGCAGAAACATATATCTTCATTTTTTAGCTTTCCAAGACAATTTATAAATCAACATCATTATTCTTGTCACTGCTCTTCCACTAGTGTAACAAATGTTTTACTTCTGCTAAAATATTGGGATATCGTTTCGATCATGCGAGATTTAGATTTCCTGAGTATTATTTACTAATGTTGCAGGAACTGTCATTTTTGAAATTAAACTAATTGTGAAACCCGATCAGCCTAATGCTCTTCAACATGTTCGTCTAAGAAACGTGCTTTCGTTCTGATATTAATACTTTTGCTAAATGTTGAATTGAAATCCTTTTATTCCAATGACAGCCTCCCTCTCTCTGAATATTAACTTGTATAAAATGTTGGGCGGTTTTGTTTTTTGTTTGTTTGTTTTTGTTTTTGTTTTTTTTTTTTTTGTTTTTTTTTTTTTGTCTAATCAATATAGATATATGGACTGGGTAATTTTCTTTACTTCATAAACCTTGACACTCTGTTGTACCGCCATTATGTTTCTTGTCCTTTTATGTTATCTGTAAAGACTTAATGGTGTATATATTAATCTACTACATTTTCATTATTTGGTTATCTAATATTTTCTCTTATTCTCATTGGGATAATTTCGACCTTGAGTTTTCTTTTCTCATCTTCCAATTCACTAGTCAAAATTAAAATTAAAGAATTGCACAAGTTCTCTTAAACGAGAATTAAACATCATTTGGCAAAAACAAAAACAATTAAGAAACCTTCATCTTCCTTTAGATATCAGTATCGACAACATTAAGCATCTAATGGTTTTAAGGTGTCATTGTCTCAATAAATTCAAATCTTTTAGATCATTTTACTCTTCTTTTTCTTAAGCTGTAATATAAACATGTTTATGTCAAGACAAAAGTGTAAAACTCTTCTATGCCATCAACGATGTTTTTGTCGTTTAGCAGTTTATCTTATAAAATATTTACAGACATTTGTAGTTAAGTAGATTATTTGACGTTCTTGGTCATAAATCAGACACTGCAATGCTAAGACAATGTATAGCCATTTACACGATGTAATGTCGGCTAATTGTTCATTGTTTCTGTTATGAATTCTTGTTTTCAAAAATATACCCTAATGACGTCATATTTTGTGACGTGTGAATATTTTTTTATTGAAATCCATTTGATTTATGGTAAATTCATCTGGAAGCTAAGTACTGTCTCCTTTCAGCAAAGATCTGACCTCCAATTGTTTTAGCTTTACTTTTTGGTCTACATTATTTTTAAGTTATTGATTTTTCCTTTACGTTTATTTTTATTGAAATTAAAACAATGACACTTTGCAAGGTTTTATGGTCCGAAATTTCTCTGTCGACAAACAATGAAATACCAATCAATCAACGCTACCCAACATACAGAAGCCCGGACAAAAAATAACATAAAAGAGCACAAAACACAAACTTAAACACAACAGAGAGTCAGGATAGCCTGGATTGGTACAGACACTGACCATTGGTACATATTGTTTTAGTAAAAACCTACTACAAAAACTCCCACATTATGACTCACAAGTAAAGAGTTTAACTCAACTAACTTTGACATGAGATATCCCATTCCTTTTGCACTTTTGAAAGCTCATCATATTCTATTTTCTCTCTTTATTTATTTCTACTTTTGCAGTTTCATTCGGGGGGTCGGGTCTAATTCTTTGTTCATGTAATTTGATTGAATGTGATTTATTATACGCTGAAGACTTTTATACTATCTTAATATCGCTGTCTATCTGAACACGTTAAGCAAATCCAACATGACAAAGATCCATTGAAAGTTTTATCATGGTATATCTTGTTCATACATATACCACTAGAATTGATTTTGAAAGCATTTTATTACCATGTTTTGCGAAGCTTCCTGCCAAGAATAGGGAACGAAAAGATAGCATCTAAATTTGAAATTTGTTTCAGTAACAGTAATTTACATGCATTACGTTATCTGTACACAGATGGAACAACCAAACTCACAGGTAAACATTGTGGGAGTGGTATATAAACCGTTGTTATAGAAGCAACATCATCCGGTAAGGGAGTTGCGTTAACTTTAGAATAGATTGAAATACTCATTTATCACATCTTTATCAACCAAAGAGAACTCTGGAATTTTTCCATAAAGTATACATGTATTTTAATAATAAAGTTTAACACTTTGTTGCAAAGTCAGGAAAGATTATTTAATACTACTCAACCAGAATCGTGAGCAGAATGAAAATTTCCCTGTACAAGAAGTAGTAACGTTTTCGTAAAATTAACGATCAGCTTATTCAACAGCATCTCAATACTTGGAAAGTACAGTAAAATAATTGTATAGACATAAAAGTTGAATAATATGGTTTTATTTTGGGAAGAATATACATTGTTGATGCTAACTACTGATATCTAAACTTAACAATATTTTATATATGAAATGGATCTCTATTATTTTTTTTTTTTATTTATTTATTTCAAATTTTTATCGTTTATAAAAATATACAATGTTGATTTCCATTGCTTATTGGTTTTATATAATTTTGATTTTATAGCGTTAGGTAATTAGGGTTTTCGTAACTGAGTTGGTTTGATTTTTCATTCCCTTCAGGGGATTCCATTTGATTCCTTAGAGGTTCTAAGATGATTTTTGTTTGGTGGATATTTATGGTCTTATTTAGCTAAGCATATTTTTCCTCTGTAAAAAGATGGTAAAATATGGATGCATTCTTATATATGTACACATGCATTTTTTTGGACACAATATTCATGTTTATGTTTTCTCGTGCATTTAGGGCCAACGTTTTTTATTTCTAGTTATTACCATGGAATAATTTAGATTGGAATATAAAAAACAGTTCGAGCCATAAAACATTTAAATTTTTGCTGAATAAGAAGTATGCTCGAAGCAAACCACCTGTATACTTCGGGTGTGGTAACAGGAAAGCTAATGTTTTACATGCTAGATTAAGAAATCGATGTAGTAGTTTAAAATTGGATTTATATAGATGTAATTTAATTGATTATTGTACCTGTATGTGCAACAACACCTCAGTCGAAAATGTTCAACATTATTTTTTACATTGTGAATTATATATAGACCAAAGAGCTGTTTTATTTGCCAATATAATAAGATTAGGGTTAGAACCAGATATTAATGTAATTCTGTTCGGATCAGAAGATCATGATAACGAGTTAAATGTAAAGTTATTTCTGTCTGTACAAAAATACATAATAGACACTAAGAGATTTTCTTCGTGACACCCAGGCCTAGACGACAACAACAACAATACCCCCTCCACTCTCCTTGATCATTATTTTCACGTCTCTGTTGTGTTATGCTATATTGAACTTCGTATGTATGTGTACTTATTGTAATATGATATGTATTTTCTATAATATTGTCTGTTTATGTAATGTTTGTTTATTTTGTTGGAGAAGACATTAATAAGTTTTGTAACTTGTGTCTCATCCAATTGTCACAATTTTTGGACAATAAAATATGTTTAAAGTACCAAACCATAATAATCATTTCGTACTTCTACATACTACATGGTAGGGTAAGAATTGTAAATCGCAGTCATAAGTGTTGCGCCATACTGTTAACATGCATATCTGCGTGTCTCAAGTCAAAGTGTTACATGTGTTTACTGTGAATATTTCCTCTGTCTTCTTTTGGTCTCTGGTGGATATTTGTTTCATTGGAAATGATTTCACAAACCGAGTTACTATCACGTATTTGTTCGGGTGTTTTTAGGACAATGAATAAAGTTTTGAAAAAACATAACTACAAAATATATGTTCATAAACAGCTATGAAGATCAGATATCAAATAAATGCCTAGTGAGCACCGCTAATAATTGCAAGCAGTCAAAATTTAGCTTTGTATTAATAAAATAAGACTCTATAATAATTTAATTATGTGCGCATTGATTATTTTTGTGTTGCGATATATTTTTTGGTAACCTTAAGCAGTATTTTAATAGAGAGTTTCATGTAAATATAATTAATACTTCATTTTCCGGCGATGCTGAAAGACTCTTGGAATAGATACGGTCTACAAAATTATCAACATATATATATATATATGATGTAATCTTTCTACCCCGTTTCCCATATGAATTTACCTTACAATTTCATTTTCCGGCGACGCTGAAAATTTTAATGATATAAAAGCAAGATTAGCGTCTTGGCACACTTTATTACGATACTCGCGGGAATCTTCTCATAGATCAACGGGAATAAGAGAAAAGAACCCGGATGGGAACAAGCTTGCACCAAGATGTTGGCCAGCACCAAACAACCCGGGTGTTGCACCAGAAATAACCAGTAACCATGTTTGGGAACCAGAGAACCCGGATGGAACGAAATTGCATTCGGAAATTTCATGACTTTTTATCCCTTTAACTTATTTTCAAAATCATTTATTTGTTTAGTATATTTATATCATAATATAATTTATTTATTTATTTATTTTACATTTATCAATACATCATTTAAATGTTTTTCGGTCTGACCATTTATCTAAACCTTTTCACAAAATTACCCGTATTATCTGTCTAATTTATATCTAACATTACAAATAATAAATTGATGTTCTGTGTGGTCTGTTATGAGTTTGTTCCGTTTTCCAATTTCCAAGTGAAACTGGTATCAAAGATAAAAGTAATTGTTACATTCCTGCTCCTGTTATTGTGTGTACATTTAATACCTCGCATCCGTGAAAATCTTAGATTTCAATTGATCAAAGAATTCCGCTTGAACCAGTTCTAGATGCAGTCTTGATGTTTGTTGCTCTAGGATGTAAGCTTTTGGCTATTTGTTGAAGACATTGCAGTAATTTTCAAGATGAAGAACAACAATAATTTTGAACATATGCTTTATATTATATTCAAGTATAGCATGGATAAGTTAATTCCAAATCTGTTTTTATATATTAATGCACTGAGATTCCAGAAATTTCCCTTGTTCAAGGCCTCACTGCGACTTTCAGGTGAAGAATAACAGAAAAAATGCAGTTCATTTACTTGAATGTTTGTCAAAATGCTCTGACGTGTCAACAATTTATACACCGTACTAATTTTCCCCATTAAAAGATTTATATTTGATATATAATTCACTTGATACTATTCTGTAAACCACTATATGTCAAATGCATTTCATTTCTTTGTTGAAATGTTTTGCACGTGTTTTGTTGGTTCATTGTTACATAGTTCTACAAGCAACATCATTTGATATTCAGTTTTTTAAATTATTGCGCATGTATTTAAACAATCAACTAATTTATTCTGTGTATACACTTCCTGTTAAATACACAAACGGTAATATTTGAGTAATTCAATATATCAATATGGTTAATTCTATTAGCATCAATAGCATTGTTAGGTCTCAAATGATAACATTGTGATTATCTCCCTTTCATAGAACTACATTTGTACAAAGATCAATATTAATGTTTCATTCATTAAGGACAGTATACATGAAACATATTAATGTATTTATTGTTGTTTTAAATTTTTTGATATTTTATAATTATGATAACAAAATAAATTATATTTACAATTAACGACTAAAAATTTTATATACATTCCTTCTATTAAAAAATGCATAAAACTTGTGTATATTAATTTTGAGTTAATTCAATTAAATATTCGTAAAGACTATTAGTGACGTGCATGTTGATGCATTCCGAGGCATTATATAATTGTTTAATTTATTTAAACATTCTAGCATTGCAGATCCTTTCAAATCAAACTATATATCGTCTTTATTTCTTTCATCTCAATTACTTATCTTATATATTCTGTCCCATTTTACTATTCCTGCAAAGGAAGTTTTTTTTTAATATAGCTGACAATAGAATATACATGAATACGCAGACGAAAAATACATTATATCTATATATTTAACTTCATGTCTAACTAATGTTTTAACCTTTAGGTTACAGTGACCGGTCTGATAAGAAATAAAGAATAACAAAACAAACCGTATGACAATATTTAAACACTGACACGAAAAGACGCACTGCATCATTACATAATCTCATGACATAATGGATAGTGAATTGAATGCAGACAAAAGCAATCGTTCAAATATACTTTAAGAGAACTTATAGATATGAATTTTTCATGTACAATGTATTTGGCTAGCTTTACCTTTCATCGATAGACAGAATCATATGCAATAGATATTCATGGTTACTTATTGGGTTAATGGTATCTATTCGATTGTAGATTCGGAGTCTCCGGCAATATTTATATAATTTGTTGCATTTTATCCACCTTACTACAACACAGTGAAGATCGATCAATACATAGCTCATTTACTATGCCAAGTATAGTCCGAGAGAATTCCGAATACAAGCATGCGTTCATGGAAAACTAATCGAACAGAATTTGACAAAAATCGTCGAACCTGGACAATATTGGTTCATGTTGTAGACATTATTTACAAAATCGTTCTTTTTTACTAAATATTTTGTGACCATATAAGCAGTTAATTGGATGTAGTTGATTCATTTAATTCCATATCGAAGCTGGTAAAAATCAATATGGCTGCCGAAGGCTCAAGAACGACAGTTTGAATGATACTATGTGCTAAATTGAATATTTTTTGTTTATTTAATTGCGAATAATTGTTGGAGATCTGTTATTAAGGTAAGTAATTAATTATTTCAATTTCACAATAAGTTTTTTCATACCATATATAATTATGATACAAGTAATTTTTTCTATATATACATTTTCGGTTGTTAAAACATCGTTGGTATTGTCTGATTGTAAAAAATAAAACTGAAATGTATAGTCTGTGTATACTAACTTTTGTTTAATAACATGCCAAACCGAAATACAGAAATTTGAAAGAATCACAAAAATTGATAGACTTTAAGAAGATCCTAAATTGTTTTAAAAGCAGTTCTATGTGTAGCTTTCACCTTCAACCTAAATTTCACTTGAACCGTGCTTCCTTTAATGGATAGGTAGCTTTTTTTCTCGAAAACGAAAAAGTAAAAGATTTTTAGCAGTAAATACAAAATACATGGCATTGTTTTACCGTAAAAGAAAATTACGATCAAATATCCACAGACCTTCTCATGTGTGTCATTTATTTTTCTTTTAACCCTACTGCCAAAAGGTGCATGCCACAATATGCTTGTTCCATGTGCGTGTGATGCTATTACATAAGGAATTACGCTTATTTGAGAAAAAAATAGATATATCACCGATCAGAAAAAGACAATGTATTGAAATAATGTTATAATTTATTAAAGTAACATCTTACCCTTTTTTAATTAATTACTAACAGTTCTGCAAACTAAAAGGTGAAACTAGCTCAATGTAGAGAACATGATACACATTAAAATGGTTGCCTTTCATAAACAGATCAGTCTATGCTATATTTAAATATAACGATTTGACCTTTCATCATCTTCACTTTATCTTTTTTTATTATCATTTATTGACAAAACATCATCTGTGTAAATAACTTATTTTATAATTTTAGACACAAAATTTAGTGGAAGAGCCTCCTTCTACATGTACATGTACTCATTTCTCATGAGTCGGTCTACATTTTTGTGACGAAAAAGGTTGTCCAATGTTTTATATAATAATAAGTTTCCATTCCCGATAATTTTTATCTCTGACGGAACAGATAAGCTATATTGGTGTTGTATGACTGTTACCCATTTTTACTGAGAGCAGGATGTATTATAAGTATCAATGATGATGTTAACTTGCTGATATTTGTAAGGGAAAAATATATTTGTATCTGTAATCATTGATTCATCCTTTCAATTTATAGTAAAGAGTAATTTCAAAACTCAATAAAAAATAATCTGTGTGTTCAACAATACTTAGAAAAGTGTGAGGTGTTTTTTTTAATTATTTATGCGAACTTTATATTAATAACTGTGGTGTGATCATGTCTATAAACTTTTAATATTTAATATACAGCCAGTATTATACCTCGTTCTACAACTTGATCAATCCTGTTCTTAATATTCTCAATAATATATAATGTTGGTAATCAATTATAGACCGAAGCATATATTACGCCTACTGTTTGCAGTTATTTTTCCACGACCAGAATCATTCAAATGCTTTCACAGAAATAACCTAGCAGGGCTCAGTCGGTATCGACCACGTGACAGAAATCCCAGGGGCTTCATATTTCTGATATTGTATATACAATACTGTTACAATAACTCGTGTTCAGAAATCATATTAGAAAATTTCGATTTTTGTAGACGTGTAAATCGATGTTTGTCATATGCCAACAGAGTGTACTTAAAATGATTGAGTATTGAAAAAACAAAATTATTCTAGTAACGTCAAATTTTTCGCAGAATCTGAAGGCGATGCATTTACAGAGTAGGCGTAAATGATAAAATGATAGCAGAAATATAAATTAGCGCCGTTATGTTCCCGTTTTGCATGGTTTTATTTTCCAGTCCAAAATAGTATTTCGAGTTATATTTTCCACAGTTGTCATTTTAAACCTCCCGTATTTTTCGCAGGAGAAACCATATGAGGTTTTCAATGGGAAATAAGATGTTGTCCTGGATTTTCAACAAAACTTTTTTGTGATCTATTCTTTTTCCGCGATTCTTTTTTATTCTTAACAACACTGAAGCTGAATCTTTATAATCAAATACTGAGAACATGATGTTTTATTTTAGCAAGATTTTGAATCTCTTGAAAGTGGAAGACACAAGTCAGTTTGATATACATACACTTTATATGTAGTGAACAGAGGCACGTGACCTTGTACACTATACAGAATGTTTTAGTAACACTTATTTGAAAATCCCTTTATTTCTACAGTCAAAATTTCATTGCAGTGGCTTTTGGTGAAATGTTTATGTGTTCCTAGTCACCATTTCAAAGGCATTTGTAATAATAGTTTATAAAATAGTTTTATTTGTAATCAATAGTCCTACGTGTAAGTCACCTGCGTGGGTTCAGTTTCTGAATTTAGAAGATACTTCTTGAAGTTTCTTTCTCATGTATGAGACTAGATATCTTCAGTTAGATTTTATGTACTTTTGGAATTGACACCTCGACGAACTTCACTGGCTTTAACTCACTGGCAATTTGACGGGTGCCGTTAACGGATCTGGATATGCTTACCATTCAGTAACACCCGATGTCACTCCTGGTTTTTAGTGGGAGCTTATATTGCTAGTGCTTTAGTTCCTTTGCTGTCGTGTTCTATTTTTGTTTAGTTTATCTTTTACTAATACATGTATCCTTTTGTCGTTTGTTGTGTTCCATTCTCATGGCTTTGTCGTTTCCTTGGATTTCGAATTTACGGACTTTCCCACTGTTTTGTCGCGTCGCTATTCTTGTACCGATATTTAGTAAGCTTGAACATTATATACTTTAATAATTTCACTAAATAAATAAGACATGGGTCACCAGGGAATTATTACAAAACAAAATGAAAGTGTTTGAATTAAGTAGATATCCACTATTAATTTCCATACAGGTTTTTTCTAACACGTTGGAACTTTGAGCGTTTTAGTCGGTATCATCCTCCAAGTAATAATGCATTGGCTTGGACATGACTCGAGATACATTTTGCTAGAAATATGCAGAATTATCAAACGAAGGTATCGTTAGCTCAGCTGTTATTATTTTTATGCAGACGTAAAATTGGTGCTTCACATTTTGCTGATATAAATTATTTAAGTTTTGGAAAACTAAAAATGTACTTAGATGGTCTTGGCTTTACCGTTTTGTTTGGTTGGCATTGAAATCTGCTCTAGTTCTTGTTTTGTATAATTAGCTTTCCAAATATTCGGCCTTGACCACCACTAAAGTGTCATAAATAGAGAAAATATGCACTTATGGTGCACCAAAATGGTACAAATGTTTTACAGAATGGTTATGATACAGACAACAGGTACACATTTGTCTTTTTTAATTGGAAAATTCATGTATGCAATTTTCTTCCATGTTAATCACGTATCGCAGCTGGTATTGGTTAATATAGAGTTATTCAGACAACAGCACGAGGACAATTGTCTCTCAATACATTCTTTGAACAATAACAATAATGACCTAAAGCTATTGGTCCTCTGAAGTTTGTACAAACTACCACTTGCAAATTATCCAGCAGCAGCTGGGCCCACTTAATGATTTTCATTCATCTTTTTAGTTTTTCTCTTTTTGCGTTTTGTTTTCTCTCTGTCTGTTCGTTATATCACTAATTCTATGAGAGTTAAGTTTTTTTCCTTCGTTTACTTGATTTAATATTTATAATAGTAACCATTGCTTTGAGCCGTCGTAAACATGCAGTGAGAGACGTTTGCCCCCGTATTGAAGACATTACTAAAACATAGAACTTTCTGTCTGCTTTAGGAATTTTAGCACTCAAGTTTAGAGCTTGTTTTGTTTACTCAACTGTGGCTAATTGTTGACATATTGTTCTTACTTGTCTATCAATACACTTTACCTGGTGACAAGTATCTTATACCCTGTTGTTAAAAATGTAGGCATATCAATTTAAGAAAGATGTTTTTCTCTGTATTGCATCAATAAATAGTTCACTTTATGGATGAAGCCATTTAAAATACTATTTACATATAAATTTAGGAATAAATGTAATTAGTGTGTACCCAATATCAAGATACTGTCTCTATTAAATACACATGATTGTTTACTGAAATAACATTTTGTCTCTCATGGTACTTTGTTTTAAGAGGAAAATCAGACACTAATAGATAATCAATAACAAGACTGATATTAATCAAATAGTCACGATTTTGTAGAACTGAAATAATCAGTATTGTTGCAAATCTCTTCTGGAAAATTTACTACACGTTTTCAGCTTCATTTTGCATGAAAAGATGAACATCGATGAAATCGAAGTTCTTTTTTTATTTAAATTTTGGTTACATCTGTTGTTGGGTCTGTTATATTTGTCTGATTTTTTTCCCCGTTTTTTAGGGCTGCAATATTGTAAAATTATTCTTTAATAGAACCAATATAGATCCAATTTCTACCGATACCCAAGGGTTGTTGGAAGACAATTTGTTGTAAGTTTGGATTAAGGTGTTGTTAAAATTTCCTGTTAATCGTTGCCTTATGTTGAAACTTTGGTCATTTGATTGTGCAAGCATATATATATATATATGATACTATTTTACAAGGATTATTTTAAATGTACTCTTCATAAATAATTGCCCTGTTACATTATTCGTTATTTTAAGGCTTTCCGTCCTTTTGTCCCCGAGCTTCGCCAAAGAAATACAATTGTATAAATGCATATTCGTACATTACATACTAGGGTCCTCGGTAGCCGATTTTAGCTACTTCTAATGATCACAAGTTTGTAAACACTGAGGTTGTGAGTTCGATATCTATGCAGGTCAGGACAAGATGGTTCCGATTTTATATTACTAAGATTTTCCATACAGTTTTTCGTTGTGGTTTCCGACGGAACAATCTGGATATAAGTTTGATGGTGTAAGGGGGGGGGGGGGGGGGGGGCAGGTGGTAGGGTAGATATAAATACTTACCATACAAAATATTGATTTTTTTTCAAATTTTGATATGTTGTTGCTACTGATAAAAGAGAGTTCAACATGGATTCTGACGATTATCACTATTGCCATTCCCGAATTATTCTCTTTGATAAAGAGAACAATTAGACTAGTGTTTTCCATGCTTTACATTTAAAAGTTCAGCAGATTATTTTCAAATTACTGTTTTGACCTTTACTTCTTTTTAACTATTGGGTCCTTGAAGACACCCAAGTTGCTGAAATATACATTCTGTGCGTCTATTATATTAAAAGTTGTTACAATGAAAGTTTGTATTGACAAATCAAAATGTTAATATAACACATCGAATAATCCATCTCGCATTATATTTTGAAAACTACCTTATTATTACATTCAACTTCTATTGCGGAATTGATTTTGACAGTTCATACTATATTCAAAGATGTCATAACGTTAAAATATTTCGGAAAACCTCATTTCTTAAATTAGGATCATTTATTAGTAAAAGAAAAACATACCAACAAAATCTATTGCACAGCAGATACATCGTCAATATAACTATTGTTAGAATATTTGATTACAGAATTATCCAGTTAAATTAGTTAATCCGTTACAGGAGTTTAAAAATTAATCTGAAATTGAAATAAAAATTATATTACAGATTAAAATTTTATATGTAACGATTTTCATTTCCTTTCGGCAATGAAGTTTTTGACTGTCAAGTAATTATTTTGTTTTAAAATATTAACCTTGAATTAACAATTTCAACAAAGGATATTTTTTAGTATAGATCTACCTCTAATGACCATGAAGTATTCCGAGTACATAAATATATCAAGAATACACTATTACTCTAGTGACAATATTTTACTCTCTAGGGAAATCTTTTTACTGCAAATAAGGATTTGTCAGACTTTGGTTATAAAATCACTGGGCTTGATGGCACGTTAATTTGTCACTGTCTGTAGATTATTTAGGATTTATCGTTTAGAGACGTGTGATATTGACATTCTAAGTACAGACAAACATGTTAAAGATATACGCCAATATCAGTACTTCTGACCAAAGTTTATACCAAGAGCTTCCATGATGTTGCTTAATCTCCATAATTTGACATCTTAGTCCTTAAAAGTGTCTTCATGCAAATGCAATTTTTATTCCAACCACCCCCATACACAAATACACACACTTTTAAGATGCTGAACAGCAATAAAATACAATAAACTTGCTGCTTCTTATATTATGCTGTATATGTTGTTGTCTCTTGTACATTTATCACATACCTGTCTTTGCCAAATTGAAAATAAGACCATTATGTGTCAAATCCAGACAGACATGAAATCTTAATGAAGATACATGTATCTAGTTTCATATATGAAATAGAAACTTCGTTTCTGCAAATTACTTCGTGATGATGACCGTAAAGTTTTTGGGGAGATGAAATTAACAGACTTAACATAATCCTGTCTTTGATGTTTATGCGAAAGCAATCTCGCTGTTCCATTTATCACATGCACGTCAGTAACGAATTAACGGTGGAATGTACATGTACAAATCATAGGCTGGAGATCTTGGTATGTTACTGCTAAGAAAGGGGAAGTTTACAATCAGAAAATTAAAATCTGTATTCTCATAAAGTTTGATTTCAATCGCCCATTATAATCTATGTACAAGTACAAGTCTAGATATGAAGCGAAGTTGGTATGTCTGTAAACAACAAATTGGATAACAGGAATGACGTATCAATCAACCAAAGCAACCCAAATGACAGAACTCCGGACAAAAACAAACATGAAAAAAAATAAAATTCCTTGATACCATTTTTGATGCACAAGAGTAAAAGAGTTCAAGATCACTTGGATAGATGAGATGCAGGTAATCCTTAAGGTTAGGATTATTTAGTAATGGAAGATCATATATGTAGCGGAAACTGCTATTATAGAACTGGGATAGTCTCTTTTCTCTGAAGTAGCCCCTGTAAAATTCTATCTTCATGTGAAAACAAAAACAGATCGGCCTAAAGTGGCGCACAATTTGGCATTGAAATACCGATCGTCTGTTGAAAAATCTGTCCTCCAAACTAAATAAATGTTGTCGATGAGAAATTCAAGCATGTTTACATTAGCAATCGCAGGGTATTTCTTGTTAGAAGCAGTGTGTTTTAAGACAAAATAAGCTTTATTACTACCTAATACCTAATAAGCATATCTTTTCAGGGGTCGTATACAGTGTATAAATCAAAGGTGTTTATATAATTACAATAGTTAAGGTCACTAGAAGAGAGATTTTTAAAAGTTCACATCACTCGTACTAATTTTGTGCACCTGTCATGGCCGACCTTTTGTGATTGAAGGAAACACAAATAAAGAAACACAAATGCAATAAGCAAATAACACATTAGTCCTTATTTTAGCAAGGGTCTTGTGCATGTATCGCATACATTCCACTGCATATGACATTAAGATATAACAGTATACTTTATTTTTAAACCTATTTCATATAATAATCAAACTACGATCTACGACAAGCACATTGAATTCAGATTTCCCACAGTCAGCTTCTAGTTCCTTGGCGGTAACGTTTCCCTAAACTCTAGCATCAGTTGGTGTAAATAACTGAAACATGCTTAACTGAAGATAACTGAATAGAACTGTTTTGTAACGCATACAGTATTCAAACGCGGTTAAGAGTAAGATTTACAGAAACATATTAATACGTAATGCAGTCTCCATAACAACATGAACAAATAATACTAACCTGAGACCCGATTGTGCCATCGATAGCACATGTTCATTACGTGCCCAAGTGATTCTATTACCCATTTCGACTTGTTCCTGGTCCTAAAGTATCCGGGCCATAATTCCACATGATTATTCCAGGTGTCCCGTAATGGCAATAAATCGGCAAACTTCGGAAACATAATATACCTAATTTGTTTTCATAGATGGAGCATCCAAACAAGGAAGTGTATTTCAACTTGAGAAAGATATACATCTGCATAATCCGTGCTTTAAAATTTTTATTACTGTCATTTTTGGTAAAAAAGAAATAAAATTTACGGTGCTTATCTATTATGGTTCGGATACTTCAAGACATATTTGGTATGAGCTAAGAGAACAGAGTTCTTTTCATGCGGAGACACCATGCACCAAACTCACCATCTTTCTTATGAGATTATGACTTATGGAGCGATCTCCGTCATGATACAAATTTTGTGTTCCAATAACAAAAAATCAAACAAATTGACTATTGGAATTTATTTTTTAGGTAGTGACCCCCGTTTTTTTCAGTTTTACTTTTTGGTCAACATGTTTTCATCAAAAGGATTATGAAAAGATCTTAGTTTTGATGAGTTAATGATACATTGTCTTGGTCTTGATTTTCGCGTGCAACATTATATTAATTCTTAAGTATGGTTTGTTAAAATGCCATGTGGAATTCGGTTCGATTAATTCACGCATTTTTTAAATAATGCATGTCGCTCACATTCCAGATATTTTATTGATTCAGGTATATTCAATAATTGTTTTGCCTCTCACAAAGGAATCGTCATTAATCCTTAAGTATTTCATCTGCTCCGATAAGTTATCTATGAAAAGAATTTCATCCAAGCATTACCTATTCGCTTACCTAATCGTCAAGGTAGGCGTGCAATCAATAATTACAAGATGGGTTTATGAACACCTAAGGAAATTATTAAGCTAAGTTTTATACTCAGTAATGCTTAGAAATGTTTGACCTTTGCCCCGGAATAATTCTGTTATATTAACAATCTGTTTATTGATTGTCTGGTGCGAAGTATGACGTAATAAAAACAGGTAGTTCTCTGTAATTGGTTGGAGTGATATAAAATTATAGTCTTTATATGTACAGAAGATAAACGACAGTAAACCTGTCTTGCTCATTGATTTAGACTTTTCCATTTTAAACTGCCATCCCCTACTGTGATAATTTGATTTCTGTATTCATTCACAGCACGTATTCCGTTTATGTCTGAAAGACTGTCATCAAATGAGGACAAAATTAATTACGAAAACAAATATTGCTGGGCATTTATGCATGCAGGTTGAAATTAATAAAGAATGCCTGAATATCTGAATTTGCGTGTATCAGCAAAACATTCTCTACTTCGAACATGGACCATTACTCACCTACATTTGTGTAAATTAAATCCACCACTGAACATTACAACCACATTTACTAAACATTAACGAAATGTACAAAATCAAAGCTTTAAATGAAATATTAGACATTTCTCTGCGAGTCTAAAATAAAGTTCCTCTAACCGTTTAGACTTTTAATTGTTTTATCATGAGATATGTAAGATGTGTGAAACTATTCTTTCAGCTGCAGTAAAAAGAAGCATCTCGATATGCATCTTTTTCGTGTATCACGAATTCTTTTTTTTCATGCTTGTTAATGTTTAATGTTATAAAACATTCGTTTCCAAATGTTATACTAACTGAAATTAGAGAGATATTATAACGACTTGAAAAAAGGTCTAAAATTGTAAAGAAAACAAAAATAAAGCAATCTACAATTTTTATATTTGCAATCTGATGCAACATTCTACGGTGGATGTGGCTATTTAGATCCATAGTGTCAGAAATCATACTGGTAATCGTATCAAATTTTGTAGGATAATGCTGTAAAAACAACGGCTTTATTCTTGATATGTTCCAAACTAGGGTGTAACGTGCAAATATGATCAGCATGAAAATATTTAATATGATGCAATTGTACCTGATCTGAACTATTTAAAAACTACACTACCTGTTGTTCTTGTTAAGCACTATTCGGAAGTTATCTGAAGACTTTCACATGAACTCTTTTTGAGCAATTCATGCTACTGTCTATCAGATTTTAGTATTGGTCGCCAGTGTCTTTAGAGGATATATATTTTCTAATTATCTGTCATCATATGAATTACTGGTTTCCTTGGGGGCGGGGGGATTTGTTTTAATTCAAAATGAATTATCTCAAGAAAGATTAACAATGACATGCCAATAAACAAACAACAAAAACCCTCTCAGTAAATGACAGGAAGTGAAAAAATCTTTTATACTTCCTTATTTCTTTCTTGTTTTCGTAGTATTACCCAGAATCCATATTTTCTTTATCAAAATTATTTTAATTACTTTAAATTATTTTAACTACGGATGGTCCACCAAAAAATGTTGGCAGCCGGGATAATACAATGTAGTACATTTCACGTTAACAGCGAATGTTTACCACTTTGGTATTTGTCTTAGTATATTTATTTCTCTAAATGAAGAAACATTCGGACTTTCTGATTGACATTAAGGATCAAATCCATCTTCCAAAGTACATGTATTAATTTGAAAGAAAGAGAATGGAAACAGCACGAAAGCTTTATACATAGTTTAATACATGTAAATTGAGCATATGAAGTAAACCACTGTGAAGTAAACAACCAAATCTTGTACTTATAAAAATCGAATGGCTTTTCAGTGAAAATTTTAGTGCTAATACTGTGTGGAGATCAATGTGTTGATAAAATAACCTTCTTACTGCTGTATTAATTTTGACTGTTATAAAATCTGACAGTATTAACTGGCAGTGTCAAAATGTTTGGAATAAACTAGTATTTATTATCCATGATCACATGTAAAATGTTTGCATAAACGAAAAACAACAATATAATTTACAAAAAGCACTTGTGAATACACTGGTCATAATCTGCACATAAGTATTACATGTACAATTTATAAAAAATCACATGTAAAGAACAGTTTTTTCTTTTGTCAGGCTTGTTTAACCCCCCAATATTCAGTTCAGTGTCTGTACCAAGTCTGACTCTCTGTCGTGTTTGTGTTTGTTTTATGCTCTTTAATATTAATTTTTGTCTGGAGTTCTGTCATTTGGGTTGCTTTGATTGATTGGTATGTCATTGTTGACCTTTCCTGTTATCTATTTTGTTGTTTATTCGTTTTATTTTTCGACAAAAAAAAAGCAAACTTCTTGGAGGATTTTTAAACAAGATTAGAAAAAAGTATCTTTTTCACAGCTAATAAAAATAAAAAATAAATTATAATGCAATATATTTTGCTTTCAGTATTATTTTGAATGATATTTTGGTGAATTTGTAAAATGAATACTGTTATATTTAAACAACAAAAACTGTGCTATCAAGACAATTTACAAGTTCTATTTTACAAGTAGCCGGCAAATATTTTTTTTCGTAGAGGGTTAGATATTTTGAAAATATGAATACTGTTACTGCATCTTTTTGGCTTCGTAATTGGAATTAATTAATGTCTTTATCAGTCATGATCTGGCGATTCAAATATTTCTGGAGATTTCCTTTTTTTTTAATTTTATTTAACAATTTTGATTCACAAGATCTGCATATTTAGTCGAATTGCGACTGATCGTAAATCTTTTGAATATATACAAGTTATGACTGGTCGTAACTTTTATGACATTTAGCAAAACAGTGTACAACGTCAATTAAATTTTTTTAACAGTAAATTTTCAGTATAAAAATGTTTGCAAGTGAGATGGTCACATGACTTAAATATGACGTCACAGAAATTGTGATGCCCTTAAAATAGCACCTTTTGTTATACCTTTTGATTTTTCCATTATATAAATTTAACAGAGATAATAATCAACATTTTGACTTTTTTTAAAAAACCAATGCTCAAATTCTTTAGATTTCTGAACTGTTGACCGTCAACAGTTTTAAACTGTTGGACCAGATCCGAACTGTCGACCGCTTGCCTTATTTTGATCGGTTACTATAAATAGCAGCTCCACGTGCAGATGACTATCGTATAACAAAACAGTTACCGACTGGTTCCTGGGACAACAGCTGTTTTGTTTGGCCCTCTGACTGAACTGTTGGCCTCAGCCTACGGCTTCGGGCAACAAATCAGTCTTCGGGTCAAACAAAGCAGCTGTTGTCCTCGGACCCAGTCAATAACTGAGTAAAAGTTTCTTTAGAACCACGTTGACATATGGAAGGTCATTCCCAGTATATCTATGACTATTTCATCTAGTTAGTAGTTCCTGAAAAATACACCATTAAAATATGTATTGTGCAATAATTTAATTTGAATTGAAACAGACAATATTGTGTGGGTATTGTGACTTATTACTCCTCAGTCCGCGATTTAAATATTACTCTACTCAATAAGTTATTCAACTGATTCTACCTAAACTTTTGGATCAGAAAATTAAATTATAAGGATTGTTTTAAATTTTGAAACGGGTTATGCTTGTATAATGTACTCTGGTCAGTTTACGCTTACACATAATCCACTTCGCAGTTTATGAAGCGTAAACTGCCTCAGAGTTGAAAACAGTCCTGAATATTCAAACAATGGCATTCTTAGAAAATAAGTAAATCAAGAAAACTCATACTTTTGAATGTCTTACTATATTACAGTGTCATCTTGGTTTACTTAAAACAGAAGATTATGTCGGCTTTGAATTAACTGAAGAGCATAGACAGGTCTCATTTAATCTGCCTTAACGACTGTTACACGTATATGGGGATATATAAACCCAATATATATATATATATATATCTGCTACATGGATGATGCCTCGGAGAATTTGTGACGGTACAATAAGAAATATTAACTCATTTCCGTTAAAATTCGAATAATGTAGCAAGATAAAGGTTCTATTTAGGGAGTTGGTAGAAATTATCTTATATAACACTACAGCTTATTTTGATAAAGAAACCCTCGGTTTTGTTGTTTGTTAGTTGGATTTTTCTGCTCGAACTTGAGCAGAATTTGGTGAAATGGGTAAAATTTACATTTTTATGTCAGAAAAATCGTTGTATAAAAACAAATTGTTACAGCAAGAACCATTCCATCAAAATTGATGTTATAAAAATCTGAAAATCCAGAATATTAACATATTCATATAAGTAATTGTTTGAAATATATATACAGAGATTCTTCGTAGGACTGACAGACAATTTACCAATTAAATTTTATTCATTTAATATTAAAACCGTAACAGCACAATCAATAATGTCTTTCATATAAATGAAATTTGTTACTATTATTACTTGTAATATCTCCCTTCGGAATATTGAAAACATTTGTTTACGTTGCGAAGTTGAATGCATTGATCATTATTTTGTAAGTAATATCAAGCTTCTCTTTTACAGCCTGGACAACAAAGACAATTCCTTTTAAGATCACTATCTTTCGTTGAAGTGACGCAAAGCGGATTATTTATGAACAAAATGTCCTAAAAGTAGTGACCTTTAGAAGTAGATTTATTACTGTCTAAAATATCAATATTCAATATATGCGTGCCTAATGATAATCAATTAAACTCGTCGATATATTTATCATTTTTATCAAATATTATTTTCTAATTAATTGGATAGCTGGTAGTTTACTCTACAGTTAATATCCTTTTTCACAATCAGATAGTAAAGTTTCTACGTAGGTGAATTTCATTTTCACGAATCAGCTTTGGGGTAGTTACTTTATAGTACTAAACGCATCTATTCAATAATCATACGCTTTATTACAGACTAGCCACCTACACAGAATAAATTGAAGATGTTATTTGATTGATTTTGTAAAATGTTAGATTCACATAATTTAATATTAAATTTGTTACAGGATTGACATATTTTAGAAGCACTCTCTGTTTAAGTGTTTAAGGATCACATTTAAAATAAAAAGTAAAGACCAGGATTTTTGCAAAATAAAAAGCCAGGGCCATGGTTTTCGAAAGTGTCTTAAGATTGGTCTTAAGATATATCTTAAGACAAATCTTAGGGCTGTCTTTGGACTATCTTATGACAATCGTAAATAGTAAATCAAAAGTGTCTTAGGATTGTCCTAACAAAGTCCATCCTAAGATGGTGTTATGATGGTCATAAGATTATATCTTTACATCATTTTGCTAAAAACTAAATACTAGTATTCATTTCTTAACCTTTTTAAATGAAATAGTGAAGATTTATCCATATATTTCACTACCGAATTTAGGCCCTCGGTGGCCGAGTGGTCTAGGTAGTTCGTCATGACTACTAATGATCACTAGCCTGTCAACACTGAGGTTGTGAGTTCGAATCTCACCTGTGGTGGGGTGTGTTCGACTCCGATCTAAATTGACAAGGATTCTCGGTAGTTCTCTCCGGGTACTCCGGCTTCCTCCACCAATAAAAACTGGCGGCCGCGAAATAGCCAAATGTGCTGAAAACGGGGTAAAACCCCAACTAAACAAACAAACACAACCGAATTTTATTGTTTCTTAAAATTACCACCCATTCATATACTCTAATGTTAATTCTCCAACCAATTCATATATTTGACAGCTCAAAAACGGTACGTCTGATTATGCAAGTATATAGGAAGTAACGACCCCCCTCCCCCACCTCGTGGTAAAATACTACACCGTATATAAACTGCTATTAAATTATGACGGAAAATAACGAACATTCATTATTAATATTTTTTCCAAATTAAAGATAAAATATTACATAAAAAGTATTTCCAGTGCAATTTATTGAAAGGCTGACTGTTTAAAATAATTTTTTTTTGTTTATAGTAATGTTTGCAGGACAACAATATTTTTTGTTTGTATACTAACATGTGAATAAAAATACACGTGTACGGGCAATGTTGTAAAAAGTACCCGCCAAACAATTTTCCGTGCAATGTTCTGTATTATAAATCGATTAGGTTCTATATAAAAAGTGAAAATTAACTTTTTCTGAATAGTCATGAAACGGAACCCAAACTTTACGTCCGAGGAACTACGGATATTAATGCACAAGGTTAGAAGAATAAAACCTTGCTATTTAGTCGACTCACAAATACCTCTACCAACACCGCGAAAAAAAAGCACGGAAAGTGTTTGTACCAAAATAAATGCTTAAGATCATCCTAAGAGATATCCTAACTTTTGTGACAACCCTAAGACCATGATAAGACATGTTGTGAAGCATCCTAAGATTAGGACCGATCTTAGGATGAATCCTAACTTAGGACTCTATCGAAAACATGTTTTATGACTTATGCGTGGCCTAAGACCATCCTTAGATATGTCTCGGTCTTAAGACACTTTCGAAAACCAGGATCACTTTAGGTGTGGAAAAAATATGCAGGACCTGTGTTAAACATGATATTGTAAGGTTTAAATGAAAATAAAAATTTAGGCTGCGATAGTGGGCCAAAAAAATCCAGGACCAAAATTTCGGCCAAAAAAAATTGGCAGGATCAAACATTTCATCCTAGACCCCTCCCCCTTAAAAATCAAATGGTTGTTCCCAAAGCCTAAAATTTTGAAAGCCGAAACAATAACCAAAAACGTAACATTCAAAAACCAAATATGACAGAAAAGGGTAAGGCGAAAACCATCTATAAGGATAGAGCTTTGCACGAGAGAGATACTCCTTAATTTTCACAAAATGTAGCATTTTTCCAACAGTAAATGTAAAGTATCGTTTTCACGCTAGTGAACGATTCTCAATTCTTATAACCATACAGTACATGTCCAGGGGTTGATATTTGACTTATAATACTGTTTAAAAGTTATAACCATTTTAAGAGACAATAAAAAAAATATAAAATAAAACTTGCTATAGTGTTGATAGATTATACTTTTCCCCATTCGATGTATATTTTGTAAATTTTACAATATATTTAAACGAAACGATGTTTTTGTTATTGTACAAACTTAGACGATTGCCTGTTGAAGAGATGAATGTCTTTGGTTTGTATGCCAGAAAGTATAGATGAGCTATATGTATATACCATTGGTTCGTGAAGTGCTAAATTTGTTAACTAACCATGTGATCGTCTTCTTCTTTGCTAAATGTGAAGCAATAGGCATTAAGCAAAGAATTCCGCACAACGGGTTCTGCACAGAGGGGCCTAATTGAACTTAAAGTGGGACCAGATATTTTTCCGTGTTGAAAAAAATTTTGTCACGTATACGTTGGGATTTTACATCAAGACTTAATCATCCATATCTCCTTGTTTTCCATTATGAGAAACTATCCCTTACAAGAAATCAATGTTTATTTTTTAAGCACTTTTTTAATTGTCACGCAAATATTGTACTTCGTCGATTTACATTTGAAAAAAAATATTAAAAAGGACTCTTTTAAAGTATTCGTTTCAAAAATAAAACATTGAGGTGGTTGTTATTGTAAAACTTTTCATGGCACACACAAAAATATGACCATCCTCGCAATGTTGATATTTCAGCACGAAAACATCCGGCAGTAAATTCCAAGACAAAGTCTGTCATAATTGGTATTATGTCGATGTGCTTATTCACCTGCTTCGAAACCGATGTTGATCTATCCTCCATATTGATTTTAGATCCGGATTATTGATGCGTTTGGAAGGATAGTGTTTTATTTCATTCATCAATGCCAATAAGTGCTTATTTGTAACAACGAAAGAATGAAGTGCTGTATAAATTGCGCTATTTTCATTAAGATGTCAGACAAAACTACAATTTTTATATTACGAAATAACGGTGTTATAATTTGGCTTCATCATAGTCCTGTATACAGCAATTATTGTATTAATTTTAAAATATTTCATTCCCTGCACTTCAGTGTGTCTCTTCTATGCATAATTTCCACTTGTCCAGTCATAATGGTTTTGTCTATTACATTCATTGTATTTTTGGTCATCTGGGATTTAAATCGATTTGAATCTGCTATGACACGTGTTCGGTAACTTATTGTTTTGTGTTTCTATTTTTGGCATTGGGTGCTGTTGGTGAAGATGATTTGTTGAGATATGCATATACTCCTTTCATACAGTGTCGTGTGTTTAATATACATGAATACAGGGTATCGAAGATGTTATCATAGTATGCTTGTTACCTCTTCTAACCTTTTCAAACTGCTGTAATTACAGGATTTTTAATTTCATAGAAACATAGTATGTGCCATGATTCAGTCTTGCACAATCTTTATAAGCTTGGTGTACATCTATGCTGGTGGAAATTTTTGAACTATTCCAAAACGACTGATGAAAAGCATTAGTGCGTTATCCCTTGCCTAGTTCCCAAAGAAGGATACAGAAATTAACTCCTCTTCCTCCGTATGGCGAAAGGGAGACAATTTTATTATCTTTGAAACATCACTACGGGATAATCGACTGATAAATACATCTTTTTCTATAAATTGAAATGCAGAGTTCTTTGAAATCATGACATCTGAGTTGCCCCAGTTATATAATAACTAGCTATTTTGAGTACACAAATAACTTCCATGATATGGAAATTATTTTCCAAAACTGCTGCTTTGTCACCAATCATTAAGTATACGAAGATTTGATTTAGACTTCTCATCAGACAAATAATTTCAAATATTGATCTGTTGCGCAATGCTTATGTAAGAACAAAGACCACACCTTTAGCAAGTATCTGTTTCAAATCAGCCGTTGATACATTTCAACTTATTCTACCAGAATCAATATCCATGATTATAAGGAAACAAATGTATAAATACCACTTACAAACACAATTCCATACCCAGTAGACAATATCATTGGCACCTGTCATGTGGTAACTTAGACCATTAAAGGTCAAAGGTTTTCTTGGTCAATATACAAGATATTTTAGCAGTTCTGTAAATGATGGACAAAAAATATATCATTAGATGTGCTTTAAATGTGCATTAAGGTTAAAACGGATGTTTACATTAAGGTTAAAACGGATGTTGGTTTTATATGCAAGAGTAACCACATATAACATATTTAGTACTGAATCATAATACAAATAAATGTGAACAGCATTTTTATTGCCGTTCTTTAACTTAACAGTCGCTGCATTGTCTTATACAACAAGTCAAGAATTAAAGGCTTTAAATTCAAGTTTTTAAGAAGACATTAGAAAAATTTAAAACATACACATGTTTTTGTGCTATCTTGTTTACAGTTTCCGCACCTTTTTCAAAATGTCTCTCAGTAGATGTACTTCAAAACATATAGAAATGTAATAAACAATATATTTAGTATCGGATAATGAATATGGAAGTGATTAGACAAAGCATGGGGAAAGTCCTCAAGTACAGCATCCAAGGTCAAGGCAAATTCGTGAGAACAGTAACACAACAAGCATCTACTACATAGATGTAACCGAAAGAATTAAAAACTAAACAAAATTATAACACACAAACTAAGGGACTAACAATGTGAACTACCACTTAAACAATTCAGTAAAAGAAGGTGCTCCGGAAGGGTAGGCATGTCCTGTTTCTGTCATGGCACAAGTCACGGCCGATTTTGAAGTGACGAAAATGGGAAAATTCAATAGAAAACCAAAAATGTTAAAGAAAAAACAAATTGTGCCCAAGTTGAAGCCAAAACAGCAGAAGACGGAGCTACGTGTATGCCATTCGTAGATACATAACTGCTGCTTTAACTTACATGACTTATCCATAATCTGTGAAAACTTTATGTACATATTGCCTTCTTTTTTTAATGAACAACAGAATTTCTACTGATTTTAAAGTGATACACATGTTGACAGCCATTTCCCCTGAACGGTACAAAAAGATGATTCAAAGCTACAAATTTACAATCCATTTAAAGGCGAATAACTTTATAAAACTATACTTCGTGTATTTTTTATGTACCATATCATGAAATATTTAAAATCACATTTAATTATCTTTTAAAGTATGAACTTAAACTTGATAAAGGTTTAGTAATTATTTAATTAGTCTTTGATGTAAGGTTAATTCTGTTTGTTCAAAAAGATATAGTTTACCTAAATTTTGGATAAAATTACAACTTTAAACCTATTTATTTGTGTTGGTGATTTCCAACTGTCTATAAACAAAGGAATGCAATGATATAACGGTATGAATTATATCTTGAGTCCTATCATTTCTCTTCTTACACAACTATTCAAATTTTCTTATCTGTGGCAAATAAAGCGTTAATAAGGTCGCTTTGTTAATTAACTATTCTAATTTATTTTTTTAAAAAGGACAGTTCATTTCACACGTGGTCTATTTTGCCAGTAAATTGCAGAAAGACACTTTCTTTGAGAACTATTTGTGTTGATTTTAGATAGTCCGATCTGCATTGATATCAATATATTTTGTTGCTTTATGTGTGTTAATGGATTGCATATATGCTTCAAACAATTAGATCTGCAGGTATGCACCGATTAATTATTCATTGATCAAGATAGATAAATATATTCTATATATATGTCAAATGAGCAATATTTTTTAAATAATTAGTGTGATTTTAAATAATATAATACAATATTATTTGAAAGAATAGCTATGGTCGAGCTGTGCAGTTTGAAGTTAATTAATGATTATTTCTGGTAACTTATCGACTTTAGATGGAACTAGTTGGACTTAGTATCAGCTGAATTCAGTCTAAACAAAGATTTTAAATTTATTCATGAGGAATTTTTGTTTTTTAAATTAACGTGATTTGGTTTTTTTGTATGTTTGTTTGTTTGTTTGTCTGCTTATTTATGTTATTTTTTTTTCTCAATTGGCCTAATTTGCTGAGTTTGTGAAGAATGTGTTAATATAAAAAAAATTCTGCTTCCAAGTTCAAATATTCCATACTGAAGAAAAATTAAACATTCTCGACATTCTGGAACTAACAAGTCAACTAAAATCGTTTATTTAATTTCGTCTTTAAATGAAACATAATCCCCAGGTGATAGTATTGTATATTTTTATTGGACCCACATAAATTATTTATAACAATGGAAAGTGCATGCTTAACGTAAACTTACTGAACAGAGGAAAATCATTAATTGTTAAGGAAATAAAAGTCAGTGAGTTTTTGAGAGGTATAATAAATCAATAACTCATAACTAGCGAAAACTGGTGAAAACAAAGTCAGGCGGGTAGATTAAAGAACTAAGGCCGCCCACTTTTGTATTTGCTTGACTTAGAGCACTCTTTGACTTCAAAGGTCAATTCTGAAATGTATATGATACTGTTGATTTTGAAATGTAAAGTTTAGTGCGTTAATCGTTTTAACAAAAATATTCGTTTGTTCTAATTATTTGGTTCGAAAATATATTTTACAGAAAAGTTACCCTGAAACATTATAATCCCAAAATCATACATTAATTTAGTTAACATATCAACTTTTATATGTTGTTTCTGTAAAGTCTTGCTAAATATTGGATTGATTCCATAAGAGAGTATTTCATAGTAATGTATTTTTATTTAGAAATGTCTGAAATCAAATAACTTAATCTGTTTGGTTCAATTGGGTCATGTATCTCATCTGAAAACATTTAGTTGATTAATAAAACATCCAAAAAGTGAAATTTTAGAACTGTATAGAATTCTGTTTGTATACTGAACAATGCAAACATGAGATATGGAAATCAATAGGTTCAATATTGACTGAAGGTTGATGAACTATTCGTCGTCTGTATCCCCGTTGTGGATCATCTTTTCAAAACCTCATAAAGGAATGTCAGTCATTGAAAGAGGATAAAATATACCCGAAAAGATCGTTAATAAGAGAACCCAAAATAATAGTAAAATATTTGGCCTGCGTGTGGCAACAGTTATTGCTATAATTTTAAAATTACAACATATGTTTTGACAGGAAAGGTTTAAAATTGGTGTAATGGTATAGTTTCATGTAGATTAATGATATATTTTAACATTTAACGATGTGCCTGGACTGTCTTTCCCTGTGGAAGCCACACGATAAGACCTAGATTCGATAAATCTTACAGTCAATCCTTCCGTTTTGGTTGTTTATTGGGGGCTTTTACAAAGCAGGCTCAACCTAAAAGAAAGAATTAATTTTCGAGTCCTGTCTATAGTGTCTTGTAGACAAACGCGCTGGCTCTTTTCATAGCGGCTGCAACTTCTAGTTCCGTATATTTCTATATAACTGTTATGGATGACTGGTAACTGTATTGACCTGGATCATTCGGATGATAGCATGTTATTTATTTATGAGTTCGAGAACACAATTTTATTAATAGGTAATTATAGTTTTGTTCCGTAATATAATGTCATTATCAATATCTTTACACTTACAACGGTATATATTGACAAAGATATTCTATTTTAATATAATTGTTCTGATGCTTCATTAACCATTGGCTTATGTATTATCTGTGTTTGGTTCTATAGTTACAGCCAAGCCTTGTAAATGAATTATTGATCAGAAAACTCACACATCTCATACAAAAAGCGCTAATTGTCGTAAAAGTCACATTCAAAATGTCGGAGTTCACTTCATACATATGGATAATACTATAATAGTTATGTAAACCTTCTCCTTCAATTGAAAATCCTGAGTCGCGGTGTACTAGATTAATTGATTTTTCAAAGAAAAAGTGTTCGTCGTGACAATAGTTTTGCCGAAAAGCTGGGACAAAGGGTACCTTCTTGTTCCAATCGAAGTAGCTTGCATCATTCGATAAAGTTAGATTTTGACAACTGTTACATGTTTCAATGCCATTTGAACTTCCAAATACCTTGTTTGTTTAATACCACTTCCAGTGATATTTTGACGTAATCAAGCTTAAGGCAGCCAGTTTCTATTGGTGGTCGGAAAGTCGAAAAGAACCATGCATTGTCCTTTGGAAAATTTAAATTAAATCCTTACCAATTAAGATTCCGCTCGAATATACCTAAACATGACTTGAATTCGAACTTGCCGCCTCAGTGTTAACTGGTTTATGTTCACTAAAAGTACATTCACACAACCTGTTCAAAAACATGACCTCAATTTATAGTGACCTAGCATGAATTGTTAAAAATTAAAAATCCTAAAGAAGGCTAAAGTAGCTGTGATCAAGTTTTGTTAGAAATAAACATTTTTACTTGATGCAGATTTCTTTTCGACATAAAGAGAAGACATTTTCCTGTAATAATAAAAATTAACAATTGTGATTGGACGTTGATTTTATTGTATTGTTTTTGCACCATTATTGTTTCTCCTTCAGTGCAATCAGACACTGGTGCCTATTAACAGTATTTTAAACGATGTCTTCCGATATTCAAGCAATCAACTGTTTACAAGACTATGGCGTTTTTTGACACAGACGATATACTTGTTGTCAAGACCTAACTCTGTATACGTCAGCCATCTCGATATCATCAATAATATTAAATCATTAATGTTCAAATTAAAACCTCTGCATTTTTACATCAAGCCAAATTAACATTACAAGACAAGATGAAAAAAATGTCTTTGTTATAGGTGATACTTGTGAGCTATGCTATTGATTATGATGAATGGTTCTTTATTATCGTATGATAATGATGATCACAATGACAGATAATGAAATTATTTATATATTGCGCTCATTAATTTTGTAAGATTTCAATCAATAAATTGCATGCTAATTGATTTTATTTACATTGATATACCTGTATTAATCGTACGTTTTTATGGATTATTGTACAAAATACAGTAATTGTACACTGCTTATATTTGGATTTATAAAGGGAATCTGACAAACAAAATAACTGTAAGTCGATATTCATGTTTTTTTCTCTTTGTTTGGTTTTTTTATGAAGACTAATACTAGTATTTTAAAGGCGATGGAAACAGCGGTTGACAAAGGATCATTTTCAGAAAGAAAGAAAAAACAGTTATGCAGAAATAACAGATCGTTAGCAATTGCTATAAATATAATTATTTTATGCAATGTTAGCTTTCTCTTTTCTTCTTTTGTTTGTGTTTTTCTCATCCAACTAAACTTTTCATTGCGAACCATTAAAAAAACAGTATTCTGATATTTGACCAACTAAGCTTATTTACTACTATATCCATTATAAGGCTAATTTGGCCCAGTGGAGGGTCCAGGTCAGGGCGTAATGGGCGTACGCCCCCCTTTTCAAACAAAAAAAAATAATAATGGAGAGAATTCGGCATAAAAAATATCAAACCCTGACAATTTAACTATAAAGTATACATGCTCCAAATCAGGAACGATTACATTAGTGCATTTCACAATTATTTTATGTTTTTTAGTAAAAAAAGGGGAAAACTTTTATTATACGCCCCCCCCCCCCTTTCAAATATCCTGGAAACGCCCCTATGACCTCTAATAACAGTTCTGTTTTTTTTCTTTATATCGTTATTAAGGGGGGGAGTGGAAACTGAACAATATAATACATGTATTTAAAAATGTATACAGTCAGAAATATGACAAATAACACTCAAGATTTTTGTTATTTATTTCAGATTTTATAATGGGATTTAACATTATGTTTACGCAATTTTCTTCAACGACATGTTAGTGCAAAGCAACAGAGAAAGAAGGTAAGACATCACGTATACATATTAGATATACCATAGTTTTATCTCTCTCTTTATTTGTTGGTCTCCAGTTGGTTAACGGAAATTCTATGGTTTTAGCATGAATTAAAAATACTGCACAAATTGTTGTTAATAACATGCAAACGACTTGCATGTACAAGCAACTGACTTGAAAAGATTAAGTTATTATCGATACATCCTCCCATGTCAGGGTTTTGTGTCCACGTTCATTACTACAAACCCCTGACATCACACATTCATATTTTGCGGGTCGAACATATCGCCGCCTGGTGTGTGACCTATAAAATTCTACCTACGAAGTAAATGGATTCTCTTTTGACCTTGAGAAGAACCAATGAAAATCGTTCACTTAGCACACGCAAAATATGAATGTGGGAATCCAGGGTTTGTAGAAACAAACACGGATACAAAACCCTGACTTGGGAGGATGTTATTGGTATAAAGTTGAATCTTGAATGAAATTTAACAGCTCATTTGAAAACAAACCGGAAAGTTTTACAAATGAGCTTCATCAACACGAGTATGCATGTACAGTGTTATATGTTCAAGCAACAACTCTTATACTGTTCATCCTCATCTGTAACTTATACTTGGGCCATCAACTCCTATCAACTGCAAGTCCCGTGCATCAGTTTGCATGGATTTTTTTTTTTATTTATGATTTATTATTATATTTTTTGAAGGACAATCTCCAAGGCCAGTCAAAAAATTACACAAAATATAACAGGTGATGTAATCTAACAAAAACTGTCATAGTTTACCCGATAACTCCATCATGTATGTCCCCATAAGACATATCATACGGCCCTAAAGCAAGTATCTTTTCTATTGGTAATATACCGCGACATCCCAAATTTGTTCATCCCTACGTTTAAATTTACCGAGATTACAAATTGTTACTGGTACATCATTTATACTTAATTCAATTTAGTTAACGTAGTTAATGTGTATATAGGGATCTTCTGTCGAAAATGTATTCATTATACAACTTCTGTACCACCTGCAGTTAAGACCGTACCAGTATGTGACAACCCGTAGAATAAAAAAATCTCTAAGATTTCAAAGTATTTCACAAACCTAAGAAAAATCTTTGTTTTCGATTAAATATTATTTTCAACAAAGGATAAAATTTATACCCGCTTTATTAAGTTACATAAACCAAACAACAACAAAAAATCATGTAATTGCTAATTAATATCCAGATAATATTAGACTTAATGTTTGGGGAATAGAAAGATATTAACTCATTTTATAATTAGTTGGTCGCCCAGATGTTCAAATGCTTTCTTTAGGAATTTGAAATTGATGCTTATTCTTTGCAGGTTATGAAATGTAGGTGGCCTTGTTACATTGTAACACAACGTTTGTTCGCAATTACATACTCCTGAAATTTGAATGTCTTTTATTCAAAAGTTTAATAATTGAATAATAGGGTTTAACCTTTAAAATTGACTGTTTAGTTTTTGTTAAAATTAAAAAAAAAAATTAAACTATTTTAATTAACCTTTTAATATTTATAAGAAATATAAATCTTATGACCCTTGTATCTTCCTTTGAAAAAATCTTTTCTTCTGCAGTAGTTGGATAACATGATTGATAGATGCAGTAGATGTCAGATTTTGGGGGCACTCGCTAAATGTAAAGTTTGGAAAATATTATTAAATGTATTAGATCATATGTAGTATAAAAGTGAGAATAAGGCTTGAAAAATTTGTCACTTGTTTTCCTGTTTCCCTAGGATTTGAATAGATCTTAATTCTGCATTAATTTTTTTTAAATTAATAAGATTAAAAAAAAACTACATGTACCCTCCTTTGGTACCAGTCACGTGTTTTATGATATAGTCAAAATCCTCAGCTTGCTGTAGTTTTTCTTGAAAATTTGGATTTGGTACGATTGAAAAGTGTTGGAGGTAAGTGTTTATCATGCATATTATACTTCTGACAACAACTATAATAGTCCAATCTGATTTTCTGAACGATGTCGTGCAGACATAGTTAATTTGCATTTCCATCAGACGTTTTCTTTGGTATATGAAATTCACATGCAAAGATGGAATGTTATAAAGATTGAACAAAATATAAATTATTATGTAACAGACTGTATCAAAGGATTATATTAATTGATAGATTTATAGAGTTTATATTAGTAAATTATACTGCGTATTAATTGTTTTGCATCAGAAGCCGTACAATGAACACATCGGACCATACACTTTTTCTGACTTTTTGTATTCTTTTTAACTGTTCTTATCTCACCGATAGTTACATGAACGCCATGTCTATACAAACTTCGTACATTTTTTTTCTGGAAAAACTGTTATCCCTGAAACAAGACAATCAAGAGAATAAAACAACAAAAAAATGAACTTGTTAGCATTGTCGCGTATTTAGATAAATAATTACGCTAAATATGTACAATAACATCTATTTATTATTATTATGAATAATCAACTAAAGAGAAACTTTCGTATTAACTATATCCTTATAAATTATCATACATATATTGCTGAAACAAATTTGAAGTATATTTTTCAAATGTAAAGAATAAAAAAAATTAAAACAGACAAATAGTATACGGAAAGGAAGACGTCTGTATCTATGTACGAACATTGTATATTTATATATTGAAGGATACTGTTTAATTGACGCAAGCTTTCATATCCTTTTCGGCATGAGTCTTTACCGTATTGTCTGAATATTGACAAAGATAAGATGAAAATATCTCTTTGATATTTCGAACGACTATAATCATTTTAACCATCAAACAAAAAACACACTTTTCTGTCACAATACTAAATTTATTTTGCTTCCAGTAACTGTTTGTTGCTGTACACCAAGCTTTCTTGTTACATGAACGCCTTTGACATTTATCTTTTGATATTGGGGTCATAAAGGGCATAAGGGCAAAAACCTTCTAGAAAATTTATTCGCTATAGTATCTGTCCTATTTTGCATATTATCCTCATCCGTGCCCTCCAGAACACATATGAATAAAGTAACATTTTTTGGCGTACATGAAATAATTCCTATGAATCTTGGGTAACGCACAACCATTGCAGTGCGTGAGTTGGGTCTTTAGATGCCTCACTTGATATCAAAGACTTTATTTCAAGAGGATTTTCTTTTCTAATTTCGTTAGTTTTATAATAGTCACAAATGATATAAGATTACTATTGTGCCAAACATTTATTTTATTAACCTTGATAGGTGGAATCAGTGACCTTCGCTAGTGGTTAGTTAACTTTAAGCTTTCCACTGGCACCATACCTTTTCCGTCGGCGCATCGCGTTTTAACAGTTGCGTTTTGCGTGTCATAGGTACTGTGTTTCAGGAATTTCTACTAATTTCTGTCGTATGTTTCTTTTTTTCAATTTTATGTTTATCTATAAGCCAATTGAACAGAATAATGGAAGGGTTAGGATTCCATAAAGTGCTTAAACCCCATTTCATAGTTTTTATACTATAATTGTTCTATTTCAGCAGCCAAAATGCTACAAGTGATATACGGTCACACCATCCTCCCATATCTACGTTTGTTCCCACAAAGCCCTGACAACATACATTCATATCTTAGGTGTCGCAAATGAACGAATTTATTTGCGTTGTAGATAGAATTGTTTAGGTCACACACCAGTCGGCGATATGTTCGACCCGCTAAATATGAATGAGTGTTATCGGGGGTTTGTAGGAACGAACGTGCACACAAAACCCTGACTTCGGAGGATGCGGTTACATTTGACTGTATATGTATATAACATTGAGGCAACACCTACTTCACCTGATTGACATTTTGTTGTTTACGTCGCCGATGTCGATTGAAATGAACAAACTTATTGACTTCAATGTTTAGAACAAAATTTCAATATTTATTCTCTTGTTACTTTTTTCAACAAAATATTGGGAGGAAAAATGTTGGTTATTTTCAATATCTTGTCCCAATATCCTACTCATCGATATTAGGAAAGGTAAGTTCGATCGCCGTCTAATCATATAACTCCCGTGACCGCCAAATCAATCGGGGGCCTCTTCAGGGTAACAACAAAATTAGTAGTAATTTTCACTAATGTCACCTAAGATTGCAGTATAAAAACATAGGCGAATTCGGCACGAATCGGGGAAAATCCTCGGGAATGCTGATGGCTGAAGGCCCTATTTTTGTTATCTGTTCATATTGGGTTTTTATTTAACGGACGTTTACCCGACATCTCTTTTGTAATACTATATTTCCCTTCAAACGTTTTTTGGTTTTATTGTTACTACTCGCACAAAAGAATGAATACTTTTTACCCTCTAAGGTCACATTTCAGAACGTTACGTAAAGTCAGTGAAATTTCTATGATATCGGTAATATCATTTCCCTTTCTGTCGTCCAGTAAATATAAACAAAAATAAACATTTAAGTGCATGCGTGTCACATAGTTAAAAACTTAAACAAGAATTCTATTTAGAATGTAAATCACCGGTAGCGACAATTATTACTGATATAGGACCGTTTTAATAGATAAAAAGCGAAAATATATGTAAGTACCAACTCTATATATTCCATATAAGTTATCATATCAATATGTGTACTGCCCATTATTTACAAAGCGTAATTTTCGAGTTTTTGTTTGGTTTTATTTTTTTCTTTGATCATTCTTATTATATTATATTTTTCTGTTGGTTCCCCTCAAGTATATTGAATACATTCGTAAATTACTTGAATTTTCAAAATAACATGAGGGTGTGAGAATTTTTTCCTTATTAAAGCACGTACTGTGATTTTAAGATGAAAAAAACACTATTCACGTGCGGACTTATTCCTTCTCTCTTAATTGAATTATGTATCCTGGAATTTTTATGACAACCGTATTAATTATATCTGGAACATAAGAACAAGTAAGTGAATACAAAATGGAACCACAACTGCTGTTACAAAGGAACATTGTTTTGATTGTATAACTGGAAACAGAAACTAAAATAATTATAGTATAACTAATATTGAAATGCAAATACATAAAAATCTACAACGAGTTACCGAAAAACACATTAATTCACGGATTTTCAAGATGAGTTATTTTGTTTATTACATTGAAATATTCCATTTATTCAGAAGATTTAACGAGAAAATACAAGGGATTATGTTTATATATGACAACCTTCGTATAGCAACGTCGTTGGTGACGACTATTTTTACGTCACTTCCTAGAGTGATTTCAATTGGTAAATTATCGGATGTTATTTAACTCGGAAATTTCGGTATTTCACTGCACTCAATGTAATAAAATCTCTTACTAATACTATGGGGCAATTACGTTGGGATAAAACAATAGATTTTTGGTTTATACGTTTGGGCAAATGAAAATGTTACGTATTGGTAAATGTTACCAGAGCACCTCCACACAGGTAAATGTACTAGTAAACATGTATGGGGTTCCATGTCCAGAATAGTCCTTCATACCCCATAAAAATGCTCATTGATATATAATTTCATATGGTCTTTTAACATGTAGGGGTTGGAAATAAAGAAGACAGATATAAATAAAGGAAAGAAATGTATCATTGTTGACAATTTTTTTCTTTCCAAGTCAGCTATGCTGGACTGAAGAATAGGGAAATAGACTGACACTGCACAAATTCCAAATGCACTGACTTAGAGCGGGAACAGATATACCGTGATGCTTGTTTTACTGTACTGTACACATCTTTTAGTGCTTTTAATTTAAATCGATATGTACCGATATTAGTGCTCTAAGAATTAATTAAGCGCCTTTGTATCTTTTAGATGTAAGTGT